>JAPPVO010000017.1:151178266-151778266 GCA_030407325.1 Camellia japonica | reverse complement strand
AAATGTTTTGGCCTAACTAACTATTCATGGTTATTTCGTGTCCCTTATACTCTTGGTATAATATTTCTCACTCTGCCATGTGCTTATAGTTGTTTAACAATTTTCAGGAAACAATGCAATCCAGAAATAGCTTTTGGAAAGTCTTAGATGCGAGGTTGCGGAATAGACACACACAACACTTTTATGATATTTTTATATGTAAATATTGGCCTTTTTGGTCAATACATTTTGTAATAAAAATAGAAACTCCAATGATTATTTTGGTACCCTTATTTAAATATTACTTCCGCTCGCATTTATTTGTTTAAGAATTGGCCGTATGTAACTTCAGTTACTGGCCATCACGATACTTAACCCTTGGGTACGGGAAGCGGGTCGTGACAATATATGCCGACTAAAAAGTTTTAGTAGCTAAATCTTTTACTTTTGCCGACTAATAAAATATTTGGTCGCTAATTCAATAGCTTTTGGCGATCAAATTTTTTTAGTAGCTAAATTTGGTTGCCAAAAGTGTCATTTCTTGTAGTGTAATATTACTCTTTGAGCATAATTAATAACTAATTCAATTTTCTTGGCACAATTTTAAAATTTGAATTATAAAGTATTTAACAAATTTATTTGCTTTTTAATAACTAGTTCAATTTTCTTAGCACAATTCAAAATTTGAATTAGAAAGCATTTTATTTAAGAGTTAATTACCAAAACGTCCTGTCTAAATATTTGGTAGTAGCTTAGGTCTTGTCAAAAAGTTTTTGAACCAATAAGTCCCATTTATAGGTAAAAAAACGTTTTGCCCTTTAATCCCAAAACTGAGAATGTTCTCAATTTCAAAACTGAGAATATTCTCAATTTTCAAACAGAGAATGATTTTAAAAAAAATTTGTTTGGCTTCTGAGAAAAGTATGGGATTGAAAAGAAAGATAATTCTTCGAATATTCTAAGAAATTTATAATTATCAATTTTGAGAAATTTCTCAATTTAAAAAAACTCTCTCTCTCTCTCTCTCTGCAATCTGTCTCAATCTCCTAATTGGTTCTCTTGGCTCACCAGTCTCTGCTGCCTCAAGTTTCTCTCCATCAACCCCATTGATGGAAAGCGAAAGTGTACCTCACGACAACACTCAAAGTCAACCCCCTCAAAACAACAACAACGAATACGCTGAAATAGAGGAGGATTCTGAGAATGATGATGACATTCTCATCCCTAATATACTTATGAGTGAAGATATAATCAAGGGGTTTCAAGAGCTCAGCAGAGGCTATCTTGGTTGTACTGGTTTGGATTTGAGGTATGACATCGGCGGCAAGTTTTCGACTCGATTTTCGGCTCCATGAACACCTCCTCCACCGCCAAATCCACCTCTTCCGCCGATGGAGGTGGTTGTTGAGGGCCGCTAATGTCGGGAGGCTTGGATTTTCCAAAGTCCGTATCTGTAGGCACCATATATGTAGGCACGATTGTAAGCTACCACCTCTTCCGTCGATGGAGGTGGTTGTTGAGAGCCGCTAATGTCGGTTCACTTCCCGTCTCTTCACCTCCATCGCCGCCGCCGCCACAAGCGACTGTTGAAGCCGAGCACGACAAAGATGATGAGGAGGAGGTCGTGGAGAAGTCAATCTGGTGATCTCTCAGGCAATCTCACCGAATACGATTCACTCTTGGAAGGATAAATTAGGGTATTAAAAATTAATGGGACTTGAAGGAGCAAATGATTTTATTTAGGACTTAATGGAGTATAAGTTCACAAAATGGGACTTGTATGTAAATGTCCTTTTATTTAATTACTTTTTCTTGTTTTATTCGAAAACCATTGATGAAAGAGAAATATTAGTTGAATTTATAATATGAATAAAGAAATCAATTTTCCTTAATTTAAGTGCATGCCCTTATCAGTAAAAGTCTTAGTAAGATAGATTTTGGGAGAAGAAAAGGAAAAAAAAAATGAAAATGGCTGAGTGGCTCAATACTAGTATTTGCCAAATCACCCTCTAATTTTAGCATAATTAGTGACCGGCTCAACCTTTTCAATACAAGTTGAAAGTTGAACGAGAAAACATTTAATACATTTATTAATTTATTTTGTTTCATAAAAGAGAAATGTTTAACCGAACATATTACAATTATAAATAAAATGTTTAACTTAACTTATTGCATCTTCACCAATTGTACCTAATTTTTAGCATAAAAAACAATTGTCAATCAGCTGTTTAGCTTTGTGCTGCCCACTGGGTGGCCCAGGCCTTCCTCATGGCAGTCTTCCCATTGATTGGGTCTCCTACCCACCTTTTGCCCATCGAAATTTAGTTAGGGTTGCTTAGCTTGTTGGTTAGCTTTGTTTTCTCATTCCTCTGTTCAAAAACATAAATAAATAAATCAGTTGTTTAAAACTTTTGCATGCAAGATAGAAAGACAAATTCGTTCGGGAAGTGGGTTGGCTTTTTGATTTTTTGGCTTTTTTAACCTGGGCTAAAAAATTTGGTTTGGGAAGGGCTTTTTGACTTTTTTGACGTTTTTTGTGAGAGAAGAGTGTAATGATTATGGGTTGGATGTGATGTTTTGTTTGTTGTGGTTAAAATAGCCTATTTTGTCTTTTTTGACTAAAATAGCCCCAAACCTCCTTACCAAACGGAGTATAAAAGCTTTTTGTCTTGTTATTTTTTTCGCTAGCTATACCTAAGTTTTAGTATGCTGGACAAATGGCAATAATGCATCAAGGGCTTTTTAGATGGTTGCCAACTCAAATTTGAATTTAAGATAGTTAATAACTAGTTAGGTTATTAAGTTGAAATTTGGGTGACAAATTATTAATTTTTTTTTTATTGTCAAAATTGTAATAAAAAGAACTCTAAACTTATAAATGTGTGACGAATGAAAATAAATAAATGAAAATTTGAATCGTGGTTTCATATTTCTTTGTTAAGATAACCCTCAAATTTCATTATAAAAGGTAAATGTTTAAATTGTCAATTCTTCAATAAGTTGAGATTTATAACATAAAAGCATAAAAAAATAAATTTTACTTTGTGATATATCGTAATCCTATTAATAACAAGAAGAAAGTATAAGGCACCCATTTTTTTAGGACACATTAAAATTAATTCTAATACAGCAAAATAATAATTAAAAATGTAACAATTTTTTGCCTAATATTATAAATGATTTTCATTATGTTTTACCTCCTACAATCCGTCAAAAGTGTAATATTATACAAATAAATTTTTGACAAAAAATTATTTAAAAATTGATGTGGTGTACAATAGTAAAACTTTGACATTTGAAATGGAATGTAATGGAGTGGATGATAGAAATAAAGGGCTTGTTTGGTTTGTTTTTGGGAGAGTTGTTTTTGAAAAAAATTTGGGAGAGTTGTTTTAAAAAAATTTTTGGTTTGTTTGGTTGTATATTTTGAGAGACAAATTTTTTTTGGGAGTTTGTGATGATTTGATATTTTGGGAGAATTGAGTAGATGTGTGTGAGAGAAAAAGTGATTGAGAAGG
Source organism: Camellia japonica (assembly GCA_030407325.1). Taxonomy (NCBI): domain Eukaryota; kingdom Viridiplantae; phylum Streptophyta; class Magnoliopsida; order Ericales; family Theaceae; genus Camellia; species Camellia japonica. The sequence continues at coordinate 151,774,769 of JAPPVO010000017.1, read as the reverse complement.
AGAGAGGAGAGAGAAAAAGTGATTGATTGATGTGTAAGAGAGAGAAAGTGATTTTGAAAATTTTTTGAGAAAAACTCAAACCAAACAAATTTTGGAAATTTTTTTTCTAAAACTCATTTCCCAACTCAAACCAAACAATCCTTATTACTTATAAACAATCCTTATTACGATAATAAAAAAATTAGCATACGATCTATAGTATAAATAAATAATCAAAAATTAGTTTAAAATTAAAATAATAATATAAAATTTATTTAAATTATGTAATAAAAATGATTTATAATCAATTAAATTTTATTTATTTTTATCAGAGTTACACATAATAAAAGATTTTTATTATGATGTCATTAATTTTGTATTCCAAATTCTTATTAAAAAAATTATATGTCATAATTTAATTGTTAAAAATTAAAGAATAAATTACAAAAATTATATTTATGATAAAATATAAATACATTTTTTTATAAGTTTCGTATTTTTAATTTACTATATGATAATAGTAAATTACATTTGCTAATATACAAAATTTTTCTTATTTTGTAAAGCCTTCTACTCAAAATTGTAAATTGTCGTATGTCATAACTCTTAACTGAAAATGGATTAGGATTGACTTGTGGTGTTGGAGTAAACATTAGAAGTGACCTAGAAAAGTTACATGACTCAATATTTATGTTAATGTGACCGTCACCTAATCATTAAAATTATTTTTATCGGTTCATAACCGGCATGAGCTAGTTAGGGGGTTCCAATATTAAATTAAATATTAAAAATTAGCCTAAAAAATCTAGTTTGAGTCAATTTTTTTCCTAATAATTCTTGGTTTAAACTATAATACATCATATTTTAATAACACAATATCATTAAAAAAATAATCTTAATGTTTATAGTACTTTTTATCAATCAATAAAAAAATTATAAATATCAAGATAATGAAATTTGAACAAATTCTAACATAAAATCTTTTCTGTCGAACTTTAAGACCTACACATTTGCTTTGACTTTACAACTAATTTTTGAGATAGCAACTAAAATAAATTTCAATCATTATTATATAGAGAGACATGTGTGATAAAAGTTTGTAGTGCACAATTTTAAAAAGTAATATTAATTCAAAATGTTCAGTATGAAAAATATGTTCCCAACTTTATATTATATTTGATTCATGAATTTGGGTAAGAATTTAGAATGAGAAGGGGAAAAGATAGGTAAAATGTGAATGAAATATAATAATATTTTATCTAATTTCACTCACTTTTTTTTTTTTTTCAAAATTTCTATCCAAAACTATGAATCAAACACATCATCAATGTTTGAAAGAAGTTTTGGATCCATTATTATAGCGATCCCGGTTTTCCTCTCATTATTTATTGTTTTCCGGACTCGGTTCCGTGGATGGTTGTTGTTGTCTGTGTTGTATTTCCGTCCTTTAACTCTTTGAATTTGAGTTTAGAATTGTCTTGGGCGTGTTTCGAACAGGTTGGTTGAGCTTTTGTCCCAACTCTTGTTGTCCAGATTTTTAGTGATCCGCTCGAGCGGGTCTCCTTGCGCTCGAGCGGAGTTTGCATACCTTCAGTAGTTTGTCCGTCTGCAAAAATACTGCAGATGTGTTTTTCACGCTCGAGCGGATTTCCTTATGCTCAAGCGGGTCGCACTCGAGTGGGTGTCCGTTGTCTGTGAGAATACTGGAAGAGTGTAATCTACGCTCGAGCGGGTGTTCCTTTGCGCTCGAGCGGGTGGAGTTTTGCAGTTGTGTCTTGGCGCTCGAGCGGGTATACTTGAGCTCGAGTGGGTCCAATTTTTGTGTTTGACGCTCGAGCGTCCTTTTCTCCGCTCGAGCGGGTCATACGTATATCAGATCTGGACTGCGTTATTTCAGATCACTTTTCTCTCTCTCTCTCTCTCTTACTTTCCAAAAACCTATTATGAGAGCTTTTCTCCCTACATTTCACCTTCTCTCTAGGGCTTGATCTAGTTTGAGTGATCTTCCACCCTAGTGTCCTTGTAAAAAGCGTGGAGCTTTGCTTGATCTTCATTTGGATCCGAAAATCATTGAGTTTGGAGCACATTCGAGTTTCTCATTTTCTCCATTGGGTCTCATCTTTTGAGGTAGGGATTTCTTTGTTCTTTTTCAATACTCCATCTATAGATAGACATGTGGTAAATTTGTATTGCATGAAAATCATATCCATGTTGGATTTCTTTGAAATCATGTAAGGGAACTTAGGGTTGGTTGTTTGAGAACGAGTTTGTTATCATTGTTGGTTATTTGGGCTATTTGGGAGGTAATATAGCATGATATTGTTGAAAAAGGAGAAAACCCTAAATTATATTTTGATTTGGTAAATTAAAGAGGGAGGTTGATTGAACAATAATTGTAAATTACTATGGTTAATATGAGTTGGGTGAAGGTGTTAATGCCTAAGGGATTAACTATGGCTTTGGGGTTGTTTTGAAATGAATGTATTGAACCGAGTTGGATTATGGTTTTATTATCCATGGAATTGGTTTGTAAAATAAAAAGAATGGAATTGGTTTTGTGAATGGGAAAAGTGTTTTTGGGAATAAGTGGTGTAACATGTTGACTTGGAAAGTTTATGAAAGTTGACCTTGAAAATGGAAAATGAAATGTTAACTCTATGTGAGTCTCGGAAAATGAATATGGAAATTGAACTATTATGTCATGAGTATTGAATACCCATATTTGGGGTTTTACCTTTACCTATCGTACTAGCGTTGTTGTTGGGTTTAAGATCTCATGATAGTTGAGTCTTCTAATAGGTGTACTGAATACATGCATCTAGAGGTTTTGTCCTTGGTCATCCGTGGAGGATGACATTGTTGTATTGAATTGTTGTATTGAATTGTTGTGTTTGCATTACACCGGTGTTGATTGAACTTTGTATGTAATGAAGTGCTGTGATACATTATATATGTATAATTATTAGGGAGGAGATAAGTGATGTACTCCAGTGTGTGGAGGAGATAGGGGATGTACTCCACACACCTATGTTTCATATACTTTAACACATTGCTTATGTATCTTGATAGTTTATGTGTGTGCATTACACTTGTTGGTTATGCTCTGTTGTATTATGATTATTGGTATTATACACTGCGCTTATAATCAGAGGTACCGTTACCTTCCAGCTAGCGCCTGGAGAACTGACTGCGCTTATAATCAGAGGTACCGTCACCTTTCAGCTAGCGCCTGAAGAACTGACTTAGCCGGCAGGGCAGTGTATCTGAGTATATCATGGATTGCGATGGTTACAGTTTTGGAGGGCCGAGTTGTCTTATTTGTTGATTATATACATGTTGATGATTTGTTATCTCTCTTTTTATTAAAGGCATGCATGTATAGATATGAATGTATTGGGAACAAACCAAAATGTCATTTTGAAGTTTTGGAAAAATGTGAAGGAAAATTGGGTATTTGAAAGTATGTTTGAAAAAGGGAAAATCTGTTGTAAGTATGAAAGTTGGGAAAAGGGGTAATGAAAAAAAAAGAAAGGTGAATCGCTTTCAGTGTTGAATGGAACGGCTGATTTAAGAAAAGTTCATACATATGTATATTTTGTATAAATTGTCACCTTACTATTCTAGTATGAGATTGGACATTCATGATCATAGCTATCTGTAAGTTGTTATTGTTGAGGATCATGTTGAGATCCCTATTGGACTATATGTTCATCCCACGTTGTTAAATTTTTTTCAGGTGTTAATCAGGATGTGCTACAAGATTTTGGATCTTCATATTTGTCGGCCACGGGGCCTCTTTTGTGTTGGCGGAATGCTATTGATGAAAAAGGGTTAAATCCTTTCTTTCATCTTTAATGATGTAAGCCTACAGGCAGTATATTTAGCATGCTCATGTTGTATTTAGTTTGCATTCGGATGAGAGGGTTGTTATTTAATTCTACTAGACGAACATTTGAGTTTATTTCCGCATATTATCTCTGAAATTGAATTAAGTTCATGAATTTGGTAATACTTTCGAGTAATAAAAAGTGGGGCGTGACAATTATTGTATTGATATACATTATCTAAAAAAAACTTGTATAATATTTGGTAGGAGAAACAAATTCTTAAAATGGATTATTAATCGCATTATAAGGGAATAAAAGCTAACCAATAAAAGATTTTTTTAAATATTTAAAAAATTAAACATCAAGGGAAATTAAACTATGGAATATGTAAATTGATTCCTATATTCTAGTGGTACAAAAATCAAAATTTTAAAACTGATTCTTTTTAAATTTTTAAATGGATTAATTAAATTTTTTTTTGAAATATGTAAATCAAGGCATAATAAGATTTTTTTAAATTATTCAATAAAAGCTATAAGATTCATTTAAAATTTTAAAACTGATTAGTTAATTTTCCTTTTTAAATTTCTAAATTTAAATTTAGAAATGAATTAATTAACTTTCCTTTTAAAATGTGCAAATCAAGGCATGATAATAAAAAATTTCAATGATTCAATAAAAGGTAGAAGAATTTTTTTTTTTAAATTTTAAAACTAATTAGTTAATTTTCCTTTTCAAAATTATAAATTATAAATTATAAATGGATTAATTAATTTTCCTTTTTGAAATGTGTAAATCAAGACATAATAATTTTTTTTTAATTTTAAAATTGATTAGTTAACTTTCCTTTTCAAATTTCTAAATTTAAATTTATAAATGAATTAATTAATTTTCCTTTTGAAATATGTACATCAAGGCATAATAAGATTATTTTTTTTAATTTTAAAATTGATTAGTTAACTTTCCTTTTCAGATTTATAAATTTAAATTTATAGATGAATTAGTAATTAATTTTCCTTTTGAAATATGTAAATCAAAGCATAATATGATTTTTTTAAAATATTAAAACTGATTAGTTAATTTTCCTTTTCAAATTTCTAAATTTAAATTTAGAAATGGATTAATTAACTTTCCTTTTGAAATGTGTAAATCAAGGCAGAATATTTTTTTTTTTTTTTTTTGTAAATGATTAAAAGTTAGAAGATTTTTTTTTAATTTTTTTTAAAAAACTGATTAGTTAACTTTCCTTTTGTAAAATTCTAAATTTAAATTTATAAATGTATTAATTAACTTTCCTTTTGAAATGTGTAAATAAAGACATAATAATTTTTTTAAATTTTTAAAATTGATTAGCTAATTTTCCTTTTCAAATTTCTAAATTTCTAAATGGATTAATTAACTTTTCTTTTGAAATATGTAAATCAAGAAATAATAATATATTTTTTTTAATTTTTAAAACTGATTACTTAACTTTTGTTTTCAAATTTCTAAATTTAAATTTAGAAATAGATAATTAACTTTCCTTTTGAAATGTGTAAATCAAAGTATAATAAGATTTTTTAAATAATTCAATAAAAGTTAGTTAATAGAAGATTTTGTAATTATTTAAAAAATAAGAATTCTAAAAAAATAGTATGAGGATTTTGAACTACATAAGATTTTTCTCATTAGAAATACCATTTTTCTTAATATATATAGATACTTAGGCCTCGTTTGGGAACCCTCCCTTTTAGCCAAAAAACCAAAAAGTTACTAAACTAGCCAAAAAACCAACAACCCATACCAAAAAGTCAAAGATTCTCTTTTCTCTTTGCTTTTTGCACATCTTTTCGTAAAAAGTCAAAAAGTCATCCCAAATATACTAGTTTTTTTTAGCTCATATTTTAGCCAAATAGTCAAAAAGTTACTAAATTAACCTGTTCCCAAACGGGTAACTTATTGCATTTTTACCAATTGTACCTAATTTTTAACATGCAAAACATCTGTCAATCAATTGTTTAGACTTTTTTTTTTTTTGTTTAAACTTTAAAATAAAAAGGAAAATGTTGAGTGGGCCCAACACTTGGAAGTTTTTTCAAATTAGTCTCTAATAAAAAAATGTTAGAGATCTCAAATAAATTCTTAAATATTTTATCAAAATATTCATGCGAGTGTCAGTCTCACAACCATGTCAATAGTTAGTACAAAATACTTATATGGGTGTGGGCCCTATGTGGGTCCTATGTAACGTGGGTCACACACTCATGTGAGTAATTGGTACAAAATACTCCTATGAGTAGGCCTCATATGGATCTCATATAGTGTAAGTTTCACACTCATGTGAGTATTTGATAAAATATTTAGTAATTCATTTGGGATCCATAATGTTATTCTTGAGTTAATAACTAATTCAATTTTCTTGGCACAATTTTAAAATTTGAATTAGAAAGCATTTGATAAATTTATTTACTTTTTTTGTTTTATTCAAAACCCATTGACAAAAGGGAAATATTAGGTGGATTTATAATATGAATAAAGAAAGTGGCATTTATTCATGAATTTTTTTTCTCTTATATTTTACTTAATTCAAATTATTTTCTTATGTTTAATAAGTCTTATAGGTGACATAATTACTAAAATACCCCTAATAATAACAGGGTAAAACACGAATTAATGTTCACATTGAATGTTCCATAATGTGAACATTCCAATATCAATGTGAACAGTCACATGGTCAACGTAAACATTCACAGTGTCAAATTTATTTAATATGAATGTTCATATCACCAAGTTACTAAGGATTCAAAAAAATATTTATAAAAGTAAAAATGTCCATAAAATACTTTAAATATGATAACTAGGATTTAATGGATCAAATGTCCAAAATAATAGGTCTTATTGGAATAGATTAATATTTTATAGACTAACTGGGATATAAGTATTTGAAAGAGAATTTTCTAATAAATTACCCATAAAGAAACCAATTTTCCTTAATTTACTGCATGCCCTCATTAGTTAAAGTTTTAGTAAGATAGATTTTCGGAGAAGAAAAGAAAAAAATGAAAAAAGGTTTGAGTGGCTCAATACTATAGTGTTTGCCAAATCACTTTCTAATTTTAGCATAATTAGCGACCGGCCCAACCTTCTCAATACAAGTTGAAATTTAAATGGGAAAACATTAATACATTTATTTATTTATTTATTTGTTTCATAAAAGATAAATGTTTAACCAAAAGTATTACAATTATAAATAAAATGTTTAACTTAACTTATTGCATATTCACTAGTTATACCTAATTTTTAACATAATGAACAACTGGCAATCAATTGTTTAAAACTTTTGCATGCCAGATAAAAAGAGAAATATAAATAAAAGTTTTTTGTCTTGTTATTTTTTTCACTAGTTGTACTTAAATTTTAGCATGTTGGACTGTAATGCTTCGAAATAATTACAATAACCCATTAAAATAAGTCATCACAATATCAATAAAGGACAACAACGATAAAGTAATTATCTTTCATTAAATCCATTTGAGTTTACAAAAAAGGAAACATATGCGGTATACATTCATAGTGCTTGGCCTTGAATCTATAGCATATGTTGTGAACTAAAGAAAATAACAGAAATTAAACAGATAAGAAATGTCCTAAAGGCCTACAACTTTCCAAGATAGTTCTTGGTTACAACAAAAGTGGACTTTAGGTCCAATACATTTAAAGCCCTCGGCTATACAAAATGAATACAACAAAAAGAAGCTCTTGCTTCAAATCCTCCCAAGCTACTGCCTTAGCTGAGGCATATCATCAACACCTGAAATATTTTTCCCACATAGGATGAGCCAAAATCCAGTAGAAATAATATAACATAATATATGAATCTTAACAAAGCTATAAGGTGAATGCGTATGTAATGCTCGTGCCAAAACACTTTTATATTTCTTTTCAAAACTATGCAATGTCAAGTTAATGTCTTGAATCATAAATCATTTCCATTACAATAGAAAATAGGGTAGTGAATCACACTCTGGGAATTTCAAAACAAATACAACATTTCTGAAAATTTCGTCTAGAGGAAACCATAAATAGGGACCTATGTACACATAGTCTATATAAGCACTATTATTGCCATTTCATAGAAATTTCATCCAAAGGATCGGCACCCATATATACGCGCGATTTTTGAGACTTTCACCCTGGACACTCATGCCAACTTAGTTCAACATTTCAATTCATATTTCCCAGATTCACCATTTTTCTCAAAATAATAATCATCTTCAATGTATAAGTGTGAAATAACGTTCAATGCAAATGAATGAGAAAATAATTTCAATTTTCCTAATTCACATGCAATTTCTACAACAATCGTAGCTATCCTCCACTGATAGCCCAAAACAAATATTTCTAAACAGACAATTTATATTCCATAAAGATAAACTTTACAATTCTCCAGAGGTGAGTGATAATCAATATTCAACTCTACCATCCTCATCAACACCAATCCAATTTCATGATTTCAACATCAATTTCATTTATTGATACAAATTAAATATTTGAGACATTCAGGCCAAAATCTCTTATTCTTTCAAAACATATTCCACATATATAAATTAATAATTTCATCACAACTTGACCTCATCTCCACTTCCACAACCACTTTCAATACATTCATTTAAAAACCCCTCTTTTGATTTTAAACCAAAACCCTAAGTTTGTCTAAAATCACCCATATCATGAGATTGTTTTATAAAGACAAATAGCTAAGTTAAAAATCATAAAAGAGTGAGAATCCCTACCTCAAGCTTGGAAGATGACAGAAAGAGTAAAGAGACTCCAACCATGCCGAAACCCAACTTGGTTCAGATCAAAACGAAGCTCTAAGTAAGCTCTACCTTTTAATAAAAGGAGTAGGGTGAAAAAATCACTTGATCTATGTGTATTTATAGAGAGAATGTGAGTTTTGGAGGGAGAGGGTCTCAACTTAGGGTTTTGAAATGTTTTAGAGAGAGAAAGAGATGAAAAAGTGATATAAAATGGCCTGTTTACGAACTAATATATGCACAGTTTGCTCGAGCGCAAGATTTGTCGCTCGAGTAACCAGACACAAAAGTTGTTCCGCTCGAGTGCAGAATATACACTCCTAGTAGCTTTACAGACAAGGTCGTCGCTTGAGCGCAAAAAGCTTTGCTCGAGCGAAGAATGCAAACCCCCAATAGTTTTACAGACCTGCAAAAGTACTCGAGGTTCACAAAGACTGCTCGAACGCAAGAAGATTCGCTCGAGTAAAGGGATAAAAATTTGGACAACAAAAGTTTGAAAAACAAGCTACCAACATGTTCCATGTTCCAAACGCAACAACACAACCTAATAGCCAAACTCAAAGAGGTACAAGGGGAAATAAGACAATAATAACTATAAAAGACAACGAAACCCGGATTCAAAACATACAATGGATCGGGTTTGAACCATAAACGCTATATGGACAAATGACAAGAAGCACCAAGGACTTTTTAGATGGTTGCAACTCAAATTTGAATTTAAGATATTTAATAACTAGCTAGGTTATTAAGTTGAAATTTAGGTATATGTTAAGGAAAATAGGGTTTCTAATGAGAAGAGTCTTGTGCGGCTCAAAATTTGAATTAGAAAGCATTTAATAAATTTAATTACCTTTTCTTGTTTTATTTGAAAACCACTGATAAAAGAGAAATATTAGCTGGATTTATAATATGAATAAAGAAACAAATTTTCTTTAATTTACTCTATGCCCTCATCAGTTAAAGTTTTAGTAAGATAGATTTTTGGAGAAAAGAAAAAAATGAAAAAGGTTGAGTGCCTCAATACTAGTGTTTGCCAAATCACCCTCTAATTTTAGCATAATTAGCGAATGTATCAACCTTATTAATACAAGTTGAAATTTGAATGAGAAAACATTTAATACATTTATTAATTTATTTTGTTTCATAAGAGAGAAATGTTTAACCAAACGTATTACAATAATAAAGAAATGTTTAACTGAACTTATTGCATCTCCACCAGTTATACCTAATTTTTAGCATAAAAAACAGTTGTTAATCAGTTACTTAAAACTTTTGCATGCAATATAAATAGACAAAATACAAATATTTTTTTTGTCCTATTATTTTTTTCGCTAGCTATACTTAAATTTTAGCATGTTGGACAAATGACATGAATGTACTAAGGGCTTTTTAGGTGATTGCCAACTGAAATTTAAATTTAAGATGGTTAAGTACTGGCCAGGTTATTAAATTGAAATTTGGGTAACAAAATATTCAAGAATTTTTTTAAAATTATTTTTGTTTCAAAAGTGTAGTAAAATGAACTCTACACTTATAAATGTAATGTGAACAATAAAAAGTAAATGGAATTTTGAATTTTATTATGAAATGTAAATATTTTAATAAGTTGAGATTTACAAGGTAAAAGCATAAAAAAGAAATTTTACTTTATAATCCATCATAATCTGAATAATAACAAGAAAAAATGAAAGTATAAGGAATCAATTTTTGAAGACACATTGAAATTAATTATTGTTTAACCAAGTAAATAAAAAAAAAAAACAAAATTTTGAATTTTAAATGATTTTCAACGTGTTTATCTCCTAAAGTAGATCAAAAGAGTAATACTACATAAAACAAACTTTTTTACAAACTTTATTTAGCAATTGATGTGATGTACAATAGTAATACTTTCAATTTTGAAATAGAACGTAATAGAGTTGTGTCACGTCATGAAAATTTACATAATAAAGATTCACTAACTTCCATTATTTGATGTAAACGGAGACCAAATTTCAATATTGGCATCATCCTCAAATCTCTAACAGTTGTATTCATTAACCATCAAGAAATTTACAAAAGAATATTCCACATACAGTTATACATTCAACATCCCTAGTATATGAATCTATAGCATGTGGCATATAAGTCAAGTGTAAATAAATGTCCTCAAGGGCTACAATTTCCAAGGCTTAAGCCCAGTTACACAAAAGTGATTTTTAAACTCATACATATAAAGCCCTTGGCTTGTTAAAATAATTACAACAACAGAAAAGAGTCTTGTACTCTCAAAACATATTCCACGCCTCTAACTCGGCGGGATTATCACATCCTTTCCTATACAAAATCTCATAGGAGTGAACACAAAGCCCAGTAAGAAAAACCTTCACAAAGTATATACATTTTATACAACTTCATGGGATGAATGCATGTGCCATGCCATGTTCAAAAACATATATCTCTACCTTTTGAAACTTTTGTGCACAATGCAAACTTGAGAATTTAACAATTCAATAATTTTAATGTAGTTCAAAAGGGGCGGTAAATACGACTCAGGTAATCCCTAAGTCGGTGTCTGCAAGTAGGCATAACAAGCACTACCAATCCCTACTTTATCGGTAGCTAACTAGAAGGCATATGGTACATCCTTTGCGCGTGTTTTCAATCTTTTACCATAGACACTCAGGCCAACTTAACCAATATCAACTATATCTCTTATCCGGACTTACCAACGTATTTACCCCAAAACAAATCAATATGATCTTGTTTCACAAAACAATTTCCTTTCTCAAAGCAATAGTTTTTCCAATGCAATATTCAAAATCAATTGCATCAATGATAAAATGGAATGGCGATGCAAATGTCCAAGCAATGATAAAGTCCCATTTAAACATCTCAACAATGCCAATTCGAAAGGTGATGATAATTAAATCAAGTGCCAATGCAATATATTTCTATATCAATGCCTTGAAATTTCTCAATTTCTCAATTCATCAACACAATGCTCCATTGTGATTAAATTCCACATCTTTTATCAATATAACATCATAGTATATTTTTTCAAGAGACAAAATACAATCACATACATTCATGTATTCTCTACATGTTAAACATCATTTTTAGCATTTGGTCTCTCCATAACAACAACAACAAAATATTGTTCTAGCTTTCCAATTCTACAATTTCTCATAAAATCTCTTTATTTGATATAACTATAGAATTTCTCCATTATTTACTCACATAACAAATTATCAAGTATCAATTTCATAATATCACAACTTTTTTCCAAAATTCCCAAATTGTAGGATTTCCATCAAAATAAGGTTTTTATTCAATTTTTGAAAAGATTTTTCCAAAATAACACCCATATCCTAAAACACACTCATATCATCAAAAATTTTTGGGAAAAATAGATGAAATCCACCTCTAACATCATCTAGGGTTCAACAACCCAAAATCATAACTCACAACATGATGAATTATTCAAAACATGCATAAACTTGCAAAAATATATATATAACTCAAAGATTATCCATACCTCAAGCTCGGGAGATGAAGATGAAGAAAACCTTAGAATCAACATTTGCGAAAACACGATCCAATCGGTTTAAAACGTAGCTCTCGTCGCCCTCTTCGATTTGGTGTAAGAAGCCCCCTTAAACTCTTAAAGATTTAAGCTAAATTTTAGAGAGAAGTTGGATTTGGATGTGTTTCGTAAAGAGAGGGGGAGAAAAGATGGATATAGACAGAGAGAGAGTAGAGAGAAAATTTGAGCCAAAACACTTTTGGCACCAATTTTGAGGAAAAGAGCATGAAAATGAAGACATACGCGTCAAAATCACCCGAGTGGAATTCCCAATTCGCACGAGCAGAATTTTTTGCCTCATGGACAAATTGCTCCAGAGGGCTACCTAGAAATTCACCCAAAAATCTGCTCGAGCGGGACCCAAAATCCGCTCGAGCGGTTTTCTACCTAGAAAACCTCAAAAATTTTGAAAACCCTGTGAGGATCCGCTCAGGCGGTTTTGCATTCCGCATGAGCGGTTTTGCCCAAAACTCAGAAAATGATTTTGCAATCCAAGGCAAGTTCCAATGCCCAAAACTCAAAGTTTACAACCTGGAAAAGTTATGAGAGGTTAAGTATGAATAGAAACAAATTTCAACAACTCAAAACGATGAGCAAAACACCGAAAGAAATACATACTACTCCACTACACAATACTATTCAAGCCCAAAACCCAGGACAACACAAGTTGGATGATAGAAACAACTCATCATTAAACAACCATACTTATTACAATAATAAAGAAATGTTGAAGTTAACTTATTGCATTTTCACTAGTTGTACCTAATTTTATCATGCAAAACAGCTATTTGCATGCGATTGTTTTGTTATCTAAATAAAAATATTTTTGTCTTATTGTTTTTTTGGCTAGTTGTGCTTAAATTTTGCATGCTAGACAAATGAAATTAATGCACCAAGAGCTTTTTATATCATTGTCAACTCAAATTGAAATTTAAGATGGTTAATAATTGGCCATGTTATTAAGTTGAAATTTGGATGACAAAATATGAAATATTTTTTTTATTATTATTATTCAAACTTGTAGTACAATGAACTCTAAACTTATAAATGTACTTCCTTTATGATTCATCATAATTCAAATAACAACAAGAAAAAAGTGTAAGGAAATAATTTTTGAAGACACGTTGTAATTAATTATAGTTTAATACAACCAAGTAATGTTTAAAAAGATAACAATGTTTTTACTAGTATTACAAATGATTTTCAATATGTTTATCTCCTAAAGTCGGTCAAAAGAATAATACTATACAAACAAACTTTTTTACAAACTTTATTTAACAATTGATGATATATTGTACGATAATAAAATTTTGAAATTTGAAATGGAACGTAATAGAGTTGGACAATAGAAACAACTCAGAGTTAAACAATCAAACGTATTACAATAATAATGAAATGTTTAACCTAACTTATTGCATTTTTACCAGTTATGCCTAATTTTTAGCATGCAAAATAGCTATCAATTAGTTGTTCAAAACTTTTGCATGCAAGATAAAAGAATAAAATATAAATAATTTTTTTTTGTCTTGTAAATTTTTTCACTAGTTGAACTTAAATGTTAGGATGTTGGACAAATGGAAAGAATGCACCAAGGAATTTTTAAGTGGTTGCTAACTCTAATTTGTATTTAAGATAATTAACAATTGACTAGTTCATTAAGTTGAAATTTGAGTGACAAAATATTAAAGCTTTTTTTTTCTTCTTTTTGTTTCAAAACTATAGTAAAAGGAACTCTAATTTTATAAATGTGTGGTGAATAAATAAAAAGTCAATGAAAATTTGAAACATGGTTTAATAATTATTTTCCAAGATAATCAATTTTTATTATGAAAGGTAAATGTTGTGACCCAGGTTAGAAAATTCGACCCATTTTATTTTTTGTTGGGACACGTGGCTGTCCTGGTTGACTTTGACCATCCCTTGTGAGTTTAGACCTTAGAACGCCTCTAGTTGTCTTTGGAAAGTAACTCAGAATTTCATGTCCTAGTGGTTGAGCCCACAGCCATTGTGGTAGCGCCCACAAGGAAGTGGTGTGAAGGTTGTGCCTACGGTGGGCCACGACCAAATATGGTTTTCAGGTTATTGGCTGGAGAGAAAGGTGCATGGCCCACGATGGGGTCCGTGACCTGCATAGTCACGCCTACAAATGTCGTAGCCACGGCTGCGACTGTGTCTCTTGTGCTCGCGGTGTGCTTAATTGCGCCGGTGATGGTGAGTCTATATTAGTTGTCAATGTGTTGGAAACTTCACTTTTCAGATCTTTTCTTTCTCATCTCTTTCTCTCTTTCGCCATTTTCGACCTTTTTAAGCTTTCAAGCTTGGGTTTCATCTATGCTTACCTATTTTCTACCCCTAGTTCCATATACCAAAACATAGAGCTCAACGAGGACTTTTATTTAATCTGAGCGGATCTTGTTTTCGTTATTGTGAATTTTTGACTTTTCTCCTCTTCGTTTCGAGAGGTAGGGATTTCTTTGCCCTTTTCAATGTCTCATTATAGATATACATGTGATAGTTTTTATTGCATTAAAGGCATATTTGTTATGGGATTTTCTAAAGCATGAAAGGGAGATTTAGGTTTTGAGTTTTGAGAGTTTTAATAGTAAGTTTTTGGTTGTTTTGGTAATTAGGAGGTCGTTAATTACGATTATGTTGATAGTGGTAAAAAGCCTTATTGTAGTTGATGGTTTATTAAAACGAATGAATCAAAGTTGGGTAATTGTTAGGTTAGGTGGTTACATTAATGAATTAGAGCTTTGGTTACTAAAAAGAAGTTAATCGGGTCTTGTGATTGTTTGGTTAAAGTTGTGTTTTATTGGATTGTAGTTGTGTATCACAAATTAGGATTTTAGAAATTTAAAAAGGAATCTTGGCTAATGGTTATGTGTGTTGGGGATTGGAAAAGAACGGATTTGGTTTTGAAAACAAAAATTATGTTTATAACTCTTTTGTGAAATGAAATGAAAAATAAAAAGTGGAAAGTGAGTAAGGGAAATGGTTGTTTTGAAATGATTTCATTGAAAACGTTTATGATTTGAAATTGTGGAACCGGATGTGGATTTAATTTTCAAGAGTTGTATATTTAACTATTAGAGATTTTGTTCTTAGTCATCAGTGAAGGATGATATTGTTATTGTTGAGTAGCATATGTGTATGTGTTATATTTGTAGATTATTGATGTAATCTAGAATGTTGTGTTATGGATTGTGGGTCCGTTTCCTTCCAGGTAGGACCGATAAAGTGTAGTGCCTTGACAGATAGTTCTTCTTCCTTCTAGTTTGCGCTCGGTAAAGTGTGGCTTGCAAGTCGTTCCCGTCCAAGTGAGGCCAGTAAAACATATTGTGTTATGTAGGTTGTCTTATTAGCCATTTAAGCTTTAGGCCAGTAAAAATGGGAGCATGTGTTGTTTTTCGTTAGTTGTATTTAAATATATTCATATATGTATATTGTTGTAGGAGTTCCTTTGCCCTTGTGCTTAAGACTAGGGAAGGTGATAGATGTATTGGTGGATATGTTTGTGTACTGGATTATGATTAGAATGTGTAAACGTGTTTTTAAAACAAATATGAAATTCTTTTAGATTAAAGTAGAAGGTTAAAGAGAGAAAGAAGTGGTTTTACATCTTCTTGTAAAGATGATTTTGAAAAAAAAAATGTAATTATATAAGTATATTTTAGATATAAAACTGTCACATTACTTACATAGTATGATGTGGTGCATTTATGATCATAGTTATCTGTATGTTGCTATTGTTTAGGATCATTTTACGATCTCTACTGGATTTTATGTTCATCTCATGTTGCTATCATTTTTCAGGTACACGTTGAGAAGTGGTTCAAGGTTAAAAGATCTTCTTAAGTTCTTGGCCAATGGGCCTTTTATTAGTTGGCGGAAGACCATTGTCATAAAAGGGTTAAGCCCTCTCTTTTTGTGTAATAATGTAAGCCTACGAGCATTTCTTTGATTGTAAAACATTTTGCATTCAATGCATATATGAATTAGAGAATTTTCATTTATTTATGAATGTGAATGTATATAGCTTCTGCATGTTAATGAAGTTGGATTATAATAATGGATGTAATAATATTATTCGAATAACAAAAAGTGGGGAGTGATAGTAAATATTTAAATTGTCATGAGTTCTTCAATAAGTTGTGATTTATAAGGTAAAAACATAAAATAAAATAAAAAACTTTTACTTTGTGATTCATCCTAATCCTAGTAATAGCAAGAAGAAAAGTATAAAGTATCAATTTGTGATGACACATTGAAATTAATTCTTATTTAATAAAACCAAGTTATATTTAAAAAGGTAAAAAAAATTTAACTAGTATTATAAATGATTTCCAATATGTTTATCTCCTAAAGTTGTTCTATCAGACTTTCGATCCATCCCTTGTTTGCCAATTGAAGAAAGCGGTCTCAAACAAGCTAGAAAATCCCTATATATGTTATCAGTAAAGCCTAATATGGTTCGAGGAGCTATATGTAGGGCAATTAGGCATACTTTAACCAGACTATGAAAGGAGGGGTTTGTTGAATATAGTACCCCCCTCCCCAATAATGAGGAAGATAAAGGTTGTAACTGAGGCTAAAGTAGTGCCTTGTTTAACATCTATGAGTATGGCACCAATAGCTAAACCAAAACTTTGTGCAACAAGAAGATTGTAAAGGACAACAAGAAGGGAAAGGATGAAAGTGACAAGATTGGGCTTGAACCCACCCATCCAATAGATTATGAAGGTAAATGCAGTAGGAAGTGCAAGTTCCAGTGGAAAGTCTCCAATGGTTCTAGCTAAAAAGTAAGAGGAGAAGCACTACATTCCAGATGAACATTCCTTCATTAGCATAGATCTTTCTTGGGGAAACATGAAAACATCATTGTATATAGGGTAGAAGCCTCAGGACACGGAGAAGAAGAAAAACATGAAATAAAATAAAATGAGTGATAAAATGTGAAAATTAACTAAAAATTACTCTAAAATATTATTGGAACAATCTTCTGTGTAAATAAAATAAACTGAAAATAATTCAAACAAAATAAAATAAACTTACAGAAATTATTTTGTTGAACCAAATCAATAATTAAAGACCAAGTCGAGTGTGTGACACTATAGCGACCCCGGTCTTTTCCCATTTGGTTGTTGTACCCGGACTTATGTTCCGTAGATTCAGTTGTTATTATATTGTGTTTGTTGTCCTTTAATTCCTTATTTTTGAGTTATAGGATATGTTGGGCAGGTTTTGTTACAGGTTGGTTGGGTTCGGAAACCAAGTGTTGCTGTCCAGTTTTTGGGTTGGTCGCTCGAGCGAGGGTTTGGTCGCTCGAGCGAGGGTTGCTTTTGTGTCTGGTGGCTTGAGCCAGGGTTTCTTCGCTCGAGCGAGCGATTGCGTCTAGTATAGACCTGAGAGCAGTGTTTATTGGCTCGAGCGAGCTTTTCTTCGCTCGAGCGAACTGGTTTGTCCTTCGCTCGAGCGTGCGTTCCTTCGCTCGAGCGTACGTTCCTTCGCTCGAGCGTGCGTCTGGTTGCAAACCTGAGGGTTTGAGTTCTTCGCTCGAGCGAGCTTTCCTTCGCTCGAGCGAGCTTCTGGGTTGTTGGCTCGAGCGAGGCATTCTTGGATCGAGCGAGGGTTTTCTGTGTCTGGTCGCTCGAGCGACCAAGTCTTCGCTCGAGCGAGCCTGTCAGGTTTAAATAGGCAGCAGCGGGTTTTAAATCACTTTTTCATCTCCTTTTTTATTCCAAACCCTAGCAGCCCACTCTCTCTCTCTCTAAACTTATCTTCTCTCTAGATTTTCATCTCTTTCTAGTGTGAATCTACCCTAAGTCCTTTGTTAAAAAGTTAGAGGGTGTTGAGATCTTCGTTTTAATCTGAACAATCTTGGGTTTGGAGCACTTTGATTTTGGGTCACCATCTCCGTCTTCTTCATTCGGGTTAATTTCTTCAAGGTAGGGATTTCCTACTCCGATGTATAAGTTTTGTTCTAAGTTTTGGTATTTTGATATGTTGGGGGTATTTTGGTAATTTTGGGAAAAACCCTAGTTGTCTTAATAAATTAATTTGTATAATTAATTTAAGAAAAATTGGGGAGATTAGTTAAATTCATGAAATTGAGGAATTTATTGATTAAATGGGGTAGTTGGTTAATTTAAATCACTCGCCTATTGAATTGTTAATTTATTTATTTCCAGTCTAGAAATAACTGTTTTGGGCTATCGGTGGAGGATAGTCGTGATTGTTGTAGACATTGCATATGGATTAGGGATAACTGAAACTAATCATATTGGTTAAGTCATTGTTTTGACTATTGAATTAATACAGAAAATACATGTATTGATTGAGCATGCATTTGCATATTGTGTGGGAGGAGATAGGGGATGTACTCCACGGTTTAGGGGAAGATAGGGGATGGACCTCTAAACCGGATTTTGTTTGGGAGGAGATAGAGGATGGACTCCATTAGCATCACTTTTATGTGTACTTTTTGATATTGAAGTGTTTTTACATGTTATTGATACAGCACTAAAATGTGTATCAATCTGGAAGTATGAAGTGTTTTGATATGAACTTGAGTCTCATTTGTGTTGTCGTTATTGGAATTATTGTGAATATGATATATAGTTCACTGTTGTAAGTTTGGCCAGGTTCTGAGCCATGTTGAATAATTAATGGAAAGTGGAACTGATAATTTGTGTTATCCATCTATTGAATGCTAATGCTTTATTCAATACTTATATATGGATTAGTATTTTTCTACTGGGCTGTGGCTCACCCTATATGGGAACATCATTTTCAGGTTCAGGAGATAAGCTACCTCCAAGGACTTAGCTTTGGAGGATTTGGCTTTTGGATTTTGAAGACAATCTTTAGTTAGTTGTTTTTATTTGTTAGTACATGTAAACATTCAAGCCTAGGGCTTTATTTGTATTTGAGTTAGGACTCATATTTTTGTGTCCAAGTGTTAGCTTGGAAAGATGTAAGCCCGTAGGGCATTTAATTTGATGTTGCATGTAATGCTTTTAGTTAGTAATACTCTGATGAATGAGTTAATGGATTGTTTCCTTTTAATATTGCATGTCAATGATATATATATAATGGGTTTATTTTTGAGGGCGTTACAGACACTCTGTCCTTAAGACAGATTCGCCCCGCTACGGTGCTTACGGTTGAGTGGCGTCTATCTCCCAAGATACAATGATCTTCACAAACTTGTAGTAGCACTCCACACAAATTTGTATGGCGAACTAAAACTTTGTGTTCTTATACTCTCTTTATTTTAATTCTAAAACTAGAATGTAGAGAAATGCAAACAAAAATAGTTTGGACAGCAAATAGAAAGTTGGAGACTGGATTTTTCGGATCCCAACACTGCTGGAATGAATTGTATTTATAGGCAAACAAAATGATACAAACAGGTACAAAACATGTAATGAACAGGTGTAGTATGGACTGAACAGGTGCACCACTAATTCAAACATTTGATTTGACCGTTCCAACTTGGAACATATTTTCCAAATTAATTGAAAATAGTACCGTTGGAGCCGTTGGTGAATAGTCAAACCTGATGGAACTTAATTTATTTAAACTATTGAAATATATATATATTATATAACTATTTGAATAGTTTAATCATTTTTAGGAAACTACTTAAGGAAACCAAAAAATAAATTTAGAATTAAATTAAATTCCCACAATAATTTTTATTGAAAAAATTTAAATGAATTTTATCTAAAAAATTAATGTTAGACTCGAAAACGATGTCAACTTCCCATTCACTCATAAATGGTTTTGACGTTCCGTCTTCACCGCGTGACTTGCCACGCGGCAAGGAACACTTCACCTCTTCGAACCCGCCCCAAAATACGTTCGGAGCCCACTCAATTTTGGGCTCAAAAATATGCCTATATTAAATCATTTTTTCCAACAATCCCCCACATGAATGGAATTTGACGGAGAGAAAATGCAACAACATGATCTAAATACAGAGAGTACATAAATTGGAAATATTCTGCAAATGATAGGTAGTTTTTGGCTTTGAACCTTCCTTTGTGAGACACTATCGGATTTACTAGCTAACCAGTGAACATGATGTCTTAAACTGTTCAGTCGTTTGTGTAAACCAAGACAATAGAACTCACACAGTATATCCCCAGACACAGTTTAGTTCTCACTATTGTGTTCATTTTGGCCCTGAACAACCTAGTCTTTCATGAGTGCTCTAAAGACTTGTAGCCCTTCACAAATCTTATAGAACCGGCCCAGTTCATACTCACATAGTTGATTCTTATGAAGAGTATCCTACCATACTCCACTAAGTATATCTAGATATAAGAATCATTAAAATTTTACTTAACCTCAAACGCTGCAAACATCACTATTTCATCAAAGAAATGGGTAGGAGTTAGACTCCCCAGTGATCCTTCTGAGTCATTCACAACTCGGTTGTCCCTTTGAACCTAGATCTTGGAATCTCCAGTCAACTAGGTTGGGTTGCCGTTGTGGTAACTCTTATTTAATAGGCTTTAGTCCCATTCCCCTCGATGAATTCTCAACTAACTCTCTTGCTAACCCTTTGGTTAGTGGATCCGTTATGTTGTCTTTAGACTTAACATATTCTATGGAAATAATTCCATTAGAGAGTAGTTGTCTTACGGTGTTATGTCGACGACGAATGTGTCGTGACTTACCGTTATACATATGACTCTGTGCTCTACCTATAGCTGATTGACTATCACAATGTATGTATATAGCAAGCACTGGTCTTGGCCAAATTGGAATATCTTCAAGGAAGTAGTGAAGCCATTCTGCCTCTTCCCCAGCTTTGTCTAAAGCTATGAATTCAGATTCCATAGTAGACCTAGCAATACAAGTCTGTTTGGAAGATTTCCAAGATATAGCCGCCCCACCAAGAGTAAAGACATACCCACTGGTGGACTTCGAGTCTCTAGTATCCGATATCCAATTTGCATCACAGTATCCTTCAAGTACTGCTGGATATCTAGTATAATTCAGCCCAATGTTACGAGTGAATCGGAGATATCTTAGAACTCTTATAATTGCTTTTCAGTGTTCTACTCCCGGATTACTCGTATATCTACTTAATTTACTTACTGCATAAGCTATATCTGGGCGAGTGCAGTTCATCAAGTACATTAAGCTTCTAATAATTTGGGCATACTCTAATTGAGAAATACTTTTCTGTACATCCTTAGAAAGATGCAAATTAACATCTACAGGTGTTCTAGCAAGATGATCATCATCTTTGCTGAATTTGTCAAGTATTTTCTCAATGTAATGAGATTGTGACAAAGCATATTCTTCTGATGTTTTGGTAATTTTTATACCAAGAATTACATCAGCAATGCCCATGTCCTTCATATCAAAATGTTTATTCAACATTTTCTTGGTAGTTTTAATCATGTCATTATTACTACCAATGATGAGCATATCATCTACATAAAGACATAACCTTTGTCTGTGTTTTTAATATAAACACATTTGTCACATTCATTAATTTTAAAACCATTTGACATCATTGCCTTGTCAAATTTCTCATGCCACTGCTTTGGCGCTTGTTTTAAACCATATAATGATTTAACCAATTTACACACTTTTTTTTCTTTTCTGGGAACAAAAAAACCTTCTGGTTGTTCTATGTAAATTTCTTCATTTAACTCACTATTTAAGAAAGCGGTTTTCACATCCATTTGATGAATTTCTAGATTGTATAGAGATGCAATGGCAATTAGCATTCTAATGGATGTTATTCTAGTAACCGGTGAGTATGTGTCAAAGTAATCAAGACCTTCTTTTTGTCTAAAACCTTTGACCACAAGTCTTGCCTTGTATTTGTCTATTGATCCATCTGCTTTCAATTTCCTTTTGAAAAT
The DNA here is from genome assembly GCA_030407325.1 of Camellia japonica. NCBI lineage: Eukaryota > Viridiplantae > Streptophyta > Magnoliopsida > Ericales > Theaceae > Camellia > Camellia japonica. The sequence goes on along the minus strand of JAPPVO010000017.1, from coordinate 151,752,712 downwards.
CCACTTGTACCCAAGAGGTTTACAACCCAGTGGCAAATCCACCAATTCCCAAGTGTGATTTTGCAAGATGGATTCAACTTCACTGTTGACAGCTTCTTTCCATAAAGGAGCTTCAGGACTGGACATAGTCTCTTTAAAAGTTAAAGGCTCATTTTCTAACAAAAATGTTAGGAAATCTGGACCAAAAGATTTTGAGGTTCTAGCACGTTTACTACGTCTAGGTTCCTCTTCCTCATTTTGATCTAACTGTTGTTCTTGATCATGTTCTTGATCCTTACTAGTAATAGCATCATGAGATCTTTTATTGTTACTAGTTTCCTGTCCAGTCTTATTTGGAAATACATGTTCAAAGAATGATGCATTCCGAGACTCAATAATAGTATTTACATGCATTTCAGAATGTTCTGATTTATGAATAAAAAACCGATATGCACTACTATTCTTGGCATAACCAATGAAAATGCAATCAATGGTCTTAGGACCTATCTTAGTCTTTTTAGGACTAGGAATAGCCACTTTAGCCAAATACCCCCACACTTTTAAGTATTTGTAGGATGGTACTCTATCATGCCACATTTCATAAGGTGTTTGATTCACTTTCTTTCGGGGTACTTTATTTAAAATATAATTAGCAGAAAGTATTGCTTCCCCCCATAAGTTTTGAGGTAATCCAGAACTTATTAACATGGCATTCATCATTTCTTTTAAAGTCCTATTTTTCCTTTTAGTAATTCCATTTTGCTGAAGTGAGTAAGGAGCGGTGGTTTGATGAATTATTCCATGTTCTTTACAAAACTCACCAAAAGGCGATTCATATTCACCACCTCTATCACTTCTAAGTTTCTTGATTTTCTTACCAAGTTGATTTTTAACTTCATTCTTATATTGAATGAAAAGTTTCCAAAGCTTCATCCTTGGTTCGAATTAAATAAACATAACTATATCTAGTATAGTCATCTATAAAAATGATAAAATATTTTTTCCCACCCCTGGTTTGAATTGATTTAAAATCACAAATGTCACTATGAATTAATTCAAGTGATTCCGTACTTTTTTCAATTGAATGAAAATGAGTTTTAGATAATTTTGCCTCAACACAAATTTCACATTTATGATTTGAATCAATGTCAAATTTAGGTAAACATTCCATATTAATTAATCTACGCAAAGATCCATAATTAACATGTCCTAGTCTACCATGCCATAAATTTGAAGACTCAAGCAAGTAAGAAGAAGATGTAGTATTATTAATAATTGGGGGTACAACGGTCATTACATTTAACTTGGAAAGGCCATCAGACATGTAACATGTAACATTTTCCTACACACATCCCATTCTTAGTAAGTACAAATTTATCACTCTCAAATACTAGCCTAAACCCATTCTTACTCAACAAAGATCCGGAAACAAGATTCTTGCGAATGTCCGGTACATGCAGCACATTGTTGAGAGTGAGTTCCTTTCCAGATGTCATTTTGAGTACAATCTTTCCTTGTCCTTCAACTTTGGAAGTTGAGGAGTTGCCCATAAAGAGTTGTTCACTATTGTCCACTGTAGAATAAGATGTGAAGATCTTTTTGTCGGCACAAATGTGGCGAGTAGTACCAGTGTCCACCCACCATTCTTTAGGATTTCCGATAAGATTTGCCTCGGAAACAACTGTAGAAAGATTAATGTCATCTACACCATTGGAAATCTTGTCCACTTCGGTCATATGGGCTTGAGCAGGCTTCTTACTTGTTCTTTTTTTGCTTTTGCTTTTGCTTTTGCTACGGCAATCTTTGGCCCGATGTCCCTCTTTGTCACAGATGTAACATTTGCCATTAAACTTGTACTTTTTATTATCCCCCCCTTTAGAGCCTTGTGATGAACTTTCTCCAGAAGACTTTCGTTTCTTGGTTTTTGAAGCATGTTCCACCACATTTGCCTTAGACTCCATAGGATGTTTACCAGCCCGCTTTTCAGAATTGCGGTTGTCTTTCTCAATTCTCAAACGCACAATTAATTCGTCCATAGAAATTTCTTTACGCTTGTGTTTGAGGTAGTTCTTGAATTCCTTCTAGCCTTTTGGTAATTTTTCAATTAAGGCTGCAACCTGGAAGGATTCACTGAGAGACATGCCTTCTGCGTGAATGTCATGCAGAATGAGTTGGAAATCTTGAGCTTGGCTGATCACAGTTTTTGAATCAACCATTACAAAATCCAGGAATCTGCCAACCACAAATTTCTTTGAGCCGGCATCTTCTGTTTTGTACTTTTTCTCCAACGATTCCCAAAGTTCCTTTGCTGTCTTGATTGGACTGTAGACGTTGTATAATGTGTTGTCAAGTCCGTTCAAGATGTAGTTCCGGCAAAGGAAATCGGCATGTTTCCAAGCATCAACCGTAGCAACCACTTGCCGGTCGGTTTCATTCACTTTCAGGATAGGAGCATCTTCACGGAGGAAACGAGCCAGGTTCAGAGTTGTAAGATAGAACAACATTTTCTGTTGCCATCTTTTAAAATCAGTTCCTGAGAACTTCTCTGGCTTCTCTCCATGATTTATTGGTACTGTCGTCACAGGAGATGGGGTTGGTGCAATTGCAGCCACCACAGTAGTACTTGTTTGGGCATTAGTTTCAGTAGCCATTAATTCTAATATATAAAACAAAATTATAATTAGAATTTATACTACACAGAAAATTAAACCAAATTCACAGAATTAAATTCTGTAAAAATAAAAGAAACAAGAATGTACTTTTATTTTCCAATTAATTTGGAAATAAAATAAAATTTTATTCAACCAAATTAATTCCACACAGAAAATCAAATTCTGTAAAATAAAAGAAATACGAATATAACTTTTATTTTTCAATTAATTTGGAAATAAAATAAAATTTTATTGAACCAAATTAATTCCACACAAGAAATTAAATTCTGTAAAATAAAAGAAATAAGAATATAACTTTTATTTTTCAATTAATTTGGAAATAAAATAAAATTTTATTTAACTAAATTAATTCCACACAGAAAATTAATTTCTGTAACACTTCAATAATTAAAATACTTGAAACAAAATTTTAATTAATGAAAACTCAGAAAATAATTTCTAAAAACCAAAATTAATTTTCTGACAAAATTTCACAAAAATATATTCTGAATTGTTAATGACACCAGTATCGTACTACTAGTTGTCAAAGGAAATAGACAGTATATTACTACTATCTCTCAAATAGCATATAATCACTATTTGTTTTTCCAACCAGAATATTATTTTGTAAATCCACAAAAAATAATTTTTTTCTGAAATTATTTACGAAGAATGAAAAAGGGAAATAAACGAAAAATTCTGTAAACAGAATAATTCGAATATGCCTTAAGATTATTGGAACAATCTTCTGTGTAAATAAAATAAACCGAAAATAATTCAAACAAAATAAAATAAACTTACAGAAATTATTTTGTTGAACCGAATCAATAATTAAAGACCAAGTCGAGTGTGTGACACTCTGTCCTTAAGATAGATTCGCCCCGCTACGGTGCTTACGGTTGAGTGGCGTCTATCTCCCAGGATACAATGATCTTCACAAATTTGTAGTAGCACTCCACACAAATTTGTACGGCGAACTAAAATTTTGTGTTCTTATACTCTCTTTATTTTAATTCTAAAACTAGAATGTAGAGAAATGCAAACAAAAATAGTTTGGACAGCAAATAGAAAGTTGGAGACTGGATTTTTCGGATCCCAACACTGCTGGAATGAATTGTATTTATAGGCAAACAAAATGATCCGAACAGGTACAAAACATGTAATGAACAGGTGTAGTATGGACTGAATAGGTGCACCACTAATTCAAACATTTGATTTGACCGTTCCAACTTGGAACATATTTTCCAAATTAATTGAAAATAGTACTGTTGGAGCTGTTGGTGAATAGTCAAACCTGATGGAACTTAATTTATTTAAACTATTGAAATATATATATATATATATATTAAACTATTTAAATATATATATTAAACTATTTAAATATATATAACTATTTGAATAATTTAATTATTTTTAGGAAACTACTTAAGGAAACCAAAAAATAAATTTAGAATTAAATTAAATTCCCACAATAATTTTTATTGAAAAAATTTAAATGAATTTTATCTAAAAAATTAATGTTAGACTCGAAAACGATGTCAACTTCCCATTCACTCATAAATGGTTTTGACGTTCCGTCTTCACCGTGTGACTTGCCACGCGACAAGGAACACTTCACCTCTTCGGACCCGCCTCAAAATACGTTCGGGGCCCACTCAATTTTGACCTCAAAAATATACCTATATTAAATCATTTTTTCCAACAAATATGACATTTACTAATGTTATCAAGACAGGTTGAGCTTAATTATTGTGTAACACAACCATGTAATTTTACTAGTGTTATAAATGAATTTCAATGAGCCCACCTCCTAAAGTAAGTCAAAAGTGTAATGTTATATGAATAATCTTTTTACAAAATATGTTTACAAATTTATGTGACGTATAATAAGTTTTGTATTTTGAAATGTAATCTACTAGAGTTAAATTATAAAAACAATTTAGAGTTAAATAATAGAAACAAGTAAATACCATATTGTTTATAAACAAATTCGTAAAAAATAAAAATATATATAGTATTTTCCCACCAAATTAAGATATGCTTAAATGTGAAAATTAACCCCAAAAAAATTGAATGAGAAAGCATTTAATATATATATATATATTGTTATAATCAATTGATAATAGAAAAATGTTTACTTATTACAATAATTATGAAATGTTTAACCTATAACTTATTGTATTTTCACTAGTTGTACTTAATTTTCTGTATGCAAAACAATTGGTAATCTCTCTTATTATTTTTTTGCAGTGTATAATTAAATTTTAGTAACAAGAATAATAGTAACAACTAAGGATGAAATGATAAGACCAACTCAATATCACATCAATTATAAGTTTTTAAAAAAAAATTATATAGCATTTTCCCCCAAATTAAAAGTATGCTTAAATGTGAAAATTAACCCCAAAAAATTGCTCTAATAAATGGCATTTATTTACTTTGTTGCCTCATAACCTAAATAAGTCACATTTTTCTTATTTTTTAAAAATATATCATTGTTTTTTAACTTTTCTGGCCCGTCTTGTATAGACGAATCTAAGAAGTAATTTAAAAAATAATAAATAATAAATAAAAAACCAAGAAAATTCACTATTTTTGCTAATTTTTGTATTTTTTAATTTTCTTTTTAGGAAAAATAATTTTTCAATTCATCTTATTGAGTAAAATCTAAAAGCATAAATTTTATTTTAAAAAAAATTATTAAAGATGAAAATAAGCCAATAAAAAGTTACCAAAAAAAAAAAAATCCACATAATCATTAATAAATAGAAGCTTTTGGCAGTCAATGAAAAATTGACAAAACTTGGTGCATTTTGATAAAAACTTATTTCAAAATAAAATATTAGAGAAGCTTCTATTTTTTTCTTTTCCTATTATTTTCGAGACAAGGGTAATAAAGTAAATTCAGAGGTTTTGTCGGAGGAACAAGGTCGCACTCGCATGTTCACCTTGTGTGGCAACATCTCACCTTTTTCAGGTTGGGGCGTTACGCTTCGAAAATTATACTGTGCTTTTGAGGCAACAACTGTTTTTGTCCTAACATGATTTCGATTGGTTGAGATAATGGGCTTCATTATGTTTTAGAAAATATTTAAGATATCTAATTTATCATCCCTAAAAATCATCCATAATAATGTACCTGACAAGTGTCAAAATTTAATTTCTTAAATATTTTATCATGTGAGGTCTAATATCAATACAGTAGTGATTGGGGGCCCGAAAATGGGACGCCCCGAATGCCCCTAATTTTTTTTTTTTTTTTTTTTCAGCAGAAGAAAGGAGGAAGACGAAGAAGAGAAGGAGAGGGAGGGGAGGGGAGGGGAGGGGAGGGGAGGAGGGGGAGGGGGAGGAACGATTGGAGGGGCCTAAAAAATGGAGGAGGGGGCGGAGGCGAGGCAGACGCGATTGGCGGAGGCGACGCGATCGGCGGCATCGGCGGCGATCAGCGACGGGCTTCCCCTCTCTCTCTTTCTCTCCCTCTCCCTCTCTTTTTCTCCCTCTGCCTCTGCAACAGAGGTCGAAAATGGCGGAAAAAAAGGTGGAAAAAAAAAAAAAATGAAACCCCAAAACGACGTCGTTTTGGGGTTTCGAGCCTTCGAGCCTGGGGAATTTCGGGCCCTCAAGCATTTTTCATATCAATATTACATCATTAAGGGTTATTTAACATTGCTGTATTTTTTATTAAGAAAATTATACTTTGCCCATTTATGTTTGGTTACCTTTTTATTTTGGCACTTGAAGTTTTTTTTTTCCCAATTTAACCTTTCATATTTCAAGTTTTTTTATCATTTACTCTTAAAACTAATTTTTGTTTAAAATTAGATAAATTTTTTTATGTTAGTTGTCATATAATATATAAAAAAAAATATTATTATATTCACAGCTCAAATTTGTGTAAAAGATATGAGTTATATATAATGAAATATTATTATACCGTGTGATTGTGAATGTGTCATTTTCTATTTAATTTTATATATAAATTAGTTTTTAGAATAAATTGAGAAAATTTAAAACATAAATGACCAAATGGGAAAAAAAAAAAAAAACTTTAATGCTTGTTTGGATCATAAATTTGAGTATGAATTTGGAAAAAGAAAAAAGAAAAAAGAAAACAAATTGGTGAAATATGAATAAAATATATGATTACATTTCACATACATTTTTTTTTTTTTTTTCTAAATTCTTACCAAAACTCATAATTCAAATATAATCTAAAGTCCAAAGTGAAAAAATATATGATTTACCCATTTAATATTATTTTTTGAAAGAGAACTTAATAAGTATTCTCCTATAAATAGTGTGAAATATTACTCTAAAATCAGAGAAATTTTTGTATGCTCCCAAGTCGCTCTGTCAAATGGTCTCTTCCATCAATCACAAATGTACATATCTATTTTCCAAACACTCAATATAAATGTAATGGACCACATTGTTAAATCTAATCACAATAAAAGAAAATACCACGTGACATCTAATGGGTAGGCTCCCCTCCATACCTTATCTATCCATGTTTCTCCATACTGTTCTTATAGGGCTCAATTCTAAACCTCCACTGATGATCCGAATCGTCTACTTTGTAGACATCGTAGTAAATGTTAAACGTTATTCATGCAAAAAATTAACTTCATTGGACAACTATAAACATATGCATAAATAGCATTTTATTTTAAAAAATAAATGATTTAAGTTTATAATCACATTTGTCATTCATTTTATAAAACAAAATATGATTTTTTTTCTTATGTTTATAAATGTCTGATAAAATTATTTTTTGTATGGATGACTTTAATTATGAAACTTACAAAATAAACAATTTAAATTATTAATACGAGTTTAGAATTAAACCTAATAAAAAGAATATAAAGGGATATGGAAAAATAAAATATGGATGGAAGCCTATCCCAACATGTTGGACTGTTCGCGGTTCGGTTGTGGTCAAGAAATCTCCAATCTGCCATCCGTCCACCGGATTGGAAAAAATCAATCCGCATCCGTCCATCGGATTGATAAATGCAGATTGAGCGATTGACGGATGGATGCGAATAGATTTGGCAATTTAAACTTTACAAATTTTGAATATAATATAACAACTTGTCAACATTTTTTTTTTGATAACAACTCAACATAACCAAAAGATTGTCAAGTAAATTGTTAAATACCAATAATAAATACATATACGAAAACCATGCATTTATCAAAACTATTTCATTATTTTTTTTATTCAAAAACTATTTGATTTGATTTTTTTTAATATGACAAAATTAAGCCTTATATTTTTCACACAAAAATACCAAATATCAACACTTGTCATTTGATAAAAGGATTTCCAAATTGAAAACAAGTTGAAAACATAACAGAATATCTAAACTCATTTTCAATTAAAAATACAAACATAATATCTAAATAAATTGAAAACACAAAGTTTTACAAATTGCTAGGAGTGATTACAGTTTGGCGGTTCAGTTGCGGCCAAAGTAATTTCAAATCCGTCATCCGTTTAAAACTAGACGAATTGAAAAAAAAAATTAATCCGCAACCGTCTGCTCGTCATCACGCATCCGTTCAAAATGCAACGGATCGATTCGATTCGATTCGATTCGATAAATTTAAACGGATCAAAATATTTGTTGTTCATCCCTATTCATATGTTAGCTCTTGTCAACCAAACAAATTCCTCTTAAAAACATCAAATAATTTCTTCTCTACGGTGGGCCTGCACGAATTTCAAAGCAAATAGTAAAGTCTCTCTCACTCTCTCTCCTCGTGACTAAAGTCTGGAAACTCGAATACTCGATGCCCATCATGACACTTTCTATTCTTGGGGGGTGTTTGAGAGGTTGGATTTTTTTTTTTTTTATTAAAATTTATAAATAAATAAAATAAGTAATAAGTAATAAAATAAAATATTATATTAAATTCATAATTATTTTATTTTTTCTCTTATAAATATTATATTTAACTATAAAAAAATTCAATCATCTTTTAAATATAAAAATTTTAACTTATTAAAATAATCAAAAATTAAAATAACCTATTAAAATAACAATTTTCCAAACACCCAACTTCTAATGTATCTTCCCCCACTCCTCAAGTACACCATTTATGCTTTACCCCTCCTTGCAAAAACAATTGGCCAAATCACACCGTTGCACTTTCTACTCTTCTAATATGGGGAGAATTACAGTACAGTCTAATGGGAAAAAAAATTACAAAAATGTAAAGGGTCCAAATCATTCTATAAAAAATTACGGGGAGTGCAACTCATATTCGTGGTATTTTTTTTTTGTTTTGCCAACCTTTACTAAACAGTGATTTTCCTCTACTATATCCCATTCTCTCTTTTTTTCACATTTTTTTAAATAAAAAATGAAAAAGTATTTCTTAAAAATAGTCATTCTATTCTTTTATTTGTAGTAAATTTTTTAATATTTAATTAATTTTAATTTACTTTTAAAATCTATTTAATCTAAATATACTTAAAAATTAAGATATTTGAGAAGAAATCTACTGTAATATTTTCCAATAAATACAAAAAAAAAATGTGTTAAATTTTTGTATATTTATATCTAAACTAAATAGATCTAAAAAAAATTAATTATAATATTAAAAATATTTACTAAAAATAAAAGAATACAAATTGAAAGCTCAAAAACCTATTTTTGACAAGTCAAACCAAATAGACTCATTAATTTTTTCACCTCCTTTTTTAGGGGCGGAAAAGAAAAAAAAAAAAACCTAAAAAATAATTTAAAAAGCCACTTCTCAAACGGACTGTTAATGAAGTTTCACTTTCAAAATCTTTCTGGGCAAACGACAATAATGAAAATTATTAGAGTAGATATAAAGAAAATTTAAAGAGCAGTGCTACTCTAATTTAAAAGTTAGACTTATTTTTTAAATTTAACGATATGATAATCTATTAAAATATATAAAATAACTCTCTCTCATATATTCTGTCAATCTATTATTTCTTTTAATCATCACTGTATCTTAAAAATTGGTCTAAATGGTGAACTTTTATGGGGGATGCACCAATAAATCCCAAATTAATAACTTATGCACTGTTTAGTCCTAAAAGTTTTCTTATAGACTGAAAGGTCCCATTACAATGTTAATAACATCAGATACAATGTTAACAACATCAGAGTCATGTTACAAACATTAGATTTCAAACATCTAATGTTCATCAAATTTCAATAATGTTTGAAAATATAGGATGAAAAACATCTAATGTTCATCAGATTTCAATAAATTTTGAAATTATAGAATGAAACATCAGATCATTTACATCATTTACATCATGCTGATGTAAAAATGGGACTAAATGGAGCATAAGAAAACTTTTAGGACTAAATAGTTCAACGTTTCAAAAACTAAGACTTATGGATAAATTTTTCAACTTTTATATCATTTTCTAAAATTAAAACAAATAAAAAAAATAACCTTTAACATATCCACATTGCGCTATTCCCTTAACTTGCTACCTATTGGAGTTGGGTATTGATCACACCGAGGCTAAACTAAAAAAATTATATGGCCCAATCCGGCCCCGGCCCAATATCAAACTTAAATATTTCACACCAAAATCCAATTTTACACTTCTCAACTTGCTCAGTAAACTTATATATTAAAAAAAAAAACCAAATATTACACATTTAGATAGTAATAATTTGGGTAAATTACATTCACTTCCTTTAAAGTTTGAGAAAAATACAATTAATCTCATATTTTTAACATAATTACGTTAAGAGAGGCTTACGTGTAGATCTTAATAAGTGGACTTATTGTCCAATAAGTTCTATGATAATTAATAGCATTTTTCATCAAACACTATTAAAAAATATCATTATTATTAATTTTCAGCAACAGTTTAAAAATTTTGTCACAAAAAATGTCACTAATTATAAGTTTTAACGATAGTTTAAAAAAATCGTCATAAAAAAAAAGTCACTAATTTTCAACTTTCAACAACAATTTAAAAAATTCGTCACAAAAAACGTCATTAATTGTAAAATCCTTCATTTTATTAAAACTAAAGCGACTAAAACTAATGTAGATGATGCGTAAAAACTAATAAACAAGATAAATATATATTTTTTGAGTAGAAAATATATAATATCATTTTTTTATTCATATAACTAATAAATTATTGATAACTCCGTCGCGGTTGCTTAACAACTCCGTCGGTCTCAAGCTCAGGTAAAGGAGAAGGGTTGTGTGTTAGGTAGCCGACAACCAACACGTAAAAAAGTCGTTTGGATCCTTTATGACATGAAGCCTAATACTCTTAATCGATTAAATACAAGGTCGTTCCCCTTAAGTAACGCGTTGTGCTTGCCTCCGGGTATTTTGAAAAGTGAACAAGGGACACTGCATCGACACTTAGATGCGGTGAAAAATGGGCAAAGGTTTTTGCGTTTTTCTAGACGAGTGTGGATATATAAACTAGTCCCAGATTATAGGTTTAGGATAGCCACATAGAATGCAAGAATTTTAACTGGTAAGACTATAGAATTAGTAGATGTCATGATTAGGAGAAGAGTTAGTATAGCTTACGTACAAGAAACTAAGTGGACGGGTGAGAAAGTTCGGGAAATAGAGGATACCGATTTTAAGTTTTATTATAGTGGCAAGGATAGACACATGAATGTGATAGGAATAATAGTTGCCAAGAGTCTTATAGAAAATGTAGTTGCTGTCATTAGGAAATGCGATAAGATTATGTTAGTTAAATTAGTTATTTGTGAGAATATAGTGAACATTATTAGTGCATATACCCCCAAAGTAGGATTAGATGATTAGACTAAAAGAGTTTTTTGGAACCAAATAGACGAGGTACTACAGGAGATACACGTAGGAGAAAACCTAATTATATGTGATGATTTCAATTGCCATGTAGGAGTAGATAAACTAGGGTATGAGAGAGTGCATGGTGGGTATGATTTTGGTGATAGAAATGAGGCTGGAAAGATTATTTTAGATTTTGTGTTGACTTCTGATATAGTGGTGGCCAATACTATGTATAAGAAGAGAGATGAGCATTTCATAACCTTAAAGAATGGGTCAATTAGAAGTCAAATAGATTACTTTCTAGTAAGAAAAAGAGACTGTCTAAAATGCAGCGACTATAAGGTGATTCCTGGAGAGAGCTTGACGTCTCAATATAGGATTTTGGTACTAATTTATGTTTTAAAGGGCAATACCAAACTCGAAAAAATAGTGAGTGTCGCAGAACTAGATGGTGTGATCTAAAAAAGGATAAACTAGACACATTTAATAATAGAATGGATAAAGAAGGTACTTGAGACTTGAAAGATGATGCTAACATTATGTGAAACTCGATGACCAATTGTATGAGGAGAATCTCAAGGAAAGTTCTGGGAGAGTCGAAAGAAAAGGGACCCAACTTTAGGAAAACTTGGTGATGGAAAGAGGATGTCCAAGCGGTAATAAAGATAAAAAAAAGAGAGCTTTAAAAAGTGAGAGAATGATAGAACTGAGGAAAAGCTTCATCGTTACAGATTAGCCAATAAGGAAGTCAAAAAAGTAGTGAGGGAGACTAAGTTAAAAGCCTATAATGACCTATATACTAGACTAGATAGTAAGGAAGGAGAGAAGATGATATACAAATTTGTTAAGATAAGAGAGAGGAAAACAAAAGATTTTAATTAGATTAAGTGCGTCAAGGGTGAAGACTCTAAGGTGTTGGTGAAGAATAAAGAGATTAAGGAGAGGTGGAAGAACTATTTTGAGAAGTTGTTACTTGAGAAATATGGAGGTAGGTTAAAAGGGGAGAAAGTAGGCAGTAATAAGGAAAACCAAGACTATAGGTTCTATCGTAGGATTAGGGACTTTAAAGTAGTGTTTACACTTAAGAAGATGAAATTGAATAAGGCTTTATGACCCCGATGATATACTTATTGAAGCATGGAAATGTTTAGGTAAGAAGGGGTTATTTGGTTGACTAGGTTATTTAGCAAATTTTATTGACTAGGAAAATGTCAGAGTAGTGGAGAAAGATTATTTTAGTGCCAATATATAAGAATAAATGAGATATTCAGAATTGTAACAACTATAAAGGAATCAAGTTAATGTGTCACATAATGAAAGTGTAGGAGAGAATGATGGAATGTCGATTGCAAGATATAATAGAGGTATTAGAGAATCAATTTGGGTTTATGCCTGGTAGGTTAACAATAGAAGCGATCTATCGTTTGAGAAGAGTAATAGAAATGTATAAAGAAAAGAAAAGAGATATTCATATGATTTTTATTGATCTAGAGAAAGCATATGATAGAGTGCCTTGGGATATAATTTGGTGGGTGTTAGAGAAGAAATGGGTGACAAAAGGTTACATTGATGTGATTAGGGATATGTATGAAGGTGTAGTGATCATTATTAGATCGCCTGATGAAGAGACGAGTGAATTTCCAATTTCTATAGGGTAACACCAAGGATTAACCTTAAGTCTTTATCTTTTTGCTTTAGTTATAGATGAGTTTATGCGCAATATTCAAGATGATGTTCCATAGTGTCTGCTTTTTGTAGATGATATCTTGTTAGTGGATGAGACTGGAGAAGGAGTTAATACTAAGTTAGAGATTTGGAGAAAAAAACTTGAATCTAAGGATTTAGGATAAACAGAACTAAGACAGAGTATATAGAGTATAATTTTAGTAATAGTCACAATGGAAACAGAGGAGAAGTGAAGATTGAGAATCAAGAACTATCTAAGAGTGAACATTTTCGTTATTTAGGATCAATTATCACAATGACTGCGGAGATTGGAGCGGATGTGGTCTACAGAATTAAGGCGTGGTGGTTTAAGTGGTGGAGTGCGTCTGGAGTACTATGCGATAAACGAGTCCCTATAAGACTAAAAATGAAGTTCTATAGAATGGCTATTAGACCAACAATGTTGTATGAGACGGAATGTTGGGCAACTAAGAAACAACATTTTGAGAAGATGAGTGTTGAGGAGATAAGGATGTTAAGGTGGATGTGTAACAAGACTAGAAAAGACAGAGTTAGGAATAAGTATATTCTAGAATGGGTAAGAGTAGTACCAAAAGAAGATAAGTTGAGAGAGAATAGATTGAGATGATTTGGTCATATACAACAGAGACCAACAGAGGCAGTAGTGAAAAGATGCGATATAGTGGTGATAGATGGTAGTGTCAGGGGAATGGGTAAACCTAGATTGATGTGGACTACTGTAGTAAATAGAGATATGAATCTCTTTAATTTGACTAACAAAATGGCCTTGGATAGAGTCGAGTGAAAAAAAGGATTCATGTAGCTGACCCCATTTGATAGAACTTAAGGCTTGGTTTGGTTATAACTAATAAATTGTTGATGAAAAATAATTTAATTTGAAAAAAATTGGTGATAAATCTAATCTAAAGAGAGTATAAGGCATAGGTCCAACGAATATTTTTTATTGGTGAGGGGTTTACACTTTGTGAAATAATTTAGTGAGAAATCATAAAAGGTATTTTGTTTCTAATTTTAGCCCGGACTTTTTTTTATCTGTTCAAATTTATATCTATCTATTCAAATTTTGTCTATCTATTCAAATTTATATCTATCTGTTTAATTTTTTCTTTTAAATTTGATCAATTGGTTTAATTTTTTTCCTAAATTCTATCTATTTGTTTAATTTTTTCTTAAATTCTATTTATCTATTCAATTTTTCTTATCTGTTAAAATAACAATTTCTTATTTATTACTCAAATTTGAAAACCATTTTTCCTATATGTTTAAAATTCACAAATTACTTTTTCTATTTGTTGAAATTATCCACTACCAATAACACTCAAATATTACACAAAAATTCACAAACTATTATTATTTGTTCAAAATTTGAACCAAATCTCACTTATTTGTTCAAAATTTATGTTATATCTGTTTCATCATACATACACTGTACTCATACACTGATTGACTGCTCACGGCATACACACACTGTACTCATACACTGTATTCTGCATTGATTCACTGTTCACAGTATACTGATGCATTTGCCTCTCGTGTTTTTCAGCCTCCCTTCCAGATTCCCGCTGTAGGAGGTGCTCCAGCTGGACCTTCCGCTCCTGTCCGAGGGAGAGATGAGGAGGGCAGAGTATTCCCCCGCACCAAGGCGGGGCGCACTCATGTCGGGAGTAGCTCTCGGGTGCCGGTTCCGGATGATGACGACGATAAATCAGAGGCGGAGGTAGAGGCAGAGGCAGAGTCATCGGAGGAGGAGACCGGAGACGGCTCGGACTCGGGCTCAGATGACAGTGCTGATGATGCTCCTGGACCTTCGTCCAGGAAGAGGACCAGGACAGACTGATAGCCTCGAAGCCATTTTTGACATTTGATACAGATTTTTGCTGTTTTTCTTCTTTTCTGTACTTTTTCCTTTTTTGTTGGTAGCTAGGGTACCTTATACTGCCGCGGGCAGATTTTGTTTCCCAAAACTTGTACTTGAAAAGATGATGAAATGAAACAAACTTTTATCTGAAAAAGTGTTTACTTCTTTATATTTCATACTTTGCATTGCATCACACCATATTACACCTCAATGTAAATGAAATCGATTTGTTGTCTGAAAATTGAACACTTGCACTGTAATAATCAGATAACTAACCAGCCAATAGCAAAACAACCCAAGCAAACCACTGCTTAACTTGAACATACAGCCCATACTCTGTTGGGGATTAGTCTGCATACAGCCCATAACACAGCACTCGGTTCATCCTGCACACAGCAAACCCTGAACAAACAGCCCAATCTGGCAAGACGGACTACAAAAGTTGAAACGGTTGAAGTTGAAACACACTCGGATGCCCCAAATTTTCCCTTTTTTTCTTTTGCTTCGCATAAAATGTAAAGAATGGCACAGCACTCTGAGCATAAACGATTTTAACTTTTGAAAAAGGGTTTTTCAACCGAGGTATCGAGCCTAAAACTGAACACAGCGGGAAAGACTCAAACAAAAGGTGCGCGACCTGGACACAACGAGACACGCTCGGAAAAGACTCAAAACGAAAGTTGAGGTAAACAAGACAAAAGACACGACACACGGATGTGTTTACAAAAACAAAAGGCCTCAGATCTCGAGGAGCCAGTTCCTTCGGGTATGATTCCCACCCTTTCTGACTTGTGATTCTTACGTCACTCGGCTCTCAAGCTCGTTTTCTCACAAGACCCTTTTCCTCACTTTTCTCTCGATTTACACCTCTCTATTCTTTATTCTCTCATTTTTCATCCCTTCCCAGGGTGATTGATAGACGAATAGGAAGTTGTGGGTTCACCCACAGCATTGTTAGCTCGCGGCTATTTCCTCCGGTGACGTCGAGTTGGGGTTCCGGATAGGGAAAGCTTCTTCCGGCGAATAGGGTGCCTTTCTGGCAAGCATGTTAACGGCGGGGGAACAGAATACCTGACTCCACTGTGCCCCTAGTTCATCACTTTGACCATTTTTTTGTTTTCTTCCTAAAATAGTTTTGACCAAAATGAGAGTCGGATTAACATACTTGTTCAATTTCTGATTTGAAAATCATGCAAGTCGGGCCATGAGCACTGAAAACTTTCCTTTTTTGGGTCCAAGAAAATGGTCCGGTTTTGGAAAATGAAATAGTTTTCGAGAAAATAGTCAAACTCAGTAAAAATTTTCAAAAACTACTTTTGCAAACGGCCAATGCTCAACGAGCACGGAACCTACCCTCGAGATGCGTAACCTCGGATCGGAGGCAATGGGAAATTGCCCCTGGCTTGAGAAGGGTTACATGGCAACGGAAAGTTGCCCCTGGTTTGGACGGCAATTCGAGGCAACTTATGGCAACGCATGGCAACGGAAAGTTGCCCCTTGTTTGGGTGATGCCATAGCATTTTGTAAACGGCCTTTATCAGTGACGATTGAACTCTCGGACACGGGGAAAACGATGGTCTGAACCAATATATGGACACAGTCACTATGAGAGTGTTGGTGGCTGGACTTCAGGATGAAGTTGCCTACGTATCCCAAACATGGGAATCAAGCCTTACGTAGTTCATGGTTGTCATAACCGAACTGTCAGATTCAGAGGAGGCAAAGGTGATCAAAACCATGACATGGACTGAGACGTTATGAGAGCGTTGGAGGCTGGACTTCAGGATGAAGTTGCCTACGTATCCCAAACATGGGAATCAAGCCTTACGTAGTTCCGGTTAAGGTACACTCGGGTATTTTAACCTTCACTTTTCAGGCTCTAACTTTTGCCAAGGCGCCCGATGCGGGTTTTCGACCTTGCGAGCTTCTTTTCCTTTTTTTTTTTTTTTTTTTTTTCTTTTTCTTCGTATTGTATAATATATATATATTATATTTTTGCATCTTTTTTTTCTTTTGCATTTATTTTCTCTTTTCTTTTGTATATATTTTTTCCTTGCTCTAACTTTTGCCTGGGTCGCCCTTCCGGGTTTTCGACCCAGTGAGCCTCTCAAAGGGTAAAAGTGTAACCAGTCCATGCCAAATGGTTTTGAGATTGAAGCCCTCTGTATCTAGGAGAATGGCTGTTGTATTTGGTTCTTCGAGCATGTCCGACATTTTGCTGCCCCTAGTTCGAGGGATGTTTCTGATCTGGCCACACAGGTCTCACATGGCGGTTGACCGTTGAACGTTTTGAATGGGTCCAAGGTTCGAAAACAAACAGATTGAATCTTGAGGCTGAGAGCGATCTTAGGCTATACAATCTCAAGAGCGATTCCACACAAGTCTTCACAGGACTGCGTGAAACATTTTTTTTTGAAAGTTTTTACGAAAGCGACACATCGCTTGCGCTGAAGATAGTGTGGAGCCAATCTGGATCAAGCCAGGGTCCTTCTCAGTACTCACACTGACAGGCATGATTTCATTCATTAAAGGCTTAGCACGCCTCTCTTTCTCTCAAAAATGATCAAAGTTTTGCAAAACCCGAGGAATTCCTTCCTCTTCGTTTTTATCACCGCAGTATTCAAAAAGAGTTTTTTTTTTGAAAAATTTAGGTTAATGCAATGAGTTTGGCACGCAGGAGAGCAGGCGAGATATACTGTCAGCCCATTCAAATCCTCTGGCATAACTGGCTCAAGACAAACAATAAGTAAGGGAACATGATAACCACAGCCGTTTCATTCAAAACTTCCAACTGCAACTGGCTCCTCAGCAGAGACAGACTCAAAAGAAAAACGAAAAGGGTAATTACAAAACGGTGTTCGAGGCAACAACCCTGGAATCACCCGACATCCTATATAAAGGGGACCGACTCGCTACAACAAGACAGACCCTTGAGCTAAAAGGACTGACTCAAGACAATGAGACAGACTCAAAACAAAAAAAGACCGACTCGATACCCAAGCCGGAATTTACAAGACTATCATTCACAGATGCTCGAAAACGCGTGCCAAACGCCACATCCAAAATATACCAAGCGCCGCCCGCAGGTGGTTTACTCTCTGGTTAAATACTTGCAGTATCAGTGTCCTTAAAATCCAATAACTGGGTAGTAACGGACTTGGCTGAGGTGGGCGGAGGATAACCTCGTTGTCAATCAAATCCTGTACCTCATGACGGAGGCGGAAGCAATTATCGGTAGCATGACCAGTTTGCTGGTGGTACGCGCAGTACAAGCAGCATCATGCGTAGCAGGGAGATTCTTCGGGAGAGGCCGAGGCTCCAAGGGTTTAAGATGCCCTCTCTCGCAAGGATTTGAAGTGCCTTGGACAACAGCATATAGAGAGCATGGAAGACCCGCCCTCGGGGTAGGTACTTTGAGGCCTGAGCACTCTTGCTAGACGCATTAGCGAAAGGGTCGGCAGGCGCCACCTTGGCTTTCTGATCTTTCCGGGTGCAAGGTTGGGAGTGGAAGGAACTGTTCTGGCGTGACGGGGTTTATCCCGGCTTTCTGACTGACTTGAACTACCCTCAGGTGGAGTGGGAAAAGCATCCTCCACAGCTTTTGTCACAATTGCAGATATCTGTTGCTTGTTCATCTCCCCAGCTTTCAAAGCCTCGACTGCCCACAACAGTTGTTCGATGGGATCGGCGTCTGCCTTCATTTTGTTCTTACCTCTGGCCTCAGCCTGATCGAGGGTTTGGGTTGATGTTGATACGTCATTGCCATAGCTAGAGGCCATCTCCGGTTGACTGAGTTCAATCACAATCCGTCTCAATAGTGGGGGCTCCTGGGGTACAAAATTCTCGGCATACGGTGCGACTGGTGGTGAAGCTGACATTCCGTAAGCGAGATCCGCCACGGACCTCTGGAGGTCTCCTATCATCCCCATTAGTTCGAAAGTAGTAGGCTCGCGAGCCTGATATAGCTGGGGGACCCAGACCGGGTGCGCGACAGGCGACCTGGGTGGATGCGGCATATCAACATTGGTCTCACTTTGCAAAGTGATTCCTTGATCTAATGCAGCTGTTATAACCATAATCTCCTCCGAATTCTGCGTCATCATAAGTCTTGCCTCAGCAAGGGGGAAACACTAGCTATCTTGGATCAACTTTCTGAACTGAAAAGAAAGACAAGCAGCATTTCAGCCCAAACGGATCAAACGCAGGTGTAGTCGAATGACTGTACTCTACTACTGATCACTGTTCCCCAGAATCACTCCCCAAAATACTGAATCGGATACCCACAGATATAACTGATTCTCACAGATACTGATATTGGTGCCCTTAGGCCTGATACTCAAATTTGCAAACTGATATGCGCGTTCCTGTAGAGATACATTCTAGAAGCACATAGTAAGTAAATGAGCCAAAACACCCCTATGTTGGGGTAGGGTTTTCCTGTCCTATTTTTGTCAGGAGCTAGGGTTTCACTACGCACGCAGCGGTTTCAAACAACCTATATCGGGTAAGCAACCTGTCCTATTTTGGAATGGTCACTATGGATTTCGATATGCACTAGGTCGAATGGTAAAAGGGTGCCCCGGTAAAACCGGGGTTTGTGTTCCCATACTGTCAGAGCCCACAACCGGTCAGCCTTATAGTCATGCCTTGACAAGACAAGCCTCCGGCAAACCGTTCAAGAATGGCAGATGGCAAACACGGTGTCCTAGGCGCACCAATGCACATGCAATGCAAAGAAACACATAAGTGTAATCAAAACAGGATATCACGAGTTCGAGTCAAGCTCTCTAAAATCCCCAGCGGAGTCGCCAGAAACTGTAGACGTCCCCGAATGCCCCGGGAGGATGACTCCCGTTCTGTTCATTTTGCGGGTCTACTACAGTTCGGACTCAAATTGTCACGGTTCTTAATCTGAACCAAAGAGTCCAAATCCGGCAAATCGTTTTTGAGAAAACAGATTTTTAGAAAAGAAGTGCCAAACATGGACTGCTTGCCAGATACAGAGTCGCCACCTAAATATTTTTAATGGGAGAATTTAGGAAACCCTGACTCGGTGCCAAAGGCCATGTGTCCGTCATCACCAAAGTTGCCTCGGCTCGGGAACTTGGGTACGATTGGGGAAGGTCAGCTATGAGCACCCCCTCTCGCCGATCCGAAGATCGAGCTCTACTAACCGTGATATCTTAGTTTGAAAACATTATGTGTTCTTATTCCGATTATTAGCCTAGAATTACTATGTTATGCGCACAACACAAAAGTATAGACTAGATCGCCTAATTTGGAAACAAGCATTGCATATCCATTTATTTGGAAAGCGTTTTGGAATTTGCTACTCGCAAGTAGGCTAAAATACGAATTTCAAGGAGTTGTTCTAACTCAACAATCCACCCTTCACCCACAGGCATTCAAGCAGTTATATCACATAAGCAACTAGCCTCCTGGTAAGCATGCTGTCATGATAGCATTCACACGCATGCGTTATGCTAAAGCATAAAATACTTACATCGTACTCCGTGCCAAAACAAGAACATGTTAGCAATCAATGCATGATCCAAGTCCATGTTAAGTGCCTAATGCATCGCATACAAAATGTCACTTAGAATAGGCTCGGCTAATCTAAGGATGACATGTGAAATGTACAAGTAGCATGTATTCAAATTTGTTTTGAAATATAATGCAATTAACATGATGCGCCGAGCCCGGTGCATGCAATATTGATGAATGATGCACGCATGCATAGCATAGAATATGCTAAAGTAAACATGCCCTAATACTAACCATCAAAGCAGGTAAGTAAAAGGGAGAAAGAAGTGGGGGTTGGAAGACATACACACACTCACCCACACTTATTACAAATTTGCCCTCGCTCAGAGGGACCAAAAGAATAATACAATTCGAATAATGAATTAACTATCCTAGCTAATTAATTATTACAGACCAACTAAATTAATTAATCTAAGAAAGCAATAGACAGCAGCCTCGGGGAGAGGGCTCGATGCATGCGCGCTCAGTTTCGCCCGGAAATCGACTGTCATGCTCAAGATGCCTCTGTTTTCCCTGTTCTGCTCCTCTGATGACTGCCAAAGTCTCAGGGTTTGCTCTATGAACACTGTATAGTGCCACCGGCTGAAGGAGAACACCACCGGCCATGTAGAATGGTCACCGGCCACAACTTTGATCCATCGGCCAACAATGGTGGCCGGTCGGCACTAAATATGGCCGGCCGGACAAAAGTTCCTGCAAAATCTGGTTTGACAGCAGCAGAGGGCGATACTTGGCATGGCAATGCATTTCAAGCAATGTATGCACCAATCATATCCCTTATCATGTTAATGACTCAAAAGGACATGAACCTCGATTCTCGGACCACCAATCACGCATTTCCATGCATGATGGCCCAAAAAATCAAGTATGCAACTTCAATTTCAAATGAAATGCAAACTAAATAAACACACAAGGAGGCCCAATCTCTATCATACTCATTTCAAGAGGTCTAGCATGCATGCTTATGTAATGCAATCCTAAGCATGTTGGCTAGCATGCAACATGGA
Organism: Camellia japonica; assembly: GCA_030407325.1. Taxonomy (NCBI): domain Eukaryota; kingdom Viridiplantae; phylum Streptophyta; class Magnoliopsida; order Ericales; family Theaceae; genus Camellia; species Camellia japonica. Next base: position 151,731,176 of record JAPPVO010000017.1, on the reverse strand, counting down.
AATGCAAAGAAGCATACAAAACATGCAAGGCATGAGACAATGCAACCAACAAGCATGCAAGGTACAATGTAGGTGTTTAAGCATGCAAGCAAGCATGTGACTTCATTCAATCATGTAAGTTCAAACATGCAACAACTCACCAATATACTACAACATACAAGGAGCATATGCAACAAGCAAAGAGATGGACGTAAACATGATTTAGGCAGCCCTAACTAGGCCTAAAACAGTGGCCAAAAGCTCAAGAAATGGGACCAAACACACATGCAAGAATGCATATGTTAATGAGCCAACACTTAAGCAAACAAAGGCAACTTTCAAGCACACTTGAAAGAGGCTAAGCATGGACTAAAGACATGCAATATAAGCTCTAAAATCATGTTAAGATGGTGCCAAACCAAACAAACAAGATAGGCTAAACATGCAACATGGTCCAAAGTCAAAGGCTAACAAGCCAAAATGCAAAGGGGCTATACAATGCAAGCCTTGGTCGGCCAGAACAGCCAAAAACAGAACTTAAGCATGCCAAAACAAGCATAAAAGCTTCACAAGGCTAGGCCTAAACATGCTTGAATAAGGGTTAAAACCTAGATGCATGTTAAGGCAACAAAATGGCATTACAAGGCATGTATGCTAAGCAAGCATGGTGTACCAAAACCAACTAAAAACAGAGGCATATTATAACATAATAAGCACAAAAATCAGCTAAGGCATGGCCAACACACACTTAAACATGGTGCTCCCTCAAGAGGCAAAAATGGTCCTTTTCAAGGACATCAAGGAGGTCACTAGGACCTCAAGGCACCATCCTTACCTCTGAAATTTCTCAAGATTTCAGTGGTGAGGAGGCCCAAACACTATGGTCCCGGAGCTCACACAAAATAGTACAAAACAAGGGCCAAACAAGGCTTAAGAGGGGTCAAACAACTCCAAATCTTAAAACACTCTTAACAAACTATTTAGAGGCCTTAAAAATAGAACTTTTATGTGTTATATGTAAAGCCAAAAAACAGCTGCAAGATAGGTAGAAAAGCTTTGCAAAAATGGGGAATAAAGGGACAAGCTTCTTACCCTTGAAGACCCTCTTCAACAATGGAGCTCCAGCAGCTTTTAGGTTGAAACCAGCTCCAAAACTCTAAAATAACCCTCAAGGGCCTCAGCTCCAAGAGATGGTGTGATGGTGGGTGTTTGTGAGCAAAAATAAGACAAAACACACACAAGAGAGAGAGATAGAGATAGGATATGAACTAAACCCTAACCCTAGAACTCAAACCCTAAAAATGGCTGTCTAAAATGTCTAACCCCTTAAACAAGAGAGAAGACCTCTCTTTATAGAGCTTTTTGTCTTGTAAAGCTTACAAGACAAGCTTCTAAAGAGAGAGATCCCTCCATACACGTGTATGGAGTGGAGCCAAATGCATGCCAGCTGTGAGAAAATATCTGCAAAAGTAGATGCACAATAGTCGGCCGGCCAAAGATGCAATTGACCAAAAAAAGACAGCCGGCCGGCCATCTATAGTGCCGGCCGGCCAAACATTTGGCCGGTGGCCACAAAACACAGCCGGTGGCCTCAAGCCCTGGCCAGTGATGGGTGGGGATGGTCTACAAGCCTTACCCTGCCTCTCAAAGGCAAAACACAAGTGTTTGGTGCAAAACCAGACACAAAACAGTCGAGTCGAGAGATCCTGAGGCAAGGTGCGTAGCCAAGACCTCCGGGAACTCAAGACGAACACAAACATGGATGATCACCGAGTGTTCAAGCGGTGACGTCCAAGTCTTGAGGACGGTCAAAAATGAGGTGTCTACAACGTGCAATAAAGCTGAATGACGGTATGAGGACAGTCAAGGACGAAATTTGTATTCGGCTCCATGCTGGACGATCGCAAAACCGAATAGACTAATCGGCCGAAGAACCCATTGAACAAAAGCCGAAAAAATAAATGTGCAATGGATTGAGGGTGGGCCCAACCCTGAGGCCCAAAAGAAAAATATAAATAGAGGAGCATCATCCAAAGAAAGGTAGGTGAGAAAAATCTTAGAAACTTAAGTTACAAGCAAACTTGAGAAAGATACTAACTTGTCCATCGGAGTGTTAATTCCGGCACCCCCGACCGGAGTGTTAATCTCCTTTTTTCAGGTGTTAATCAGAGGATCAAGTACGTTCATCAGGATACAAGAGCATATCCAAATCTACCTCTCCACAATTGGCATCGTCTGTGGGAATACTCAAGCATATTCATGGCGAGTGTCACAGAAGATCCTCCGATAGTCGCTGACAAAACTATGCCAAGAGACGACCTCACTCCAAGAAACATGCTGGGACCGGAGAATATTGCTGCGCGACGTGCGTTGAACTTTGATTCAGTAGCTCAGACCTCACCCTCTACTTCAATGCAAGAGACAATGCAGGCGATTATGGATCAAGCAAAGCAAAATAAACAGCGGCTTGAGAACATGATGGCTGAGAATGAACGCTTGTGCCAGGATTTGGCCTTAGAGGTGGTGAAATCCCAATAAGCTGCATGCCAAGACCGAGTTCGAACTTCGGGAAAGAGAGATGATCGACGACGTCGACTTCAGAAACGCAATCATGACAGTGATTCAGACTCACCATCCCCTGAACCCAGAAAGAAAGGACGCGTTGATGTATCCAGCTCATCTGAGGAAAGTCCACATGTACGGAATAAATGGGGAAAAGCGCTGATTCGGATGAAGAAGATAAACATGACCCTTTCGTGCGTCGTATTGCAAGGGCTGTGCTTTCCAAAAAGTTCAAGGCACCGTCGTTCACCCTTTACGACGGAAAGTCGGACCCCACTGTTACATTCGTCATTACAAGCAAGCGATGACGCTCCATGCTGACGATGAAGCCCTCATGTGTCGAATATTTCCAAGCAGCCTGGGACACTAGCCGTGGGATGGTACTATAAACTGGAGCCGACATCAATTCGGAACTTCCACCAACTCCAAAAGTCATTTAGGGGAGATTCATCACTAATGAGGTCCAGTCGAAATAAGCCAACTCTCTCTGGGCCATGCAAATCAAACTGGAAGAAACTCTTCGTGCATACTCGGCCCGCTATTGGAAGTGCTTTAATTTGGTAGATGATGCTTGCAATGACTCCATGGCCATCACCGCCTTCAAGATGGGATTGCATCCAGATAGCCCCCTCCGTAGTTCATTAACCAGGCGGCCCCCAAAACCGTCTGGGCATTAATGAAGAAGGTGAAGAGTACTGCAAAGTTGAAGACGATGCCCTACGGGTTAAAGCCGGACGTCAAACCGTTGAAGCAGCCACGTCAGGAATTGTTCAGCCAATTAGCTCCGTGCCATCAAAAAGCCCAGAGCGCGGAGCCAACCTAAACAAGATAAAATGCATGATACATGCCGATCAAACAATCATTGTTCACATCAAGTTAATGAACAGTATCAAGTGGATAATAGGCGCACAAGGCGCGTTCAGGCAAGAAATATACAGAGCTAGCAGAGCCGATCAGTAAGATCCTACCGAAAGTACAACATCTTCCCTTCTTCAAGTGGTCGCCCAAGATAACGGGACCTTCCGATGCGAGAAGACAAGATAAACGGTACGAATATCATAAAGACCACGGTCACGACACCGATAGTTGTTATTCATTGAAAGATCACTTGGAAGAATTGGTGCAAGACGACCGTCTTACACAATACCTCCGAAAGAACAATTCAACAAATACAGTAGCCATATGGCCGTAGTCACCCCATTTGGGTGTAATTCATATGATATACAGCTTGCCGGTGTCGTCTGAGGTACAATCAATCCATTTCAGTCAAGCCCACATAGCCCTATGATGCCGGCAAAACGGCCCCTTGACACTAGAAGAATCAGTTTCGATGATAGTGATTTAGCTAGAATAACTCTCCCTAACACTGATCCCCTCGTCATCGAGCTACGCGTCAACAAATTCGCCGTTAAGCGTGTTCTCATTAACCGGCAACACTTTGAAATAATGTATAACAAAACTTTCATCAAACTTGGCTTTACCGACTCGGACCTGTCCTCGGCGGATTATCCGTAATTCGGCTTCAATGCTAACCCGGAGTACCCTCTGGGCAAAATCACACTACCCGTACGGGCTGGCACCAGATCAGTGGACGTGGAATTTTTGGTTGTCAAGCTTCCTTCGCCATATAATCTCATCATAGGCAGAGCTTGGTTGCATACGATGCAAGCCGTGCCAAACACCTACCACCAACTGCTTCGTCTTCCGACTGAATACGGAATCGAACAAATTGCGGCTCTCAGAAATCGGCGCAGTATGCTATCTTCTGGCTGCAAAGAGACCAAGGGAGGTAGAAGTGCATTCCATTGAGATACCGGATAGGGAGAGCCTCGAAGACGTTGGGAGGGTTCAAGCGAAAAGGCAACTGAAGCCCTGCATCGGGTCACTATAGACAAGTGTCCTGAGAAGTTCTTCATGATCGGCGCTTCCTTGGATACAGTTGAAAGGCAGGAGTTGGTATCCTTCTTACTCGGCAATATTGATGTATTTGCATGGTCCCCATATGAGATGCCAAGAGTGGATCCACCAGTGACCCAACACCACTTACATGTTGATTTGAAATAAGCCAATTATTCAGAGAAGTCGGCGGTCAGCCGCGGAGCATACTAAGGCCGTTGTTAAAGAAGTCGATCGGTTACTTGACACCGGGCAATTCGAGAAGTAACCTATCCTACATGGTTGTCTAATATTGTGGTCGTCAAGAAGAAGAATGGCTCTTGGCGTGTCTGTGTGGATTTCACGGACTTAAACAAGGCTTGTCCTAAAGACTGTTTTCCCTTGCCCAGAATAGACCAACTCGTAGACGCGACGGCAAATCATCAATGCATGAGCTTCTTGGATGCCTATAGGGGCTATCATCAAATTGTCATGCATCCGGAGGATCAAGAGAAAACTGCTTTCCTCACCCCAAGAGGGACCTATTGCTACAAGGTCATGCCTTTTGGGCTAAAGAATGCGGGGGTAACTTATCAGAGACTAGTGACTGCAATGTTCAAGGAACAACTCAGCCGTACTATGGAAGTATACATCGACGATATGGTGGTCAAATCCAAGGAAAAGCACTCTCATCTAGCTGATCTGGCAGAGACATTTGGTATCATTCGAAAGTACAAAATGAAGCAGAATGCCTCGAAGTGTGCATTCGGCATTGGATCCAGCAAATTCCTTGGCTACATCGTTAACAATTGCGGAATCGAAGCCGACCTGAAGCAAATAACGGCGATTCTAGAGTTTGGCTCCCCTCACTCAGTGAAACAGGTTCAGAAGCTGATGAGAATGGCCGCTGCATTTAACAGGTTTATTAGCCGATCCGCAGATCGCTGCCGACAATTCTTTCACACACTTCGGCAAGGCAGGGCATTTGACTGGACACCCGAATGCCAGGCCGTTTTGGATGGCTTAAAATCCTATCTCCGATCAGTACCACACTTGGCAACACCGCGGCAGGCGATCCTCATTTTGTATCTGGCGGTATCCGACCGGGCGGTTAGCGCCGTATTGTTAAAGGAAGAACTTGGGGAGCACGACCGGTTTACTATGTCAGCAAAGTAATGGCCGACGCCGAAACACGTTACCTTTCATTGGAAAAGCTTATCCTTGCCCTCGTGATGGCTGCAAGAAAGCTGATGCATTACTTTCAGGGGGACGCCATTGGGGTACTAATGGATTATCCCCTCCGGTCGGCACTCCGCAGCGCGGAAGCATGGGGTGCATTTCGAAATGGGCTCTGAAACTCGGCCAGTATGATATCCAGTTTTTACCCAGAACTTCCATCAAGGGGCAAGTACTTGCCGACTTTGTAGCTGAATTCACAGGATCCCTCGTCGATTTTAAATCTGATCAATTGCAAACCCAGCCCAACTGGAGAATGTATGTTGGTGATGTTTGGCAGATGTATTGCAACGGGTCTTCTAACCAGCGTGGCAGTGGGGCCGGCGTAGTAATCATGACCCCCGAAGGGGCAATAATCGAACAGGCCGTCAAATTGGGCTTTGATGCATCAAACAATGAGGCCGAATACGAAGCACTATTAACCGGCTTGCGAAATGCACTTTATCTCGGTACACGGTGTTTGCTTGTTTTCTATGACTCAAAATAGTAATCAACCAGTTGAAAGGGGAATATGCAGCCAAAAATGACCGCATGCAGTTTATATGAAAACGACGAATTCTTTGCTCGTGAAATTTGATCACCATGAACTAAATCAAATAACCAGGGATCAGAACACGCATGCCGACGCCCTGGCTTGCTTAGCTTCTGCCATCAATTCAGAAATTAGCGAACAATTGAAGTTGGGTTCGTCCTTGAGCCAAGTATTGCCTATTCAGAATCAGTTCATGTCAATTTTGTTGAATCGGGTCCAAGTTGGATGGATCCTATCGCCGCATTCCTATCTTCGGAGCAGCTCCCAATCAATAGGAAAGAAGCACATAAACTACGAAACAAAGCCCTCCAATACTACTTGGATTCGCAGGGGAAGCTCTACAAAAAATCTCTTTCTAGGTCGTACTTAGAATGTGTTCACCGGGATAAAGTTGAAGAACTTTTGTCTGAAATACATGAAGGTAGTTGTGGTGCCCACTCGGGCGGATGTTCTCTGGCCCACAGAGCCATAACTCAGGGGTACTATTGGCCGACCATGCGAACCGATGCCGAATGTTATGTTAAGAAGTACGAGTAATGCCAGAAGTTTTCCTCCCTTGACTCATCTTCCTGCCGAGGAGTTAAACTCTATCACTAGTCCATGGCCGTTCACTCAATGGGGGCTCGATATCGTTGGACCATTGCCACGGGGCCCCGGCAATAGGCGATTTTTAATTGTCGCAACGGATTATTTCACAAAATGGGTCGAAGCGGAAGCACTGACACATATTCGAGATTCCGATATTAAGCGTTTTGTGTGGAGAGACATCATAACGAGATTCAGCATAACTCGAGCACTTGTTTCAGACAATGGTACCTAGTTTGATTGTAGCGTGTATCGAGAATTGTGTAACACTTACGGTATGCGGCCCTACTTTTGTTCGCCGGCTTACCCTCAAAGTAATGGTCAAGCAGAGGCCACCAACAAGGTTATTCTGGATGGCATCAAGAAAAGGCTGGAGAAAGCTAAAGGCTGATGGGTCGAAGAATTGCCACGCGTGCTGTGGGCTCATCGCACTACTCCAAGGTGATCCATTAGGGAAACACCGTTTGCTCTGTGCTTCGGAACTCAAGTAATCATTCCTCTGGAGATCGGTCGTCCAACCTTGAAATCAAAAGTTTTTGACATGGGCCGAAATGACATGATGTTGGTCTTGGATTTGACTCTGATTGAAGAATGCCAAGACGTGCCCTTGCTTCCATGGCACGGTACCAGCAATAACTCACTAAATCATATAATCAGTGTGTTCAGTTACGCCGTTATACACCAGGAGAATTGGTCCTCAAGAAAGTGCTACTTGCTGCTAGGATTTCTGCTGACGAAAAATTGGGTCCCAACTAGGACGGCCCCTATCAGATTGACTCAATCAAAGGGATAGAAGAATATCGGCTCAAAGACATGGATGGAAGAAGCCTCTCGCGTCCGTGGAATTCCACACACTTGCTCAAATTTTATCATTAACTTGTACGGCAAGACAACTTGTTTTGATTTTTCGCTATGTATATGTTTCGTTTTTAATACAATGTTCTCTTTTGCCCAGTTAGTTGTTTGCCAAAAAGCCTCCAAACTCAGAGCGCCCTTCGTGGAAATCACAATTGGCAAGACAATAAGCCTTCGAATTCGGAGCACCCTTCGTGGAATCACGATTGGCCAAGAGAATAAGCCTCCGAATTCGGAGCGCCCTTCGTGGACATCACGATTGGCCAAGAGAATAAGCCTCCGAATTCGGAGCGCCCTTCGTGGAAATCACGTTTGGGCCGAATAAGCCTCCGAATTCGAGCGTCCTTCGTGGAAATCACGTTTGGGCCAAAAAAGCCTCCGAACTCGGAGCGCCCTTCGTGGAAATCATGATTGGCCAAGACAATAAGCCTCCGAATACGGAGCGCCCTTCGTGGAAATCACGTTTAGGCTGAATAAGCCTCTGAATTCGGAGTGCCCTTCGTGGACATCACGATTGGCCAAGAGAATAAGCCTCCGAATTCGGAGCGCCCTTTGTGGAAATCACGTTTGGGCCGAATAAGCCTCCGAATTCGGAGCGCGCTTCGTGGACATCATGATTGGCCAAGAGAATAAGCCTTCGAATTCGGCGCATCCTTCGTGGAAACCACGTTTGGCCAAGGCAAAACGCCTCCGAATTTGGTGCTCTTTTCATGAATATTATGATTGACAAGCATAAATACAGTTGACAAAAAATGGAAGATGATCATAGCTGAATTTATAAACATAAGTTGAAATAACATGCAAACATTTAAAATAATATGTTTCATTGAATTAATCGATAATACATAATTCGCTTCCAATATACGTTAGAGCTGTACAATATGTTCAGTTTTATTTGACATCTCCCTCATCATCGCTCTTCTCGACTTCGAAAGTCGCGAAGGGAAAATGATGACCCTGATATAACAGCAACGCCGAATCAACGCCTACTGCCGAGAGAGCTTCTGCGGCCTGGAGAGCCTTGACCCACCCGTGCTTAAATCCACGATTCTTGCATCGGCAGACCTCTTCGACAAGCTTTTCCTTAGTCTTATCTATCCCAACTTTTCGGCCATTATGGAAGCCTTGTTCATAAGCCCTGGTCTTTGCAGCCTTTATTGCAAACATGCTTGCCGTATCTCAATCGGCAATCGCATGACTTATAACCGTTGGGTCACCCTTTTTTCCACAATCAGGTTAGCTTGGCCGATCGACTGTGTCTCGGCAGTTTTGACCTTTCTTAGTTCACGCTCAGCCTTCTCCACGCGAGTTTCTAAGTTTTGAATGCGTTTATCCTTCTGCTCTATCTCCCGCCGCGCGGCACGTAGACACATGCCGATTTCATAGGTGGTATACAGCCCTTTCACCGCTCCATGGATGCCCTCCCGAAACACTTCGAAATCAGCTCGACCGACCATCGACTGCTGGACTTCTGGTGAAAAATCTGTCGAGCAAACTCGACTGCCACATTTGGGTCGTGAACAATTGAATTCGCTTCCGTCATCAGTTTGTTCCCACAAAAACCGCAAAACTTAACAGGCGCAGCGCCACACTAGTTTCTCCTCTCAAGCGTGGTAGAGAGGAGTTGCCCCATTGTTGTTTTTCCCTTTTGGGTGAGCTACTTCGACAACGTGGGGACTAGCATTTTTCACGCTCCCTCGACGTCCTACTCCCCGTACGCGTAGGCTCGCCACCTCGATTCATCTCTGCGTCCAACTCCGCCAGTGTTCTCCCTTCTCCTCTGTTGTTGAAGAATAATCTTCTTGCCATCTATAGTAGTCCACACTGCTTTTCCTCCCTCAATTTATTGGCTCTGAACGCAACAATGGCCCCTCCGTACACCCAGCACCCACCCCATTTATTCCTTACCGGTATAGTAACCCTGAGGTGATCTCATCAATGCTAAATTTCAAAACCTTTCACCAAATTCGATCAGGCTCTACTTGGCCAAATGTCGACCAAATGTTGAGGCCTTATGCCGGCAGATTCATTAATCTAATCGGCCAAATGTCGAGGCCTTGCGTTAATCAGGTTGTGTGCCCCAACCACTCCATGAACTAATAGCATTTGGCGTTCTAGTTCATGCATTTGCTAGGGCAAGGGCAGATTCATTAATCTAATCGACCAAATGTCAAAGCCTTGCGCCGATCAGGTTATGTGCCCTAGCCACTTCATGAACTAATAGCATTCGGCATTCAGTTCATACATTAGCTGGGTCAAGGGCAGGTTCATTAATCTAATCGGCCAAATGTCCAGGCCTGGCGCCGATCATCTCATGTGCCCCAGCCACTCCATGAACTAATATCATTCGGTGTTCCAGTTCATGCATTCGCTGGGACAAGGGCAATTCATTAATCTAATCGGGCAAATGTGAGGCCTTGAGCCGATCAGGTTGTGTGCCCCAGCCACTCCATGAACTAATATCATTCGGCATTCAGTTCATGCATTTGTTGGGGCAAGGGCAGATTCATTAATCTAATTAGCCAAATGTCGAGGCCTTGCGCCGATCAGGTTGTGTGCCCCAGCCACTCCATGAACTAATATCATTCGGCGTTCCAGTTCATACATTAGCTGGGTCAAGGACAGGTTCATTAATCTAATTGGCCAAATGTCCAGGCCTAGCGCCGATCATCTCATGTGCCCCAGCCATTCCATGAACTAATAGCATTCAACGTTCCAGTTCATGCATTCACTGGGGCAAGGGCAGATTCATTAATCTAATCGGCCAAATGTCGAGGCCTTGCACCGGCAGATTCATTAATCTAATCTGCTAGACGTCGAGGCCTCGAGTCGATTTACTCATTATTTTATCGAATATTCATGTACTTTTCCAAATTGTTAACTGCCGATTCGTTTATTTATTCAGCTAAATAGCAAATACAAGCATAGGATGTTTAATTGATTCGGTTAATTTATCGGATGTTTAATTTACTCATATGCCGCAGACAGAAAAGCATAAGGAATTTTCATTAATAAATTGAAGACAAATAGTATATGCAGTAAATTGAAAAGTATAGGAAATTTTCATTAATAAATTGAGTATAGATAGTAGTCATTTTACACATGAAAATTACCTTATATTTAAACTTCCAGTCGAAGTAAAGAAATGAAAATCTACTAACAAAAACCTACAAAAACTATGCATCTAAGATGCCTAACAAAAATCAAAATATCACCCTAATCAATATTCAGGGTCAGACTCCAGCGGCTCAACGTTCACCTGCTCGTATGGAATCGGCTGTGCCAATATCATATTCGCAGTAGTGAGGGCCTTGAGCAAGCCGTGTTTGAAGCCCCGATTCTCGAACTTGGGCATTTCCTCCACGTAGTTTTCCAAGGCGGCGTCCTTCCCAGCTTGGAACGCTTTGGAAATCTCGGAGTCGGCTATTTTTTTTGCCTTCCTCAACTCTTACAAATCGGCTTCTGGCTTGGCGATCACCTCCTTGGCTAACTTGAGTGCGGCTTCGCTCGCTTTTGCCCTCTCTTCGGCAGCCAGCCTTAGTTGGTCGAAATTTCCTCGCGCTCTCAGCTTCGGAGTCGGCTCTCGCACATTCCTCTGCCGTTTTCACTACCTCGGAATCGGCTCTTTGAGAGGCTTCCACAGTCTTGCTCTTTTCATTTTCAATTTCGGCTTTCAGCAAGCCGATCTGTTCTATAACGTCATGTTGACGGCAGCGATTTGGGCTATCCTGTCACTGTCTGCAAAACAAGGGCATAGAGTTACAAAATATATATATATATATATATATATCTAGGTGGAAGACTGTAGATAAGGCAAGTAATGTACCAATAAGGCCGATTGAGCGGCAAGTGTAATTGATAGTAGATCTGGCTCCGCCTGAAATATGGCTCTGTCAACCGGCAAGGAAATTGAGGAGGCAATGCTCAAGGCCACAGCTGGGTCCTTCAAAGTCGACGCATCAGAGGCAAACGGCATATTCCTTATCTTTGGTTGAACAGTGAACGGAACAACCAAGTTCGATTCCTCAATGCGCGACCGTTTATTGATTTGGTCTTCACCAGAGACGGCTTCTCGCTCGGCGGGGTGCTTTTCCCCCCTTTGCTCAACCTCCTGATCTCCCTGTTCCACTTGCTCCATCTCAGCCATTTTGGTCTGAGCCGTTTCTTCCTCAATAACAGGCAGAGAGGACTTAGCGACGGCAGCAAGTGGAGTTTCTGATCAGATGGCCTCGGCTCTCCTCCGAGCGGCCATTCTTTCGGCATTTTTTCTTCTGGCAAGTTGAGTGAGCGACTCCCCAGCCATATTCTCAAGATACGCGCGGAAGGTCTCCTAAGTCTGTAAAAATGTTTTCAAAGGAGACGTCCCCTCGGCCTGAAGTGGACGGAGGGTTGGATGAATTGAGGCCGGCTTCCTCAAAGGCTAAGTTTAGAGCCTCGTCTACCTCAGCTTCCGACTGGTTCGACTCCTCGGCGGCCTCTTCGGCTACTTGCTCTTCCACCTGCTCCAAATCGGAGGCTTCCAAACCAATTTGCCTTAGGTTTTTTAAGTTAGGAAAGATAAGGGCCGTAAGTTGCTATTCGCCCCTCGGAATTGGAATGTTGTCTGCACTGAAAACGTTACTTAAGTCGACTTGTATCTCAAAAGAATGTGGGCCGCCCTCCCTTGTTTCTAAAGGCTTGGACGGCCAAAGAATTGGAGTGCGATTTTAATTTTCGCAAGTACGACGTCGTCGGCTGAAACCAAAACTTTTTTCAAATCGTTGCTTGCACAAATAAAACGGTAAGTACATAGAAAGAAAGCCGAATAAATATATAATAAGAAAAAATAATGAGCTATACGGCCACCTGGTTCGCCTCTTCGTCTTGGCATGAGATCTAGGCGATCTTCACCCTCATCGAATTTCCAGTTGCCTCGGATAACGACCATTACATCGTCAACACGCTTGCCAGAACTGGCAAGCATAGTCACTAAGTGATGGTCGGTGTCCTTGGCCCTGAGAAAATAGCTCCTTGCAGGCCAGAAGATTTGGCTAAGGCATAACAATGCCGAATTGCAGGTATACCAAGGTTAATCCTAAGGCGACGGTTTAATTCTATAATCCCCATTATGATTCGGAAAAAATTTACATTAGGTTGGGAAGGGATTAGACCCCAGTGGCGAAGGACGGCCCTTAAAAATAGGTGAAGGGAAAAACGGACTCCGCCCTCAACAATTGATAGGAGAGGAAAGATGATTGTATTTTCATCAGTCCTCTCCATATCAATGGTGCTGGCTGTCACGAGTGACAGATGGATATCGTCAGGGATGGAATATTGGCGTTGGAAACCAGAAATTCAATTCACAGAAAGGAGTTCTTTAAAGTGTTTTGCTATCCTAGCCAGCCTAAGGATTATGCAAAACTAAAAATAAACAAGGAAATGGGATTCGAAATAAGGAGAAGAGAACTTACAAGAATAGAAGAGACAATGAGAAACATGAGGAAGTTGTAGAGGTCGCGAAATAGAGGTATATCGAAAGGCAAACCATAAGTTTTGAGTATTCAAAAAACTTACATTCGAAGGGACAACATAGTTTCAAATCACATTAAATGAACAAAGCATACGAAGAGGTGGAAGATGTAATGATGCCTAAAAAGCGTGTGTTTGAAATGCGTTGGAATGGGGTTAACCGCCGTTCTTTCCTTGTCTTTTAAGTTTGAAACCAAACATGCCGTTCAAAACCAAACATGCCGACTAACTGGCGTTAATAGGATGTTTGGGGGGCAATTGTGGGAGCCGAATATTGTTGGTATAGTGCAATGAAGCCGAATGACAGTATGAGACAGTCAAGGACGAAATTTGTATTCGGCTCCATCCTGGACGATTGCAAAACTGAATAGACTAATCGGCCGAAGAACCAGTTGAACAAAAGCCAAATAAATAAACATGCAATGGATTGAGGGTGGGCCCGACCCTGAGACTCAAAAGAAAAATATAAATAGATGAGCATCATCCAAAGAAAGATAGGTGAGAAAAATCTTAGAAACTTAAGTTACAAGCAAACTTGAGAGAGATACTAACTTGTTTATCAGAGTGCTAATTCCGGCACCCTCGATCGGAGTGTTAATCCCCTTTTTTCAGGTGTCAATCAGAGGATCAATAACGTTCATCAGGATACAAGAGTATTTCCAAATTTACCTCTCCACAGAAACATATTATGTAAAATTACTTTGTATTATATATATTAAAAATATTATATAAATTAGTGTTATATATTATGCAAATGTATGATAATTAGTTAGAATATTCTTTAATCAGTGAAAAATCGCCCAAATCGCAATTTGTTAATCCGCCATTCGATTTATAATTTTACTCTCAAACCGCCTAAACCGCATCGTGCACACCTTTACCTACACACCAGAGATCTGAGTTAAAATAAAATAAAATAAAATAAAAACTGATAACCAACTAGGGGTGGGCAACGGTTTATCCGATCCGCCCAACCCGCCCAAACGACCCTACCGCACAAATTTGACCCTACCCGCATGCATAAATAGGGTGGGTGTGGGTCCATTTTTTCATACAAATCTGTAACCCGCCCGCAGATTTTGTTTAAAATAAAAAAAAAACTTTCACATGTTGAATTCATTTTTTGGTCTTCTTTCTCTCTCTTCCTAGCTGCTTCTCTCTCTCTCCCTCTCTCTCACATCTCGTTTACCTCTCTCTTCCCTCCTTCCCATTGCCGTCACCACCACCATCTCTCGCCCCTTGCCTGCCGTTTCATCTCCTTCCCGTCGCCATCTCTTTCATTTCCTCCATCGTCTTTTACGGATCAACCTTACTCTATCGTCGTCATCTCTCCATCGCCGTGGTCTCTCCATCCCCTCATCTTCTAGCCAGATCTGGAGATTTACTGCCAAAAAATAAAAATAAAAATTCATTGCACGAAGTGACGAAGGTACCAGATTTAGAATCCTCATCCATTTATATGGTTTGCTTTGCTGGTTGTTGTGGGTTGCAGACTTTTTACTTTTGGTTGTGTTGTGTTGTGGGTTTGTAACTTTACTTTGTTTATTTAATAAAAGAAAATGGTTTTGATTGTGTTGTGTTGTGGTTTGCAGATTTGTTGTGGGTTTGTATTTGTAACATTTTGCTTCTTTTATTTAATAAAAGAGAATGTTTTCATTGTTGATTATTGTAAATAAAATTATAATAAAATTATTTATAAATCACAAAAATAAGAATAGGTTGAATAATAATAAGAAAGTCTAATTTGTGTCCCATATAAAACCTCAACTGCTGTTTGAAGCACAAAAATAAAATTTCAAAAAAAAAAAAAAAGAGTTTAATTCACAAACTGCCTGCAATCGCCCGCACAACCTCATGACCCACCCGTTCGATCCGCAACCCGCACTGCGGGCGGATGCGGTTCCATTTTTTCCAACCCGCACCTCATCGGGCAGGTCCAACCCGCTATCCAAACCACACGGAACCGATCCGTGAACACCTCTATAACCAACTATTACAGATATATTTAAATTTTGAACATATCTCTTCAATATCATTACAGATATGTTCAAATCTAAACCAACATTCATCATCATCATCATCATCATCGTCGTCAACAACAACCACCATTAATAATAACCAACTACAAAAAAAAAAAAAAAAATAAATAAATAAAAAGAGAGGAGAGAGAGAATTTGCTTATTTGTACAAAAAAAAAAAAAAGAAAAAGAAAGTCAAATCCAAACAACACATATCTGAAAACAGAACAACATAGATCTACAACAACGAAATCGACCAACAGATCCAAACTGAACAACAAATACACCAATGACGACTATGAGGAACTATCCACTACAACAACACAGATTTGTTGTCAACACCACTAAAAACAAAGATCTAACAGCAAATCAAAACAAAATGATTGAGAATAAATTAAAAATAAATAAATAAAATTTCAACATTGTGAAAATGATTGTGTAGAAAATGAACCTAAAATGTAGCTTAGTTTGAGAAACTCAAGGAGTAAATTGTTTAACAATTCGAGAATCAAGAAAATAGAGCAAAACAGAGTGTTGAACAATTTAAGAACAAGAAACAGAGCATCTAGATAGCTGAACCAAACGGTAGAGCGTAGATCTTGATGGAGACGAAGTAGATCTCTAAAAGAACTCGAGCGACGGTAAGGGAATGATAGATTCATTGACGGGAGGTGAAGCAACGGTGGGAGGCGGCTGAGATCGCAGAGATGAGAAAGTGAATGAGGTTGTAAAGAGGAAAGAGAGAGATGTAAGATAACATTGAAGAGAGAGAGATAGGTTGGGTAGTAGATTGTGTAAGCTATGTTGAATGTGTCTTTGGGGATTTTGTTGGTGGTGGTTTGAAGAAGATGTAGAGTCTCTGAATCTTCTCCGCCATTGTTGTTGCCAGAGAAACTCATATCGGAAAATTTGTATATGTTCTTTGAATTTTTTCGGAGATGGGTCCGATCCGATGGGGGTTGTGATTTGGGGATTTGTTTACAGAAGCATGTGGGAAGTGGGAAGTTTTAAATATTTTTTACTCTAGAGAAATACACCAACCTTTTCTTTATTTCATATCCAATCCCAGACCTGTCTTTAGACTAATCCATTGGTGTTTGCCACTTGCAGGTCGACTCAAAATGAACATTGATGGCAGTAGAAGAATTGGAGGTGATGGAGGATTTAAAGGGCTGATTATAGATGAAAGAGGAGCTTGGGTGTGTGGTTTCCATGGAAAACTGCAAAGTGGCACCAATCTTGAAGCTGAGCTGCGGGCTCTATACAAAGGATTGACTGTCATATTGCAAAAAGGAATGAACCAAGTAATCATCGAGACCGACGCCGAACAAGCAGTGCAACTAATGCATGAGGAACCAGGTGACAAAACACCCTTCAAGAACCTGGTACAAGATGCTCAAATTCTCCTCAGAGGCTGTGAGTGCTCTGTGCAACATATCTAGAAGGAAGGGAACTTATGTGCCGATGCATTGGCAAAAATGAGAGCGAACCAATTAGAAGATATGTTGGTGTTCAATGAACCACCAGCTGAGTTAAGATGTCTGCTAGTTTTAGACGTGATAGGATTGTCTAGGGAAAGGACTTAGTTCCTCATGTTTGTTATTTATTTTTGTTGTACCTAAAAAAAAAAAAAAAAATTACTTAAGGGGAAATATTTTTGCTGGGGCCCTGGGCCTATGGAAAAAATGAGAGGGATCAACTAGGCATAAATAGTTTCAATAAATAAAATAAAATAAAAATATTCGGATCTAAGATTATGTTTTTCTTATTCAAAGGTCCAGGCACTAAAACATTAACTTGGGTGCTTTTTTTTGATTATTCGATGATGAAAATTAGAATATGTTTCTTGCATAATTCTTAGTAAGAAAGATGGAATTTGAGCTTTACTCTCTACCTTAAACCTATTTTGACCAAGTGTTTAAGACCCGTCGGGCACCGGAGTGAAATTGGACTGAACCGGAACAAATGACCAACTTCTTCTCAGGCCAACTGTCCACCAGGTCAACCGCCCCAAAATAGTACAGTCTAGTTTTTTTTTTTTTTAGTTCATGTGGGAATTTCATTATCCCATTTTTTGATATATTCATGTACCTAATGCATGAATACTTATCTTTCATTGCCTAGTGCTTAATCCATTGAAGGTAATGCTCCACTTTTGTCTTCCATTAGCTCTATTAGTGCTTTATTTGCTCCATTATCTTTATTAATGCTCCATTCTTGTCTTCCACCATTTCTCCACTTGCATTGCCTATATGTATACATCAGACTGTTGAGAGAAGGAAAATGATAGATTGAGTAGAGAAGGCTAGAGATAGAGATAGAGAAGAAGAGTGTTTAAGCTTTGAATTCAAGAGTTAGCCAAAATTGAGTATTAATTGGGGGTGTTTGGGAAGCCTTGAAAGAGGCTATTTTAGCTTCAAATGGGAAAATAGCCAAAAAGCCTCACCAACCATTGATTTTCAAAAAAAATTAAAATAAAATAAAATAAAGTCAAAAAGCAACTGTTGCTGCAACAACGCAGCCTACACTGCCACCAACAGTGTAGGCTGCAGACAGGTTAAATTACGATATTACCCCTACACAACAATTTTGGAAAAATTAAAGTCAGGGGCAAATTTTTCATTTCAATTTAAACATCATTTCAAACATATTTTTCAATACAATAATCAATCTAAAAATTTAACCCAACTTCCCAAACACACAAATTAAAATAGCCTACTAAAATAGCCAAAAAATCAAAAAACCTCTAAAATAGCCACTTCCCAAACGAGGCCATTGTGAATTTCCATTTTCTCAAGTTATACACTATATCTCATCTTCTATTACAAAATCATCCAAGTCATGTTATTGTAGTCAAATTCTAGAACTTTGATCAAAGAGAGAGTGATTGTTGTTGAAAAAGAGAAAATCAAGGAGTTCACCAATTTTCCTCCACATATGGTGTTATACAATTTAAGTCACCATTCTAGCTCAAATTCCAAGCTTTTGAATTGAGGATTGAGAACACAATTTACAACCTTGAGGGTGATCAAAAGAAAGTTTGGAAATCAAGAAATTCATTCTTTCTTTGGAAGGTGAATTTTTAATTTCTTTCATTTTATTGCATTTTCCATCTTATATTTGTTTTCTTACTTTAATTTCATATTAGTTTTGCTATAATCTAACCAGAAGTGGTTATTTAAGCCACCTACATATTCCTTGTTTGTTTTTTTCTCGATGTTGCAACAAGGCAGGTTTTGCTAGGCCTAGTTGGTTAGTCAGCCTATTTGTCACGACCCATCCCAATGACCAGGGTTAGATTGATAACTAGCTAATTTCTAAAATTTCTCAAATTAATTCCAAGTAATTAAATTAAATAACTATAAATTACATATTTTAGGTTATATTTTAGCACGTATAACTATAAAATTACATATTTTATTTTATTTATTTATTTTTATTAAATTAATTAAACAATTAGGGTGTCACACTATTTGCCTAACCGGCTGGCTAACTTCTTTTGGACGGAATGCTGTAGTCTTCTGATGTTGAGCATACCAATTTCGGTGGTCTTCAAGGTGAATGAAACTTTTATTTGTTTTCATTTGAGTGTTTTGTGAGGTTTTTTTATTTTTTTTATTTTGTTGTAATATTTTCCTCCTCCCTCTCTCATTTAGTTTGCAATTATTCTTTCAAGTGTTGTAATAATTCCCCAGCCCGCTTCTCTCTATCCCATTCTTTTTCTTGCTTTCATTTGTGAATATGCATCATATTTTGTTTTTAATCATATCCACACTTTGCATCCATGTTTCATGCATCTTGATTCGGTTAAGTTTGCATTTGTGAATTTAATCAATTACTATGTGATTATGTGCGCTACCTCATGTTCACATGTCATATATTAGAAACCGAATCTTTAGTTGTATCTCATGAGTGAATTGCATTAGGATTTTGTATATAAAATCATGTATATTTCCCTAACTTTGTTTTATAGCTGTTTTCGGGATGTCGGTAAATATGTAAGTTTTTATGCTTTAGCATCCCGCTTGTATGTGTTTTTCTTAATATGTTTAAACATCCTACCATGTGGCTACTTGCTTATTTGATATAACTGTATGAATGCTGGTGGATAGAGGTTGTGTTGCTTAATTGGGAATGATGTTGATTTTCATGTTTGTAAACTTAGTTTCTTTGAGTTGTTCAGAACTCTTTCAAACTACATGAAATCAAGTTGTTCCACAGTGGGTGACATAGTCTATACTTGTATGCTTCACATAATAAATTGTAGGATTTATTTAATAACCGGAACATGAACGTATAAAGTAAATAAAATTCATATCATGGTTTAGTAGAGGCCGATCTTTGATCGGGTGAATATCGGTGCTCAATTAATGACTTTCCCCTCTTATACCTAAGGTTCCGAGTCAAGTATTTTTGGTTATGACGAATAGTGGCCCTGGCACGAATCATAGGTTTTCTAATTTTCCTAAAATATTAGGTGGCAACTCTAAGATTTGGTGGTGTAGTCCATTTCTGGCAATGGTTTTGCACTAAAATGGATTTTCTATAAAAGTTGTTAAATCTGGACTCTCATCTATGTTTTACATTGCACTTGTGAGACTAAATCAAAGAAGTTGAGAGTCCGAACTGTTTAACGCGCTCGAGTACCCCCCAGGCATGTTACAAATAATACAACCAAACATGGCTTTGGCATGGCCTTTTAGGTAGTGGGATTTGATTAATAATCTCGTGGGTTCCATCGAACCCATGTTTGATTGTGCTACATGCTAAAGGACTATGAATCTCATGGGACTTCCAATCTTAATTGGGTAGAATTAGCATTCCCATGGAGGATATGGGATTGCTAATCCAATCCCCTTGCATTAAAGCAAAATGTCTATTTTACCCTTTATTTATCAAATACAATAAAATCTCTTTTTTATGCAATAAGAGTTTTTACGTAATTTCATAAATATAATCCCAACCAACTAATATCACCCCACTACTCCTCAAACAAACATATTTGATCTTATATCTCTAATTTAATACCACTGTATTACTAATCTTCTCACTCAATCCTACCGTATTGATAATCTCATCCAATCTAATCCGCCAAACAAACGTGGCCTAAGGGTGTTACTATGCTTTTATTTATGTTGTTAGCCATGAATGGCTGGCGTCACAAATAAAAGCATAATAACAGCTTTTTAAGGGTCTGTTTGGTGCTATTTTTGTTTTATACTTTCATTTTGTGAAAAACATGAAGAAAAAAAGAGAAGAAATATCACATCAGTAGTATTTGTAAAAAATAGTTACAAATCAATGATAAGCTTTATAAAGATTCATAATTAAAATCATAAACATTTTCATGTATTGATAATTATTTTCTCTGACTATCACAAAGTTGTAATTTTTCCAAAAAAAATTTGCTTGAAAAACTATTTTAAGAAATAGTTTTTAGAAAACAAATTATGAAAACAAATTCACTTTTTAGAAAACACAAAAATATATATATATATATATATTTTTTTTTTTTGAATTTTTGAGAACCAATTTTGCACGCACAATAAAAAAAAATTGTTTAACTTTTTTTAGAAAACTATTTTAATTACTACAATATTATTTGTAAGGATATTATTGCAGAGAATTCTTTTCCTGACATTGAAATTGTCAAATTTTAATATTTCCTTTGTGTCAATTGTCAAATTTTGACATTGTTATCATTAGCTAAATGTATTTTATAGAGATCTATCAATGATTGAAAATAAATATATATAATTTGTTCTATATTTTTTATATAATTACATTGACCCCTTTAAAGTTTTTTATATAAAAAATTAAAGGGCGTTCGGGTAAAAAGTCCAAAATTAAATTTTCTTTGTCTAAAGGTCCAGGCACCAATTTTCGAGAAATTTTATTTCTACACACATAGTTATCTCAGTGCACATCTTTTCTCAGTGACACACTTAGTAGTTTGATTATTAATTTTTGTTCTCATTCCACACACCAATTATATCAATCATACCCTTAACTCATATATTGTACATATACCACCTCAATCCTTTTTCTACACACTAATCCTTTTTCCACACACCTATTCAAAGTCGAAGAGCAATGTCTTCCCTATTTCGGTTCACAGTGAAAAGAAACTCCATTGAACAAAATAAAGACTTGAGACACTCCATTGAAGATCCTCCTCCACCGGCGGCGGAACGGTGGTTGTGGAGTCGTACGTCGTGGATATGCTGCCAGGGAATACGAAGGAAGAGACATTCGTGTTTGTGGACACGATTGTTCGATGCAATCATTAATCGCTCGCTCAGATCATTGAGAACTCAGTCGGACAAGTTTGATGATGAGATGTTTGTGAAAATGTTTGTTTAAGATTTGTTTGAAAATCTGTAGTTTTTTCAGGGGTTCTCGAAGGTGTGTACATATGTGGGTGTTTTGGAAAATATTTTTTTTGGGGATTTGTGACGAATGTGCCCTCTCTGGAGGTGTTTTGGTGTCATTGCTATATCTCAGTTGTTAATGTTTTTGTTGTTAATGTTTGTAGAACAATAATGACATGCTTACACCATTTTCTGAATTTTGATAGTTTCTCTCTCAGAAATTAATCTTAATTATGTTCAAGTATTAGAGGGGTTAGATTGTGAATTGCATCATTATGAACAAAATTTTAGTACATAATGCATTTTTATTTGAATTCGAAACACCCATAATTTTAAAAATTGCATGGGTTTGAAGCAGATGCAAGAGTTATATAACATGATTAGATATTTCTTAGAAGTACACCAATGAGGTATTGAGCTTCATGTGTACAGAAAATATTTTTATATAATATAATATTTCATTAAGTGTGCATTGAGGTAATTAGACGTGTGAAAATAAAATTTCTCCTAATTTTCTTTGTCCATAAGGATACACTCCTGTAAAATGACCAAACTACCCATACGAAATATATATATAGATATATTCTTTTCTATGTCTTGGAATTTATTTGACAATGAGTATATAAACGTTTATTTTTATAAATACCACCACAAAGGTCACATGTCTTGAGGGACTTAAATAACCATTGGCCCTTTGAATTGTCACCTTAGTGACCTCTAACAGTCCCATATATTAGGGGACTTTAATAACCATTGACCCTCTGATTAGTCACATTGTGACCTTCTGTCTGTCATGGATCCATTGACCCCTTGTCTTGTTCTATGCCATGATTATGATTATTTCGTTTATATGATTTTTGTATTATATGTCTAAATAATTTATTTGAACCAAACTATTTATCGTTTAGCCTAATTAACTATCCATGATGATGTATATACCCTTATACTCTTAGTATAATATTCCTTACTCTACTATATGCTTATAGCTGTTACAACCCCTTTCAGGTGAAGAAACTTAAAGAATGATAGTTTTACCCCATTGATCAAAACCCAGATTTGACATGAATATCGTGTTTTTTATTTTTATTTTTTATGATTACTGGTAATCATTATCTGACTGACGTTACATCGTTACATAAATAATAATTTCCATGTACGTTTCAGATATTTATCTACATCTTTTATTTTATTCCGCTACATTATTTAATTTAATTACTTGGAATTAATCTGAGAAATTTTAGAAATTAGCTAGTTACGAATCCAGCCCTGGTCACTAGGATGGGTCATGACAAATAGGCCGGCCGACCAACTAGGCCTAGCAAAACCTACCTTATTGCAACACCAAGAAAAGAACAAACAAGGAATATATAGGTGGCTCAACTAACCACTTCTGGTTAGATTACAGCAAAACTAATATGAAATTAAAGTAAGAAAACAAATATAAGATAGAAAATGCAACAAAATGAAACAAATTAAAAATTCACCTTCCAAAGAAAAAATGAATTTCTTGATTTCCAAACTTCCTTTTGATCACCCTCAAGGTTGTGAATTGTGTTCTCAATCCTCAATTCAAAAGCTTGGAATTTGAGCTAGAATGGTAACTTAAATTGTATAACACCATATGTGGGGGAAAATTGGTGAACTCCTTGATTTTCTCTTTTTCAACAACAATCACTCTCTCTTTGATCAAAGTTCTAAAATTTGACTGCAATAACATGACTTGGATGATTTTGTAATAGAAGATGAGATATAGTGTATAACTTGAGAAAATGGAAATTCACAATTAATACTCAATTTTGGCTAACTCTTGAATTCAAAGCTTAAACACTCTTCTTCTCTATCTCTATCTCTAGCCTTCTCTACTCAATCTATCCTTTTCCTCCTCTCAACAATCTGATCTATACATATAGACAATACAAGTGGAGAAATGGTAGAAGACAAGAATGGAGCATTAATGAAGAAAATGGAGCAAATGGAGCACTAATAGAGCTAATAGAAGACAAAAGTGGAGTATTACCTTCAATGGATTAAGCACTAGGCAATGAAAGATAAGTATTCATGCATTTGGTACATGAATATATCAGAAAATGGGATAATGGACTGCCCACATGAACTGAAGAAAAAAAAAGACTGCACTATTTTGGGGCGGTTGATCGGGTGGACGACTGACCAGAGAAGAAGTTGGCCGTTTTGCTCCAGTTCAGTCCAGTTTCACTCCGGTGCCCGATAGGTCTTAAACATTTGGTCAAAATAGGTTTAAGGTAGAAAGTAAAGCTCAAATTCCATTTTTCTTATTGAGAATTATGCAAGAAACACATTCTAATTTTCATTATCGAATAATCAAAAGAAAGCGCCCAAGTTAATGTTTTAGTGCCTGGACTGAATATTTTGAAAACCGAATCGGACCAGCCAGTTCGACTGTCGACCAATCCATGGTCCGGATATACCCTCTAACCTGATCCCTCTTGAAAATCGGCCATTTTAAGCAAAACCGGTGGGAACCGCGGTTAAACCGCTAAACCGGTCGACCAAGTCCGGGTTGCTATATTTGGTCCAATATTGAAAAAGTTGATGTGAAAAGGAGTTGAACCCAACACCTCAAGCTCCAAAGAACATGAATTTTCACTCTACCAACATGGTTCCTTGTTAATATATAGGAAATATATAATATTAATTGTATTCAAACTAATTTCCCTCAAACACATGTATAATTAACATTTTTACAAATAATATTAATATAAACAAATATATATAAACATATATGTTTGATGAATATATATATATTAAATTATAAAAATATTTTTAATGAATGTATTTTAATTATTTTTAAATCATAAAAATATTTATAAAATAATTATGACATCAAGGATCGATTTTGGTTCAACCCGACGGTTGAACTAGTGACCCATCCACTCGATTTCTTTTCCGGTTCCCTCACCGGTCCGATTTTTAAAACATTGCCTGGACCTTTGAATAAGAAAAACTTAGGTAGTGTTTGGTAAAGTTTTCCAATCACAATTTCACCCCTTTACGTGAACAAAGCGTTTGGATGAGATTTTCAAAAGTTAATTCCATTACACATTTCAAAATGCATTTCTGTTTTATGTTTGGCAGAGCTCCTTCCAAAACAAAATTCCAAGCAAAGCTCTCACCTTTTCATACAGTTTTTAAATTTTTGAGTCTACCGGTTGTCTCTTCGAATGTCCTCCCTTATGTCTAGTCGGTTGACCGCTACAATGGTTTTTTTTTGTTTTGGTTGAAGAAGAGAAGACATCAAGAAAAAAATTGGTAACTCTTTCATACATACATACATACATACATACATACATACATGTGTTTGTGCTATTGTAGACTAATTTTTTGTTGAAAGCGAAGAAGAGAAGACATCAATAAAGAAATTGATAACTCTTTCCTACATACATATATGTGTTTGTGCTATTGTAGACTAATTTTTTGTTGGTGACATAGGAGAGGCAGTCGGCCATGTAGAGGACCAAGGTGGAGCAGTCGACGGCTGGCGTCGAAGCAGCGGCGTGAGAGTGGGAGTGAGTGGAGTGTGCAATGGAAAAGACCAGATGGAGAAGAGAAGAGTGGTGGTAGTCGTCTTTGTCAACATTGTTGGAGGAGAGAGAGCGTCGGTGAGGGGGTTTTTTGGAACTTTCTCTCTCTAGTTGTGGTTGTGGAGTGAGGAGAGAGCATGTATGTCTTTTGTGTGTGAACGGTGGGAAAGGGGATGAGAAAAGGGTTTCTTGGGAGTTGTGATGTGAAGACCACATATACACATTGGGAAAATTGTGAAGAGTAATACTAGGCATTTCAAATAATCTACTAAATGTTTTACTAAACTTCTTGTATGAGTGTGGAATACACATACATGTGGATTTGTGTGAGTCCCATACCATGTGAAAGATTTGGTAAAATATTTGGTAGATTATTTGAGATTCATAACATTTTCCAATTGTGAATAAGTTGTAAGGCAATAAAATAAAATAATTTACTTTTTGATTTTTAATTATTTTAAGTTGGATAAAAATGGTTATATTTAGAATAATAATTGATTTGATAATTATAAAATAATAATAATTATTATTATGTTTAAAAATATCAACTATTAAAATGTATAATTTTTTGAATATACAATCAAAAGTTATTTTAAATCAGTAATTGAATATTTATTTTGAAAAAAAATTATTTTATTTGTAATATTTTCAATAAAAAAAAATAATTAATGTTATTTTCTGTTAATAATTAATTTTTTTAATTGAATTTTAAAAAAAGTTTGCTTATAAGTGTTGATCATAATTTTTAATAGAGTTTTGAGTAATGTGTTTGGTTATGAGTTATAACAATTTGAATTAAATTTTGAAAATTCTTTCCAAAACTTGTAACCAAACAAATGTTCTTATTTCATATGTCACATCAAATATTAAAAACTCAATTCAACACTTAACTCAAAACTCAATTCAAAACTCATAACCAAACAAATTTTCTACGCTCAAATTATAATTTCAAAACTCACAACCTCAAAATACAATTCTATTCTCAAATTATATTTAAATTTTTTAACTAAAACTCACAAATTCAAAATACAATTCTATTATCAAATTATATTTAGAAAATTTTACCAAACGTTACCTTAATTTTGATCATAGTACTTGGGTTGTTTAGGGTATCCTAAATAAGTGCACTTTTTGTCTTTTTGGAATAAAAAGTTGAGAAAGAAAATATGGATGTTTGGGTTAACTTTTTGACTTTTTACGAAAAAATGTATATTAAAAAATTATATAAATAAGTGTCTAGGAGAAGATAGTGGATTAGGCCGTACAAGTTGGGTAGGGTAGTGGGGTGGTTATGAGATGGGAAATGATTGCCTCTTTTTCGAGCTTGAATTGGACGGTGTTGTTCGGCCAGTGGGGGCCCACCACAGATCTTATTTTGCTAATCAGAACCGTTCAATGTATAGAACTCGTCGAGTATTATATATTTGTAAAAAATCACGTTGATTGGATATCAATAGTTATTTGATTTTAGTTTTTTTTTGTCAACTATTAATTATAACACCATCCATTTTTTATACAAAATTGATTTGATCATGTAGTTAGCGATATCCGATCAACGTGATTTTTTACAAGCATATAGTTCTGGACGAGTTCTACACATTCAACGGTTCAGATTATCAAAACGGGACCTGTGGTGGGTCTTCACGGGCCCAAAATTACCGTCCAACTTAGTGATTTTATATACGTAATTTTTCTTTCCCTGTCCACGGTACTAAAGGGGTCAATTTAGCCCCGAAAAATGTGTGCAGTTGGTTTGATTAAAATATTATGTATATTAATTTTTTAATAATTTTAATTTGTTAATAGTGATAATTTTTTTACTTTTTTTAATAACTTTTGACTTTTTGAATTTTTTAGAGCACCCCAAACCAGGCCTTATTTAAACTATGGGTAAATTACACTGACACCCTCTGAGATTTATGTTTATTACAGTTCTCCTCTCACTTTTTGGAAATTATATCTTCCCCCTTGAGGTTTGAAGTTTCATTACAAATTCTCCCCCTCAGCAATTTAATTTTTTTAAATACCAATTTTGCCCTCATGGGTAAATTACATTGACACCTCTCACATTTTAGAAATTATAATCCTCTCCTTAAGGTTTAAAGTAGCATTACCAATTACTCCCTTGGTTAGTATTAGTTGGAAAAAAAATTCATTGAAAAAAAATAATTGAAAAAAAAATTTGTTAGTAAAATTTTTAAATTTTTGTTTAAAAACCAACGTAAACTCATTTTTTGAATTTAAGTTTTTTTCTCAAATTTACAAATTGAGACAACCATTTATAAACCAAAAAAATTATCAAACAAGTTTTTATGACAGTTTTTAAAATTTTTGTAAATATAAATTAAAATTGAAAACAAAATAGTTACCAAACATGCTTCAGATGGTAAAAATGTCGTAAAATTAACAAATAATTAAATAAGTTACCAACGTAAGAAATGACTTATTAAAAGATTCTTAAGTTATGTATGTTTTGATTTTTAGAAACTTTTTTTAAAAATTAAAAATTAATTTGGTTAAGAAATAAAAAATAAAAAATAATTATCATTTTTATATAATTTTTATCTTTCAAGTAGTTAGAAATATTTTTTTACAAATTAAATTGAAATAGTCATACGTATGTATATAACCTGCCTAAAAGTTAAAATGATAATTATTTTTTACCCTCAAATGATAATTATTTTTTATTTTTTATTTCTTAACCAAATTAATTTTTTATTTTAAAATTTTTTTTCTAAAAATCAAACCATACATAGCCTAAGAATCTTTTGATAAGTCATTTCTTACATTGATAACTTAGTTAATTATTTATTAATTTTACGACATTTTTACCATTTGAGGTCTGTTTAGTAACTATTTCGTCTTCAGTTTTCAATTTATATTTATAAAAATTTAAAAACTGTCATAAAAATTTGTTTGATAATTTTTTTGATTTATAAATGATTGTCTCAGTTTGTAAATTTGAGGAAAAAAACGTAAATTCAAAAAATGAGTTTACGTTGGTTTTTAAATAAAAATTAAAAAAATTTACTAACAAATTTTTTTTTCAATTAATTTTTGTTTTCAAATAATTTTTTTCTAATTAATTTTTTTTTTCAATGAATTTTTTTCCAACTAATACTAACCGTTACTAACCGAGGGAGTAATTGGTAATACTACTTTAAACCTTAGGGAGGAGATTTTAATTTCTAAAATATGAGGGGTGTCAATGTAATTTGCCCAGCGAGAGCAAAATTGGTATTTAAAAAAATTAAATTTCTGAGAGAGAAATCTGTAATGAAACTTCAAACTTTAGGAGAGATGTAATTTCCAAACGGTGAGCGGAAAGTGTAATAAACATAAATATCAGGGTGTCTGTGTAATTTACCCTTAAACTATTTATGCCTGATTGATACCTCTCATTCCTTCCCCCTTCCCACTTCCCACTTCCCACTTCCCGCATGCTTCTGTAATCAAATCCCCAAATGACAACCCCCATCGGAGTCCGATGATAGGACCCATCTCCGGCGAAGATTCAAAGAACAGATACAAATTCTCCGATATGAGTTTCTCTTGCAACAACAACGGCGGAGAAGATTCAGAGACTCTGCATCTTCTTCAAATCACCACCAACAAAATCCCCAAAGACTCATTCAACTTAGCCTACACAATCTACTTCACTCTCGGCGCCACCTTCCTCCTCCCCTGGAACGCTTTCATCACCGCGGTCGCCTACAAGTCCCTCTTCCTCTTCTCTTTCCTCGGCCCTGTCATGGATGTGGTTTACATCAAGGGCCGCATCGGGCTCTATGTGACGGTGGCGATTTCTGGTGTGGGAAGTGGTTTGGTTCAGGGTGGGATCGTTGGGGCCGCCGGAGAGGTATATTCAGGTTGTTGCCGCCGGGAATGGGGCTTCAGGTACTGTTTCTGTTTTGACAATGCTGATTATTTTGGGTAATTTTTTTTTGGGAGGCTATATTATTTTTTTTTTCCAGTGATTTTGTAAATTTTCATGATTTTTTTTATTATCAAATTTGTTCAACAATTTAGATAAAAAATTTGATTTGATGTGGCTCACTGATCATTCCTAGTCCTTCACTTTTTCTTTCATGAAATTTAAATTTGATGATAAAGGGCTTAAAAATCATCTCTAATTCTTTCATCAAATGTGCATTAAGTGTCATTTTTTCTTCTTTTTTTTTAATCAAATTGAAAACTCAATAGATCCTTCATCAAATTTGAATTTGATGAAAATTTAAGAAGATAAAGGATTGGAGATGATTTTTTTTGGTCAAATTTGATGAAAAGGAAAATTTGGGATAATTGGAGAATTTTTAAAAAGATTTTGATGAAAATGTGATGATGAAAAGATTGGAGTTGTTCATATCAAATCAAGTTTTTTACTCAAATTTGAAATCAAATTAGATCATAAAATTGGTGAAGGGTCAGAGAAGGTGAACTACACTTTATCCTCTGAACTCTTCAACATGCTAATAATGTTCATTTAAAGTAGTGTCCATTTATATTTTCTTTTCACTATATGCAAGTTTGATACATAAAAATTTCAATTGAACCAATTTTATCGTTTATACCATGGATTACAGGCGTCCTCATGTCATTTCTACGTGTTTTTACCAAAGCTGTATATCAGCAAGCTGTCCATGGCCTCAGAAACAGTGCAAATCTCTATTTCATTCTTAGCATTGTTGTGATGATCATATGCATTGTTTTCTACAATGTGGTTGATAAACTGCCAGTTATTAAGTACCATAACGATCTGAAGATTCAGGTTGTGAATGAGGAGAAAGAAGAGAAAGGTGTCCTGACCGGGGTGCTATGGAGGTCAACTTTGTGGGACATTGTAGGTAGAGTCAAATGGTGTGGAGTTGTCGGGGTCATGACCTACTTAGTGAGGTTGGCTATATTTCCTGGTTGTGTTACAGAAGATTTCCATTCCCGGGTACTAAAGGACTGGTATCCAATCCTCCTCATTACTGGCTACAATGTGCTCTACCTGCTCTCTATCTCCTTGAGACTGTGAAGGTTGCAGCCGGTGCTTCTTTTGCAAGATTGTTGTTTTTCCCCTCTTCTTGGGTTCCTTGTACGGTCCTGAATTGTTCCGAACAGAGATCCCAGTAACATTGCTGACTTCTCTTTTGGGCCTTACAAATGACTACTTGATCAGTGTCTCAATGATTTTGGCTCCCAAAACCGTCCAGCTGCAACATAAGGAGATTGCAGGGACCGCGATTGTTTTTTTCTTGTTTGCTGGCTTGGCGTTTGGTTCAATTGTGGCTTGGTTTTGGGACTTTTGACTCCTTAGTGGTTTCATTGTTGAAATTCAAGCGAGGTGGACGGGCATCAGGCACAGTCTATCACTTCTTATCCAAGTACTGGTTTCTTCTGCCATAGTTGTTTTTCTCGGGCAGGCTTTATGTCTCTTCGGTTAATTATAGTGGTGCCTTTGAGAAAATTGTCAAGGTTGTCATCAAAGTACAGTTCTTATTAGTTTAACTCTGTGAGAATATGCAACTAATGCATAATCAGTGTTTACAGTTGAAGATTGGGTTCGGAAGATTTTGTTTAGTTTGATTTTTCAAAAAATATTTTTAGATAAGTTTCTGTTCGTCTTTAATGAACTCTTTTTCATGTTTTAGTCTTTTTTGTTGGGGGTCTAAAACTAGTTAAAAATCAAACTAAATAGAGCCTTAGGGTTGCGTGATTCGGAAGACTTTTCTGTTTTGGCAAAGTGGTTGATTTAGAAGAAAAGAAATTTTGAGCCCTTTAATGGAGTCAGGATCAATTATAGGAATTTTGAGCTCTTTTGCTTTATTTGTAAGATTCGGTAGAATTTTTCTTGATTCATCTGTTTTTATTGATGTATTTATATCTCAATTACTAAATTGTGTAATTTATCATTTATATATTATGTTATGTTCCATAGAGACAAAAGGACAAACAGAGAGCAATAAACCGAACTTGTTATTCACTTATGTTGTTTGTGTGCATATATGGTGCACGGAGAAGGGGGTTTGCCCCATTGTGGGAGGTCTTCGTGAGTGTTTTTCGATAATTTAAACTGTTCATATTTTAGGATTCATCAATAATATTATTTATGTAGTAAATCAAGTTGATCGGATATTCATAACTCCATGATTAGGTTCTAATTGTTTTTGAAAATTTATTAAAGTTTTGTTAACCATTAATTTTTATAGAAACAAATGTGCTTTGGTTATAGGGTTACAGATATCCAATCAACTTGATTTTTTGTATGGATGATCTACTCGATGAATCTTACGATATGCACGATTCAAATTATTAAAAAATACTCGGGACAATCTCTTACAAGGGGCACAACAGTAACTGCTGTGTTTTAAGATGCACACAACATTTGAATTTTCATGATTTTGATATATAGGGTTCGTTTGGATGAGGGTTGATTTTTTGAATTTTTTAGTTTGGAACTAAAAAATTTCGTTTGGGATGGATTTTTTTTGTTTTTTTTGACTTTTATGAGAGAAAAAATGAAATAATTATAGTTTGAATGTGACATTTTATCTTATTTAACTAAAAAAACTTATTTTGTTTTTTTGTGACTATTTTAATTTTAACTCACCCCAACCCAAACTCACCTCCCAAATGAGTGCTATATATACTTAGAACACTATGCACTCGTTTGGTATAACAGGGCTAAAATAGTTATAAAAAGATAAAATAAGTTAAAAAGTCAATAAGATAAAATATTATATTCAAGTCATAATTATTTTATTTATTTTTTCATAAAAATAAAAAACTCATTCCAAACAAGACTTGTTAATTTTAAATTAAAATAACCAAAAAATAAAAAACCAACCTCGTCCAAACAAGAATCCGGATCATCTGTCGCTTTAGCCTGCCGCCCTTCCCTGCCGCCCCCAAAACGACGTCGTTTTGGGGGCGATTTTCATAAAAAAAACGCAGACGCAGAGGAAGGAGAGGGAGAGGGAGAGGGAGAGGGAGAGGGAGAGGGAGAAGGGAGGAGGAGCTCGTCCCTCGCCGTCGTCGCTCGTCCCTCGCCGAGCTCGTCCCTCACCGTCGCAGCTCGTCCCTCACCGTCGCCTCCGCATCCGCCTCCGGCCGTCGCCTCTGCCTCCTCCTCCTCCTCCCCCTATTTTTATGGCCCCCTCCAGTCCGGCGGCCCTCCTTCCTTTCCCTTCCTCCTCCTCCCTCCTTCCTCCTCCTCCCTCCCTCTTCCTCTCCTTCCTCCCTCTGCTCTGCGTTTTTTTTTTTTTGAAAATTCGCCCCAAAACGACGTCGTTTTGGGGGCGACAGGAAAGGGCGAGAGGGTTGTGCGACCGACGATCTGTACTCGTCCAAACAAACCCAATGTATGCGTACTTTATTATATCTATTAGTTAATATTCTGCGACAATTTTGAGAGATATAAACTTAAAAGAAAGTTTTCAGGCTTTTTTGGCTATTTTAGTCACAAAAAACAAAATAGGTTATTTTAGCCACAACAAACAAAACATCACATCCAACCCATAATCATTACACTATTCTTTCACAAAAAAAGTCAAAAAATCAAAAAGTAAAAAGCCCTTCCCAAATCAAGCTTTTTAGCTCAGGCTAAAATAGCTAAAAAAATTAAAAAGTCAAAAAGCCAACCCACTTCCCAAACGGAGGCACAATGTGTAATTGAATTAATAATGGTATGGAATGCTTTTTTTTGAAAATGATGAAATAGTTTGTTTTAAAGTAAAATATTTTTGAAAACTCTAAAAAAATCACTGCAAAAAATTAGCACATTTCTCTTACTTTTTTTGAGTGAATATTATAAGGGTTGTTTGGGATGTTCTAAATAAGTGTACTTTTTGACTTTTTATAAAATATAGGTTGGATTTGAAGTAATGTGAGTTAAATAGGATAGTGACTTTTTGACTTTTTACCTTTTTAGGGGATGCCAAACCTAATCTATATATATATATATATTCATAAATATTGTACTTTCTAAATTTATTTAGATTAGGGCGGTTAAAATATAAAGAAAAAATTGATTAAAATATGAAAATAATTTCGTTAAAGACAAATCAAATTTCAAAAATTAAACCAAACAATCTCAACACAAAAAATTATTCATAAAGAACACAAATATATGCTCATGTAGTAGAACTTGAAAATTTGTCATTTATGAATACCAAATATAAGAGGCATGCACCTGTATAGGTGAATCAAAGAAAATTTCTACGAAATCTTACAAATAAGGCAAAAAGGGCTCAAAATTCCTTTCATAAAAGGGGCTCCAAAATTTCATTTCTTCCAAATCAACCACTTTGCCAACACACAAAATGTCTTCTGAATCACACAGCCCCTAACACTTTGTTTGGATTGTGTGGAGAGGTGAGAAAAGAAATGATTGTAGTTTCTTACCTGAGTTAAAAAAAGAAGAAATGATCATGTTTCTCACCAATATATTTGGATGAATAAAAGAAAAAAAAATATAATTTCTTACCTATCTTGTTTGGATAGAGAAAGTAAAAGAAAATATTTTATCAATCCCGCTACAGACCCCCAGTGACATGGCGACCCCTAGTGACATGGCCATGAGGTGGCAGCTGATGTGTAAACATAGCTGGAAAAAAAAAAGAAGGAAAAAGCGGTAACCAAACTTGTGGGTCGTCCATCCTCACCTCTCGCCGCCAACCTCGTCTTCCCTCGCCTATCCTCACCTCTCTTCGCCATCCTCCTCCTCCACCATAGCTTGTCGGGAATTTCTGCAAAAGTGTATTCTGGACAACGGCCATAGTTTTGAGCAATATCAGATTACTCACTCTCATCTATCCTCAGATTACAGAGGTCGTCACAGGTGGCCCATGGTTTTGAGCAATATTAGTTTTGAGCAATATCAGATTACATTTTTGAATGGTAATATCTCCATAGCTCGCTCTCATCTATCCTCGATCTTCGTCGCTCTCATCAATCTGTTGTCCTCTGTCCATCAATCTGGTTTTGCTCTGTCTGGTTTTGCTCTGCTCTGTCTCTGTCCATCAATCTGGTTTATGAGGTAAAAAATCAATTTCATATGACTAATCAATTTCATTAACCAACAATGAGACCTATGAAATCTGAAGTTATTTGTCATTTGAGTATGCTGAAATCTGAAGTTATTTTATGACTAATCAATTTGTCATTTTGGACCTAGGAAATCTGGAATATAATCTGTAAACATAATATGAAATATAATCTGTCATTTTGGACCTATGATTAACTGTGGTTATTTTATGAGTAATTGTTATATAATATGAAATATGAAATTTGGGCAGTGTTATATAATCTGTAATCTGAATATGAGTAATTTGTAGCTATTTGGGCTGTGTTATATAATCTGAAAGAATGAGTAATTTGTCATTTTGTGAAGTTTAGTTCAATATATATATATAAGTAATGTGAAATATGAAATTTGGTTCACAATGATCATTATGAGTAGTTCCATAATCTGTAAACAGTGTAGTTCCATAATCTGTAAACAGTTTATATAAAATCTGAAATATGAAGTTTAGTTCCATAATCTGTAAACAGTATTTTTGTTTGGGCATTGTTAGGGAACTGATATTTGTTTAATTGTTATTTCAGTACGCAAAGTGGAAGAATGGAGGTTGATTCAAATGTTGGTGAGAATCCTTTAACAAATGAGGGCGAAGACGTTGAAGAACCTAAAAAGGGTATGTGTTTTAGCTCAAGGGAAGAGGTGTACACATTTTATGGCAAATATGCTAAGCATGTTAGATTTTCTATAACTCATAGAGCACAACATTTTGGAGATGATGAGCAATTGCTAAACTTTGCAATTGAATGTTCTCGAGCGGGGCAGAGAAAACAGAAATCAGAAGTCAACCCTCTGAAGCCATGTTTGTCCACAAAAATTGGTTGCACAGCAAGGGTACGAGGTAGTGTACAAAAGGATGGGAGATATAAACTAACCACAGTTAACCTTGAGCATAATCATGATTTGATTCCCACCGACTCACGTCATTTTGCAATGAACAAGAAAATTCTTACTCCTGTGAAGAGAAGATTAGAAATTAATGATCAAGCAGGGATTGGGGTGTCTAGGAACTTTCATTCAATGGTTGTTGAAGCGGGGGGATACGAGTCATTGACATTTGACGAGCGAGATGCAAGAAATTACATTGAGAGAGCTAGAAGGTTGAGGCTTGGGGAAGGTGATGCCGAATCACTTCAAAGTTATTTTATAAGGACGCAAGCACATAGTGAGAGATTCTTTTATGTCATTGATGTTGATGAGGAGTTTCGCATTAGAAACTTGTTTTGGGCTAATGCAAGGAGTCGGGCGACTTATGAAGCATTTGGAGATGTCGTTTCATTTGACACAACTTATTTGACGAACAAATATGACATGCCATTTGCTCCATTTGTCGGAGTTAATCACCATGGACAATCCATTTTGCTTGGTTGTGGATTGTTGTCTAGTGAAGACACTAACACATTTGTTTGGCTATTCAAGTCATGGTTAAGTTGCATGTCAAATCATCCGCCAAAAGCTATCATAACTGATCAGTGTAGAGCTATGCAAAATGCTATAGAAATTGTGTTTCCACAAGCTCGACATCGGTGGTGCTTATGGCATATCATGAAGAAAATTCCGGAGAAGTTGAAAGGATATGCTCAGTATGAAGCCATAAAGTTGGCTATGCAAAATGTAGTTTATGACTGTTTGACAAGAACTGAATTTGAGAGTAAATGGGAAGAGATGCTTGCAACATTCAATCTTTATGATAATGAGTGGTTGGGGGTACTATATGATAAGCGGAATCGATGGGTACCTGTCTATGTTAAAGACATTTTTTGGGCTGGCATGTCAACTACACAACGAAGTGAAAGTATGAATGCGTTTTTTGATGGATATGTAAATCCAAAAACTACATTGAAGCAATTCGTTGAACAATATGACAATGCCTTGAGAAATAAGGTAGAGAAAGAGAAGAAAGCAGACTTCAAGTCTCAACACAAATTGTTTGATTGCCTAACTATATACGGGTTTGAGAAGCAATTTTAGCAAGCTTACACCAATGCGAAATTCAAAGAAGTTCAAGGAGAGTTGAAGAGATTAGTTTACTGTCAGGCGGTGATTGTGAAAGAGGAGGAATCAATTTCTACATATAATGTCCAAGAAGCGATGGTAGTTTGTGAGAATATGAAGCATGTGGACTTTGTTGTCTATTTTAATTCAACTGAATGTGAAGTTCAATGCATATGTCGGTTGTTTGAGTTTAGAGGCATTATGTGTGCTCACTCACTCGCTGTGCTTGTCAGAAGATGCATAAATTAGGTGCCAAGTAAATACATTTTGCCCCGGTGGAGAAAAGATGTGGATAGAGAATACGCATGCATCAAAACCACATACACCGACTTTGGGAATGATTTCAATGCAAGTACCTATGAGAGGATGAACAAAAAATTGATTGCCATTGTACAACTTGCTGGTAACTCTGAAGGCAAAACTAGAATTGTAGATCTTGGGTTGGATGAAATTAAGGAGAGAGTCATGAAAGAAGAATCCGGTGATGGGAGTAATGTACCATGTTCAACAAAAAGTCCGATTCACACCGGTTCTACACAAGGAGGTACTAGTAGGAAGGTGATTAGTCCTTTGGTTGCTCGGCGAAGAGGTCGTCCAGTTACGAAATGGAAGGTTGCCAAAGTAGATCAAATTGTTAATCGGTTCAAGGCAACGGCAAAAAAACAAACAAAAGCAAAGGTAAAATGTGTATTCAATTTTTTTTTTTTACAAACTCTAATAAATTTCAATCTTTAATTATTCTTCAAAACATACAGGCTGCTAAGTTGCTTCGATTTGAAGCTGCAGCTCAAGCTCAAGCTCAAGCTCAAACACCGTATTATCCTTATATGGTTGGCACAGAAAATAGTATGTACGTACCGGTACGTGTTCCAAAGAGGCCTTCATGTACTTTTAGAAAGTGTATTCGAAAGAGGACTTCATATATTTTTACAAAGTGTATTATTCTAACATGTACTTTTTGCAATGAATTGTCATAGGTGGCCCATGGTATTGGAGGCACGTCTTTTACTCCATCGGACTTCATAAGTGGCACACAGGGAAGTTTGATGAGTGCTCCAACTCATATTTATGGTTCTGTATCTCTAACCCCATCAGCTTCTCATGCATGCACACCGGGAAGCTTAAATATTACAGACTTGTTTGACTAGTTTCTATGTATTCCAACTGTTTGTTTTTGAGGTTGGAAATTATGTAGTCTATTAATCTAAGTTTCAAACTTTGTTTTTGAGATTGTAGCTTATGTTACAACTTTGTTATTGACATTCACCATGTGGATTTGTAAAACATGTGGTGTACTAATTATTAATGAAGTTATGTTATTATTATTATTTGTTATGTAATGAAGATGTTGTAATATTTAGTAATGAGCAATGTTTATTTAACAGTTCTTTGTATTGAACAATGTTTATTGAACAGTTTTCATGTATTCAACCATGTGTATTCAATAGTTTTCCTGTGATGAACAATGTATATTCAGTAATTTCCCTATATTTAACAATGTATATTCAGTGGTTCCCCTGGATTCAACAATGTATATTAATTAGTTTCGCTGTATTCAATCATGTATATTCAATAGTTTATCTGTATTCAACAATAGTTACCTTGTATTCAACAGTTTCCTGTATTTAACAAAGTCCATTCAATGGGTATTGAAGAAAGTATACAAGTTTGAACAAGTAATTTTCCATTCCATTCACCACAAAAGAGGTACAATAATTAGGTTTCAATACACAACAAAACATAACTTCCTCAAAAACATCACAAAAATATTCAGTCTACTTGAACTTGTACATTGACATCTACTTTTACTTCTAACTTACATATATATATATATATGTTATTACATATTCATAAGTTTAAAGACACCAATTACAAGCAACACAGACAATATACATATCAACTTTTGCATCTTTGCGTTCTGAATTCGAAGTTGTTCCGTCATCTCTATTTGTTGTTCGGTCATAGCTCGAAGTTGTTCGGTCATAACTTGTTCGCCCACAGTTGGCACTTCGTCTCTTGGAATTTGATGACCTCTATATTCTGGATTCGTAGGTAAACACCATCCGATAAAACCACAAGTATTACAAGAGTAGAATAACTTGTTTCTGTTTCGATCGGTTTGTGATATTAAAATGGTTGCCTTTTTATTACATGTACGACAATTTCTGTTGACGTATGTCAACCAATCTAGGCTACTGCCACTGAGACTTGAACTTGACATCTGCAAAAAGGGACAAATATTAACATGACAGCACTTGCATATATTCATTATGAAGCACATTAAAAATAAAAACTAACAAGTGAGGTAGTGGGTGCTTGTGACTTCATTCAATCATTGGATGCTACTAGCACTCATTCAGATAGAAGTGTTATTTCTCAGTCTACATTGACCAACTGTCATGACACTAGCCCCTCAATGAGTGACTTAGTTGAGGATGGGGATTTCAGCCAACAAGGGACAAGGTATTCATAAAAATGATCAAGTAAAACCTGTAAAACCTGTTTCATAAAAAATTTGGACAGGTTTCAAGTAAAATCTGGACCTGTAAAACCTATTTCATAAAAAATCTAGACAGGTTTCAAGTAAAATATGTTTCATTTTAGAAGATAGATAGATAGATAGATAGATAGATAGATAGATAGATAGATATAGGTTTTCATAGTTTACCTTTTCATTTAATGGGAAAACCTGTTTCATTTTAAGACATGAAGAAAAAAAAAATATTGGTTTCCATTCAAGTGAATCAAAGTAAAGTTCTTGTACATAACAAAGACATGAAGACTGCAAGAAATCTTCATATATGAATGATTTCAGAGAAAATTTTCAATTTGAGAATTTTGTGACTGCATTTGATGGTCTTTAATGCAGTGCAATCCTTTACATTGTATGATCACATTCCCAACTTGTGCAATGATTGAATTAAATTGTTAAAAGTTTTTTGTTTTGTTAAACTCTTTCTCAAAAAGAAATTATTTCTAGAATGCTTATTGCTAAACCAATGTGAAACTTGTTGAGAACTCTTGGGATACCTTATTCATAATTTTGGATAAATGTGTTGAAGTGAAGCTCTAGTAATTAAAATCACAGATTAATCCACTTTTAAA
This sequence comes from Camellia japonica, assembly GCA_030407325.1. Classification (NCBI taxonomy): domain Eukaryota; kingdom Viridiplantae; phylum Streptophyta; class Magnoliopsida; order Ericales; family Theaceae; genus Camellia; species Camellia japonica. The sequence goes on along the minus strand of JAPPVO010000017.1, from coordinate 151,691,931 downwards.
AAAGGCTGAATGTGGGATAAGTCCTATTTTTTATTTTCCATGTTTCCTTTCAGAATTTGCTTCTTGCTTATTCCTTGTGAGAAATTTACCTTCTCAAGTAACAGCTGCCTAGTGGATGTTAAAACAGAATGAGGAAGCAATATTAACAAGTAGAAATGTCGGCTCCATTATGTACTTTTAGTTATTCTTATTAGCTTTAAGTATCTTTATAGTTTGTGTTATATATCACTTTGCCACATTCTGGTCAAGGATAAAAAAAAGGTCCTATATCTAAAGAAACTTGGTGGTGGTGTGACAAGGTACAAGCTCTATTTAAAACAAAATAATAATAATTTTTAAAAAGTGATAAAAAGAATAAAAATGAGGAAAAATCAATAGATATAATTGAGCTAACAAGGAGGTTAAAAGGACAATTAAAGATGCTAAGTTAAAAAGCATACGGCAATGTTTATGCTAAATTAGATGGTAAAGATGGAGAATTGTTTTTTTTTAACAAACTTGCTAAATTGAGAGAAAGAAAAGCTAGGAACTTTAATCAGGTTAAATGTATAAAAGGTGAGAATTAGAGGATGTTATTGAAGGATGAGGAGATGAACAGGTTTCCAAGATTGGGATAGACAGGTTTATGAAATTATGTCTGTTTTCACTTATGAAAACTAATTTATTTGAATATCTGTTTTCACTTTTTCAGTGGCTATGTAACCAATCTAACCTCTCCCAAACACCCATAAATGGGTACTAATTGGGAGTTTGTAGCACTTGTGCCTTTTAAGGCTTTTGGTAATGTATTTGGGAACCTTTGGTGTGTTTGTTGGAAGTACCACATCGGTTACAAGATACATTTTTAGGTGGTCAAACTTTCATATATTTGGTGGAAGTCCCACATCGGTTGGGAGACACATTTGGAGGTGGACAAACTCCTATATATAGGTGCTAGGGCATAGGGTTAGCTTATCAACTTCTAAGGTTCTTTCTTGGTTTAGTTAGCCATTACGAACCGAGCTTGAGTATAAATTTTAGTTGTGCCGAGTTGGATTTTCGCCATAGTTCCATTGGGATTTTGGCCATAGTCCCTCCGCCAAAGTTGTGTTAATTCTGTTGTGTTAATTCTCGAGGGCTTTGTGGTGTGTGGTGGAGATCGAGTCTTGACTCTTTTCATCTTCTCCGTTTGAGCTTCAAATTCGAGGTAGGGATAACCTACTCCTTTTTATGAGCTTTGTCTTTAAATTTTAGCATTTTGATATGTTGGGGTTGTTGGGTAATTCTGAGAAAGTTTAGGGACTTTTGTGCAATTTTACAAAAGTTGGGGTTTTATTTATAAAAAGCCTATATGCATGTTTAGCATAGAGAAATGTTAGAATTGGGAATATATGGGATTAAAGGGTGTAGTTGAATTATTTATCTCTCACCTAGTTAAAATGTTGATTTTATATTCATTTTGTGCATTTATTTTCTGTTTAGAAATAACTGCTTTGGGCTATCGGTGGAGGATAGTCTTGATTGTTGTAGATAATGCATGATGATTAGGCAAACTAAGACTAATCACTAGAATGTGTCATTGAGTATGACTTTTGAAAGAATACATTAACTTTATGTACTGACTGATGATGTGTATAATAATTGTTTTTATGCATTGTGTTGTGTTGGAGGAGAGAGGTGATGTACTCGACGGTTTAGGGGAAGAGCGGTGATGGACCTCTAAACCGGGTGTTTTGTGTGAGAAGAGAGGTGATGGACTCCGTAGATACAGCTTGTATGCTTATCTTGGGAAGTGTGATATATCAGTGGAAGTGTTGAGATTGCTCATATGCTTATCTGTTGATGTGTTGATATAGCTAGTATGCTTATCTATTGTGAAATGAGGAATGTTTAATATGAGTTACTGTCTCATATCGGTTATTTGGTCAGGTTTTGGACTATGGTTATGAATTGAGAATTGAAAAGGAATGGAAAATGAAACTGTAATGTGTTATGAAAGAATGTAAAAGTGTTAACCATCTATCAAACTGTTAATCTTTTAGTCATTGTTCATAGCTGGTTTAGTGTATTTCTACTGGGCTGTTAGCTCACCCTATACGGGAATATCATTTTCAGGTACAGGTAGCATGCCACCTCCAAAGATATAGCTTGGGAGGCTAGAGGCGAATGGACCTTTTGATGTTTTGTTTCTCTTTTGATGTGTTACATGTGATTTCAAGCCAAGGGCTTTATATGTATTTGAGTTAGTACTCTACTCTGTGTAACCAAGTGTTGACTTGGAAAGCTGTAAGCCCGTAGGGCATTTCCTTTTATTGTTAACATGTAACACTGTTGTAAGAACTACTCTGATGAATAGAAATGGTTGGTTTATTTTATATCAATGCATGTCTAAAGTGATGGGTTTTATGTATTATTTTGGGGCGTGACAGAGTTGATTAATGTGAGAGAAGTACAGGGAGAATAACAAATTTTGCAAATGATTGAGTTAATGCAATAAGATTATCTTGACATAACTGACAGGGAAGAAGAATTTTAAATTTCAATTGATGTTGGTTTACATGAAAGATTTACTGGTTCGGACTGTAAGATGTTAGAAGCTAGCTATTCTTTTTTGTAGTTGGTTAGAATTTAAATCATAGTGAATGTTATAAGAAGTATTTAAATGCTGGAGTAGTATGGTTCTGGAGTGCTTACTAAATTTTGAAAGGCTCCAAGACTACAGAAGGGTGGTCCAATGCACAAGGGTCCTACATGAAATTGCCTTTTTTGTAACTATTTGATATTTGTTATATATTTGCTCAATTCAAGTGAATGTATGGAACTCTGGTGATAAAGTTATCATGGCTTTCTGTTACTTCTTATCCTGTGTCATTTCAAATTTTAACATTCACAGGTTTATGCACAGGTTTAACATTTCGTTGAGGAATTTCATCGAATAAGTTTATGGCAATGTAAGACTCCAAATGAAAAGGCCACAATTCCCAAATGACAAGGCCAAATTCAATCCCCAAGATCAGATAGCATGACAGAGAAAATCAAAAGGCCAAATTCAAATCTAATTTTTCAGTATTCAATCCAAATTCAAAGTATTCAGTATTCAATCCAAATCCAAAGAATGATTTACGTAGATATACACAGATATATATATATATATATATACGTATATATATATACAGGCTTCACAGATAGATAATATACAGATATATATATATATATACCCAGATAAATTTACCTCTTAATCGGAGATATATAATATACAGGCTTCACAGATAGATATATATATATACCCAGATAAATTTACCTCTTAATCGGAGATTCGGGAGAAGCGGGAACGAGCTGTGTCGGAGTGGTCACCGGCGTCGAAATGGGGTCAGGCGTCGGAGTGGGGTCATGCGTCGGAGTGGTTACCGTTGGAGCGAAGACATACGTGTTTGAGGGGGAGAGATTTCAAAATAAAGACCAAAGATGTGTTTGGGTCTTAACGTCACGTGACAATCACGTGCGGTGCCACCTCACTGGGGGTCACAGGGGGTCTCTAATACTGGGGGTGCAAAGCATTTCTCTTTAAACAAGTTTCATTAAACGCAATTTTTTTTCTTACTAAATCTCACCATTTTTTATGAGAAACAAAACACAGGTTTAAGTGGCTTTTTTAGCCAAAAAGTAAAAAAGTTATTAAAAAAACCAAAAAGTCAACAACCTATACTAAAGAGTCAAAGATTCCATTTTCTTTCTACTTTTTGCACATCTTTTTGTAAAAAGCTAAAAAGTCATTCCAAACATACTAATTTTTTTTACATCACATTTTAGCCAAAAAATCAAAAAGTTACTAAAAAAACCTATTCCCAAACGAGGCCATAATATACATTATATTTAAAAGACAAACATGAAAGTTGAAATATTTAAACTACTATCCTCTTAATAGGATAGGTATTTCTAACCAGGGACTAGCTTTATTGGTTATTATTATCTTCAAATTTAATAAATTTATATTTTTACTAGTAATTTTACACTACTTATGAATAATTATGTGGTAAATCACACTGATTACGTTGACAGGTGACTCAACTATTAAGTAATTTGGCCTATCATTTAAGACTATTAAGGAAAAAAAAAATTTAAAAATCTTATGGTCGAAAGCTTAACATTTTCAAAGACCTAATAAAATAAAGTCTCAATTTTATATTATCTACGATCTCAAAAGGAGTGAATGATGTATTTTTTAAAATATATTTGTCGTTCGTTTTTTAGAGACAAACATAATAAAATGAAATTGTTATAATTGTCAAATACCCTTAAAAAAAAATTATGAATAATAGACCATAAGAGTTTTAAAAAATGAACGATTTATATTATTAAAACTGGACCGGTGGTGGACTCCACGGGTCCAGACAACTCCTCTTCCCAATAAAATATATATTTCAATATAAAAAATGTAATAATATTATTTTATTTTTTATTCATATAACTAATGAATTTTAAATAAAATTAAAATTGAAATGTTATCTGAATTAATTTTAAAACATTTCCAAGTCACTCTTTAAAAAATAATATCTTCAATTCTTCATCAGATCTTTCATTAAATTTAAATTTAATGAAAAATTGATAAAATAGTGCTTCAACTGTTTCGTTAGTTTGGCATCAAATGAAGAAAGCAATACTTTTTTTATTAAATGAAGGGAGCATTTATCGTTTTATCAAATTTGTAGGTGACTGTTGAACCCAATATCCATCTGGACATCCTTCTCGACAATCAATTTTGAAAAGAATTTGATTAAAATTTATTCTAGATAAACAATCGGCCGAATGATCGACCAGATGATGGACCGATCGACCAGCTAAATTTAATAAAAAGATTAAAATATATTATATCCAGTCAAACTTTTATTTAAATTTAATAAATTATCCGATGAACTATTGGAGTTGTTGTAGCTTTAAACCTGATCCTATTTTATTCCCTCCAAGAACAAAATTGTGCTTAGGTCTAGTTTAAAAACAAATTTTTTTAGTAATTTTTTGACTTTTTAATCAAAATATGATATAAAAAAATTAATATATTTAGAATAATTTTTTAATTTTTTACAAAAATAAATATACAAAAAAATAAAAAAAATAAAAATCTTTAACTTTTAATATAAATTATTAATTTTTTAATTTTTTTAACAACTTTCTGACTTCACTGCTTAAAAAAAACAAATCACTTGCCAAACGACACATGGTCCTCTGATTCCACATGCCACTCCAATGTAAACAAATCACCCGAGCAACACAGCCCCGAACATCGGAGTCCGATGATCGGACCCATCTCCGGCGATGACCCGCCGGAATCAGATACGGGTTTCACCGGCGACATTGCCAACAACAATTCAGATTCAGATTCAGATTCATCGCCTCTGCTTAAAACCACCAACAAAATCCCCAATGACACATTCAACATAGCCTACACAATCTACTTCACTCTCGGCTGCGCCTTCCTCCTCCCCTGGAACGCCTTCATCACCGCCGTCGACTACTTCTCCTACCTCTACCCGGCCGCCTCCGTCGACCGCGTCTTCGCCGTCGCGTACAAGCCCCTCGGCCTCTTCTCTCTCCTCTTCATCGTCGCCTATGCCCACAAACCCTATTCCTATATCCGAGTCAACGTGGGTCTCTCTCTCTTTGTTTTCTCTCTCCTCCTCGTCCCTGTCATGGATGTGGTTTACATCAAGGGCCGCACCGGCCTCTATGATGGCTTCTATGTCACGGTGGCGGCGGTGGCGATTTCGGGTGTGGGAAGTGGGTTGGTTCAGGGTGGGATCGTTGGGGCCGCCGGAGAATTGCCGGAGAGGTATATGCAAGCTGTTGTCGCCGGGACTGGAGCTTCAGGTACTGTTTCTGTTTTGACAAATGCTGATTGTTTTGGGTAATTTCTTCTATATATTGATTTCAGTGTTTTGGTATACAATTATGTGTGAAATTTTCATGAATTATGGTGGTTCATGTTGGGTATTTCAAGTATGGACTGAATTGCTTTGCTGTTGTGATTTTATATTTGCTTGCACTATCATAATTCATTCTCTGTAAATTAGGGTTTTGCTTTATACTGTTTCTTCATGAAGTTATCTAACTTGTGAGTATCATTATTCATTAGTTGACTTTTAAAGCATTGTTTTGTAAATTGGCCTTCTACTGTATTTAGGGTTTTTTTTTTTTTTTTCCTAATTTTATTTACTAATACCATGTTTGATTTGACAAAAATAGTACAAAATATCGCATATATAATCGCATCTCCTATCCTACATATTAGAGCAGCTCCAATGGCTTGCCATTGGAGCTGCTATTGCCATAATTTGGCAGCTCCAGCACTCCAATGGCCATAAATAACAGCTGCTATATTGACACAAGCTTTGGCAGCTGCTATTTGTCCCAAATCATCAAGAAACATCTCCCTCCTTTCCTCCCTCCTCCCAGCAAAACATCCTCCCTCCCGCCCGCCATTTTTGCAGAAGAAACACAGAAATTGGTGTTTTCGGACGACCGGACGGATGTCCGAAAACATCAATTTCTGTGCCAAAATGGCAAAAATGGCAGCTGAACCATTGGAGCACCATTGCTATTTTTCATCCATTTTCTACTATTCATTGCCATAATTTGGCAATGGCAATACTATTATAGCATTTGCCATTGGAGATGCTCTTACTAATCTTGAGACCTTAATCCCATAATATTACTAATCCCAAACAATATCAAAAAATCTACTCCCCTATCAAAAAGTTGTTGCCAAACTAGGCTACTTTTGTTTGATCCCCCTTTACCTAGTTCACTATTGTGTCTTGTTTTAGCGGGGGGGAAAGAAAGAGCCCAATTCCTTTATTGTAGGTTCACATTAAAACAGCCTATGTGGATTAGGTGATTTGGTGAGAAATGATGTGATTGTGTTTGGTTTATAAATTAGATGAGAAATGCATGTTATACCAAAACGAACTGTAAGAAGGTGGGCTTACACCTTATCCTCTTAACTTTTTTTGACATAAATAAATGAAAGTTACTTATTTTTTAAGTGTCTCGGATCTGTGTTCAGACTTGGGCATATTTTCTGGGTTGAGAAAGGTTCAGCATGCTAATGTTCACTAGTAGTAGTGTCCTGCATTATTATTTTGTTTTCTATATGCAAGTTTTGTGCATGAAAATTGCCGAAGAAGCAGTTTAGATCATTTATTTTATACCATGGACTGCAGGCGTTCTCATCTCATTTCTACGAATTTTTACCAAAGCTGTATATCCTCAAGATGCCTATGGCCTCAGAAACAGTGCGAATCTCTATTTCAGTTTAAGCATTGTTGTGATGATCATATGCATTGTTTTCTACAACGTTGTTGATAGACTACCGTTTATTAAGTACCATAAATATCTGAAGATTCAAGCTGTAAATGAAGAGAAAGGTGTCCTAACGGGGGCGCTATGGAGGTCAACTTTGTGGGACATTGTTGGTAGAGTCAAATGGCGTGGATTTGGGGTCTTCATCATCTATGCCGTGACATTGGCTATATACCCTGGTTGTGTTACAGAAGATTTCCATTCCCTGGTACTAAAGGACTGGTATCCAATCCTCCTCATCGCTTGCTACAATGTGTTTGATCTAGTTGGCAAGTCTCTACCTGCGCTCTGTCTCCTTGAGAATGTGAAAGTTACACTCAGTGCATCTTTAGCAAGGTTGTTGTTTTTCCCTCTCTTCTTGGGTTGTTTGCACGGTCCTGAATTCTTCCAAACAGAGATCCCAGTAACGTTGTTGACTTGCCTTTTGGGCCTTACAAATGGTTATTTCATCAGTGTCTTAATGATTTTGGCTCCCAAAAATGTCCCACTGCAACATGCAGAGATTGCAGGGACCATGATGGTTTTGTTCTTGTTCGTTGGCTTGGCAACTGGTTCGGTTGTAGCTTGGTTTTGGGACATATGACTCTTTAGTGCTTTCATGGTTAGCACAGCATTTGTTCTCTGGATTTGGATTGACCAACTGTTGGTTTTTTTTTTTTTTTAAAGAAAAAAATTGTAAATCTTGTGTTAACAAGTCTTTATGAAGCTGTAAAAACTTGAAAAAATTGAAGATTGGATTTGAAGGCCTTGGTGTCTTACATTCTGTTTGGATGGAGGGTTCGGTGAGAATAGGTGCAAAAAATGCATTTTATTTTAATATTTTTTTTTGACAATTTAATGAATAAAAAAGATTTAAATTTTAAAATTATTAACAATTATTTATTAGAATAACTAGCAATACAGATATTCTTTTAAAAAAAAGAAATTATGAATTGTGTGTTTATGAATATATAAATATAAAGTCCTTAGGTACAGAAGTGTGCACCATATAATTAATTAATGCAGACTGATCTAAGTTTCTTGTTTGATCAGTTCATGCTAACATCCAAACAATATGCATAGAAAACATAAATGAATAATTCAGTTTATTGTTCGCTATTTGTTCTTTGTCACATTGAGCATAAATTAAAGGATTAATCACACAAATCTTCCCTGATAATTGACATAAATACAGTAAGACCTATTATTACAAATAGGTGAATCAAAGGAAAAATTCTACCAAATCTTACAAATAAGGCAAAAGGGGCTGCAAATTCATTTCATAAAAGGGGCTCCAAAATTTCATTTCTACCAAAATCAATCACTTTGCCAACACAGAAAAGTCTTCTGAATCACACTTCACACATCTCCTAAATCACCAAGGCCTCCAAATCCAATCTTCAACATAATAGCTTTCAATCTACTTTCTTTTATCAAGTTTTTACAGCTTCATAAAGACTTACTAACACAAGATTTACAGAATTACAAAAAAAAAAAAAAAAAAAAACATCAGGTCAATCCAAATCAAGAGAACAAATGTTGTACAAACCATGAAAGTTGTCATATGTCCCAAAACCAAGCCACAACCGAACCAATTGCCAAGCCAATGAACAAGAACAAAACAATCACAGCCCCCGCAATCCCTACATGTTGCAGCGGGACATTTTTGGGAGCCAAAATCATTGAGACACTACTCAAATAGCCATTCGAAAAGCCCAAAAGGCAAGTCACCAATGTTGCAGGGATTTCTGCTCGAAGGAATTCAGGACCATGCAAACAACCCAAGCAGGGAGGAAAAAACAACCTTGCTAAAGATGCATTAACTGCAACTTTCACATTCTCAAAGAGATAGTGCACGGGTAGAGACTGTTGGAAAATAATATTCAGTGTGTTTACTTTGAGTTTTCTAAATTAAATTTTTTGAAAATTGAGTTTTTTGGTTTTCGTATTTTTTTATTTTTAGTGAATATTTTTTAAATTTTAAACATTTTTTTTACTTTTTTAGATGTACCTTATTTAGATATATCTAAAAAGTAAAAAATTTGTGAAAAAATATTTTAAAAAATTAATAAATACATAAAAATACAAAAAATATACTGAATTCTTGTATTTTTTTTTTTGTATTTTTGGTATTTAGTAAATTTTTAAAAGATTTATTTTACAATTTTTTTACTTTTTAGGTATATTTATGTTAGGTGTGTCTAAAAAGTAAAAAAAAATACATAAAATATTAAAAAAAATCAATAAAAATAAAAAAACACGAAAAATAAGAAAGTATAATTTTCTAAAAAGTGTTTTTTGAAAAATGAAAACAAACAAGCTGATGGTTTTCAGCAACTTTAATTCGAAATTAAAGTGGGACTCAACCGTTGGTTGAAGTAGGTCTGATTAGTTTTGTATTTTCTCAAGTGAGAAGATTACAATATAAAAATGATGGGCCGAAACCATTGAATTTTGAATAAGAACTGTCTCATAAAGTGGGCATCAACAGAAGTTGGGCTTGGGCCTAGGCTTGGACTTGGACTTGGATTTAATTTTAGTCTTGGTCTGGATTAACCTAGGCTTGTGTATGTGCATGTGTTGGACAGTCTTAGGCATGGGCTATGTGTTATGCTAGACTGGACTTGGCTTGTGCATATGTTTTAGACTGGGTGTGGATCGAGTTGTGACCCAATACCTGTATCCATTTTGCGACCCATCTAGTTAGATTATTTAAATAGCATTATATATATACATATATATATTTATTCAACCTTTGTAACTCTCATCTTTTGATGATAGAGTTGATGATCATTATGCACATGACAGTTTTGCACATTTATAACTTTAGCCCTAAAGGATAGAGTTGATGGCCATTGATGCTACGTTTTATGGTAGCCTTCATGGCTAAGATATCTTCCCTACAAGTATAAAAAAGGCCTTTCTTCTCCAATTTAGAAGAAGAGTTTACGAGAGATTTTTGATGGAAAATGGAGATGTTTTGGGGAAAAAAAAATTGGAGATGTTTTTTTACATCAAAGAAAATTTTTGTTAGTCTCTTCTTTGGTTCTTGTTAGAGAAAGTGCGACTATTATCAAGTTCGCTGAAACTATTCAGAAGACACTTCTGCATTAGTTGGTTTCGACCTTTGTATCTTAGGAGACAGATGTCGACATACCTTCAGCATCCATTAGGAGGCGGTGAATCTGTTCTAAGGAAATTGTGGTATCACACAGGCTTTGATTTGCTTCCTTTTACTAGTTTTATTTTATTATAAATTTTTGTAAATTCCAACATATTTTTATTCTAAAATTTAAAGTGATTGTTTAATATGAATCTATCTATTTTGTTTGATTTACACAATTTGGACAACAGAGATTTGGCAACTAGATCAAACACGTTGTAGCCAGTGATGAGGAGGATTGGATACCAGTCCTTTAGTACCCGGGAATGGAAATCTTCTGTAACACAACCAGGGTATACAGCCCGTGTCACGGCCTAGATAATGAAGACCCCAAATCCAAACCATTTGACTTTACCAACAATGTCCCACAAAGTTGACCTCCATAGTGCCCCGGTTAGGACACCTTTCTCTTCTTTCTCTTCATCTACAGCTTGAATCTTCAGATTTTTATGGTACTTAATAACCGATAGTCTATCAACAACATTGTAGAAAACAATGCATACGATCAACACAACAATGCTTACAATGAAATAGAGATTTGCACTGTTTCAGAGGCCATAGGCATGTTGTGGATATACAACTTTGGCAAAAATCCGTAGAAATGAGATGAGGACGCTTGCAATCCAATACACGATATAAAAAGATTAAAATTGGCTCTATTTGGGTTTTTCATATACCAAACTTACATATAGTGAAAACAAAATAATAATCAAGGACACTACTTCATTTTGAACCTTTCCCATCCCAGAAAACATGCCCCACATAGGTTCGAGATACTTAAAAATAGTGACTTCAATTTATTTCTCTTAAAAAAAAAAGCATCAAGAGGATCAAGTGTAGTCCACGTTCTTAATGTGAACCAACAATGACGGAATTGATATATATATATATATATATATATTGGGTGTTAAATCAAGACTGAACAGCAAACCAGGTAAAGGGTATCAAATCATAAGTAGCCTTGTTTGGCAACAACTTTGAAGCCAACTTTTTTCTCTACTTATTTTTACCCTCTTTTTTTCACTTTCAATTTTTTGTCAATTTTTTTTAAAACTTTTTAGGTTTGTGACTTAAAAATAGAATTAGATCTCGGCCCAATGCTTTATTTGTGTCCTAGTTAAGGCTAGAAGGTTTGTTTTTTTTTTTTTAAATGGATCAAATTTGAAAAAATGAAAAAAAATAGATATAGAAAAGTCCAACTCAATTAATGATACTTACAATTACATTACTTCATGAACAAAAAGTAATAAAACAAGAGGGCTACTATTTATCCTTACTTTTCTTCTTAGAATCCCCGCATTCTCTATTTTTTTTAATTCTAATTTTGTCCCGACATAAAATTTCATTTTTACCCTCGTCCCTAATTTCTCAAACCTTAACCCTAACTCCTCTCAACTCCAGCTACTACCTCTACTCACTGTCGACTAGCCCCTTACTGGCAGTTGCAACCACCCAGCCTCTCGTCATCAGCCGTAGCTACCCAGCCTTTCTCTGTCACCCTCATCCGCCGCCATAGGTACCCTCTCCACCACCCCCAGCCACCCCAACCCTTATTCGTCGCCCATATCTCCTATCACCGCCCTCCTCCTTCTTTCTATTCTTCTTTGTCTTCTGAAAACCCTAGGTTTTTTTTTTTATCTCTCTCTCTTTCTCTCTCTCTCTCTCTCTCTCTCTATCTCTCTCGCAATGAATGGGAGGTCACGATGGCGGAGTTGGTTCGACAACATAGTGCTGAACGAATCCTTTTGGTTCGGTAACACAGTGCTAAACATAAAAGATTTGTACTATTAGGGTTTTGGAGGAAGAATAAGAAGAAGAGGAGGAGGAGAAGGAAGAGAAGGAGGTGTAGCTCGACTTTTTCGCGCCTCCTTTCGGAGAGCTCGAATTGGTCCTACAGTTCAGACTCCTGTCACGATTCTGAATCTAATCTCACAAAGTGCAATGTGAAACTGATAAACACCAAAGAGTCCAATCTGGCAAATCTTTTTGAAAAATTGATTTTAAATCAAATAATGCCAAAATTGGACTGCTTCGCTAGATTATAGAGTCGCCACCTAAATATTTTATTTTTTGAGAAATTTAGGAAACCCTGACTTGTGCCAAAGGCCACGTGTCCGTTATCACCAAAGTTGCCTCGGCTCGGGAACTTGGGTACAAGGGAGGGGAAGGTCATGAAATAAGCACCCCCGCTCGCCCGATCAAAGATCGGCCTCTACTAATCATGATATGATGTTTTATAAACCTCATGTGTTTTTATTCCGGTTATTTAGCTAACTTTACTATGTGACGCACACAAGCAAGTATAGACTAAAATTGCAAGAATTGGAACGAATTCAACTCATGTTTACTTTCGAAAATGGTTTGAATTTGCCACTCTCAAGTGGGCTAAAACGTGGATTTGCCATCAAACATGATGGGCTTAAAACATGATTTGCCACTTCACAAAGTGGGCTTAAAACTCACATTCATTGAATCGTTTCAATTCAAACAACAAGCCTTCACCCACAAGCATTCATGCAGTTTATCAAATAAACATATAGCCTCATGGCAAGCATGCGAAACATGACAACATGACAATCACACTCATGCAAGCATGCTAAAGCGTAAAACTTACCGAGTACTCCAAGTCAAAACAGAAACTGGTTAGAAAGATGCATGATCCTAACTATGCTAAAATGCCTAATGCAACATATGCAATAATGCAATTAATAGGCTCGGCTACTAATATGACATTTGCAACACTTTGATAGCATGCTTTGAAACACGTATTCAAAAAAGTATTGAAATTATAATGCAGTTTGAATGATGCGCCGAGCCTCAGTGCATGCAAGACAAATGAATGGATGCAAACATGCGAGCATAAGGTATGCTAATTGAAAATGTCTCTAATCTAACCATCGAAAGCGGGTAAATAAAAGGAAGAAAGACACGGGGTTGGAAGATATGCACACACGGACGCATACTTATCACAACATTGTGCCCTCGCGAAGGAGGGTCCGAATGAATAAGAGTTAAGCTAATCTAAGCTAAGCTAGGCTAACTAATCTAATTAAACTAATTAGACTAATTATTACAAATCAAATGAATAACTAGTAAACTAATTACTAATTATTACAGCACTTTAACTAATTAGCAACTAATTAATTAAATTACAACACAAATGTACATAAACTGATCATGCAAAATATTTAAACTACACTGCCTCAGCTCTTCTTCGGGAAATGAAGGATGCATGCTCTCGGTTTTCGCCCCAAAAAGCCACCGTTTTGATCTTGAGAGGCTCTGTTTGCAGGGTTGACCATACTCCAGAATCTTTCTGCTCCACCTTACCAAAAACTTGCTGAGGATTGCACTAGTGGCCTGCCGGCCATCTACCGGCCAAAAATGTGCCTTGTCGGCCAAGAGTGAGCCACTGCCGGCCACCAATGAGCCACTGTCGGCCATTGATGCTTTGAGTCACCACACTGCAACAGAGTACAAACAGAGGAAAATGAAGGGTTTTCCAGGGGTTTATTTGTACTGTGCCTCTCGTTATCATCTCAAAAGGAAGGGTTTTCCAGGGGTTTATTTGTACCGGGTACCCGAATGTTTCTAACCAATAAGGAGTGGTGTTAACACCGAGCGTACCCGAATGTTTCTAACCAACAAAGAGTAATGTAAACACCGGGTGTACCCGAGTGTTTCTAATCAACAAGGAGTTTGAGGGACCGGAATGATCTCACCTGGGATTCATCTGAATGAACCGTACATAAAATATCGTGCCTGTATAAGAAAGAAATTTAATAGGTACAATGCAATAAGAATGCATGTTTCATGCGAGATGAATAACCGTGACACAATATTAGAGGTTTGTTTTATGCACAACATGCAAGAAATAAAACAAACGCATATTCTATGCGGCGAGAGCGAGAGCATGTTCTATGCAAAATAATCAACAATTCATATTCAATGCAACATGCATATTCTATGCAAACATGGGGATACATGTTCTATGCAACAATACAAAATGCATGTTCCATGCAACGACAAAGAAATGCACATTCTATGTAACGACAAAAGTGTGTTTGCTAAAGACAACTCAAAGGCAACTTCCGATTTACCTCTCGGGAGAGTTGCAATATGTTAAAAAGGATACACCTTGTTTATGTTGATGAGTGACGACCAATGCGCACTGGAAACGCAATTCTGAGCTTCCATGAGGACATTCTGAGTCAAACATTGAACATTCCTTGCACTTCTTGGAATCCAAGGACACAAAACAGAGCTAGGGATGCAGGGGAGGCTTGTGGAAACCTGCCGGCCACCAGGGGGAGCCGCCGGCCACCTGCCGACCACTGGTGTGCCCTGCTAGCCATCAATGGCAGATTTGGGCAATTTTGACTTTTCACATCCGGGTCTTTAAAAACAAAGCATGCCACTTCATTTCCATACAACCCCACATCCGAAATTCCTCCCTCTTGCTCTCTAGGTGCTCCTTCTCTCTAGATCCATGCTCCCTACACGTTTTCCAACACCCTAAAAATATTTCTTCGCTAAATCCTTCTAGTTCTCTTCACTTTGAACCGATTGGAATTTGATTTCGACGCCTCTTTCTTCATTTCCACCATTCTAGGCTCATTCCCCTCGAGTTTCTCTCGAGGTTTGTACACTTTTCCCGGCCTTGACTTTCTTTGACTTTTTCTCTCTCTTAGGGTTGACTTTTTCAAAGTTTTTTTCCTTTTCCTTCACTTTTCCTTATTTTTTACTCATC
Source organism: Camellia japonica (assembly GCA_030407325.1). NCBI lineage: Eukaryota > Viridiplantae > Streptophyta > Magnoliopsida > Ericales > Theaceae > Camellia > Camellia japonica. The sequence continues at coordinate 151,676,704 of JAPPVO010000017.1, read as the reverse complement.
TTGCACCTATTTCAGATGGCGGACGATGTTCCACATGATGGGGCTCTCCCCAAGCTTCCTCTAGTAGATTTTGAGACGGACTTTAAGGCCGAGCCAGAACTGTTACCACTGAGCATACACCCCTTCGATCCAGCGAGGTACCATCCTTAGACATACATAGTACCCACCGCAGGAGGCATCAAATCTTTTACTAACTTTGCTGAGGACGCGCCAGAGGACCTCCTACTGAGAGAGCCAGCGTCTCATTTGTCGACCATCGCCGTAGAGATATGAAAACTTTTTTTTCTGCAGTACTACCCTTAACTGTTTGGATTTCTTGTACTGTTTCGATCTGATCTCATGCACTGCCTTGATCTAACTGTATCTCATACATCACTGCTTTATATCCAACTATACTTTTCATTGCCTGATCTGATTGCATCTCATGCATTATCACAGGACGGGTCCGCGCCTTCAGAGGCTATGGCATAACGACCGCTCGAGATTGGTATGGTGAGCTCCCAGCTGGAGTTCGCGACATCATTGATGAGACAGGCTTCGGTATCTTCTGCTCCAGCCTGACTCGGGTCATAGCGAGTCGTCATCTTTTAGGGGCTCTGGTGGAGAGGTGGTGAGACACCACCAACTCTTCTATTTCTCCACCACGGGGGAGATGACGATGACCCCTTATGACTTTGCCATGATCACTGGCTTAGGCGTAGGGGGTGATCCGATCCCTCTCGACTCTGATATGGGAGAGTGGGAGGCAGCATGGGTCACGCTGCTTGGGGTACATCCACCGACACTTCGGGCAGGCATGGTTCGGTATAGCTGGTTTGAGGAGCAGTTCAGGGAGACTGAGCCCGAGACGGTCGAGGAGACAGAGCAGTACGCCAGAGGCTTCCTTTTGTTCATTTTCGGTACCACCTTGTTTTCGAACAGGTGGAATACCGTGGGCCTGTATCTGTTGAGCGCCTTGGTGTTACTCCATCGAGTTCAGTTCCATGATTGGGGCAGAGCCAGCCCCACCACTTTGTACGAATATATGAGCTCGATTTCCTGCAAGAGTAGGAGCTTGATTGGAGACTACTGGCGAGCTTGGGAGGTACACAGCTTAGTTCTCCCTTTTTACTTTACATTTTCTGCTCAGCATTTATTGCTTTACACTTATTCAACACATGTACTTTCTGCTCTGCATTTTCTGTATTTGCTCATGCACTGTATGCTTTCTGCTTTGCATTTTCTGTATCTGCTCATACACTGTATGCTTTCTGCTTTGCATTTTTTGTATCTGTTTATGCACTGTATTGATCGCATATCGTCGCACTTTCCCTGCAGCTATGGGTGTACGCGTACTTCCCGGCTCTCGCTCCAGAGCCTGTGGAGGAGGTTCTAGTGACAGTCCCCTTTTCTCAGGTATACGATGGCTAGCTCCGCCATAGGACCCGAGAAAGCTTCATGTTTTTCCGCCAGTATTTTGATGTGGTCGTGGCGCATGAGGTAACCCAAGACAAAGTCCTCTTACTTTTCATCCACTTTAATCCACACATTAACAACTGATAGCGATTAATACTCTGTTTACTTTCTATTTCATATCACATGGCAACCTTGGGCCGTTATACCGTCAGGGCTCCGAGCCCAATATGATACAGCTCAGGTCATCACCCGCTATCACATTCTTCTCGAGGGCCCGATTTGCCACGCCTGGTTCTTGGACGAGCGCTTTGCACGCCAGACTTTGGACCTACCTGCCCCATTCATACCGATGGCACCTCCAGCGTCCATGAGGGTGACACATAGTCTATCTGTCGACGAAGTGATCTAGTTCATGATAGGGCTGGAGACAGAGTATTTCCGTATAAAGGGCGATTACGCGACCTTCATCCAGATACACCTGATGCCACCTTTGATCGGCGTTCGCGAGGGAGAGGGAGTGAGAGCTCCTGCCGTGAGGGTAACGAGTTGGGCGAGCACAGCCCGTGGTAGAGGGACTTCCCAGGTAGAGCAGAGGGCTGGTTGGCCAGAGCTTTTGACCGAGCTGACTGGTTGGCGGTACTCCGGAGAGGCTTCTCAGATTCCGATTGAGCCTCCGTTGGCTAGTCACAGATACGTCAGGGCGCCTGATACACCTCCAGTATGCATTGTAATTTTCATTTTAGTTTTCATTCTTGCTTAGATACTCAGACATTCATTCATTCAAATTGCATTTGCAGGCCTCCACAAAGTATGTAAAGAGGTTACTCGAGATGCTGGCCTTATTCGAGGGCATGATCTTGAGGAGAGAGCGATACTCGGCTTCCATGACATTGAGGTAAAAAATTCAGTCTTCTTGCATTTCGGTCATCATATCTTTACTGACATACTGAAACTGGCATTTCAACTAAACATTTCTTCACCCTGCACTAATACACTGTGTGTATAGATCACATCTGACACACTGTATTCTCGCATTGCATTCATACTCTGCGTGTACCTATTTTGTACATCACTCTTGTATCTGACACACATACTGTGGCTGATATACACTAACTGCCTTTTCAGGTCTCACCTTTACCGACAGCAGTAGCAGCAGCCACAGTAGGACCTTCAGTACCTCCTCCAATAGCAGGGAGGAGAGGGAGACAGGCTTCGGCACATAGCCGAGGCCGAACTGGACGCACCCGAGCTGAGAGTGGCCCTTCAGAGCCTATCCTGGACGATGATGATGACAAGACGAGCAGATGAGGAGGCAGCGAGTCTGCAGTCAGAGTCATTTGAGGACGGAAACGACGACGCTGGCTCGGATTCTGCTAGTGGTGAGGCTGCGGAGGCTAAGAGGGCTTCGATTTAAACTCTGATTTAGATTCAGACAGTGGCGCCGATGGAGACAGTGCTACAGAGTCCGCTTTGCCGAGGAAAATAACGAAGAGGGCCTCTCGAGCTTGAGATAGCTGGCGCTGATCTTTCTATATTTTGACTTAGTTTCTTTTTGCTAGTAGTATTGGCACTTTGTACAGTTCAGACGAGTTTTATTTCTTTAAAAACTTGTACTCTTTTGTAAAAAGTGACCATGATCGGAATGAAAACAGCTTTTGATGAAAAGTGTTATATTTTGCATTCTGAGCATCGCATAACATCGCATAGCAAAAAAAAAGATTGATCTTGATTGAAAACTTGCACATTATATTGGCACTTTCTTAATTAGGTAATGAACCAACCAGCAACTGAAATGACAAACAGAGTAAAACAACTCGATAAACAAAACAACAACTCGACAGACTAATCAATGCAAATATAACTTGATAAGCAAAGCATAGATTTGATAAACAACACAAATACAACTCAATAAACAAAACCAGATGAATACAACTCAAATAAACATGCTCAAGCCCAAAGGGACTCAAAACAAGACCACAAAAGACGCGAATAGCAGAATACAACTGCTGTATGCAACTGGATCTTCACAAAGGAGGACAGTGGGCATAAAAGAGAGGCTACCGACAATGAGGGATGGCCTGCCGGCCATCTATTCCTTCTGCTGGCCATTAATGTGCCCCTGTCGACCATTGATGAGCCTCTGTCGACCATCAATGAGCTCTGTCGGCCATTAATGTGCAGAACCTCCGAAATGCTGACACCTGGCCTCCACTCACTGTCTTATCTTCTACAAATGCTCCAGTTTCGTGGTTTCTTCATTCCAGCTCTGTTTTTGCCACAAATGGAGCCATTCTTTGCCCCAAAAACTCTCAAATTGGCTTGCAACTTTAGATGGCTCGGAAAAACTAAATTTCTGAGGTTTCGGGATAAATGCACTATTCCCGCTGAGTCGTACCCCGCTGTGTTTTCCATTCCTCCATGCCGCAGCTAGGTGCTGGAATCTGGTCACGCATGTTTTTAGCTTTGGGGGACAAGAGATGTGTCCGACAATTGAGGAATTTCAAGTTTTGATGGAATCCCGGCGTAACAAGGAAATCTTGCCCCAGTCCCGTTTCAGCCACATCTAGGCTTTAGGAAGGATGTGTGGGCTCACTTTACGCGATGCCCAATCTTTGGTTCACAATGGGGAGTTGGATATTCCTCGTTTGATTCATCGATTTTCTGACGCCGGCGACCGCGATGACCGTCTTTGGCAAAGCTTTCGGCAACATGCCCTTTTTTTGTGTATGTTGGCCCATTTCCTACTTGCCCCTGGCTTCAGAGGGTCTAGCGTTTGCTTGATCGAACTAGCCCAAGGCTTGAAAGAGGGCAAGAGCTGCATTGGCTTGACACTAGCTGAGACTTTGATGGGCTTGGATGCTTTCCATCGTCGAGAGACAACCAAGTTCGCAGGAAGTCTTCGCATGAAGTCCACTACTCTTGCAGGTAATGCTTTCCCACCCTTCTCACATGTGTTTCTCACATCACTCGGCCCTCAAGCTCTGTTTTTCTCTCTAAAACCCTTTTCTCATTTTTCTCTCCACATACACCTCTCTATTCTTTAATCTCTCTTATTTTTCATCCCTCCCCAGATATGGCTCATGGACAGGTTGAAAGTAGTGGACTCTTGCCCTGCATATTCAGCACGAGGCTATTTCCTCGCCAACGACTAGTTGATTTCCCTAACGAGGGGTGGTGGTGCCATTGGATGTGCAATAGGTCTGTTGTCGACATTACTTGGCGTTGCCCGTGGTTTGATCTGCCCGAGATGAGCTACAGCATGTCTTGACAACCTGGCATTCAGTTGATTGGCTTGACACACTGTGTCTTCTATTTTCCGTTCCGGTTCAGGCGTCAGTTCGGACACGACCAGACCTGCTAAGAAGATGGGGTAGAGTACCGGCTTCATTTCCGATCTGAGGTTCACAACTAGCTCGATATCTCACTACATGGAGGACAAGAGAACTTCTAGCTCCCGCTCCTAATTTCAGTTGCGCCCTTTCTGGCGAATGCATAGCTTGGCTTGAAGATGTGGTGCAAACTGGGCCTATTTTAGTATCTGAAGGTTCCACAATATGTGGGAGGGGACGCAGGAACATCTGACTCATCTGTGCCCCAAGTTTATTGCTTTGATCTAACTTTGAAGTTTTCCTTTTGAATGTAATAAAAAAACAACTTTGATTTATATCAAGAGGTAGAGAACTCTATATTGAAATCAATGAAATTAAAGGTTGTGGGCACTGAAAATTTCCCTTTTGGTCAAAAAATGGTGCAAGTTGTAAAAAGATTAATTTGAACAAAATCAACTTTTATTAAAACTTTTCAAAACCATTTTCGATAAGGATCACAACTAGACACACCCGGAATCTATCCTCGAGATGTACAACCCCGAATCCAGCAAATGGAAAGTTGTCCCTTGTCTGAGTAGCACTACACTGCACTGTAACCAGCTCTCATTGTGAAGACCACAACTGAACTCTTGGATGCAGAAAAGACAAAGATGACCAAAACAATCTCATGGACACAATTGATTTGTAAGTGTTTATGGCTAGACTTCATAATGAAATTGCCTACGTATCCCGAAGATGGGAATCAAGCCTTATGTAGTTCGGTTTGGGTTCACTCGGGTATTACACTCTCCTTTTGCGCTCTAACTTTTGCCAAGGCCGCCCTTCCGGGTTTTCAACCTTGCGAGCTCAGTTTTTCTTTTTTCTAATTTTTCATGCTCTAACTTTTGCCTAGGTCGCCCTTTCGGGTTTTCAGCCAAGCGAGCCACTCAAGGGTAGTATTTCTTTAACTTGTCCATGTTGATTGGTTGGGAGAATTCGAGGCCATCTAGGTCCATAAGAATGACAGCTCCACCTGACCAGATGGATTTAATGATGTAAGGACCAGTCCAATTGGGTCTGAACTTGCCCCTAGGGTCGTGGATGGGAGCTCGGTTGTCTTTGAGAACCAAATCCCCTTCTTTCAGATTCCTGGACTTAACTTTCTTGTTGAAAGCCCTAGCGATTCTGCGTTGATAACTTTGGACGTGGTACAGTGCTTTTAGCCTCCTCTCATTGAATAACATTAGTTCCTCGAACCTGCTATGCTGCCAACTGTAGACACCCCATTTTGACTGGTCCTAAGACTTGGGCACTTTATTTTTGACCACCCTCACCAGAAAAATCAAATTGAAATTTTACTCCCAAACCTCACCCATTTTTGGTCAAATTAAAATATTTTTATATGAATTTGTAATCTTTTATAATTTTATATAATTTTGTGTTTGTACAAACTTTTTAGGTGTGTTTATATAAATTGGCATGTGATATTTGATAAAAAAAAATAATAATAATAGTAATAAAAAACAAAAAAAAATATATATATAAAAAAGAAGAAGAAGAAGAAGAAGATATGGTCAGAATGTTGTGGATAAAATGATGATAATATAAACAAAATGATGGGCAGTGGTGCACAATATTTTAATAGGATCATGTGATGGTTTGGTGGAGAGAATTAAAAATCAAACATATATGGCTACAATCTTCTTCTCTTTCGGTGGGGGTGGGTGATATAATTCGGTGGAGTGGGTGAAGATTGAAAAGAAAAAGGGGGGAGCAGGTGAGAGTGGACAGCTAAAAGAAAAAGAAAAGAAAAGAGGGTGGTCTGTTCAATTCAGTGGAAAACTATTTGAGTGGGGTGGTTTAGAAAAATAAAATAAAAAAAAATGAGTGAGTGAGTGAGGGGTGGAGTTTTGATAAATAAAAAATGTGTAAAGAAGTGTGAGAGGGGAATGTTTTCTAAGAGAGAATAAACACAATGATGGAAGGGACTCTCTCTTTCGGTTTTGAGGAGAGGAGGAGGAGACACACACGGGTGAGAGAGAATCACACAACCACACACTACACTGCCATCTCTCTCTCTCTCGGCTAACACACAACACACACACACAGTTTAGAGAGAGAGAGGTTAGGGAGAGAAAGGTGAGAGAGAAGGAAGAAGATCACACAGCCACACCACCCATCTCTCTCTCCCTCTCGGCAGACCACACACCCACAAACCCATGCACCCAGCACATCTCCTTCCACAGCACACCTTCCACACATGGGCACCCATTTCTGTTGAGCTCTCCCCAAACCAAGGACCAAACCTAGCTCTCTCACACTGAAAGAACACAGACACAGCTCTCTCTCCTTCCACACATATCACTCACATGCAATTATATTCATAACTTCACGCCCATAGATCTCTCTCTCTAAGTCACCCAGCAAACCCACACACGGCAGATACAAAAATAGATAATTGAGCTGCTATCACAGACACGACAGAGGTCACACCAATCTCTCTCTCTCTCTCTCTCTCTCTCTCTCGGGCACTGTTTCTCTCTCTTTGGGGGTTGGGAGACACCACGACATAGCAGACACGAGACTAAGAGACCCACACCCACACTCTCTCTCTTATCTCTCTCCCTAGGGGTCAATCGGTGAAGGTGGTCAAGACACAAGAGATGCATGATCTCTCTGGGTCTACTATCACACACAAGATACATGTATGGAGAAGATAACCAATCTCTCTCGTGGGGTTCCATCACTCGACCAACCTCTCTCTCACTGATACACCAAGCACACAATACACAACCAAGCACACAATACACAACCGAGCACACACAGCACAGAGGGGAGAAAGGGGGAGAGGTTGACAGCCATGAAAATGTTCACACCGAAATGCATCCAGCTCTCTCTCGCTAATCTCTCTCTCGGGTTGGTTCTCTACACACACACACACACACTCTCGGGTTGATTTCTCTTTTCCTGAAGCAACAAAGCCTGTTAATGGGTTGGAAGGGACTTGAGTATAGGACTGCATTTCCTATCTTGAAACCACCTGGTGTGTTGTTATTCTGCCCAAGATGGTAGATTGTGGGACTCTGTGGTTCATCCTGTGCAGGTTCACCTGGAAGGCAATTCAACTCTTTGGGTTATTGGATGGTGGTTTTGAATGGGTCAATCATAGGCTGATTTATTTTATTGGTGGAAGGCCTCATTGAGTAATGGTTTTATTGGGCCTTCTACTCAAGGGCCGAATTGTGTAATTGGTAACATGGTGGACCAAGGGCTAGTCGTATATCTGCTGCTATAATGTCAAATGTGGCGTGGACTGCTGGATTGAAGACAACTGGTTACGTACTAGTTGATGAATGGCGGGGGGTTTAAAACTTTTTATTTTTATTTTGAGTGTTTTGTGAGATTTTATTTTATTTTATTTTATTATCTCCTCTCTCCCTCATTTGGATTTGTAATAATTAAAGTATTGTAATAATCCCCCACCCCGCTTCTTTCTATCCCATTCTTTTATCGCTTTCCCTAACTGTACATATGTATATATTTGACATGCCATGCATATCCATGCTTTACATTCATGTCTCATGCATTAAGATTCGGCTACATTTACATGTGTGGATTTAATCAATTCTTCTGTGATTCTATGCGCTACCTCATGTTCTTGAGATGATTCACATGCCATATCTTAGAAGCCGAATCTTTAGTTGCATCTCATGAGTGAATTGCATTAGGATTTTGTATATAAGATCATGCATATTTCGTTAATTTTGTTTTGTAGCTGTTCGAGGGACGTCGGTAAATCTGTGAGTTTTTATGCTTTAGCATCCCATTTGTACATAATTTTCTTACTATGTGTTAGTATTCTACCATGAGGCTATTTGCTTACTTGATATAACTGTATGAATGCCTGTGGATGAAGGCTTGTTGTTTGAAATGGAATAATTCAATAAATGTACGTTTTAAGCCCACTTTGCAGTGGCAAATTCACAAACTTTAAGCCCACTTTGTCAAGTGGCAAATTCAAACCCTTTTCGAAAAACAAACATGAAGTTGAATTATTCCAATTTGAGCAAACTAGTCTATACTTGTATGCTTCACATAGTAAATTTTAGGATTTACTAAAATAATCAGAACATGAACATATAAAGAAAATAAAAAGTCATATCATGGTTTAGTAGAGGCCGATCTTTTGATTGGGTGAGCGGGGGTGCTCATTATTGACCTTCCCCTCTCATACCTAAGGTTCCGAGCCAAGCATCCTTGGTTACGACGAACAGTGGCCTTGGCACTGAGTCATGGGTTTCCTAATTTCCCAAAATATTAGGTGGCGACTCTGAGATCTGATGACGCAGTCCATTTTTGACAAAATTGCAATAAAATGGATTTTTAATAAAAGTTGCCAAATCTGGACTCTCATCTACGTTTCACATTGCACTCGTGAGACTTGAGATCAAAGAGATCTTGGGAGTCCGAACTATTTAACGCGCGCGGGTACCCTCCGGGCATGTTACACCAATCCGCTTTTGCTATCTGGCACTCAGCCATAACTAGCAGCGAGGGAATTTTAACTTCAATCGGCAGAATAATTTCCATCACATAAACCAGAGAATACAGAGTTGCCCCAGTAGAAGTTCGGATTGATGTTCGGTAGCCCTAAAGAGCAAATGGCAACTTATCTGGCCAGTCCCTGTAGGTCTCCACCATTTTCTGTAGAATGTGCTTGATGTTCTTGTTGGCGGCCTCAACAGCTCTGTTGGTTTGCGACCGATATATGAATGACTTATGAAAAGCCACGTTGTATTTATCCAATAAGTCAATCACTTCTTTCTTAAAGTGGGAACCATTGTCCGAGATGATCTCATTCGGGACCTCATAATGACAGATGATGTTATTCCTGATGAACTTGGCTACATGCGACGCTTTCAACACTGCGTAGGATTGGGCCTTGACCCACTTTGTAAAATAGTCTATTGCCACCAAGATATACTCATGCCCGTTTGACCCCTTCAGAGTAACTGCCCCAATAACATCAATTCCCCAGACTGAAAATGGCCATGGTGAAGTCATGTTGTACAGCTTCGACGACGGGATGTTCATGCGATTTGCATGAATTTGACATTTGTGGCATCGCCGAACAAAACGGATACAATCCTCCTCCATGGTTGACCAGTAGTAACCCTGTTTGAGAATCTTCCGAGCTAGTATTACCCCACTCATGTGCGAACCGCACTCTCTTCCGTGGATAGCCTCCATTAGGCGCTTCGACTCTTCTGCATCAACACACAGTTTATGTATTCCCAGATGGCCTCGTTTGTAAAATTTACCCCCGCAGATGATAAACTGAATAGCCATTCGCTGTATTACCCTTTTATCTTTGGCATTTGCCCCTAGTGGATAAACCTCATTCTCTAAGAAGTTCCAGATATCATGATACTAGGAGTTTTGATCTTGTACTTCTTCTATCACGACAATCAACTCGTAGGCCGGCACATACCTCTGTTCAATAATGATCGGACGCATCCAGACTTCCAAAGGGATGTCTATCATGGAAGATAGAGTTGATAAAGTATCAGCGAACCTGTTGTTCTCTCTTAACAGATGCTTGAAGGTTAGCTTCTCAAACCTAGGAATCAGAACGTCCAGGGTTTGGTGATAGATTTTCATCATTTCTTCCTTAACCTTCCAATCTCCTTTCACTTGAAACACAACTAGGTTCGAGTCCCCAATGACGTCCAACCGTTTTGCCCCTAGTTCCAGGGCGGCTTCCAAGCCAACGATACATACCTCGTATTTTGCTTCATTGTTTGATACCTTGAACCGGAGTTTGAAAGCTAAAGGTATATGGGAATTGTCGGGTGCTATCAGCAACACCCCTATCTCATAACCGTACTGGTTAGACGCTCCGTCAAAGTACATAGTCCAAATCTCTTCTTCAACTTGCAGAATACCCTCATCTGGGAACAAGTACTCTACTGCTTCATCTCCCTCCTCTAGATGATTGGCTAGGAACTCCGCTACCGCTCTCCCCTTGACAGACTTACGAGTCATATACTTCAAATCAAATTCGGAGAGAAGAAGCAGCCAACGGGCTAGCCTAGTCGTAAGTGTTGGTTTTTCGAAGAGATATTTGATGGGATCTAATCTCGAAACCAGAATTACGGAGTGAGCTAACAGGTAGTGCCTCAACTTCCTGGTAGCCCATACCAAGGCCAAGCAAGCCTTCTCCAGTGGGGTGTAATAGGTCTCATATTCTAGCATCTTCTTGCTCAGGTAATAGATGGCCTTCTCCACTCTATCCTCAGATTCCTACGCAAGCATGTAGCCCATAGTCATGTCGGTTATTGATAGATACAAAATCAACGGCTTCCCCAGCTCTGGCGGTGATAACACGGGCGGGTTCTGTAGATACTGCTTGATTTGCTCAAAAGTAACATGGCATCGGTCATCCCATTGGAATTTCTTTCCTTTTTTCAGGAGACCAAATAGTAGTTCACAAGTCAAGGTTAATTTTGCAATAAACCGTCTTATGAATTGCACTTTACCTAGAAAGCCTAGCACCTCTTTTTTAGTCTTGGTGGTGGCATTTCTAGTATGGCCTTGATTTTGGAAGGATCGACCTTAATACCCCTTTGTGTGATCAAGAACCCCAGCATTTTCCTTACTGTGACACCAAAAGTGCACTTTTGTGGATTCAATCGTAACCGATATTCTCTGATCCGTTGGAAAATTTTCTTCAAGGCGGTGTAGTGGCCCTCTCTTTCCTTGGACTTGATAATCATGTCGTCCACATACACCTCAACCTCTTTGTGGATCATATCATGCAAGATAGTGGTTGCAGCCCGTTGATAAGTAGCCCCAGCATTTTTCAAACCGAACGGCATCACCCTATAGTAGTAGGTTCCCCACGGCGTGGTGAAGGCAGTCTTCTCCTATCCTCGGGTGCCATCAAGATCTGGTTGTACCCGGAAAACCCATCCATAAAGGAGAGCAACGCATGGCCTGCGGTGAAGTCCACCAATTTGTCGATGTACGGTAGAGAAAAGTCGTCATTTGGACTAGCTTTATTCAAATCTCTGAAATCCACACACACTCAAATTCTGCCATCTTTCTTCGGCACCGGAACAATGTTGGCCAACCAAGTAGGATACTCAGATACTAGCAAGAACCCTGCATCTATCTTCTTGGTGACCTATTCTTTAATCTTCAAAGCCCAATCCAGGCGTATTCTCCGAAGCTTCTGCTTGACGGGTAGGGCCTCAAGGTCAAGAGGGATCCGGTGCTGTACAATCTTAGAATCGATTCCAGGCATGTCTTCATAGGACCACACGAAAACATCTTTGAAATCTTTTAATAAAGTGACTAAGCCCTCGCATTCCTCCGAAAACAACGTGGACCCGATCTGGACCAGACGCGGATCCTTCTCAGTACCCACATTAATTGTAACGATTTCATCAACAAGGGGTTTTACAAGCCTCTTCTCCTCTCGATCAATCAAATGTTTCAAAACTAGAGGAATTCCTTCCTCGTCGTTTTTATCAAAATTTTGAAAGTCATGATCAATGCAATATACAAGTGGCACAAAAAAGTACTCAGAAACAGCAGTGGTACCATTCTCATTCACAATTTCCAACTCGTCTAATTCTTCGGTTACAACCGACTCAAAAGAAAAGGAAAAAGACGACCTGGACAAAACAACGACATCAGGGTTATCAACCCCAGGAATATCGAACTCTGACTCAAAAGAACTAGAATCTAATTTCGACTCCACAGACTCTATGGAATCAGATTCCGGTTCACTACCTAATTCAGAACTGCTGGACAAAAAGCCCTCTTCAAACTGCCAAATGAGGGAGGGTGCGATAGATGCATCCAGCATGCCACCGGAAGGGTCCACAACTGATCGATCTCCAATCATGGAAACGGTGAAGTCATCCCCAAGCTCTCCGGTTTGATCTGAGGATCCGAAAGGAGACAGGCCAACACTGCTCCTATCTCAAGTTCACTACCATTGGACTCATCCTCTGTACTCTGTTCAGCCTCAGCTGGTAGGTCAGTCTGTTCTTCTGCAACTTCATCCCCTTGCAACTGTAGGTCGATGAAAATTTCAAAGTTGGGCAAATGTCGCTTCTCAGAGTTCAGGCATGGCTTAGGAAAGCCGCAAAATGAGAAATCTTCCCCCTCCCGGACAAAGTGGCCGTTCAAGGTTCCTTGAATGGGTCTATGCACCAACTCATAGTGCTTCCTGTTTTGCTTAGCTTTGGCTCTTCCTGCCATTTCCTTTCATTTTCTTACACAGTCCTCTTTGGTAGGCGTGTAACCTAGACCAAAGGTATGAGAATTATGTAGCACCTCGGCCAATGCAGCAACGCCCTTCCGGCCGCTCCTTCCAAATCCCATTCCGGGTACAAGCCATAGCTTATTCATGAGGTAGATGGATTGAGCACTGACATACAACCCCTCATCAATAGCCAGGATATCTTGCACCACCTGGGCCTCGGCTAAGGTGAATCCAGACAAAAAGACATCCTCTTCACCGTGTACAATTTCCAGTACCGGTGTAGTGACTTCTGGTGGAGGATGTATAGAAGAGTTCCCAAAAACAATAGCTACCCCCTTCCCATGGGGGTACTTCAGCATCTGATGCAGAATGGAAGAGACAGCTCTCACTTGGTGCAGCCACGGCTGTCCAAGGAGTAAGTTAAAAGTGGCCAGAACATCTAGGACGTGAAACTTAATATCCTGTTGTGCCGGGCCAACCTGCGTTCTGATCCGAACTGTCCCTATCACTTCCCGACTTGTATTATCATAAGCCCAAATCACCTGGGCCGTTGGTACAAAGTCTGCTGGCTTCAAGCCAATAGCATAGGCCGTGCACGACGGACACACATTAATTGCAGACCCGGTATCAACCAAGACGACTGGTATCTACTTCTCTTTACATTCAACAGAGATGTATAGTGGTTTGTTATGCTCAGAGCCCTCAGGTGACAATTCATTATCTGTGAAAGTCAAAGTCGGCGAACCCCTCCCAGGAAGACCAGTCCCACTAACTGCTTTGGGGTTGTACCAATAGAGAGCTTAGCCTTATCCATTGCTGATAGGACGGCTTGTCTAAATGGATATGTCCACTTGAATCTTTTTCAGCTACTTCAGTACAGCTTATTGTTCTAGCAGTTTCTCCTTCTACTTCTCAGCTTCCTTATCTTTCCCAGATGCTTCTGGTTGGTCCAGGTGTGGGGGCTTAAAATATCGCCCGCTCTGAGTCATGTGATCGACTTCCTCGAAATACCATGTATCATCTGGCAGATTCTGTCCTTAATCTTCATCAATGTGGGCAAGATGAAAATCATCATCTTCCCACCACATTCCTCCGACAACCGACAAACAACTGTCCGGTTCCGTTATATGTACGCCTGCATCCACAGCACAGTCAGTCCTCATAGGGCCTTTGGCTTTTCTGGCCTTTTGATCATTCTCAATTCTTTCATGTTCGAACCGCTTTAGTGCGGCCTCCTGTTCTGTATTGGCTGTACAAATGCTATCTAACTCTTGAGCAAAATTCTTAGTACCGGTGCTCTCCGGCAACTTTCCCTTATCGTCGACCGTTCCGGCCGTTGCAGCAATTCCCGTTTCCAGTTGTTCCTGATTTGGTTGAGACCCCTCATCAATATCCGGTTCATCGTTGAGCCACCCTGTATTATCCGTTGATCCGTTCATATCAAACTAGCCAATCTGTACACTTCCCAAATCTTGTTCATCGAAGAACTGCAGGTTACTGATGTCGTCCTCAAACTCGACTAACTCATCCAGTCCCTGGCTTGGTCCTTCCTCTCGGACTATATTAACCTCTATTCCCGTTGGCAATTTCACCCCTAGTTTGGCCTGACTAGTTGGGGCAATGTAGCGACACGGGTTATATTCCTCTTCAGTTAAGCTCACGGAGTCCTCAGGCATGCCTTCTTCTACCACAGCCACCACCACAGGTTCGAGTTGGGATATGGACGCGCTCATCATGCACAAGTCTGTGCTTTCTGGGATGAACAGCACCGGCTTAGGTAGGTGGGAGGGGGTGATGTATATACTGGGGTCATATGGGACGGCCAGTGTTTGGATAAGACTTACTTGCCTAGGTGGTGGGGGTTAGTTATGTGGTGGGAGAGGATTTGTAGTGACGTTAGGCTTTTGAGGAGGTGCTATCACTTTGTTGTCAATGAGATCCTGAATCTCATGACGTAATCTAAAGCATAGGTCGGTATCATGACCATGCTGTTGGCAGAAGGTGCAGTATTTGGTTGGGTTAGTGTGTAGGAGGGAGGGGATTAGGCAATGGGTGCGGCTCTAGGGGCTTCAGATGCCCTTTTCTGATCAAGACCCTCAAGACTGCAGATAGAGACATGTAGAGTGGGGTGAAAACCCTCTGGCCTCAGGGTTGGTGCTTTGCAGGTTGTGAGGTAGTTTCGGATGTACCGGTAAAAAGGTTAGCATTTTTCGATGTGGTGGTGACCATACCAACATCAGAAGTCCTTGCAGCTGCATTACTACTCGTAGCCGCATTTGAACTGCGTGTAAAAGCCCTCTTAGGCTGCTATTTCTTATGGTTTATCAGACCCTGTTTCATTGCATCCTCTATTTGCACCCCTATCTCATGGAGGTTAGCAAATGTAGGCAGAGGTAAGACTATTATCTTCTGTAGCAGCCTTGGTTGCAAATTGCGGACAACCATTCTGATCTGGTCCTTTTCAGCTGGCCGGGTGGTCATCATGGAGGCCTTGGCCCTCCACCGAGTGATGAAATCGGAGAAGCCCTCCTTCGGCTCTTGACGAGTTGTTTCGAGGTCACGAGTTGTGACCTCGATTTGAGTGTTATAGAAGTATTGAGCAATAAAGGCCTCGGCCATCTCTTCCTAGCTCCTTTTCACAGAATCTTCCAACTTAGCATACCAAATGGACGCAATACCCGACAGGGTCCGACCGAAGAGAAATAACTTCTGTAGTCTAGTTAGGCCCATTGGCCGCAAAATGTCTGAAAATAGCCGCAAATGGACCATGGGATCACTTGAGCCGTCGAAGCGGTCTATGTGTGGCATTTTAAATCTATCCGGCAATGTCATCGTCGAATCTGTATAGCCATCCTCTATATCCGGGATCGAATTAACACCTTGAGCTCGTTTAAAAAGCTTCTCAAGCTTGCTCACTTTTAGAGCAATAGGGTCGACTTCAAACTCAAACGGTGCCTCCGTTGGGTAAACCGGTGCTTTGGAAGTCTGGGGTAGGACTGGCTTTGCCGGAATGTCCGCATTTTCCTGGACATTAGTAGTAGTAACCCCGGGTATTGAAACCCTGACTGGGGGTGGTTGTGAAGCAGAAGCTGCTGCTTGTTGTGGTTATTGTTGCTGTTGAAAACTAGTGATTAACTCAGCTTGCTGTGCTGCAATTTCTACTTGGCGGGTGGTGACTTTCGCTTGGCGAGCAGCGTCCAGCTGCATTGCCTCAATGGTCTGTTGAAGTTGACGCAACATATCCTCCATGTTGTCTACAGGGTGCTGATTTATCAGAACCGGTGTGTACTCTCTTTCTGAAGTTGCAGCAGATAACTGGGTTCGACTGCGCACAGGTGAAGTAGTCAGTAACTGCTGAATTGGCGACTGCTGAACCGGTGAGCTATGCCTAAATCTCCTCCGTCTGGTAACCGGGGGTAGCAAAGCAGACACTGGTTGTCCTCCAATAAGATCCTCAGATCGGTAAATCCTCCTAACTCGGGTCCAGAGTGCTCGGGGGGTAACTGCCTCGTCTGAAACAATTATGAAACACTACCTTGCAAAAAGAAAAATAAAGTAAAAGAAACAAAAATCAGAAAACGCACAGCACCTCGGCTTAGATATGGACAACACACAGTTGAAATCATAAGCTGGACAATCTGTACTCAAACACTGATTTATGCCCTAAATTTCTGCCTCAAAACTGATACCCTAAAACTGATACCCAGACTTGCAATTGATACATACATTCCAGCAGAGTTACACTCTAAAAACACATATCAAGCAAGTAAGAGCCAAAACACCCTTATGATGGGGTAGGGTTACCCTGTCCTAATCTCGTCAGGAGCTAGGGATTCACTACACAGACAAGCGGTTTCATACAATCCTACATTCGAGTGAGCAACCTGTCCTAGTTTGGAACAGTCTCTATGGC
Source organism: Camellia japonica (assembly GCA_030407325.1). Lineage (NCBI taxonomy): Eukaryota > Viridiplantae > Streptophyta > Magnoliopsida > Ericales > Theaceae > Camellia > Camellia japonica. The sequence goes on along the minus strand of JAPPVO010000017.1, from coordinate 151,659,813 downwards.
TTCCGATATGCAACTAGGCCGATTGGTCAAAAAGGGCACCTTAGCAAGACTACCTAATATACCTTTCACACCTAACACCAAGAAGTGAAAAATGGATCAAATGGTACAGCGGTAGTCCAGATCCAAGGCTTGTGTTCCCATCATGGCAGAGCCTGCAACCGGTCAGCCTTATGGCATGCTTTTCCAAGCGAGCCTCCGGCAAGCCGCTCAGGAATAGCAGATGGCAAACACTGTGACTTAAGCGCACTGATGTAAATGCAATGCAAAGAAACCCATAAATGTAAATAAAACAACATATCATGAGTAAGAGTTAAGTTCTCTAAATCCCTAGCAGAGTTGCCAAAAACTGTAGCTCGACTTTTTCGTGCCCCCTTTCGGAGAGCTCGAATTAGTCCTACAGTTCGAACTCTTGTCACGGTTCTGAATCTAATCTCAGAAAGTACAATGTGAAACTGATAAACACCAAAGAGTCCAATCCCGCAAATCTTTTTGGAAAATTGATTTTAAATCAAATAATGCCAATTGGACTACTTCGCCAGATTACAGAGTCGCTACCTAAATATTATGTTTTTTGGAAAATTTAGGAAACGCTGACTCGTGCCAAAGGCCACGTGTTCGTCATCACCAAAGTTGCCTCGGCTCGGGAACTTGGCTACGAGGGGGGGGGGGGAAGGTCATGAAATGAGCACCCCTACTCGCCTGATCAAAAATTGGCCTCTACTAATCATGATATGATGTTTTATAAACGTCATGTGTTCTTATTCCGGTTATTTAGCTAACTTTACTGTGTGACGCACACAAGCAAGTATAGACTAAAATTGCAAGAATTGGAATAAATGCAACTCATGTTTGCTTTTGAAAATGGTTTGAATTTGCCACCCTCAAGTGGGCTAAAACGCGGATTTGCCATCAAACATGATGGGCTTAAACATGATTTGCCACTTCACAAAGTGGGCTTAAAACTCACATTCATTGAATCGTTCCAATTCAAACAACAAGCCTTCACCCACAGACATTCATGCAATTTATCAAATAAGCACATAGTCTCATGGCAAGAATGCGAAACATGGCAACATGGCAATCACACTCATGCAAGCATGCTAAAGTGTAAAACTTACCGAGTACTCCAAGCCAAAACAGAAACTGGTTAGAAAGATGCATGATCCTAACTATGCTAAGATGCCTAATGCAACATATGCAATAATGCAATTAATAGGCTCGGCTACTAATATGGCATTTGCAACACTTTGATAGCATGCTTTGAAACACGTATTCAAAGAAGTATTGAAATTACAATGCAGTTTGAATGATGCGCCGAGCCTCAGTGCATGCAAGACAAATGAATGGATGCAAACATGTGAGCATAAGGTATGCTAATTGAAAATGTCTCTAATCTAACCATCGAAAGCGGGTAAATAAAAGGGAGAAAGACACGGGGTTGGAAGACATGCACACATGCACGCACACTAATTACAACATTGTGCCCTCACGAAGGAGGGTCCGAATGAATAAGAGCTAAGCTAATCTAAGCTAAGCTAGGCTAACTAATCTAATTAGACTAATTAGACTAATTATTACAAATCAAATGAATAACTAGTAAACTAATTACTAATTATTACAGCACTTTAACTAATTAGCAACTAATTAATTAAATTACAACACAAATGTACATAAACTAAACACAAATGTACATAAACTAATTATGCAAAATATTTAAACTACAATGCCTCAGCTCTGCTTTGGGAAATGAAGGATGCATGCACTCGGTTTTCACCCCGAAAAGCCACCGTTTTGCTCTTGAGAGGCTCTGTTTGCAAGGTTGACCATACTCCAGAATCTTTCTGCTCCACCTTACCAAAAACTTGCTGAGGATTTCACCAGTGGCTTGCCGGCCATGGGAGGTTGCTACCGGCCATTTGCCGGCCAAAAGTGTGCCTTGTTGGCCACCAATGAGCCACTGCCGGCCACTGATGCTCTGAGTCACCACACTGCAACAGAGCACAAGCAGAAGAAAATGAAGGGTTTTCCAAGGGTTTATTTGTACTGTGCCTCTCCTTATCATCTCAAAACCTCAAAGGAGTGGCACTCTTGGATCCAAAACCACCAACCAAGCATCTTTGATGCATGATGGTCAAAGAACCAAGGAGTACAATTTCATTGTATGCAAAAAAAAAAAAAAAAGACTCAAGACCACCACTTTATCATGTGTGATCAAAGGCAATGGAGACCAAGGAGATTGACTCATTTCATCACTTGAAGTATGAAATGCTCAAATCTTCCTTGTGTTCAATATAACGTTCGATTGAATGCATGCAATGCAACACAACATGCTTACCTTGCTCAAGTTTTACTTATCGCTTTTGTTTACTCATTTTAGTTACCGATCCATTCTTTAACCGGTTAAGTCCAAGGTGTGTGTCCTCTAATGGAAAGAGGGCTTAAACCACAAGTACCTTGAGCATGAAAGAGGCCTCATGCTGTTGGTAATGAACTCCCGAAGGAATTAAACCATTAGGCATGAGGGTCTCAATTCCACACTCAAGCCAACAAGAGGCTCAAAGCCACTTTCAAAACAAATGGAAGAGTGAAGAATAGAGGGAGATTGCAGAGATTTCAGTGCTGAAATGGCATGAAAAATTATACTACAACATGCAAGCAACTCATGCAAATCATGTTTAAAAATCGAAAACACCAAACTAGTGAAGATCACTACACTATAGGTGTGCAATACAAAGCTCCAAAGGTACAAACACTTCAAAACAGTCCTAAAACAGCCCAAAAGGAGTCCTAAAACATGTTTGAAGTAAGCTAAAAATAGCTAGAATAAAAGGCCAAAACATAGTACAAGCTAAACTATTAAGCACCATTGCACTACAAGCATATAAAGCAAGCCTCAAGGGACCAAACCAGCTCAAAATAGAGCTTAAACATGCCAAAATAATAGCAAAAACTTGCTGAGATTAAGGTACAAAATACTAGAAAATCATGCTCACATGTTAGGCTATCTAGGCATACAAACAAGACACAAGGAGGGGAGGCTAACCCCTCCCATTTTGGACCTCAAAACATGGTTTTTACCACTAAAAATCCTCTGAGATTCAGTGGTTAAAAAGGCAAAGAAGTTGATTTGAAAGCTTTGAAAGATGGCACAACAACTTAATAATCAAGCAACAAGAATTGTGGACTACCCCTAACTCCAATCAAACTTCAAACCACCATTTTAGACCATGAAAACAGAGATTTTCAGAGGTCAAAACTAGTCTCAAAACAGTATGTAAAGATGGCAAAACACGTATTTAAATTAAGCTTAAAATACAAGTATTCTACCTCTTGAAGACAAGATGCAATTTAGGCAACAAAAGCAAGCCAAACCAAGCTAATATCCTCTTCTAAAGCTCAAAGAGGGCCTCAAGTAGCCTCAACACAATGGTGATCAAGTTTGATCAAGGGTTCATATGCAAGAGTGTAGAGAATTTAGGCTATAAGGCATAAAATATCAAGAGAGAGAGAATTCTAGAGAGAGAGAGAGAATTTTTTGTCTTCAAAATTTTCTAACCCCTCCACATGCAAGAGTGGCTTATATATATAGAGAATGCAAAATCCCCTCATAAAGATCCAGCCACACACGTGTTGGAAGATGCCTCAATCTGTGCAAACAACTGGCACAAAATATCAGAAAATATCTACTGATGCACTGGTGGCCGGCCGGCCATCAGTGATGGCCTGCAGGGCTCATTGATGGCCGGCAGGCCAAGATCCATGGCCGATAGTGCCCAAATATGGCCGGCAGGCCATCAACAACATCATGTTGAAAGGACCTAAACATGGTCCAAAAATGAGACAGAATTGATGCAGGGTTTGGAAAACTCAAACCTGTGGCGTTCCGCCGCGGACTTCGAGCACTTGACAAGCAATCAAACTCATCACTGGATATACTTGCAAGAACATCCAAGTCTTGAGGGCGGTCAAAAATGGGGTGTCTATAGAAGGGTGAAGTAGGAGAGGGAAGAACAAGGAGAGGGAGGGAGGTCGGCGAGACTGGATAGATGAGACTCTCTCTCTCTCCTCATTGGAATAAAAGTGAGCGACGGTAATGGGAGGTTGGTATAGGATGGTGGATGAGGGAGAGGTGGTGGTGTGATAACCCTGGTCCATGTTATGCTAATTAATCTTAATTGTGATTGTGATTGTGTGTTTGATATGATTTTGAGTGCCATTTATATAAATATATGTGGTTTTGAATTTCTATCTGTTCACTGTAGGAAAATCTATTTGATTATGTGCTTTAGAGTTTAAATTGAAGGCCTTATCGGCCACAGGAATCAAAATTGACTACGTCATTTTGATTAGCGTGATTTTTAGAGCCTACGGTGAAATTTGATTGAAAATTGATTTGGATCAGATTAATTAGATTAAATTAATGGAATAGTGCTCAATTAATTAGTATTAAAGCAATTTGATTAAGAGGGGCTATATAAGGGCCATTATACACTCAATTCCTCTCATTTTATTCAATTTGGCTGAGATTAACTCTCTAGAGGGAGAGAGGGCCAAACCTAGTGAGAGAGAGGGGCCAACATTGAAGATTTGCTCAAGAAGCTTGAAGATCTTGGAGTGTAACTCAAGAATTAACCATAATTTGGAAGATTTGAGCCTATAGGTGAGTAAATTCATGGATTTTAGTTTGTGACTTTGTGAATTCAAAGTTGAATGATGATCAAGAACAAGAATTGTGTTATAAGTGATGAATTTGAAGCTAATATGTACATGCATGTATAGAATTACCATGATTTGGCATAATCAAGCATGTATTAAGTTGAATATGGGAATATGAGCATTGAAGCATACATGCAAGTATAGTTTTGTTGATTTTCATGTTTATGAGCATCATTGGTGCTATTTGAAAGGGAATTGAAGTAAAAAATTGACATGCATGTTTGGTTGTTGGAAATATGGAGCTTACATAAGATTTGAAGGCATGAGTTTGATTATACAAAAGAAGTGTTGAATAATTTGAGAATGTGACCATGATTTTGAGTAATTGACCTCATCTTGCTTGTATACTCATGATATATAATGTATTTGCATGTTTTGAAACCAAAATTATGAGTTTTGGACCTTTGGAGGTCGAGTTTGAACTTGAAAAATAATTCTGGATTTTCCAAAATTTGGCATGTCCGCTCGAGCGGGGAAGGTGCCACTCGAGCAGGAAATACGAGCTCCCAGAAGTTTTGCAGACATGGGTGTCCACTCGAGCGGGGATATTCACGCTCGAGCGGGGAGCCATGTAGTGAGACCTTCAGCTCGAGCGTCCGAATTCACGCTCGAGCGTAAAAATGAGGCAACCAGTACTTTTGCAGACCTAATGGGTCCGCTCGAGCGGGGACCCCTATTTCAGAAATTTTGTAAAGGTGTTCTGTGATTCATTTTCCATTCTTGTTCATTTCTAAGCACTCTTAGGCATGCATTGGGCATCATAAATGAATTAAAAGGATAAGAAAGAAGCCTAAGAGGGATGTATGAATTAAGAACGGATTGAATTGTTTGTGACCCGTTGTGTTCATAAAATGTGTAGGGTCGAGCTCCAGGGCAAACCCACCGGCAGAACACAGTGAGTAATATCTTAATAGAAATCATTTGAAGTATGTATTTGTCCAATTGCTTATTTCCCTATAAGTCTTATAAGTTTGATAATTTGAATTGCGGACAAATGTTTGTTATGCCAATGAATGAATGGGCCAGAGGCCGTTAGATATGAATGAATGGGCCAGAGGCCGTTGGATATAAATGAATCACTACAACAAAAAACACATTTTATAGCATTCGATGAATACTATCAAAAGTAAACAATAGCATTCGTTGGAATGCTATGTTTGCCCATGTTATTAAAAGTGTGTCATTTTTAATAACATTTATCGAATGTTATCGTTGAACACTTTCGTAAATATATTATAACAATTTTTGAATGCTATGAAATAGTTAAAAGTTACTAAAAATACCGAAGGATAATAGTTTGTTAATGTTATCAAATTGCTTTTATAGCAATCTAGTAATGTTACAATTTGCCATATCATAACTAACTACAAATGTTATAATAAAGCATCTCAACAAACTTTTTGATAACATTTTTTTAATGCTATAAATTCCTCATTATGATAGCAATTTTAAATGCTATCATATAGTAGTTATAAATATAATAAAAATCCATTCCAACACCAATATTGGAAACCTAAATCTTGTAAATACAACAAACACATTTTCATCCATCACATACAAAACAATATCATCATTGAAAAATAACTCATCACCACAAATTTCAAGAAATAATAAAATTGTCATAACATTGTCTTAATAAAGTACCAAAACACAATCTCTCACTATGTTCAGAAAAATAAAAACAAAAACTTAAAGCTATAATGTCGATATGTACAAGACATAATAACACATTCAAATTCCTTTTTTTGCATCCACAAACTTCCAAGCTGACTTCTATTGGTCCCATCTTTTTTCCAAAGCTAATAACTACAAAACAATAATCAACATGTCACATTAAATATACTCAGTTTAAAAATAAAATGTATATCGTTAAAAAGGAAAAATAAAAAGAAAATTATATCCATAAACAAAGTATTTTGTACTTAATGCTTATATCTCTACTCTTTTTCCCTTTCAAAAGCATCTAAGGAAATACAAAGTGACGCAATGAATGCAAAGGAGAATTGTCATTAAGAATTTTTTGAAAAAAAAATTAATTTTTTACCAGTACATTATGTTTGTGTGTGTGTGTATATATTTTTATATTTAGTTTTCTGCAAAAGGTTCAAACATGTACTCACTAATTGCAATTCTGTGATAGAAGCTGGAAAATTTCTTAAATATTCTAAAATGGTGGCGTGTCACAGATCCGTCCAAAAAATTTTTAGAATTGGCAACATGGTGGCGTGTAATGGATATGATGATGTGATGAAAAGTATTTGAAAATCTTTATTTTATGCAGTTTTGTCAATTTCATTTAGACATAGATGTGACTGTTATGAACTTAAGGAGATGGTAAAAGTTTGAGCAACTTTTTGGTGAAGGCAACACAAGAGATATTATTTTTCAGCATTGATGATTGCTAGTCTTGAGATGTGGGAGTAGGAGGCACGAAAATTAGAAAGTTATTCAAGTTAGATTGGATCTTATAATGGTCATACATAATGAGAAGATCATATTATTAGAGTTAAAAAAAAAAAAACAAGAATGCAATAAAGAAGGAGAATCATAATATACATGAATTTTCAAAAAACTAAATATAGTTCTAATAAACAGCAAAGCAATATCTAAATCAAATAAAAATACATATAATAAATAAATAACTAAACTAATATAGTTTGACGAAATATCAAACACAAAATTTGAATAAACTAAACAATCCCTCCCCTTCCCTCCCATAGGAAAAAAAAAAAAGAAAAAAAAAAAGAAGAAGAAAAACTCTTCTATAGTGTATAATGGAGTATATTAAATGCTTGACAAGGAGCAATCTTATATTAATTTTTTAAAACCTTCACTAGCACATTCTTCATTGACAATTTTTTGTTTCTGTATTTACTAAATTTATATATGAAATGATGTCATAATGTAATTGATATAATTTACCACTTAAATTTCTTGCTTTCCTCTTGATATTTAAATTAGAATTTGTATGTATCTTTATATGTTTATTTGGCTAACACAGTCAGTTACTAGTATAGGAATATAAAGATGGATAGCTAATCATTTTTGTAGACCTGGCTATATTGGGGCTGGAAACTTTCTTAATCATAGGCTTTATTATAGACAACAATGTACAATAATATATGGAAGTTTTTTTGGGGTGTATACCATATGTCCCAATTACGACCTTTGTGGTCTTGGTTATGACATATTATGGTGTTAGTTATAATTAGGTTATGACTTGGTTATGCACATCATGTTCTTAGTTATGATTCATTGTAATGTTAGTTATGACATTATTTTGATTATGATACCAAAAAAAAAAAAGTCTCTAGTTATACCTTTTATGGTGTTTGGTTATGACTCATTTTTTATTTTTTCAACCTTGCTACATCCCCCTAAAAAGAGCCCCCCTAATTCCCCTAATTTCCATATAAAGTAAGAAAAAAAAAAAAAAAGGAAACAGTTGCCAAAACAGGAAATTAGGGGGATTAGGGGGCCTCTTTTTAGGGCTCCAAATCATTTTCCTTATTTTTTATAGTTATGACTGAAAATGGTTTAGTTATGGCATTTGTGATAATCAATCACACAAATGTCATAACTTATTTATAGTACATAGCATTACCCATAATATATATATATACAAACACATTTAACATTTACAATTGGAAAATTACCAAAACAATAGCGTTTTTATTTTTATTTTTATTTTTTTTAATTTATGGACTAGTAACAAAGAGGTTTATTACTAGCTCTTTGATAAAAATAAATAAATAAAAATTGCTTTAGTATTCTAGATTGGGAAACTTTGATCGTGGTTAACTTGCTATGAGTTTTTAAATATACATATCCAAGAATTATAATTAGACTACAACTTTCAAAGCTGTATCTTTTTGTTTTTATTATTATTATTTTTAATAGTTGTATCTAAACACCTTGCAAAGACCCCCACCAAAAGAAAAACCCACATAAATCACTTCAAAGTCCAATTTTTAGGTTGTGTTTGAATCATTGATTTAGATAGGAATTTGAAAATAGAAAATGTGGGTGAAATGTGAATGAAATATATGTACATTTTACCTACACTTTTCTTTTTCCTTCCCAAATTACTACCAAAATCAATGATCCAAATACACAAAACCAAATTCCATATAAGATTCATTACTCATTTCAATCCAAAGAATTGCAGTTATAGCTTTAGCCATGATTGGTAGTCTAATAGATGAGATTGTAAATTATAATATATACAATCAACAAAATCAAAACCCAATCCATATATATATATATATATATATTATATAGTATTATATATGTGAGCATCTATTTGGTGTCTTGAAACTTTTTTTTCTTTATACCAAATGTCCAATTTTCTATTCCCAAAAATAAAAAGAAAACTAATAGAGAAGAGAGTGTGACTTGAACTTTATAAATTTGATAAACTAGACTCTTACCATTTGAATTACATACAATATATAACTAATATTTTATTTATTTATTTACGTATTTATTTATTTGACTTGCTATTTATTATATATGCAAGTTGCAAACACCATGATTAACAATAAAGAAACATCCAGGACCAAACAAAATACACCAAAAAAAAAAAAAAAAAACCACCCACGAGCCACCCAAATAAGTTAACATAGCAGCTTGCATATATGAGTCCAACGAAGCCCCATAAAATGCACCAGAAGATAAACCCAAGAGGCATCTAAATAAGCACACAAAAGCAAAACAACAGGCAACAGACACAAGGACAAAACAGAGCACCAACAAGGCACCAAAGCAAGGCACCAGCAAGTCAATCGACCAGAACAACTACCAACCAAACAAACAACCCAGAAGCAGAACCAAGAAGACAGTAACTGAGGTGATACCGACAGTAACTTCCAAATTGCAATTATGGACTCTTAGTGTAGAGTTGTTCTCTTGTGTGTAGTTTGTTTTGGTTGTTGGGTCATCTAGATTTGTATCTGATCTCTGTTTTAGAATAGAGAGAGAGAGAGAGAGAGAGAGAGAGAGAGAGAGAGAGAGAAAGAGAGAGGGAGACATATATTCTTAGCAACGGTGGTGGATGGTTTTGGGGACTGCATGACTACGCTTTGGGGTCTCCACGAGCATCATTACGATTAACAAAATCAACAAAATCAAAACCCAATCCACACATATATATATACGCACAAGCAAAATCAATCTAGCCCATAAATTATACACAAAAAACATGCATGTATCAATCACTATAAAAAATTGGAGAAATAATACTTACAACCTGTTCCCAAAATCCTCTATGTCTGCTGTACTTGAGATTAATCTAGAGGATTCGTATAAAAAAAAAAAAAAAACTCAGAAACTATAATCAATAAATATATATATAATAATTGATGAAGGAAATCGTAAGGGAGCGAGAACATTACCTTTAAAACAACTAAACAATGAAAATAACGAAGCTTCACAGAATCGCAAAGTAAGAAGTAGTCCTAGAAGTGTTGTTGTTGATCATCACAATGAGAGAAAAAATAGGAAACTGATTTGGGAGTGGGTTTGCGGAAAAATAAGGGCACCAGATGTTTAGTGCTCAAATTCTAGGTCTTTTCATTTTAATATTTATGATAGCATTATATTTTTATTTATAGCATTTATACATAGTAATTAAAATCTTAAAAATATGGAATATTTCACAACATGTATGAAAAGCTATTAAAATTATATAAAATGTTATAAAAATTGAAATGTTCTCACCAGATGCTATTTTATTACAAAATGCCACAAATGCATCACATTTTATAGCATTTTCAAAAGAATGTTATAAAAAAATGTTATAAAATGTGTTTTTTGTTGTAGTGAATGGGCTAATGAATGGGCCAGAGGCCGTTGGATATGAATGAATGGGCCAGAGGCCGTTGGATATGAATGATTAGGCCAAAGGCCGTTTGATATACATGAATGAATTGGGCTCAAGGCCGTTCGTTTAAGAACAAAGTGGGCCAGAGGCCGTTTGATATGTTTGAGCTTGAAACGCCTAACATACTGAATAATACACGATGTGGAATACTAAATGGGCCCAAGGCCGTTTGATATATGTGAATCTCATTCGTGTACTTTCTGTGCTTGATATTATTCACTGGGCTTTCATTCACGCTCATTCATGTGTATGTAGGTGAGCCAAGGGATGTCCAAACCCAGCCTCGGTAAAATAATGTGGGAAACAGTCAAGGTTTTGGAGAGTCAGCCTAACGTCTCACGCATGAGACTTGTCTTCGCCTCTTTTGTCCTTTCGATATGGTTTTGTTATATTGGCGAAAACATTGGATCACTTTTGTATATAAACTTTGGGTTTGACCGACTTAGACTCAATGCTCCTGTATGTACAGAACTTTGTGTTATTACTTATTTTGACGTGAGTTATTAACATGTATGTATATGGATTGTTATGATGTGCCATGTAAGCACAACTCTATGGACAATTTGTAAGTTTGCTTCCGTTTGGCCCCTTTTCTCTGATGAGCTATGTCTGGTTTGGTTTGAGGCCGTAGGTGATCCCTTGATTACTGGCTGGTTATGTTCTTAACCCATAGGGGTGGGTTCGGGTCATGACAGGTGGTGGAGGGTTTGGTATGGGGGTGAGCATGCGACGACAAGGAAGTTGTTGGTGGGGTTGTGATCGTGGGGGAGTTCATCGACTGGAGTGGGTTATGGTTGGAGGAGCGGTGAAGTGAGAGAAGAAAGACCAAATGTTCGGATAAGGGTATATTTGAGATTATGGTAGGGGTCTAAAAAAAAAAATGAAGAAAGAAGCAATTTTGGTAGTGGGAGTTCAAAAAAGTGGAAGGTCCAAAGTAAAAAGGTAAGAACATTTAGCAAGTCTCTAAAACAAAGACCTAATGTTTGCCAAATCTTCACAAAGTGCAAATTAATCAACATGAGTCTTCAATTCATGAAAATTTGGCATATATATTCAACATTTTGTCAATTTTTTTATTAAATTTAAATTTAATAAAAAATTTGATCAAACTTATACGAAATCAATTTTTCATCAAATCAAGGAAAAAATTTCATCAAATTTGATTAAAAAACCTTTTGGTTATAAGCTTAGAATTTCTAAAAAAAGTTTGATGAAATTTTTAAATGAGAATTGGAGCGTTCATTTTTTTTTTTTACCAAATCAAACTTCATTGATGAAAAGCTATTGCAACATCCCATATCAAATCAACCTTTATAACCAATTTTTTTAGCCAAACTCAATTACAAAAAACAAAAATACAAAAAAAAAAAGAAAAGAAAAAAATATGAAGCATTGCAAAAACTCCCCCAAAACAATCTGCATTGTCAAAAACATAAACAGTACCTGAAGCTCCACTCCAGGCAACAACAACCTGCATATACCTCTCTGGCAACTCTTCGGTGGCCCCAACGATCCCACCCTGCACCAACCCACTTCCCACAATTGAAATCGCCACCGCCGCCACGGTCACATAGAACCTGTCATACAATCCTGTACGACCCTTAACGTAAGCCACATCCATGACAGAGACGACGAGGAGAAAGACGACGAAAAGAGCCAAACCCACATCGACTCGTGTTAGGATTAGGCACACTCAGAAATCAATCACACACACAAAGGAGACACAAGAGATTTATGTGGTTCGGCAATAGCCTACGTCTACGGAGAGATATTTCTCACTATAGAATTATCCTGGAGGGAGATTACAACTCACACCTCACAACCTTTATAGAATTCACTTTCTTACACACAGATTATACACTCTGTGTTTGTTGCTCACACACTCTCTGTGTTGCATATCTCTTCTCTTCCTCTCAGCATCTATATATACACAGGAAGAGAGAAAGAAAGTCAAATAAAATGAGTTATTGGGTCTGCCACCTGCTATCTTCCCTCATACTTCTTAACTTGGAGCTAGCCTTCATTATTCCTCCATGTGAGCTGGAGCTAACAATTCTCCCCCTCCATGCCCATATGAATAATTGACTTCTCACTTGAAGTCCATCATTTCCAATTTGTCTCTGGTGACAACGTTGGTCATCATGTCAGAAGAATTCTTGTCAGTGTGAATCTTCACTAGCTTCATCAGCTGTTTTTCCATCACTTTTCGTATCCAATGATACCGAACATCAATGTGCTTTGTATGTGAATGGTACATGGAATTCTTGCTCAGATCAATTGCACTATGATTATCACAATGAACCTTGTACTCTTCCTGCTGTAGACCCAATTCTTAGAGAAATCGCTTTAACCACAACATTTCTTTTCCAGCATCTGCGGCAGCAATGTACTCTGCCTCTGTTGTAGATAAAGCAACGCACTTTTGTAGTTTGGACTGCCAAGAAATAGCTCCCCCTGCAAAGGTAAACAAAAATCCTGATTTAGATTTTCTACCATCAAGATCACTCGCCATATCGACATCTGTAAATCCCTCCAAAATTAGTTCAACTCTCCCAAAACATAGACACAATTTTGAAGTTCCCTTCAAGTATCGAAGAATCCATTTGACCACCTCTCAATCCTCCTTTCTTGGATTGGCAAGGAATCTGCTCACAACGCCAACTGCGTAAGCTATATCTGGTCAGGTATAGACCATAGCATACATCAAACTTCCTACTGCAGAAGAATAGGGGATTACCTCTTTTTCTTTTTTTTTTCCTTTCAGAGCTGGTGGTAGGACACGAACACGTTGTCACGTTGAAATGGTTGGCCAGTGGTGTGCTGTCTGGCTTGTCATCTTTCATGTTGAACCTTTCAATCACCCATTCAACATATTTCTCCTGTGATAGCCATATCTTCTTGGCTTTCCTGTCATGAACAATCTTTATGCCCAAAATCGGTTGTGCTGGGCCTAAATTCTTCATGTCAAAATACTACGACAAGTCCTTTTTCAACTTGTTAATCATAGCAATATTATGTCCAATGATCAGCATATCATCAACATACAACAGTAGGATAATGAAGTTTCCATCCGAAAACCTTCGAAAGTATACACACTGATCTGCTACTGTTCTTTTGTACTCGTAATCCACCATGAATGAATCAAACTTCTTGTACCATTGTCTCGGCGCCTGCTTCAGGCCATAAAGACTCTTTTTCAGTTTGCAGACTAGATTTTCTTTTCCTTTAACTTCAAATCCTTCTGGCTGCTCCACATAGATCTCTTCTTCCAAGTCACCATAGAGAAAGGCAGTCTTGACATCCATCTATTCTACTTCCAGATTCAAACGAGCTGCTAATCCCAGAGCTACTCGAATGGAAGTCATCTTTATAATTAGGGAGAAGATCTCATTAAAGTCAATTCCTTTCTTCTGCCCAAAACCCTTAACAACTAAGTGAGCTTTATGTTGAAGTAGTTTTTCGTTGCCATATTTCTTCAACTTATACACCCATTTGTTCTTCAAGGCTCTCCTGCCTCTTGGAATTGGAACAAGCTCATAAGCGTGGTTTTTTTGCAAAGAACTCATATTTTCCTTCATAGCTTACATCCAACAGTCTTTCTCTGTATGACTCTTTGCTTCCGAAAAACTCTCGGGCTCCCCTTCATCAGTAATCAGAATATACTGAAAAGAGGGATATTTGGCTGATGGCATGGAAGCTCTTTCAGATCTTTGCAACTGAGGCCCAGTTGCCTCTGGTTGAGGGGGTTGCTCTCCCTGCTCAACACCTCATTCATCTCGGTCTTCATCTCTTTCCTCTTGATCTTTAATTTCTGGCATAGGATCTTACAACTCTGGTACTTTTTGTTGCACATCATCACATCTAGTATTTTGTGATGGCTTGGGAGATGGTAACAAGTCTGGAATGATGACATCTCTAGACTTTGCAGATTTCTCAAAATCTGCTGTGGTCTGGTCTTTATGGAACACAACATCTTTGTTCCTGAACATCTTTTTGTTCACTGGGTCCCACAATGTGTACCCAAATACTGCATCTCAATAGCCCACAAATATATATGGAGTGGACTTGTCATCAAGCTTATTCCTGTTTTCCTTGGAGATGTGTGCAAATGTCTTACACTCGAAGACTCTCAAGTGATAATATGATACATTTCTTCTGGACCAGACTTCCTTAGGTATCACAAAATTTAACGGGACTGAAGGCGACCTATTGATGAGATAACAGGCTGTATGGGCGGCTTCAGCCTAGAATGACTTTGGCAACTTTGGCATTCTGAGCATGCATCTAACTCTTTCAACAATAGTGTGGTTTATCCTCTCTGCCACACCATTGTGTTGTGGGGTACCGGAAACTGTGACGACCGCGCCCTTATTTTTTTCTCTTTCATTTCTTTCTTCTCTCCGTCTTTCTTTTTATTTTCGATTGGGCTTGAAATGTCTCCTTGTTTTCGCTCGGGGTTGAACTTCATTTGTTCCGGGGGAGGTGCAAGGTCGGGCCCGGAGTGCCGAGACTTGAACTAGGAAATTTTCTGGACTGGTTGGCTAGTTGCACGTACGGGGGCCTAGGGCCGCACGTGCAGGGTGTGAGGCCCCACGTGCGGATTTCAGGAGAGAGCTGGGGCAGCACACTGCAATATATGCAGGTGCGGAGCAAGGTGCGTGCGGGGAGGGCCGCACGTGCGGGGTTGAGAGCCGCACGTGCGGGAATGAGGCTCTGCACGTGTGGGACGTCTGGGCAGTCCGAGGCTCTGTTTTTCTTTTTCTTTTAGGGCTGATTATATCTCATTTCTTACACACTTCTCTCTCTCTAAAAACACTTTTACTCCCCCTTCTCTCTAGAAAACATCATCAAACACTAAAACTCTTTGATTCTTGCAAATCTTTGGGTCAAGATCCATCATCATCCCTCTCTATCTTGGTGAGCAGAGCAAGAACTACATTGTGTGGTGGAGATTGAGCTTTAACAACCTTTGGTTTCTAGGGTTTTCTCCTTTCATCATCTCCATTTCTTCATCAACTTTGAGGTAGAGAAATTTCCTTGAGTTATATATATATATATATATGTTAGATTTGTTTGATTTAAAGGTTACATTAATGATATTGGAAGTTTGGTCTTGTCTCATAAATGCTAGGGTTTTGAAAGTGAGTTTGATCTCTCTCTCTTCCTCAACTTTCTTCTTGAGGATTTTTAACTCATCTAATAGTAGGGGTGATGTCTTGAAAGAAAATCCTTTTCAAAAGATGGGGAGATGTTTGTTTTGGTTTTTGACATGAAACCCTAGAAATTTTGGGATTTTTTATAGATGTGATCATGTTTATGGGTATCTTGTTGTTTTGTATTGAGAGAGTGAACTTTCATCATATGTTTAGCAAGAATGACAATTTACTTGGTGTATGAGAAATGAGATGCTATTTTTAGCATTATTGTTAGACATTTGAAAGTGTATTGTTGCGAAATAACAAATGGTTGTGCACCTTGGATAGTGAAAATTGTAAACATGGGAGTTAATGTTTGAAAGGCATCACATGTAGTCTTGAAGGGGCTAACTTGTTGTGAATTGGGCATGACGAGAGAATTGTTATTACTATAATTAATGGCATGATCATTTGTGAAATAATATTGAGGAGAAGAAATGAATAACGTAGTAATTTGATATTGTTGTAGAGATGTTTAAAATGAAGGAATATTATGAGATATTATGTATTGCATCATGTTCTCATTTGATTCATTATCATTATTGCACATCTTGAAATGAATTGGAAAACGTTCACCTTGAAAAAGATTATGTTGTAATGAAAGCTATGAAAAATGTTTAAGGGATAAATACATTGGTAAGTCCGGTTAGTGTAACAACGCCCGCGTGGGACCTCACGGGTTACAGTTCGGACTCCCCTTTTTTGTTTTGTTGCGGTTCGTAATCTGAACCAAAGAGTCCAACTCTGGCAAATCGTTTTGAAGAAAAACAGATTTTTGAAAAGTAGTGCCAAACATGGACTGCTTTGCCAGATACAGAGTCGCCACCTAAATATTTTAAAATGGGAAATTTAGGAAACCCTGACTCGGTGCCGAAGGTCACGTGTCCGTCATCACCAAATGTCTTGGCTCGGGAGCTTGGGTACGATCGGGGAAGGTCAGCTATGAGCACCCCCTTTCGCCCGGTCCGAAGACCGGCCTCTACTAACCGTGATATCCGATTTTGAAAACGTTACATGTTCTTATTCCGGTTATTAGCCTAGAATTACTACGTTATGCGCACAGCAAACAAGTATAGACTAGATTACCTAATTTGGAAACAAACATTGCATATCCGTTCGTTTTGAAAATGCTTTGGAATTTGCTACTCGCAAGTAGGCTAAAACACGGATTTCAATGAGTTTTCCCAACTCAAGCAATCCAACCTCCACCCACAGGCATTCAAACAGTTTATCTCATATAAGCACTTAGCCGCATGGTAAGCATACTGTTATGTTAACATCCACACGCATGCGATATGCTAAAGCATAAATACTTACATCGTACTCCGTGCCAAAACAAGAAACTAGTCAGCAAACATGCATGACCTAGTTCATGTTAAATGGCTAATGCAACACAAGCGAAGATGCAATTTAGAGTAGGCTCGGCTAACCCTAAAGATGGTATGTGAAATGCACTTTATTCGATGCACGTATTCAATTTGGAATTGAAAATACAATGCAGTTTGTATGATGTACCGAGCCCGATGCATGTCAACAAATGCATGGATGCACGCATGCATAGCATAAGGCATGCTAAAATAAACGTGCCCTAATACTAACCATTAAAAGCAGGTAAGTAGAAGGGAGAAAGAAGTAGGGGTTGGAAGACATACACACCACTCACCCACACTTATTACAGATATGCCCTCGCTCGGAGGGACCGAAAGAATAATACAAATAATTAACTACGCAAGCTAATTAAATATTACAAATAGCCCAATTAGTTGACAAACTAACTAAACTAAGAAAAACAGTAAACCGCCTCGGGAGGAGAGCCAAATGCAACACGTGCTCGGGTCTTGCTCGGAATTGCACTGCCATGCCTAGACTGCCTCTGTTTTCCCTGCTCTGCCTTTCTGAAAACTGCCAAAGTCTCAGAACTACTTCTCAAGGCACTGGGGGATACCACCGGCTGAGGGGAAACACCACCGGCTGAAGTATGTGGCCACCGGCACAAAATGAACTCATCGGCTGATAATTTAATGCCGGCCGGCACTAAATGTTGCCGATCGGCACTGAATGTCTGCAGAACCTGCAACTCACAGCAGCAGAGGGCAAAATCTTGCATGGCAATACAATTCAAGCCATTTATGCACCAAACACACTCCTTATCATGTTTGTGACTCAAAGGGGCATGTGCCTCGATTCTCGGGCCACCAATCACGCATTCCCATGCATGATGGCCCAAAGGATCAAATGTGCACTTTCAATCTCAAATGCATGCAAACCAAACAAACCAAAATCCCAATCCCTATCACCAAATCAAGGGACAAGGAATGCATGTTGATGCAATGCAACCTAGTCATGTTAGCTATCATGCAATATGAACAATGCAATGTGCTTATGCAAAGCATACAAGCAAACATGAGGTAAGCTTGCAAGCAAGCAAATAATGGTCTTAAACATGACTTAGGCAACTCTAAATAGGCCTAAAATCAGTGGCCAAAGTG
Source organism: Camellia japonica (assembly GCA_030407325.1). NCBI lineage: Eukaryota > Viridiplantae > Streptophyta > Magnoliopsida > Ericales > Theaceae > Camellia > Camellia japonica. The sequence goes on along the minus strand of JAPPVO010000017.1, from coordinate 151,641,532 downwards.
CCCAAAAATGAAGGCTAATCACGCATGCACGCATGCACACATGCACATGTTGAGGTACCAACTTAAGCATCAAGTGAGCAAGCTTTAAGCACACTTAAAGGAAGCTAAACATGGACAATTAGCATACATAGAAAGCTCTAAAAATCATGTTAGAATATGGTGCTAAACCAACCCAAATGAGACAACATTAGCATGCAACAAATGGCCCAAGCATCCAAGGCAAGCCAAAGGAGACCTAAACCATGGCTAAGCCAACCAAGCCTCACAAGGCCAAGAAGGCTTAAAACAGGTCTAAGGCAGCCTTAGACCATACAAATGGGACCTCCTAGATGGCATCTAAGTGGCTCTAGAGCAAGGCATACACAAAGGTCAAGGCATGAGGCATACAACATATGCATTCAAAGCTTCAAAGAGGCATGCAAGGCAATCAAACAAGCATGTCTAAGGAACTGAAATTGCATGCTAAATGGTTCCAAACCATTGAAAATAATGCAAACAAGGCATGCTACACATTTATGCACTTAAGGCCAACAAGCCAAACATGCAAAGGGGCTATACAATGCAAGCTAGGGTCGACCAAAATAACTATGGACAGACCTCATTCATGGCAAAATAAGCATACAAGCTTCACAAATGTAAGCCTAAAACATGCTAGAAACAAAGGCACACAACCTAAGACATGTTAAGGGATCACAAGGCATTACATGGCAACTATGCTAAGCATGCATAAGGGACCAAAACCAACTCTTGGCAATGTTATATCATGGCATAATAAACATAAAATGCAGCCTAGACATGCTCAACACACATTCAAACAAAGGCTTCCTCAAGAGGCCAAGACTTGTCCTTTTCAAGGACAACAAGGAGAGGGGGTGGCCCTCTCCTTCCTGGGACTTCAAGGCATCATCTACACCACTGAAATCCCTCAAGATTTCAGTGGTGAAGAGACCCAAACACCAAAGTCCCGGAGCTCAACAAAATAGCACAAAAAATGAGGCCTTTCAAGGCCTAAGAGGGGCCAAACTTCCCCAAAGCACAAAGCACCCTTAATAAACTATCAAGAGGACTAAAAAAATAGAACCTTTTTGTATTAAACACCAAGCGCAAAAACAGTTCAAAGATAGGTAAAAATGGAGTGCAAGAATGGGGTAAAAAGAGGACTAGTGTCTTACCCTTGTAGACCTCTTCACCAAAGATGATGTTGTTGCTTCCTTAAGCTCTAATCTAGCCAAAAACTTTAAGAACAACCTCTTGGAACCTCAGTAGCCAAGGGAAGGTGAAACACTAGGTGCTTGTGTGCAATAATGTGGACTAAAGCACCTAGTGTACAAACAAGAGAGCAAAAGAGAGATAGGATAGATATAGAACTCAAACCCTAAAACCAGAGCTTCTCTGAGGTCTTTTCTCTCTAAAATGTCTAACTCTCCAACCCTTGAGCCAAGAGGAGGAAGGGTTCTCTTATAGGCAACCAAACTTACAAGTTAAGCCACCAAGAAGCTCATCCCTCCATACACGTGTATGGAGGGAAAGAAGATGCAAGACAGCTGCCTTAAAATATCTCAAAAAGCAACTGAACAGTAGTCGGCTGGGCAAAAATGTCATTTTGCCAAAAAAGAGTGCCGACCGGCAATATACATTGCCGGTGGCAACACAAAACCAGCCGGTGGCCTCTAGCCACTGCCGGTGGTGCAAAGGGATGTCTCACAAGGCATCCTCTTCCTTTCCAAGGCAAAACACAAGTGTTTGGTATAAAACCAGACACAAAAAGTCGAGTTCGGAGATCCTGAGGCAAGGCGCGTAGCCGAGAACTCCGGGAACTCCAAACGAACACAAACATGGATGATCACCGGGTGTTCAAATGGTGACGTCCAGGTCTTGAGAACGGTCAAAAATGGGGTGTCTACAGTTAGGAGGTGTAGATGAAATTGATAAGTTGGCCTGAGTGTCCGGGGTGAAAGACCGAAAACACGCGCGGAGGAGGTACCACTTCCCTTCCGGTTAGCAACCGGTAAAGTGGGGTTATTGGTAGTGCTTGTTAAGCCTACTTGCAAACACCAACCTAGGGATTAACTGTGTCGTATTTACCGCCCCGTGTGAGTTAAAATTTGAAGTTTGAAAATTGATGAGATTGCGAAATGTTAATAAAAAACATGGTGATTTTCAAGAAAGGCATGGCATGAGATTATTTTGAAAAGACATTGCATCGCATTGCACTTGCATTTAATATTGGATATCTTACATAAATGTATATACTTTGTTTGGAATTTCTCTACTAGGCTTTATGCTCACCCCTATGGGATTTGATGCAGGTAAAGATGTGGTGATCCCGCCGAGTTGAGGGCGTGGATAATTTGTGAAGAGTATATATCTCTATTTTGTTGTGATTAAATTGTTAGACAAGGGCTATTTTTGTATGGGTCGAAGTGGCCACATTTGTGTAACCAGGCTTATGCCCTGGAAGTTGTAGCCCGTGAGGGCATCTTGTTTATTTGAAACATAACGCTCTACATGCTATAGATTCATGTATTTTGAGATCATTGAATGTATAAATTGCATGTGGAACTTTTGTTTAAACTTGGAGATTTATGATGTGAAGGTTGGAGAATGGTTATGTTTATTTAATGAATGTGGTCTTATACATCTTATGTATGTTGGGATTATTTTGAGGCATTATAGGAACTGTTGTCTTGTGCCGGACACCTCTGCTGGAACAGTATGCTTAAAAAGCATTGGAAGTGTACTCACCACCATTGTCTGTGCGAAGATACTTTAACTTCTTCCCGGTCTCCCTTTTCACCATTGTATGGAACTCTTGAAAGTGCTGGAATACCTCATCATTCGTTTTCAGGAAATACACCCATAACTTCCTTGATGCATCATCAATGAAAGTCAGAAAATACTTGCGGCCGCCAAGTGACTCCACTTCGATTGGGCCACAAACATCCGAGTATACCATACTGAGCACTTTTGTTTTCCTCTTGCTTATTGAACTGAATGATACTCGATGCTACTTGCCATAAAGGCAATGATCACTCGGCTTCAGGGCACTCTCTTTGGATAAGGATATCCTGCATTGCTTTGCCAACAGATGCAATCCCTTCTCACTCATGTGAGTTAGTCTTCTATGCCATAAGTTTGGTAACTCCTTATCTTCTATAACATTAAGACTTCCCAGATAGATCTTCGTTTGAGTCTTGTACAGTGTTAAAGACATCTCTCCTCTAGCGATTGTCAAAGCTCCTCCTATCAGCTTCCAACGGCCATTTCTGAATACACTTGTATAGCCCTGTTAGTCCAGGGCACTTCCAGAGATAAGATTGAGGCGCAAATCTAAATCATACCTCACATCTTTGAGAACCAGCTTGTATCCGACATTAGTCTGAATACTAATGTCTCTAATATCCACAATCTTCGAATAACTAGATTCCTCATTCGAACAGTGCCCAAATCTCCAATGTTGTACGAGTTGAAGAGTTCTCTGTGGGAAGTGGCGTGATAGGATACAGTTGTGTCTATCATGCACTTTGTACAGTTATGGTCAACCACATGAAGGCAATCTTCATCTTCACAAACTACAAGAAGTATTTCATCAGTTGTTGTTCATGTTTTTATCTCCCTTTGACTTACTGCTTTGGCCTTTATCTTTCCGGCTTGGGTAGTTCCTCTTTATGTGACCCTTCTGGCCACAGTGAAAACAAGTAAAGTTGGAGTTTCCTCGACTTTTGTTATCTCTAGATTTACTTCTATTGTTCCATCTGCCTTTGCTCTTACCGCTACCTTTCTCTCTGTATCTGTCTCTACCTCTGCTTTCTGTGACAAGAGCATGGGTTTGATTGCCTTCCATGTGTTTTATCCCTATCTCTTCATTGTACATGGCATCTGTGACCATACTTATGGCTAGCTTCCCCTTTGGTGCAGAGTTGTTGAGAGAAACCACCAACGTCTCCCAACTGTCCGATAAAGAACTGAGTAGTAGTACAGCTTGCATTTCATCGTCTAAGGGCATCTTGATGGTTACAAGCTGATTCACCAGATTCTTGAATTCACTGGTGTGCTCGACGACAGATACACCATTCTTCAATTTCAGATTTATAAACTTTCTCATCACCAAGACTTTGTTCTGGGCAGTCTTTGACTGGTACATTCTTTCTAACATTGTCCGGAGGACATATGCATCTATCTCCTGGGCAACATGGTGGAACACACTGTGGTCTATCCATTGTCTGATCTGACCGACAATCTTCCGGTTTATCTTTATTCAATCTTCATCTTTCTCTGCTTCTGGTTTAACCCCTTTTAGAGCAATAGGGTCAAACAGGTCTCTACAGTATAGGACGTCTTCCATCCACAGTTTCCAAATTCCATAATTGGAAGCATTTAATTTGATCATCGATCCCAAAGTTGAAGTAGATTATTCCATTATTTTCTTACTTTTTATAGAAACTCTGATTTCGGATCTCTCCGGAATACTCCAAATAGTTTGAAACCACTATTGGATCGTCAAAATCAGACTTCAAATGGCTCAGATCTAGTCAAAAATGTGTTCGACGGTTCAAATCTGTAAGTGTACCTTAACCGCGTAGCACCGGATAATCCTTTCACTTCTTGGCCGGGTCAATCCGATTGACTAGTTAACCACTGTGATGACATGGCAGCCACATGGTGATGACTTGTTACTGATGTGGCAACACGTGTCGATGACGTGGCTGACAGGTGTCGTCTGATATGGCACCGAATGTCTGATGACTTGGTTATAACGTGGTGACACGTGTCGGTGATGTGTTTGATGGGTGGCGTTTGACATGACACTGTTTGTCTAATGACCTCGCGCTGACATCAGTTATACCCAAAAAAAGAAATCAAATTCTCCAAGTAAAGGTTGGAGGATTCGAACTCCTTACCAAGAAGTTCAAGCCTTAAGCCTTAACTACTAAGCCAAACTCACACTTCAGTTATTTTTTCCCCAGACAAATATTTAAAGTATCTGGATTGGCTACAAAATGGTCGTCTTCGACCTCTAGTCGCGAGTGGGACTTTGGTTCAAAGTTGACGTTACGCGCCAAAATTTGACCAGCGCATATGGCCACCGATCTCGATTTTGCTTCTTCTTTCTAGGTCTGGACTCCTCTCGTCGAGATCTTCCTCCAGGTATGATCAAAAGTGAATTTCGAGCAACTTGATTTCTAGCAGTTTCGGAAAAACAGAGTATCGAAGCCTCTGTTTTACCTCATTGCTCACCCTAAGCTCTGATACCACTTGTTAGGATTAGGCACACTCAGAAATCAATCACACAAAGGAGACACGAGAGATTTATGTGGTTCGACAATAGCCTAAGTCCACGGAGTGATATTTCTCACTGTAGAATTATCCTGGAGGGAGATTACAACTCACACCTCATAACCTTCTATAGAATTCACTCTCTTACACACAGATTATACACTCTGTGTTTGTTGCTTACACACTTTTTGTGTTACTTATCTCTTCTCTTCCTCTCAGCATCTATATATGCACGGGAAGAGGGAAACAAAGTCAAGTAAAAGGAGTTATTGGGTCTACCACCTGCCTTCTTTCCTCCTACTTCTTGACTTGGAGCCAGCCTTCATTATTCCTCTATGTGGGCTGGAGTTAACAACTCAGAGGTAAGAACAGGTTTGTGGGCATGTGCAACGGTGAAGAAGAGAGAGAAGAGGCCAACGGACTTGTAGACGACTACGAAGAGGCTATCAATGGAGACATGAAGGTAGAGGTAGGAGAAGTAGTCGATAATGGTAACAAATGCGTTCCAGGGGAGGAAGAAGGCGGAGCCAAGAGTGAAGTAGATTGTATAGGCTAAACTGAATGAGTCTTTAGGGATTTTATTAGTGGTTTGAAACAAAGGTGATGATGATGATGATGATGATGATGATGATGAATCTCATCCACCATTGTCTCCGGTGAAACCCATATCGAAGAATTTCTCTGATTCTAGAGGATTTTCGCTGGAGTGATTTGTTTATATTACAGTGGCATGTGGAAACAGGGGAGTAAGTAAGAATTGTTTTTGGAGGGAATATTTAGTTAGTTACGTGTTACGACGTCGTTTCAAGTATGTTTTGATTATGGATGCACCTTACTTTCAAGTAACAGCATCTCCAACGTTACTCTCTCTTTTCTTTTTCTTTTTCTTTTTCTTTTTTCCATCAAATTTGAATAAAGATTTAGGTTAAAAATTTCATCTGATAGCAAGTGTTCCAACATTAAATTTTCAATTTTTATCAAACAACCAGTCAACCGAGAAGACGATTGAGAGGATGTCCGAGAGGTTGACCAGCTTAGTGTAAATTTTCTTCAAAATTTTCCTGATCTAGTTGTCTACTCGGCTGCTTGGCTGGTTGTCCACCCGGTTGAACGACCAGTCATCCACCAATGGTCACCTACAAGATTTGATGAAAGGTTAAGCGCTTTCTTAATTTGATGAAAAAAGAAGGACTCCCTTCAATTGATATCAATTTAGTGAAACGGTTGGAATACTATTTCCACCAAATTTTTTTCAAATATAAATTTAATGAAAGATTTGAGTTTAAGTTAGAGATGGTCTAATATGGGAATAATTGTGACAATGTTCACCAAATCACTTGCACTTGCCATAGTATTTGTGCATATTTAAAAATGCTATTTATTTTATCTAAAGTTTACTCTTAGTAATATTCTTGATAACTAATCACTTTTCTAAAGAAAAATACTATATACACAAAATAAAAAATATATTTATGTAACTTTTTTTATGGCATTATTATGTGTTAGATATACTAATACCCCACTCCATCCATTGGAAATCTTAGTTCAAACTCTTTGTTATTTAGTAAAAGATGTCTCTTCTTTGTATTTATTACAGTTCTTTCACCATGAGTATCATAATTGGAATAATCTTATTACTCTAAAGAAATCTAGTTTTTTTTTATAAAAAAAAAAAAGCATATCAAGGATTATTCTTGTTTCTAACCACATGCTTCATCGCTTGTGCAAACCCTATCAATGCCTTTGAGTTTTATTCTTGCGAATGTAATCCTCATGCGAGATACTTGACGCGCTACCTACAACACTGCATGGGTACCCACAATGTCTAGTGTTGATATGGTTGTTGATGTGATATTTTTTAGTGATAAATAAAAGATTTATGAAAATGACTCGTAGCTCGAATTCGATGGCCCGAATTCGGCTTAAAACCCAAAACGACGTTGTTTTGGGTTTCGATTTTTTTTTTTCTTCTTTTTCTTCCTTTTCTTTCTCTTCCTTTTCTTTCTTTCTTCTTCTTCTTCTTCTTCGTTGAACACAGAGCAGAGCAGAGGCGAGAGAGAAACAGAGTCGTCGTTGCAGCTCGTCGGCGTCGGCAGCTCGTCGCTCGTCGGTGGGAATTTTGAACTGGCGTCACAGCTCATCGCTCTGCCTCCGCCCGTCGCCGCCTCCGCCTCCGCCTCTGCATCCACCCGATTTTGATGGCCCCCTCCAGTCCAGTTCTTCTTCTCCTTCTTCTCTTCTTCTTCTTCTTCCTCCTTCTTCTTCTTCTCTTCTTCCTCTTCTCCGAATTCGAGCCAAATTCGAGCCTCCGAATTCGAGCTACGAATCGGAACTGAAGATTTATATTGTCATATGAAAGAGATGAGTTTGTTTGACAGTCCAATTGTAATTAGCCTCTTAGGGGAATTGTGTGATACACACTATTTTTGGGGTGTGTACCGTGTGCACTCCTAGTTACGACATTTGTATTTTTTGTTAAGACATATTATGTTGTTAATTATGACTCATTGATGCTGGTTATGATTTTATTTTAATTATGATTTAAGAGTTTTTGTTATATTTTTAGTTATAACTCATTTTTTTTATTTAAATTATGACTCATATAATATTGAATTATATCATTTGTGATAATCAAACTTACAAATGGCATAACTTGCATATGGTATATACTTTTTTGAGGGTGTGTACCATAACATTATCCTAAATTAATAGTATAATTTTTTAATAAAAATAGGAGTAAATTACACTCACTGCCTTGAGTTTTGAAAAATATATAAATCTCATAAGTTTTCCTTAGGTACATTGTGTTTTTCTATAATTTTTATTTACATAACACCTAATCTCATTTTTATTAATAATTCATTAGAAGTATAAATAAAAAAAATAATTATTATGTTTAGTTTGAATTTGCAGGATTCACTTTTTAGAAAAATGAAATTTTTTGTTTTTCGTATTTTTTTGTTTTTACTGAATTTTTTAATATTCTAAGTAATATTTTTTTTTTAATTTTTAGATACACCTAATATAAATACACTTAAAAAGTATAATATTTGTGAAAAAAATTCTTTAGAAAATTCACTAAATACCAAAAATTTAAAAAAAAAAAACGATAATTCAGTACATTTTTCGTATTCTTGTGTATTTATTAATTTTTAAAATATGTTTATACAAACATTTTACTTTTTGATACATCTAAGTAACGTACATATAAAAAATTTAAAAAAATTACTTAAAATTTTAAAATATTCACTAAAAACAAAAGAAAAAATATGAAAAACAAAAAAATTAATTTCTAAAAAATTGAATCTGAAAATTGAAATCAAACACACTGAATTCAGTGTGTTTGGTTTGAGTTTTTTGGATTAAGTTTTTTGGTTTTCGTGTTTTTTTGTTTTTAGTGAATATTTTTAAAATTTTAAATATTTTTTTTACTTTTTTAGATGCACCTTACTTAGATGTATCTAAAAGTTAAAAAATTTTGAAAAAATATTTTAAAAAATTAATAAATATATAAAAATACAAAAAATGTACTGAATTTTCATTTTTTTTTAAATATTTTGGTATTTAATGAATTTTTAAAAGGTTTTTTCACAATTTTTTTAATTTGTAGGTATATTTATGTTAGGTATGTCTAAAAAGTAAAAAAAATTGCTTAAAATATTTTAAAAAATCAGTAAAAACAAAAAAAATACAGAAAACAAGAAAGTAAAATTTTCTGAAAAGTGTTTTTAAAAAAATGAAATCAAACAAAGTGAAATATCTTTTACATTGAAATGTATTTTTTTTAATCATTGATTATCTTTATGTTTACTATCCATATTTGTTGTGTAACTGTTTGCTTTAGTCTCGTTAAATGAGATATTAAAATAAATTTTTTGGTTAATGTGTGCCTCAAGAAACATGTTAAAAAATTTAAAAAAATTAAACATGTGTATTAAAGTGAGTGTGTAGTGAATGTACAATGTCATTAAATATGTTTAAAGATACACATTAACAAGATTTTTAATGTAGGGAGCAGCTTCCTCCTATCCTAGATCAGATTAGAGAGTATTTTTAGATTTGTAGAGTCCATCACGAGTCCCGTTTCGATAATCCGAACCGTTCAATATGTAGAACTTGTTGAATACTATATGTCTGTAAAAAATCTCATTGATCGGATATCGATAGCTATTTCATTGGATCAGTTTTTTGTCAACCGTTAATTTGTTCACCGTCTATTTTTCTTTTATACAAAACTAATTTGATTACATAATTATAGATATCTAATCAACGTGATTTTTTACATGTATATAATACTTGGTAAGTTCTACACATTGAATGATTTGAATTATCAAACGAGACTTGTGATAAGTTTTCACAAGCTCAACAACACCCTCTAATCTGATCTAAGACTGGAGCCGAACTACTCCCTTAACGTAAACATGCTTAAATTGTGACTGGGTACCTATTAACAAGACTCTTAATATAATTTTATCAAAGTGCAGTAGTGGTTCAACATTTTTCTAGACCTTAGATTATGACGTCTTTGAAAATTTTAATCTTTTGACAATAATAATTTTTAAAGATTTTCTTAGTGGCCTTAACTGACAGGCTAAATTGCCTAATGGATAAAGTACCTCTGTTAAAGTTGTGGAATTTATTATCTTTTTCGAAACTTCATAAGTAATCAGTGTAATTTATGAGTCGTGAGTATTGCGAAGGTGTTATGCGAAAGAAAAATGCTTAAGACCCCAGTGGGGGTCACTAGGGGTCATGTACGGAAGCTTTTCATTGGTTAAATTTTTTTTTTTTTTTTTTTTTGATTTGGACGAATGGCACACTACCACGTCACTGGGGGTCGACCCCCAGTGGGGGTCTGTAGCAAAGTCGTATGTGAAAATATGAATTTATTAAATTTGAAAGGTAGTAAGTGTGGGTATTAATTTCTGACCACATAATTAAATGGGGAACTCAATTAGAGAGTACTAGCAGAATAGATTAAGCCCAAACAATCTGTCACATAAAGATAAGAATACCTCAGTAGTTCGTTCACCCAAGGGTACTCCGATACTCAAGTCAGTAATTGAATATCTCTAGTAAATTGTGCTTAAACTCACAAGAAAGAACTTACCTTAGACCCATGAGGTGCCATGTTTTTATAACCAGCAGTGACTTGATTCCTTTAGAAGCCTCACTTCAGTGGACTCAAGCTCAATGCTCATCCTGAACTCTCGGCTAGATAGGGATAAACTCTCTTTGAGCCTTATCCTTATCCTAACTGAGGCCTTCCCTTGTTCTAGGACTCTTGTCCCTTATCCGCTCATCTCGGATTCCGATGTCTCCGCAGATAATCTCAGTCTAGCCGAGATCACCTCGGTGTCAGGACCAGGCCACGTGGCACCTCGGCTGACATTTTAGCGTCACCTTGGCCACGTGCTGTCTTTCACAAAATATGTCCCCACAACTGCCCCCTAGGTTTTATTACCTCGGCAACTTGAGGTGATGGAACCTACATCGCCTATTTGCATGTTATGTCGGCCAAAATTCATTCTTCCCTTTCGACCGAGATCATGACTCGTCGGTTTCAAGTATCTAGGACTCAATTGTCCATCTTTATTAATGACCAAGACTTAAGAACCAAGTTCCTTGAGTTCCTTAACCGAGATCGTTCCTCCAGTCGAGGTTTTTACTTCATTAAATTAAAAACTCCAAGAGTTTTATCTGCTCATGAGCTGACGTTGACGTCGACATTTACCACCATCTCAGCATTGACGCCGACTTCAACGTCGAGCTCTACCAAACGTACCAGCAGGCAGGACTCGTAGCCACAAACAACAAGATTCTAAGGCGTCGGCCTATGATCCAGCCAATCCTCCAATTGCCTTTCCCGCCATTCATTTCGGCACCAAAGTTACCCTTGCTGCCATTGTCGGCGAAATGGGCTACAAACCAACCGTCGTTGAGGATTTTCTAGCCAATATCCCTAGGGTAATGACTGTGCAGTCCTCATCTTCTCTTTCTCAGTCCAAGCCAAAACCTAAGAGAGTCAAGAAGGCTAAGGCCAAGGCTACAATGACTCAGATTGATTCTGAAGACACTGTACCGATCTTCAAACTGGCCGAGATTGAAAAGACTATTCCTGTTGCCGACAAGAGGCTGGCTGAGGCCCCATCACCCAACGCCCCTCCGGCAAAGAAGCCGAGGTCTGACCACTCTGAAGGTAGTAGCAGCTTTCCCCGTAACATGATTTGGGCGCCCGAGGTCATGGTTGGAGACAGACCTCTGACAACCGATAATAGCTCAATCCAGGACGTAGAGGTCGGCGCCGCCTTGTTAACGGCTGTGCTCCTACTAGAAGATTTGAATCATATGGCCGACCTCCACGAGTATGAGAACTTCGGCCTGATAATGCAGTACTCAGTCTTGGTAAGTCTTTTTATTTACCTTTTTAAGGTTTTTCAACACTTGGTTAAATTTTTCTACTTGTTTCAATCCTTGTAGGCCATCCAGCATGTGTATTCATACGTGGTCAAGACAGAGATGACACGAAAGGAGTTGGCAAAGAAAACTCAAGAAGCTGCCAAACTCCTTTCCTCACTCAATCATGCCGAAGCCAATAATTGAACTCTGTTGGATCAAGCCAAGGCTTCTAGGGCTGCTCAGAATCAAGCCGAAAGAAAAACAAAAATTGTCGAGGCTAACGCCGAAGCCGCTAAGGCCAATCTCGAGGCTCCCAAGGCCGCCGTCCGCAACCAGTACAAAGGACAAGTCAACCTAGCTTGCAACCGAGGTTATTACCTCAGCTGGATGACGGCGCTCTACAAGATGTCTGTCCCAATGGATTCCCACTCCGGGATATTAACCAGCTCCAAGTGCCCTTCTTCCCAACTCCGAAGGAATTCGATGTTGATGCCGAGGAGGATGATGCCAAGGAAGAGGCTGAGGATGAAGAAGAGGCTGTTGTTGGGGCCAAGTCCCCCACTCTGAATGAGCAAGTCCTTGACTTAACTCAAGATGAGAAGGATGAATCCTCCAAGAGTGCCTTTCCCAAGAAGACGGTGTCCAAAGTCAAGGTACAGATAGCCGAGAAGAGCCTCGACCAGACTCTTCTCGAGATCGATACTAAGATCGAGGTGGAAAAGATTGCCGAGAAGCTTTCCCAGTTGTCTACTGAGGCTGACACACAGCAAAGCGCCGATGTAGAACGGTCCACTTAGAATCTTTTCCTTTATTTGTACTTTTTGTAACCTTTTGTTTGAACAATGTTTTAGCTTTTACATTTGGCCGATGTGCCCCTCGTATATCCGAACAAGTTTTCAATACAAGTTTTTCTTTTGTAACTTAGACAAGCAGTCTCTTATGCCAGGCCGAAGTGCCTTTTTGTATCCGAACAAGTTGTTTTGTTGAATGCATGCCTTCTTTCCTTCTAAGTGTTGTATGCTTTTTTTTCTTTATGCTTTACTGCTTTTCTTTTATGCATGTTTCTATACTTAGAATATTTTTTGCATTTCTTCAAAATACACCTTAATTGTGTATTCACCTCAGGGTAAAGTACCTCGGATATACCCTGACTGTTTGTTTCGGCCAACAACTAGAATGCCTAAGCTAACACTTAAAAATGTTTCGAAACATTTTTACAAGTGTTGTTTCTTCAAAATTTATTCAGTATACTTGCTTCTTCATTTTCACTTACTGTCTTCTATCAAGACTTCCCTCTTCCAAGCTTGACAACCTGGTTAGTCATCTCGGGTAAGATGTACTTCGAATACATTATTACCTCGGCTAACTCCAACTTGTAAATTTCTCTGAAATTTCAGCAAGTGTTAAGCCCATTTTAACTTGTAAATTTTGTTAAAAAATTTCAACAAGTCCCAAGCTCTTAAGTTTATTTATCATTCTTGCTCTTTGCCCCCAATGTGAACCTGAGTTCCACTTAAGTTCACATTATGCATTTAAGATCTTTTGCCGAAGTCAGATTCAAACAAAGACTAGCCGAGGTCCAACCTTAGTTTCTCTGTTAGTCAACTTTAGTTCCACTCTGCGGACATGGCAAGCCTAGGTTAATTCAACTTAGTTCAACTCTATTATATGCAAGTATAATTCAACTTTGTCATATAATAAGTCTAAGTTATTCGTCATGCTTCATTCAGAAATATCGCCAACTTAGTTCAACTTTATTATATGCAAGTATAATTCAACTCTGCCATATAATAAGTCTAATTTATTCGTCATGTTTCATTCAAAAACATCGCCAACTTAGTTCAACTCTATTATATGCAAGTATAATTCAACTCTGCCATATAATAAGTCTACGTTAGTCGTCATGTTTCATTCAGAAACATCGTCATAGGACTAGTCAGTCCGATTGGACAAATTTAAAAATCTTAAAAATCAAACTGGCGTATTATTATTACTTCGGCTAATAAAATTATGACATAAACTTTGAAAAACAAAAAACTAATGATATAAAAACTTCAAGTTGCAAGTGTTCCAAGGTCTTGGCAACTCTTTGCCCTCAATGTCTTTAAGTCGATATGCCCCATTGCCGACAACTGAGATGATTCTATAAGGCCCCTCCTAGTTTGGGCCAAGTTTTCCCTCTATGGGATCCTTCTTGTTTCCGACGACCTTTCTTAGGACGAGGTCCCCAACCTTAAACTCTCTTGAGTTGACCTTCTTGTTGTAAGCCCTAGCAAGTTGTTGCTGGTATGCCCCCAACCGAATTGCTGCTCTCTTTCTTTTCTCCTCCAACAAGTCCAGATCTTGGGCCATGAATGCCTCATTAGTCCCATTCTCTACTCCTTGGGTTCTGATCCCAGGGATGCCGACTTCTAGTGAGATGACTGCTTCAGTGCCATAAGTCATGGCAAATGGAGACTCCCTAGTTGATCTTCTCAGGATAGTCCGATATGCCCAGAGTGCATTAGGCAACTTTTCCACCTATTTTTCCTCTGCTGCTTCCAGCCTCTTTTTGATCCCATTCAAGATAGTCTTATTGGATGTTTCTGCTTGACCATTGCTCTGAGGGAAACTTGGAGTAGAGTAGTAGTTCTTGATTTTGTACTTCGCACAGAAGCTTTTCATTAGTTTACTGTCAAACTGTGTACCACTGTTTGCTATTATTGCCCTTGGGATCCCAAACCTGGTGATGATGTTCTTCCAGATGAAGTTCTTCACATCAGTATCTCGAATCTTCTCAAGGGGTTCAGCTTCTACTCACTTTGTGAAGTAATCAGTTGCTACCAGCAGAAACTTCCTTTGCCCAGTTGCTTGGGGCAGTTGTCCAACAAGATCCATGCTCCCACTGGGCAAATGGCCAAGGGCTAGCTACTGGGTTCAAATCTACTACTGGTTGATGTATCAAAGATGTGAACCTTTGACACTTCTCGTACTTTCTAACGTAGGCTTCAGCATCCTTCTGCATGTCGGACCACCAGTACCCCTGAGTAATGGCCCTATGAGCAAGTGATCTGCCCCCAGCATGGTTTCCACATACTCCTTCATGTATTTCATACAAGAAGTCTTCAACCTGGGAGGGATGCACATATCTCAAAAAGGGACCAGTGAAGGATCTCCTATAGAAGTGGCCATCTGCTGTTAGGTTGAACCTGGCTGACTTCAATTTGATCTTATGTGCCTTTCTTCGGTCGTCTAGCAGCTTGCCATCTCTAAGGAACATCACTATTGCATGCATCCAACTTGGACCTATCTCCACACACATTACATCGTACTCTGTGATCAGTGGTTCCACGCTTGGGTCAGACAAATAATCAACTATTATTGTCCTTACCTCTCCTGATTTCATTGCACTAGCCAAGTTAGCTAAGGCATCGGCATGACTGTTATCATCTTGGCTAACCTGCTGTAGCCGGCAATCTTAAAACAATGCTAGCAGTCTGATAACTTCTTTGACATAAGCTATCATTCTTTCATGTCGGGCTGTATACTCGCATGTTGTCTAATTCACAACAAGTTAGGAGTCACAGAAGATTACTACCTCATCAGCTTCCATTGCGGCTGCTAACTTCAACCCTGTGATCAGTGCCTCATACTCTACTTCATTGTTTGAGGCCTTGAACCCCAAATGAATAGACTGCTCTAACATTCACCCGTCTGGTGATACTAACACTATTCTTACCCCCGCTCCTTGACAGTTTAAAATTCTATCAACAAACAGGCGGAACGAGTCGCTGATGTAGATGTCGCAGGGCTTTGGTTTCTCTTCTTTCTTCTGTTTTGCTTGAGTGGGGTTCTTTGGCCCCAGCTAGGTTTCTTCTTGCTCTCTTGGGCACCTCAAGCCGTGGCTCACCGGAGTCCGACGTGGAATGGAATCAGGTGTGAACTCGGCCACAAAGTCGGCCAAAACCTGGCCCTTTGTTCTCCTTCCTCTTCTCTGATTACCACTGTACTCACTGCGTGCTCCGAAATTGCCAAGTATAAGAATAGTTCCTCTCCAGGTACTAGATTTGACAGAACTGCAGCTGTTCTCAGGTACTTTTTCAAGTCGGCCAAGGAGATTTCGCACTCTTCCGTCCACAAAAAATCTGTGGCCTTCTTTAACAAACCAAAAAATGGTTTACACTTATCCAAACTTCTGCTTATAAACCTATTTAGGGCTGTGGCCCTTCTAATCAACATCTGCACTTGTTTTGCCGATGTCGGGCTTTTCAAGTGAATGATGGCCTTGATTTTATCCGGCCTTGCTTCAATGCCCTTTCTGGTAACCAAGTATCCCAAGAACTTACCAGACCCGACTCCAAATGCGTATTTCGAAGCATTGAGTTGGAGCCAATATGTTCTCAAGATATCAAAAACTGCCTTCAAGTCGACCAGATGATTCTCAGGTTCTTTGGTCTTCACGACCATGTCATCAATGTATACTTTTACTATTTTTCCAATTAGATGTCTGAACATCTTGGTTTCTAACGTCTAGTAGGTTGCTCCTATATTTTTTAGCCCGAAAGAATCACTTTGTAGCAGTACAGCCCTTTAAGGGTGACAAATGCAGTCTTCTCCTTGTTAGGAAGGTACATCACTATCTGGTGATATCCCTTGTAAGCATCTAGGAAGCTCATCTTTTCATGCCCTGAAGTGGCATCTACTAACTGATCAATATTGGGTAGTGGGAAACTGTATTTGGGACAAGCCTTATTCAGGCTGGTGAAGTCCACGCAGACCCTCCACTTCTTATTCTTCTTTTTCACAACTACTGTATTAGACAGTCAGGTTGGGTAGTTCACCTCTTGAATTGCCTTGGCTTCCAACAGCTTGTCCACTTCCTTCTCTACTGCTTCCACATGAACCAACGTCAGCCTCCTTGCTCCCTGGATGACAGGTTTAGCCAACCTGTCCATATTTAGTGTATAGCAAGTGACCTCGGGGTCAATGCCAGGCATCTCATATGGCGTCCAGCAAACACCTCTATGTTTGCTCGCAAGAATACATCTAACTTCCTTTCCTTCTCCTCGGCCAAACCTAAGCCGAGAAGGAAGAAGCGCTCTTCATCTCCTTATTGGACCAGAATTCTCTTCAAGGCTTTCTCGCTTTTGTCAGCTGGCACTTTGCCAACGTCATCTATAACTTCTATGTCTTCGTCTTCAATTTCTGTTGTTTCTGTTTCTCGCACGTTGCAGGTGAATTTCATTGCTGCCATGGAGCAATTTTTTGCCTGCACCTGATCCCCTCTAACTTCCTCAATTCCATGATCTGTTGGGAACCGCAACAGTTGGTGTAGCGTTAAGGGAACAACCTTCATTGTGTGCAACCATGGCCTCCCCAAGATAATAGTGTAAAGGGAGGGGGTGTCAATTACTGTAAACTCTGTGCTTACCTTTCTGGTGCCTGCCTGCAGCTCCAAATTTATTACTCCCAGGGGCCATGTCGGTGTTCCATTGAATCCGACCATTGGGCTGTTGGACTGTTCCAAATCATCTCGATGAAGGCCAAGCACCTTGTAACATCGGACATACATGATGTCACAAAAGCGGCCTTGGTCGATCAGAATGTGCCTTACTTGGCATTCCCCAATCTTGAGGGTCACTACCACAGCATCGTTGTGTGGATGCTACACCATGTCTAAGTCTGCCTTAGTAAAGAACACCATTGGCCCTTAGCACTCATTTGTCATAGGCCTCTTTTGCTGGACCTGATACACATATTGTAAATGCCTCACCCTCTGAGTCTTTCCACATATCTTGTTCTCATCGACCCTCGAGTGAATCACATTGCTCACTCGAGGTCCATTTGCTTGCTGTTGCGGTGGTGGTGGAGGTGGCGCTCCCGGTGCCTGGCAGTCTTGCTTGCTCTTCCCTCGTTCTGGCCTCATCTACTAGGTCTTTCAAGTGACTGTAGACACCCCATTTTTGACCGACCTTAAGACTCAGACGTCATCGATTGAGCGCTCGGTGATTGCGAATGTTGTGCTCGTTTCGAGGTTTCGGAGTTCTTGGCTGAGAGCCTCACCTCCAGACCTCGGGACTCTTTGTACTTTGACTCGGTCTGCGAACTAAGTCTTGTTTTCTCTTCCCGGAGGGAGGGAGAGGTCTTGTAGACCATCTCTCAGTGGTCGTAGAATACTTTTCGTGGTCGTAGGCCACTGTTCCCGTTTGAAGACTAGTTTTCAGTTTTCGGAGCCGTCGGTCGTTCGCCTCGGTTCGGGACCGCTTAACATTCTCCGTTTGGCACATTTTTTGGAACACAATTTGTTTCCTCTGTCTAGAGGGACACTGTGGTCCGGGAGACCACTTTTGTGGTCATACGCCACTTTTTGTGCTCAACATCCAGTTTTCGAGGCCCCCGGCTGCGCGTCTTGCCTCCCGAACTCTCGTTTTGAATCCATGTTGGTTCGTTCTTGGCACGAACCTTGTTTTCCTTGTTTGGAAGGTGGTACAAGGGTGGGAGGCCATCTTTCTCCTTGGAAACCACTTTTCTCCCCGCCAGCCGGTTTTCTGGTCGGGAAACTGGTTTTCTTGGTCTTTGGGCCACATTTTCGGTTTCCTACCCCACATTGGCTTGCTTTCAGTGTGGAGACCACCAATTAACCTGGCCGACCACTTTTTTTTTGGAAAACAGAAAAAGTGGTCGGTCGACCACTAAAAGTACAGGCAGCCGACCAGTTTTTTCTGGTCGGCAGCTTTCCTTCTGTTTGGCAGACTGTGTGATGCCAGCTGTGCCAGCTGGAGGACACAGACTGTATCCTCCATACACGTGTATGGAGGGATTGCATCCATGTTTAGCTTCTCCAAGAAGCTTGAACCCTTGTTTTTTCTATAAGGGAGGCTCTCCCTCTCCATGATTAGGGTTCAGAAAATTTCCTAAGGCACAAGCATATATCTCCCTCTATATCTCTATATTTGGGGCCTAAAAAGTGTGTTGTTCCTCACTTTTGCACCACAACTCTTAACCACACACCCCCATCATTGAGCTGAGGTTCTTTGAGGACATATTTGGGGGTTAAAAAGGCTGGCTTTTGGCTGAGAAAGAAGCTTTTGTTGCAGTGCTTCAAAGGTAACCTCTTTTCTCCCTTTTAAGCTTTGTTTTGGTTACTCTCTTGGCCCCATTTGCATGCTTATTTGGGCTTAGCTTCCAACTGAAAAAATTCTTGTTTTAAGCTGCTTAATATGTTTGTTTAAGGCCCTTTTGGTGCTGAGGGTCATCTTCCGTCTTGCATGCCCTATTTGGCCTTGTTTTGTGCCATGCCATAAGGCCTTTGAGTTAATCTTTGCATGGCCTTTTAGCCACTAAAAATCCAGTGGATTTTCAGTGGTTGGTATGCGGTTTTGAGGCCCTAAATCAGAGAGGGGTGACCCTCTCTCTTTTGGTCTTGTTTGCTTGCATTTTTTGCCTATCAAATGAGCATATGTTTTCATACTTTCAGGCTCGGTTCACGCACGTTTTTGGTGACTTTTAGGGCCTGCCTAGACTCTGTCTATGGCTGGTTTGGTCACCTTGGGTTTGCCTCTTGCATGTGTAGAGTAATCCCTTTTGTGGCTTATCAAAGTAGCATGTCATTCTTGCATGTATTGGTCATATTTCAGTGGGTTTTTTGGTCATAATTTGGAATGCCATGACTCTGTTTTTGGCTAGTTTGATAGCCTCTCACATGCTTCATATGCATGTAGTGTAAATCATGTTTACTAGCTTAGAATGCATGATGTTTTGGCCCTCTATTCTAGCATATTTTGGCCGTGCTCCAACCTGGTTTTGTTCATATTTTGGGCTGCCTTAGCTCTTTTTTGAGGCCTCTTGGTCAAAAGATGCTTGCCATGCATGCTTGTAGTGTAATAGCCTTGACTAGTTTCGAGTTTTGAAGTCCTTTGCATGCTTAACTTGAGGTATTTTCATGTTTTAGCATCATTGAGCATGATATTTCAGAGCATATAGAGCTGTCATACTTCCATGTTTTCCTCTCTTTAAATGCCCTTGAGAGTTGTGCTTTTATACCCTATTTTGTGAGCCATTGCATGAGCTTCATTTTGTGCCTTTCAAGCATCATCCCAACTCATTTTGCTACTGTTTTGGGCCTGCATAGGGTAGTTTGGAGTTGGTTTGGCCATTGAGCATTGCCTTGCATGCCTATAGTGTAATACACTTCACTAGTTTCGATACTTGAGCCATTCAACATGCATTACATGAGTTGTTTGCATAATTCGAAGTCATTTTGTATGCATTTCAGAGCTGAAACATGTGTCATTGCACTCCATATTTTCATCCTTTCAATGCGTTTTGGAAAGTTGTGTTTTGTGCCTTAGACTTAGGGCTGTTGCATTGTGCATTCTCGTATGTGTTTGATGCCTTATTTTCCATCATCTATTGGCCACTGATTTGGGTGTGGCTGAGGCCCATCCATTTTGGTTTAAGTCCATTTTGCATTAAGTATGCCATTGTAGTTCATATCATTGAGTATGCCATGTTGTCGCATGATTGATCATTACATTGTGCATGCTTTGTTCATCTCATTGTGTATGTTAGTTTCTACGTGCATTGTGTATGCTAAGTGTCATGTGCATTGAGTATGCCATTGTTAGTTCATAGCATTATGTATGCTAGTTGCATGTTTGCATGTTATCCATTGCATGTTTGCATGACTTAGTTGCATTGCATTAAGATTGCATGCTAGAGTTGCATCGGTGCATGCCTTATTTGTTGCATTGTGTTTGGAATAGGGGTTAGTCCGAACACGGGGAACGAGGGACGTTTCATGCTTGAAATGATGAAACATGTCTCGATTCCCAGTCGCCGACACTCTTGACTACCCATGACGGAGTTGTTGGCTTTAGGTGCTTGTATGTGCATTCATTTCACATTGAGTCGTGCAATTCAACTCCTCGGCCATCGTGCATCGAGATGCGTGATTGGTGGCCCAAGGGTCAAGGACTACACTCCCTTGAGCTTATGCAATGATGGGGAGAGTGGTCGTGCACACATGTGTTGCGAATACTTTGCCATCTCTCTCTTGCCTTCTGTTGCAGAAAACCAGAAACCAGGGGCAGAAACTGGTCGGCCGACCAGATTTAGTGGTTGGCACCACTTTTTCTGGTTTTTCACCACAAAAGTGGTCGGCAGGTGGTCTCCAAGGCCAATAGCTAGTCGGCAGCCTTCCCAGATTTACAGGGTAAAGTTTCAGCCTTCTGGAGCTTTGTGCAGTGTTCTGAGGTCAATTGTAAACAGAGGCAAGTCGGGGCGTCGCGAGGGATTTCCGAACAAGGCAATTCAAGCATGCGTGCATCCTTTGTCATTCAAAGCAGAGTTAGGGCAGCTCACATTCATTTAGTTTGCATGCTCAGTTAGGTTGTTTACTTAGTTAATGTTGTGTAATAAGTAGTTGTAACTTGTTATTCATTTCGTCATGTAATAACTAGTTTAATTAGATTAGCTTAGATTAGCTAGCTGGTTCTGTATTATTTATTCAGACCCTCTGTCGAGAGGGCAAATTTTGTAATAAGTGTGCGTATGTGTGATGCATGTCTTCCAACCCCCACTTCTTTCTCCCTTTTATTTACTAGCTTACGATGGTTAGTTTTAGGGCATGTTTCAATTAGCATCCTTATGCTCGCATGTTTGCATCCATTCATCTGTTTTGCATGCACCGGGCTCGGCGCATCATACTAATTGCATTGTACTTCAATTCCAAGTTGAATACATATATCAAATTGTATCTCACATGACATTTTAGAATAGCCGAGCCTATCTTAGTTACATTTTGCATGTGTTGCATTAGGCATTCTTGACATAGCTAGGATCATGCATTGATACTAACTAGCTTCTATTTTGGCTCGGAGTACACTGTAAGTGTTTATTCTTTAGCATCTTGCATGAGTGTGAGTGTTGCCATGATAGCATACTTGCCATGAGGCTATTTGCTTATGTGATATAATTGTCTGAATGCCTGTGGGTGAAGGTTGGGTTACTTGAATTGGGACAATTCATTGATTGCGAGTTTTAAGCCCACTTGAGAGTGGCAAATCACCATGTTTTCTAAGCCCACTTGAGGGTGGCAAAATCTGCATTTTAGCCTACTTGGGAGTGGCAAACCGCTTTAAAAAACAAACATGAGATGTTTTGTTCCAACTTAGGCGATCCAGCCTATACTTGTTTGACGTGCACATAACATAGTAATTCTAGGCTAATAACCGGAATAAGAACACATGTGTTTTCAAAAACAAGATATCATGTTTAGTAGTGGCCGATCTTTGATCGGGGGCAGGGGTGCTCAAAAACAAAATAAAATATTTAGGTGGTGACTCTGTATCTGGCAAAGCAGTCCATGTTTGGCACTTCTTTCTAAAAATCAGTTTTTCAAAACAATTTGCCGGATTTGGACTCTTTGGTGATTTATCGATCTTGCGTTGCACTTTGCAAGATCAGATTCAGAACCGTGACATTAAGTCCGAACTGTAGTGAGCCCAATGAACAAAACGGGATTTTCCCGGGACATTTGGGCGCGTCTACAGTTTCTGGCAACTCCGCTGGGGATTTAGAGAACTTGACTCGAACTCATGATGTGTTGTTTTGATTACACTTATATGTTTCTTTGCATTGCATGTGCATTGGTGCGCCTAGGACACCGTGTTTGCCATCTGCTATTCCTGAATGGTCTGCCGGAGGCTCGCTTTGAGAAGCGTGCCATAAGGTTGACCGGTTACGGGCTCTGCCACGATGAGAACACAAACCTGGTTTTTACCGGGACACCCTTTTTGACCATTCGACCTAGTGCATATTCGGAATCCATAGTGACTATTCCAAGCTAGCACAGGTTGCTTACCCGATTGTAGGTTGTTTGAAGCCGCTATGTGCATAGTGAAACCCTAGCTCCTGACAAAATAGGACAGGGAAACCCTATCCCAATATATGAGTGTTTTGGCTCTCACTTGCTTGCTATGTGCTTTTAGAGTGCGTCTCTACAGGAATGCATGTATCAGTTTGCAAAGTCTGGGTATCAGGCCTGAGGGCATCAGTATTTTGGGGGGATCAGTTTTACCCGAAGGTATCAGTTTACGGGCAGAGTTTTGGGTAGAATTTAGTAGAGAGCACAGTCGTTCAAGCTATGCTTATACCTGTTCTGGTGAAATCAAACTGAGGTGCTGTCTGTTTTCTCTTTTGCAAGGTAGTTGTGGAACTATAGCTTCAGAGGGCTCCAATATCTCCCGGGTACATTGGATTCGTGCTGATAGACTTTGTCAGGTTAGAGATTTAGTTCAAAGCAACCAGTGTTTCCTTTGCCAGTGGTAAGGCAAGAAAAGGCCAATCAGGCACAGATCACCCATTCAACAGTCCCCAGTTCAGCGGTCATTATCCACCCCACCTGTACGCAGTTGGGCTGAGATATCTGTTTCCATCTCAGAAAGGGGATACACACTTGTTCAGTCAGATCAGCAGTTTTCAGTTAGTATGGAAGAGATGATGCGTCAGCTCCAAGAAATTATGCGGGTCATGCAGCAGGATGCTGCCCGCCAGGCAGAAGTGGCTACACGCCAAGAAGAAGTAGTGGCCCAACAGGTAGAGTTAATTACCAAGCTACAGCAGCAAACCAGAGCATCTGCTTCACACCCAGTTCCTCCCCCACCAAGAGTCCCAATACTTGGGGAGACAGCAAATGTCCAAGAAGATGCGGACATCCCAACGGGGCCGGCTCCGCCCTCAATCTTACCTCAGCTGTCCAAGGCACCCACACCCACCAATCTACCGGATTCTCCCTTTGAGTTCGAGGTGGACCCCACGGCATTAAAAGTGAGCAAGCTTGAAAAGCTATTCAAGAAATCTTAGGGTGTCAAGTCCATTCCAGATATTGAGGATGGGTACACCAACTCGGCCGTGACGTTGCCGGACCGGTTCAAGATGCCACATATCGACCGCTTCGATGGTTCTGGAGACCCAATGGTGCACCTCCACCTGTTTTCTGATATCCTGAGGCCAATGGGCTTGACCACAGTCCAGAAGCTGTCACTATTTGGCCGAACCATGTCTGGGATAGCCGCAATCTGGTATGCGAAATTGGAGAACTCTGTGAAACAGAACTAGGAAGAGATGGCTGAGGCCTTCATTGCTCAATACTCCTATAACACACAGATCGAGGTCACAACTCGTGATCTTAAAGTCACTCGCCAAGAGCCAAAGGAGAGCTTCTCCGATTTTGCGACCCGTTGGAGGGCTAAAGCCTCGATGATGACCATCAGGCCTGTTGACAAAGATCATATTCGGATGGTTGTGCGCAACCTCCAGCCCAAGCTCATGCAGAAGATGATCGTTCTCCCCCTCCCCACCTTTGCAGATCTATATAAGATTGGGGTACAGATCGAGGACGCTATGAAGCAGGGCCTCATTGACCAGAAGAAGGAGCAGCCCAGGAGGGCGTTTTCCGCAGTTCGAATGCGACCACCAGTGGTGATGCAGATGCAAGATCTTCTGAAGTGGGCATGGTCACCACCACCGCATCAAAAACAGCTACCCCATTCACCGGTGCGTCCGGAAGTAGCTCACAAAAAACCAAATATCCACCTCGAGTCAAGAGGGTTTTTACCCCACTTTATATGTCTTTGTCAAAGGTTCTAGAGGTCTTACTCTGGAAAAGATATCTAAAACCGTTGGAACAACGGCCTTTACCCGATCCTATCCCTCCAAAGCATGACCAAACTAAATACTGTGCCTACCATCAACAAACCGGTCATGACACTGACAGTTGCTTTCATCTTCGCCATGATGTACAAGATCTGTTTGACAACAAGGTCATCGCCGCACCAGCTCAGCAAAGTCTATCGCCACTGGATCAGTGAACTTGGGGGATAGTACGAATATGTGATCAGGGGATGAACCAACTGGAGCGGCACTCAATTTACTCCAGATGTGGCGTATGGCACGCACTGTTTTGAGCATCTGTGAATGCTGGTTTTTGGTACTTTCTGATTCGGGTATTGAGTCAGTTTTGTTATGTCGTTTAAAGTTGTCCCATGGTATAGAGTCAGTCTTTTCATACTGAGTCAGTTGGGTCTGTCTTGTTGTATCGAGTCAGTCTTGTTTTGTTAGAGTCGGGTGATCCCGGGGGCGTTACCTCGGGTATCACTATTTTGTTTTATGTTTGTCTTTTCGCTTTCTTTTGAGTCTGTTTCTGCCGGGGAGCCAGTTACACCAAAAGATCTAATTGAAATAGCTGTGGTTTTCATGCTTTTGTGCTTGTTTCTGCTTTGAGCCTGTTGTGCTAGCAAACTTGAATGAAACGGCAGTGCTTTTCACTTGGTTTTCTGTGCCTTTTAGTCATTACATCGACCCAAGTTTTTCAAAACCTTTTTGAACATTGTGATGAAAACGAAGAGGAAGGAATTCCTCGGGTTTTGCAAAATTTGATCAATTAAGAGAAAGAAAGGCGTGCTAAGCCCTTAATGAATGAAATCATGTTTGTTAATGTGAGTACTGAGAAGGATCCCGGCTTTATCCAGATTGGTTCTACACTGTCCTCAGCGCGAGCGATTTGTCGCTTTCTTAAAAGATTTCAAAAAATGTTTTGCGCGGTCCTGCGAAGACCTGTGTGGAATCGCTCTTGAGATTATGCAGCCTGGGATCGCTCTTAGCCTCGAGACTCGACCCCTTTTGCTTTCAAACCTTGAACTTGGATTCAGAATGTTCAAAGGTCAATCATGATGTCAGGCCTGTGTAGCCAGATTCGAGGTGGCCCTCGAACTAGGGACAAGAAAGTCAGATCAAGAAGGTCAGACGTCGTCAAAAAGAAGCTTGCGAAGTTAGATCAGAAGTAGCCCTTGAACTAGGGGCAAAATTGTCAAAGGTGCTCGAAGAGTCAAAAAAATTGGGATGTGTCTCAAGCTAACAAAGATCAGCAAGAATGCCAAATCCCAGAGGGAAGGAAAGAAGAAAGTATTGTCGAAGGATAACCGAGTTCCAATCCACAACACTAGGGGCAAATTCAGCCCCATTGGATGGACTCCTGCATCGTCAGCGAACAGCAACCATTCTCCTGGATTCAGATGACTTCAGGATCTCAAAACCATTTGACATGGACAAAGCTACACTTTTACCCTTGAGAGGCTCGCTGGGCTGAAAACCCGGAAGGGCGACCCAGGCAAAAGTTAGAGCAAGAAAAAAAGAAAAGAACAAAAAAAAAAGGAGAAAAAGAAAAGTGAAGAAAATGAAAAATTCTGAACAAAGAAAATGAAAATGAAAATGAAATGAAAAGAAAAGAAAAACATAGCTCGCAAGATTGAAAACCCGGAAGGGCGGCCTTGGCAAAAGTTAGAGCGCAAAAGGAGAGGTTAATACCCAAGTGTACCTTAACCCCGAACTACATGAGGCTTGATTCCCATGTTTGGAATACGTAGGCAACTTTATTCTGAAGTCCAGCCATAAAACACTTCAAATTCAACTGTCCTGTCTATGAGATTGAACGAGTCATCTTTGTCATTTCTGTATCCAAGAGTTCAGTTGTGACCTTCACCATGAGAACTGATTACAGCGCGCTGCGGTACTATTCAAACAAGGGGCAACTTTCCGTTGCCATACAGTGTGCTGCGGTGCTATTCAAACAAGGGGCAACTTTCTGTTGTCGTGCAGTGTCCTTCAGACAAGGGGAAATTTTCCATTGTTTTTAGATCTGAGGTTGTGCATCTCAAGAGTCAATTCCACGTTGGTCAAGCAGTGGCCATTTGCAAAAATAGATTTTTAGAATTTTTAATGAGGTTGACTAATTCTCTCGGAAAAATTATTCCATTTTTTCCAAAACTGGACCATTTTCTTAGCCCCCAAAAAGGAAAATTTTCAGTGCTCATAACCTAACTTGCATGATTTTAAATCAGAAAATCGAACAAGCATGTTAATCTAACTCTCATGTTGGTCAAAATTGTTTTAGCAGAACGTCAAAAAACAAAAAATGGTCAAAATAATGAATGAGGGGCACAGTTAAGGCAGGTGCTCTGTCTTTTCCCCATTGTCAACATATTTGCCAGAAAGGGCACCGTATCTGCCAGAAAAGGGCACAACAGAAACTAACAGCAAAATGCCGAAAGTTCTTTCATCCTCCAAGCAGCGAGGTATCAAGCTAAGTGCAAAGCACGAACTGGAAGGGCAGATATTTCCATTCCCTCATCTGGACAGATCTAATCACGTCCAAACTCCCCAGTAGAGCATCATCAACCAATGTCAATTGCAGATCTGCTGCACATCCAGCCGCATCGCAACCCCTCTGTGGGGGAAGTTCACTATTGTGAGCAGAAGAAAGAAGAATCTAGCAGAATGCTAGGGGCACGAGCCCACAACTTCCTGTTTATCCATCAACCACGCAGGGGAGGGATAAAAAAATGAGAGATTGAAGAATAGAGAGAAGAGCGCTGAGAGAAAAAGTGAGAAAAGGGCTTTTCAGAAAAACAAAGCCTGAGGGCCGAGTGATGTGAGAATCACAAATGAGAAAAGGTGGGAAACAATACCCAGAGAAACAGGCTTCCTGTGCACGTCTGAGTGTCGTGTCTTTTTGTTTTATCTCGATTCTTGTTTTGAGTCGTTTCAAGTGTTACTCGATGTGTTTAGGTTGTTTACCTTTTGTTTTCCGTTGTTGGGTCGTAGTGCGCTGTGTTCAGTCGTAGGCTCAATACCCCGGTCAAGAACTCATCTCTCAATTTCAAAAATAAAATCGTTTTGCGCTCCGAGTGCCGTGCCGTTCTCCACATCTGTGCAAAACGAGATTCGTTCTTTCATAAAACCGTAGGGTTCAACCCAGGTCATGCGCGAACAGTAAAACCAAGACCTATCTGAAGCTATATAGGTTCCAGACTGCAAAGCAAAAGAAAAGAGGGAAATGTCGGTATCTGAGTTTGTTTCAACTTCAGTAAGTTCCGAGATTGCATTCCGTGTGTACCTCTTCAGGTCTTGCCAATGCTCGAAGTATGAGTGTGCTCTATCTCAAGCTAAGATGAAGTCTGCTTCAAGCCAGAATGGCGATCAAAAGTGCTCTCCCTGAGTACCATTCCTGCTAGAGGCCTCTTGGCTGTGTTCGCAATGAGTTCCTAGGAGACTAACTGCGACGGTGGAAACTAGAGTTCGAATGGCTGATGCCTAGAACGCAAAGGTTCGGGATTTCCGAGACTAGAGTCTGGTTTAAATACCCAAAGGCGTGTCCTCGGCTTGAAATCTATATAGAAGCCCCATAGGTTGAGATAGCATGTATGCACCTTAATTCTGGATACTGAACCAACCTAGTCTGTCACCCCATTAGAGAATAGGGAAAGTTATGAATATGATCAGGAAGAAAGGCAGCATCCAAAGTGTTCTACATGAAGAACCCTTGTCAAGATTTCAGAGCCTTTGTACTGTGAGTTGAAGGTAAGTGTTCGAAGAGCACAAGGGGAGATCCCCGTCAAAGTAGAGCAGTTCATCGCCACTCCCCACATGAGGTGCTTTCTAAAGCGCCGCTAGGTTTGTTTATTGCATTCCTTAACATCATGCATTGTATTGCATTGTACCTATCAAGTTTCTCATTTATGCACGATATTGTATGTACGGTTCATTCAAAGAAGTTCCGTTTAAGGTCATTCACTTTAGTGTATCCATCACACTTCATTTCCTTTTGTGTATCCATCACACTTGTTCACTTAGTGCATCTATCACACTTCGTGTTCACCTTTTGTGTATCCATCACACTTGTTCACTTAGTGCATCTATCACACTTTGTGTTCACCTTTAGTGTATGTATCATACTTGTTCACTTAGTGCATCTATCACACTTTGTGCTCACCTTTTGTGTATCCATCACACTTGTTCACTTGGTGCATTTATCACACTTCGTGTTCACCTTTAGTGTATTTATCATACTTGTTCACTTAGTGCATTTATCACACTTTGTGTTCACCTTTTGTGTATCCATCACACTTGTTCACTTAGTGCATCTATCACACTTCGTGTTCACCTTTAGTGTATCTATCATACTTATTCACTTAGTGCATCACTTAGTGCATCTATCACACTTTGTGCTCACCTTTTGTGTATCCATCACACTTGTTCACTTAGTACATCTATCACACTTTGTGTTCACCTTTAATGTATCTATCATACTTGTTCACTTAGTGCATCTATCACACTTTGTGCCCACCTTTTGTGTATCCATCACACTTGTTCATTTAGTGCATCTATCACACTTTGTGTTCACCTTTAGTGTATCTATCATACTTTGTTCACTTAGTGCATCTATCACACTTCGTGTTCACCTTTAGTGTATCTATCATACTTGTTCACTTAGTGCATCTATCACACTTTGTGCACACCTTTTGTGTATCTATCACACTACGCTCACTATGTGTATCTATCACACGCTCACTTTGTGTATCTATCACACGCTCGCTTTGTGTATCTATCACACTATGCTCACTTTGTGTATCTATCACACATGCTTGTCCACTTAGTGTATCTATCAAACTTCGTTCACCTTTATGTATCTATCGCACATATTCTTGAGAATTGCATAATTTTCTTACATCTTTTCTGCATGTAATGTAGTGTGGTTTGAATTTGCCTGCTTAAACTGTTGTATTTATTGTGTATATTTGTTTCATTACAGCTTTCTTTGCATGATCATAAGTTATGTTCGGCATCTTGCATGTCCTTTGCATTTTGCCCCTGCCTGCGGGCACATCTCTTTGATTATCTCGTTTGTTTGTCTAAGTCTTCAGCCTTGTCAAAAATGGGTTGTCTCTGGGCTTTGACATTTACTCCCGTCACTTATGACTTTCGAGTTCTATCAAAGAGGGGCAACTGTAGACACCCCATTTTTGACCGACCTTAAGACTCAGACGTCATCGATTGAGCGCTCGGTAGTTGCGCATGTTGTACTCGTTTCGAGGTTTTGGAGTTCTTGGCTGAGAGCCTCACCTCCGGACCTCAGGACTTTTTGTACTTTGACTCGGTCTGCGGACTAAGTCTTGTTTTCTCTTCCCAGAGGGAGGGAGAGGTCTTGTAGACCATCTCTCAGTGGTCGTAGACTACTTTTCGTGGTCGTAGGCCACTGTTCCCGTTTGGAGACTAGTTTTCAGTTTTCGGAGCTGTCGGCCTTGCACCTCAGTTCGGGACTGCTTAACATTCTCCGTTTGGCACGTTTTTTGGAACACACCTTGTTTCCTCTATCTAGAGGGACACTATGGTCCGGGAGACCACTTTTGTGGTCATACGCCATTTTTTGTGCTCAACAGCCATTTTCGAGGCCCCTGGCCACACGTCTTGCCTCCCGAACTCTCGTTTTGCATCCGTTTGTTTCGTTCTTGGCACAAACCTTGTTTTCCATGTTTGGAAGGTGGTACAAGGGTAGGAGACCATCTTTCTCCTTGGAAACCACTTTTCTCCCCGCCAGCCGATTTTCTGGTCGGGAAACTGGTTTTCTTGGTCTTTGGGCCATATTTTTCTGGTTTCCCACCCCACCATTAGCTTGCTTTTAGTGTGGAGACCACCAATTACCCTGGCCGACCACTTTTTTTTTGGGAAACTAGAAAAAGTGGTCGGTCGACCACTAAAAGTAGCAGGCCGACCAGTTTTTCTGGTCGGCAGCTTTCTTTCTGTTTTGGCAGACTGTGTGGATGCCAGCTGTGCCAGATGGAGGGCACAGACTATATCCTCCATACACGTGTATGGAGGGATTGCATCCATGTTTAGCTTCTCCAAGAAGCTTGAACCCTTGTTTTTTCTATAAGGGAGGCTCTCCCTCTCCATGATTAGGGTTCAAAAAATTTCCTAAGGCACAAGCATATATCTCCCTTTATATCTCTATATTTGGGGCCAAAAGTGTGTTGTTCCTCACTTTTGCGCCACAACTCTTAACCACACCCCATCATTGAGCTGAGGTTCTTGGAGGACATATTTGGGGGTTAAAAGGCTGGTTTTTGGCTGAGGAAAGAAGCTGTTGTTGCAGTGCTTCAAAGGTAACCTCTTTTCTCCCTTTTAAGCTTTGCTTTGGTTACTCTCTTGGTCCCATTTGCATGCTTATTTGGGCTTAGCTTCCAACTGAAAAAAGTCTTGTTTTAAGGTGCTTAACATGTTTGTTTAAGGCCCTTTTGGTGCTGAGGGTCGTCTTCCGTCTTGCATGCCCTATTTGGCCTTGTTTTGTGCCATGCCATAAGGCCTTTGAGTTAATCTTTGCATGGCCTTTTAGCCACTAAAATCCAGTGGATTTTCAGTGGTTGGTATGCGGTTTTGAGGCCCTAAATCAGAGAGGGGTGACCCTCTCTCTTTTGGTCTTGTTTGCTTGCATTTTTTGCCTATCAAATGAGCATATGTTTTCATACTTTCAAGGCTCGGTTCACGCACTTTTTGGTGACTTTTAGGGCCTGCCTAGACTCTGTCTATGGCTGGTTTGGTCACCTTGGGTTTGCCTCTTGCATGTGTAGAGTAATCCCTTTTGTGGCTTATCAAAGTAGCATGTCATTCTTGCATGTATTGGTCATATTTCAGTGGGTTTTTGGTCATAATTTGGAATGCCATGACTCTGTTTTTGGCTAGTTTGATAGCCTCTCACATGCTTCATATGCATGTAGTGTAAATCATGTTTACTAGCTTAGAATGCATGATGTTTTGGCCCTCTATTCTAGCATATTTTGGCCGTGCTCCAACCTGGTTTTGTTCATATTTTGGGCTGCCTTAGCTCTTTTTTGAGGCCTCTTGGTCAAAGATGCTTGCCATGCATGCTTGTAGTGTAATAGCCTTGACTAGTTCGAGTTTTGAAGTCCTTGCATGCTTAACTTGAGGTATTTTCATGTTTTAGCATCATTGAGCATGATATTTCAGAGCATATAGAGCTGTCATACTTCCATGTTTTCCTCTCTTAAATGCCCTTGAGAGTTGTGCTTTTATACCCTATTTTGTGAGCCATTGCATGAGCTTCATTTTTGTGCCTTTCAAGCCATCATCCCAACTCAATTTGCTACTGTTTTGGGCCTGCATAGGGTCTGTTTGGAGTTGGTTTGGCCATTTGAGTATTGCCTTGCATGCCTATAGTGTAATACACTTCACTAGTTTCAATACTTGAGCCATTCAACATGCATTATATGAGTTGTTTGCATAATTCGAAGTCATTTTGTATGCCATTTCAGAGCTGAAACATGTGTCATTGCACTCCATATTTCATCCTTTCAATGCGTTTGGAAAGTTGTGTTTTGTGTCTTAGACTTAGGGCCGTTGCATTGTGCATGATCGTATGTGTTTTGATGCCTTATTTCCATCATCTATGGCCACTGATTTGGGTGTGGCTGAGGCCCATCCATTTTGGTTTAAGTCCATTTTGCATTGAGTATGCCATTGTAGTTCATAGCATTGAGTATGCCATGTTGTCGCATGATTGATCATTGCATTGTGCATGCCTTGTTTATCTCATTGTGTATGTTAGTTTCTACGTGCATTGTGTATGCTAAGTGCCATGTGCATTGAGTATGCCATTGTTAGTTCATAGCATTGTGTATGCTAGTTGCATGTTTGCATGTTATCCGTTGCATGTTTGCATGTTATCCATTGCATGTTTGCATGACTTAGTTGCATTGCATTAAGATTGCATGCTAGAGTTGCATTGGTGTATGCCTTGTTTGTTGCATTGTGTTTGGAATAGGGGTTAGTCCGAACACGGGGAACGAGGGACGTTTCATGCTTAAAATAATGAAACATGCCTTGATTCCCGGTCGCCGACACTCTTGACTACCCATGACGAAGTTGTTGGCTTTAGGTGCTTGTATGTGCATTCATTTCACATTGAGTCGTGCAATTCGACTCCTCGGCCATCATGCATCGAGATGCGTGATTGGTAGCCCGAGGGTCAAGGACTACACTCCCTTGAGCTTATGCAATGATGGGGAGAGTGGTCGTGCACACATGTGTTACGAATACTTTGCTATCTCTCTCTTTTGCCTTCTGTTGCAGAAAACCAGAAACCAGGGGCAGAAACTGGTTAGCCGACCAGATTTAGTGGCTGGCCGACCACTTTTTCTGGTTTTTCACCACAAAAGTGGTCGGCAGGTGGTCTCCAAGGCCAATAGCTGGTCGGTAGCCTTCCCACGAATTCCCAGGGTGGAGTTTCAGCCTTCTGGAGCTTTGTGCAGTGTTCTAAGGTCAATTGCAAACAGAGGCAAGTCGGGGCGTCGCAAGGGATTTCCGAACAAGGCAATTCAAGCATACGTGCATCCTTTGTCATTCAAAGCAAAGTTGGGGCAGCCCATATTCATTTAGTTTGCATGCTCATTTAGGTTGCTTACTTAGTTAATGTTGTGTAATAAGTAGTTGTAACTTGTTATTCATTTCGTCATGTAATAACTAGTTTAATTAGATTAGCTTAGATTAGCTAGTTGGTTCTATATTATTTATTCGGACCCTCCGTCGAGAGGGCAAATTTTGTAATAAGTGTGCGTGTGTGTGATGCATGTCTTCCAACCCCCACTTCTTTCTCCCTTTTATTTACTAGCTTACGATGGTTAGTTTTAGGGCATGTTTCAATTAGCATCCTTATGCTCGCATGTTTGCATCCATTCATCTGTTTTGCATGCACCGGGCTCGGCGCATCATACTAACTGCATTGTACTTCAATTCCATGTTGAATACATATATCAAGTTGTATCTCACATGATATTTTAGAATAGCCGCCTATCTTAGTTGCATTTTGCATGTGTTGCATTAGGCATTCTTGACATAGCTAGGATCATGCATTGATTACTAACTAGCTTCTATTTTGGCTCGGAGTACACTGTAAGTGTTTATGCTTTAGTATCTTGCATGAGTGTGAGTGTTGCCATGATAGCATGCTTGCCATGAGGCTATTTACTTATGTGATATAACCGCCTGAATGCCTGTGGGTGAAGGTTAGGTTACTTAAATTGAGACAATTCATTGATTGCTAGTTTTAAGCCCACTTGAGAGTGGCAAATCACCATGTTTTCTAAGCCCACTTGAGGGTGGCAAAATCCGCATTTTAGCCTACTTACGAGTAGCAAACCGCTTTCAAAAACAAACATGAGATGTTTTGTTCCAACTTAGGCGATCCAATCTATACTTGTTTGCCGTGCGCATAACATAGTAATTCTAGGCTAATAACCGGAATAAGAATACATGTGTTTTCAAAAATAAGATATCATGTTTAGTAGTGGGCGATCTTTGATCAGGCGAGCGGGGGTGCTCATTGCATGGCCTTCCCCTCTCGTACCCAAGTTCCGAGCCGAAGCAACTTTGGTGATGACCGACACGTGGCCTTAGGCACGAGTCAGGGTTTCCTAAATTCCCCCAAAATAAAATATTTAGGTGGGGACTCTGTATCTAGCAAAGCAGTCCATGTTTGGCACTTCTTTCTAAAAATCAATTTTTCAAAACGATTTGCCGGATTTGGACTCTTTGGTGATTTATCGATCTTGCATTGCATTTTGCAAGATCAGATTCAGAACCGTGACATTGAATCCGAACTGTAGTGAGCCCAATGAACAAAACGGGATTTTCCCGGGACGTTCGGGCGCGTCTACAGTGACCTGTCTGATCAGATCTTCCAAATGCATCTTTAGGGCTCTACACCCCTGAGTCAGGTGCCATCCTCATTGTGGTAAGCACAGTGCTTCCTAAGACTCCTCCTCATAAATTCGCCAGGAATCTTCTCCGGCGCTCTAATATGGCTGGTTCCTGATCCTTTCTAGAACTTTATAAACCGAGATCCGGAATACAATGGTGACTGCCTATGCAGCCCTCAGCCATATTTCTTGCCTATTAAATCTAGTATTACCTCGGCCTCGCTTCGGCGAGCCATTTCTCTTCTCCTGCTTTGGCCCCTTCGTTCCCAGCGTATCCTCCTCTACTCTGGTATATTTCTCGATTCTTGCCATAAGCTCCTCCATACTCTTTGGTAGAGTTTTTGCCAGCTACTTCCGAAGCATGTAATCATCCTCCAAACCATTCTTGAAGGACACGACTGCCAATTCCTGATTGTATCCTGGTATTCGGTTGAACACCTCATAATACCTTTTGGCATAAGCCCTGAGGCTTTCACCCTCGCCAATTTTCAAAGCCATCAGGGAGTCTACCCTTAATGGTTGCAATTTGTTTGTGACAAACCTAGCTACAAACATCTTCGTTAGGCCTTCCCAACTCCTCACAGTTCCTTTTGGCAACTTGTGAAACTAATCCGATGCAATTTCCCCAAAGGATGAGGGGAACACCTTGCACAACAATGGTTCGTTCCTGGTATACAAGGCCATTGAATTCAGATATAGGCCGACATGAAAGTTCAGATCGGATTTACCGTCATAAATTTGGAACCTCGGCATATGAAACCTTTTTGGAGCCTCAAACCTATCCAACTCTATTAAGAACGGCATTTTCGGCTTGACGGGAGATGTGACCTCGGCATTTTGCCGCTTCCTCTGGAGGTAGTCCTTCAAATCCTCCTTAGTCCGACCAGAAGCTCGACTGTCAATGGATTTCAGCCTTTTTGGTGCGCTGCTCCCAGTGTCATTATGTGTCCTCTTGGACTTCTCTTCATTTACCGTGTCAAAACAAAGTTCCTTCCCTTGAACATGCCGATATTCCTTGACATAAGTTCCCTTAGTGCGAGGCGTCCTCTAAGACTCCCCCCTCATCGATTCTGCTCGCCCGGCATCCCGTAAAGGTCGATGTGAGTGTTTCTTCACCTTGTCATGCTGAGGGACTGCTGGGATTGCTTTCTGTCCCCCTTTCTGGGAGTCGTTCTTGGCCGCTGGAATCGACGTGTCTTTCAATGGAAATGGTGGTTGCATGACGTTGTTTTACATCATGAAGTTGACAATCGATTGCAGGTCTGCCAACTTGTTTTCCATTCCCTTCATCTCGCCATCCCTCCTCAACCATCTATCTTTCCATACCTAGAGGTTGCTTTCATTGTAATACTCGTCTCGACCTGATTTCTTCGGTGCATCTCCTTCTTTGCTAACGTCCTTCTCCCCGGGATTTTGATCCCGTGTTCCTTTATTACGGTTTTCTTCTTCCATGTCTGGATCGGCATGTTTATCACTCCCATTTGGGATGTCGCCTCCAATCTTGTCTCCCTACTCATTGTTGGCCATCTATTCTAACTAAGTTCCCACAGACGGTGCCAAATTGTGGATGTTGATTTCCGACCACACAACCAAACGGGAAACTCAGCTAGAGAGCACCGATAAAATAGATTAAGCTCGAACAATCTGTCACAGAAAGATAAGAATACCGTGGTGGTTCGTCCACCGGGGGTACTCCAACGCTCAAGTCAGTCATCGAATATCCCTCAAAGATAGCAAATTGTGCTTAAATTCACAAGAAAGAACTTACCTTAAACCCATGAGGATGCCCTGTTTTTATAACCAGCAGTGACCTGATCCCTTTAGAAGCCTCACTTCAGTGGACTCAAGCTCAATACTCATCCTGGACTCTCGGCTACATAGGGATAAACTCTCCTTGAGCCTTATCCTTATCCTAACTAAGGCCCTCCCTTGTTCTAGGACTCTTGTCCCTTATCCGCTCATTTCGGATTCCAATATCCCCGTAGATAACCTCGGCCTAGCCGAGATCACCTTGGTGTCAAGACCAGGCCAGATGGCATCTCGGCTGATACTTCAGCGTCACCTTGACCACGTGCTGTCGTTCACAAAATATATCTTCACAGTAAGATTAACCAATAGAGCTCCCTTGGTTACAAACTCCTATATCATTAGGAAATTAATAGTTTAAATATTTCGACTTTCGTGCTTGTCTTTAAGTTCATACGAAATTCAAATCAAATATAAATATGCAAAGTGTACATTGTGTATCATTTATAATATAATATATATTTTTTTGAGAACCAGGCAAAGTTCCAAATATATTACACATAAGACAAGAGTTTTACAGATTTTGCCAGTTTATGCATTGGCTCCACCAGAAACCCATCCACTTTAGTTACAGTGAGAAATTGAAAATGTTTACTTAAAAGCCAATGCATCTTGGACAACCAAAGCAACATCCCAATCCAGATTGCTTTGTTGGTCAAAACTATCTACCAAAATCTTACAATCTGTGAATACAGAGATGCAACAAATCTTCATCTTGACAACCCATTTAATAGCCTCCAAAAGAGCTCTAGCTTCTGCTAATAGAGGAGAAGACAGCCGAATAGAGAGCACTTGTTGAGACACTTGTACTTGAGCTTCGGCTAATACATAATATATATGTACAGTCATGCTACGTCGCTCGAAAAGAGCTGCCCCGAATCCCCCTAATCTAAAAACAACGTCGTTTCGACGTTTGAAATTTTTTTTTTTTTTTTTTTTTTTTTGGAGATCAGAAGAAGGGAGAAGAAGAAAGAGGAGGGAGGAGGAAGTGGAGAGAGGAGGAGGAGGAGGAGGAGGAGGGACTGGAGGGGGCCCAACAAATGGGGCTGGAGGCGGAGGCGGGGGACGGAGGCGACGAGCTGACGATCGGTGGAGGCGACGAGCTGCTGCTGCTGCGACGATCGGCGGCGGCGGAGGCACAGGCGACGATCGGCGAGCTTTCTCCCTCTCTCCTCCTCTTCCCCTCTCTTCTCTTTCTCTCCCTCTGCAGACTCGAAGGAAAATGGAAGGAAGAAGACTCGAAAATGGAGGAAAAAAAGAAAAAGAAAAAAAAAATGCTAATGCCCAAAACAACGTCGTTTTGGGCATTAGGGAGATTCGGGGGGGGGCAATCTCTCGAGCTACCAAACATTATTCTATATATGTATATGTATTAGTGATAGGTGCAAAAAATGCATTTTTATTTTAATATATATTTTCGACAATTTAATGAATAAAAAAGATTGAGTTAAATTTTAAAATCATTATTGGAACAACTAGCAATACATTCTTTGAAAAAAAAAATGTAACAAAGCTTCAAAATTATAATGAAGTGTGTTTATGAATATATAAATTTATAGTCCTTAGGTACAGATATGTGCACCATATAATTAATGCAGAGTGAATCTATAAATTTCTTGTTTGATCGGGTCATACTAAGATCCAAACAATATGCATAAACAACATAAATGAATAATTCAGTTTATTGTTTTCTGTTTGTCCTTTGCCTCATTGAGCATAAATTAAAGAACAAATTACACAAATCTTCCCTGATAATTGACACAAATACAGTAAGATCTATTATGATAGAATAATTACATTGTTCCATTCATTATACAATCGCATAACAATTTCACCCACATGTTTAAGTCACCGTTAACCATAACATTAGAAAAAATATATATATATATAGGGCAAATTATACCAATATCTCCTCATTTATTAGTAAATATCAACTTACCTTTTTAAACATATATATCTAATTGACTTGATTTCTAGTGCGCATGATATCTTCGAAAAACTCTATAAAATGAATAATTTAAATTATCAAGACAAATCCAAAATGAGTTTACAGTGGGCCGAGCTAGACAGTGTAGTTGAATATCCCAACTGGAAAGAATTTAACCTTTTTTTTACCATATTTAAACCACCTTCAAAATGGAACATTTGTAAGAATTTTTATAATTGATCAATTGGTATGTATGATTTCATAGATGGGGTAAGATGATATTCGTCGATAGTTAAGGCATTTTTTTGATGTTTAGTTGGAGTTTACTTTTCTCATTTGGAAAGATCTAATTTAACTTGACTTTTTGGCTAAGGCTGACTGAAATGATTATAATTTGGATATGATATTTTACTTTATTGATTAAATTAACTTATTTTGTCTTTTTGTACTTAGGTCTCGTTTGGGAATAGATTTTTTTAGTAACTTTTTGACTTTTTGACTAAAATATGATGAAAAAAAACTAGTATGTTTGTGATGACTTTTTTACTTTTTACGAAAAGATGTACAAAAAGTAAAGAGAAAATTGAATCTTTGACTTTTTAATATGAGTTGTTGACTTTTTAATTTTTTTAGTGACTTTTTGACTAAAATAATCACTTGCCAAACGAGACCTTACTTAGTCATTTTAGTCCTTTCCAAACAAGTAGATTTTTTGTTGGCCTATTTCCGTTATCAGTGATTTTTTTTAAAAGTTTTAGGAGATTCTACTTGACGAGACTAATTAAAAAAGTTTCAGAAAATACAAAAAGAAGTAAAAAATAGTGGATTTTTTAAGCTTATTTTGACTTTTTTCCTTTAAATTTTTTAAAAATAATTACTTTTTTAATTTGCCTATATAAGATTGATTGAAAAGTTTTAAATAAAAAAAAGTCACTAAAAATAAATTTAAGAAATTGGAAAAACAAAATGACCTATTTGAAAGATCCAAAACAGCTTAGTGTAATTAATCCAAAAAAAATTAAATTCTATGTTACCCTTTGAAACACTATTCCAATTTCCAAACAAAAAGGTGACCCAACCCAACCCAACCGGTACCCGACCCATACCCGTAGCCCCCCACCACCTCATATTTTTTTCCCAGCCTTTCTTTGCTCTCTCTACCTCTCTCAGAAGAAGAAACACCGTGTAGGGGCTGAGAGAAAGGTTGGGGTGGCTCAGTCGAAGGTGGGTTGGAACTTGCAAGCTATGGATTTCTCGATCGATTGTGGGTTTGGATGATGTATCAATCGAGGGAGGTGTTGTGCAATGGGGGGAGAGAGAAGTGGTGGTGTAGGGTGGCTGTGAAGATGCTGGTGGCAGCTGGAGGAGATAAAAAGGTGGGGGTGGACGCTGCTTTGGGGAAAGTTTGTTTAAAAGTACGTTCTTAAATAATTTTAATTCTTATTTTATTAATAATTTCAAAATAATTTTTTAAATAAACATCTGATGGTACACTGTTTAGAAATTCGGACCGGACCGGCTAGTCGGTTTAGGAACTGGGCCTTGTCCCGGTCCGGAAAACCCTTTAAACCCGGACTAAAGGCAAAACCGGTATAAAATTAAAAAACCGACAAATCCGGCGGTCGAACCGGTAACCCGAACCTAGTTTTGAGGGTCGATCCATTTTATTTTCATTTTTATTTTTATTTTTAAATTCTGTCTTTAATTTTATTTTTTTCTTTTCTTTCTGTCTTATATATATATATATATATTTCAAAATTTTAACTAAAAATTCTTACTTCAAGAGCCTCCTCTCATAAGAAGGAGTCTCATTGGAAGTTTGAGTAAATTATGAAAGTTTATTGCTATTTATAGTAAAAGATTTTTCAAAAAGAACCTACAAAATTCTATGTGGGATTCAATCAAATTATTTGAATCATATTGATTGGAGGGAGAGTTGAAAATTTTATTTCCCTCCAAAATTAAATCTAGTATTCAATCAATTTGTTTAGAAGGAATATTAAAAAAATTTAATTTCTTTAAAATAAGTGACTTTTTCTTATCAGTTATGATTTTATTAAATATTATTAATAAATACTATGCAACAATTTTTATTTTTATTTGAGTATTTATATATTTTTTTATTTATTTATAATTTATAATTATATTTTTTAATTATATAATATTAATTATGACGTCACAGTTCAACATTTGCTTTGACCCGACAGTTGAACCGGTGACCCGTCTATCCGGTCCCTTTTCTGGCTCGCCCACCGATCTGATTTTCAAAGCATTAACAGTCAATATTAATGAATAATTGCCGTTCAAAAAAATTATTAATGAATAATTATTTGTCAAATGCATAGATTGTTATAGAATATTGTCCATACCTCTAGAGAAATAAACTTTTCAATGTTAGACTTTTGAAAGATTAATAAGATTAGTTATGCTATCTATTAAAAAAAAATGATAAAGAAGTTAGATTATGCAAGCCCAAATAGTAATTTTACAATTAAAAATATAAAAAAGAGTAATATTTAAGTGATATTTTGCTATAGTTGGTTTAATTTTTCTTTTGGTATTATGGTTTTAAAA
Organism: Camellia japonica; assembly: GCA_030407325.1. Lineage (NCBI taxonomy): Eukaryota > Viridiplantae > Streptophyta > Magnoliopsida > Ericales > Theaceae > Camellia > Camellia japonica. The sequence continues at coordinate 151,600,960 of JAPPVO010000017.1, read as the reverse complement.
TTTCTTGGTGTTTTTGTTTTATTGCTTGTAAATTGGATTTAGTCAAACTATAAAGCAAATGATTAGAAATTTTGTTGTTGTTGTTGTTCTTGTTGTTGTTGTTGTTGTAAAGTAACAAGATCATATTTTTGTCTTCTTTTTGAGTTTTTATAATGCTTTATTCATACTTATGGATACTATCCAATTTATTGATAAATTTTATTTGTTTTTAATATATATGAGGCCTTTCAATATTTCTCCTCCCAAACACACATTAATCTGTATTAATTAAGTGTTGTTTTTTATGTATGAGGGCCTCATGCTTGAAGTTTGTTGTAACAATCCCGACCCGTGATTAACTATTAATCCATAATTATACGTAATTCAGAGGAAATCATGTGTTAAATGTATGAATTATATGTCAATTGCATTTATATCTGTCTATCGTAGAAGTACCTATTTGTGTCTCTGTTTGGTTCTGTGAATTGAAGGCCTTATCGGCATTCGATCATGAAATTGTCTTGATTTATGTGTTATTTGAAATTTTTAAAATTTTATGGTAGGTTGAATTGAAATTCGATTTCGAACCAAATAATTAGAATAAACTGATTCCAATTAGTTATCTTTAACACAAATTAATTAAGTTTCATTAATTGTGTCTATATAAGGCTAATTTGACTCCATGAGTTCATTTTGCACCTTCATTTCAACCTGTTTGGGCTCCAAACGTGAGGGTGAGTGAGAAGAGTGAGCTTAGAGTCATTTTGGAAAGGAATTAAGCTCAAGTTAAGGGAATGGCTAGAAAGTGAAGGCATTGGACTTAGAGACTCAAGAATTAAGCCTCTAGTTCTCACTTTGGAAAGCTTAGGTAAGAATTCAACCCTTAGATTGTACAATTATGATGTTTAAGACATGAATTCTAGAGAATTAAGTTGTGTAATATAAGAATTGAGCTAATAAGTTGGTAGGAAGATCATATCATGCATGCATGTTCATTTCACCACAATTTGAGTTTGATTTCAAAGAATTCTCACATACATGTGCTTCTCTTGCTTTTGTTTTAAAAATTCAATATGTTTTTGTGTTTAACACCTCATTTGAACAAGGATTAAAGCTTTGAAGCCAAGAACCTTCACACATGTTATGTTCATGAAACATCAAGTTTGATTTCACACAATTGACATGTTTTTAGGCCTTGATTTTTGCGAAATGATCTTCAATTTTTGATAATCTATAAATTTCCAAATGTTTTCTTGAGTTTTGGCCCAAAAGGATGAGTTTTGATCTATTAAATTCGAGTTTTGAGCTTGGGAGTACAATCTTGAAATTCCAGAATTCTACTCCTCCGCTCGAGTGACAGATCTTGCACTTGAGCGACCACCTTTATTTTTGTAGCTCCGCTCGAGCGACCAAAAGTTAGCTCAAGTATAAATTGCATGCTCCCAGAAGTTTCCATATTTTACAAACCGCTCGAGCGACAAGAGTTGCGTTCAAGCGAAGACCTCAATCTCACGCTTGAGCGATCGTCGAGTGTGCATCAAGCAAAAAAAATCATGCAACCAGTACTTTTGCAAAGTTTACAGACTGCTCGAGCAACCAGAATTGCGCTTGAGCAACCTCTCACATTTTTGAACATCCGCTCGAGCGAGGCCCCTATTTTTAGCAAAATTGACAAAGGATATGTTTGGTTTGGCTTTGTAGAGTGATTTTGGAAAAAAATTTCTAAAAAACTTGTTTGGTTTGTAATTTTTCCAAAACAATTTTCAAAATCACTCTCTCTCTCACACATATCAGTCAAACACTTTTTCTCTCTCCTCTCTCATTCTCAATCAGTTTTTCTCTCACACACATCTACTCAATTATAACAAAATATCAAATCATTTCAAACTCTCAAACTCCAAAACTACTTTTAAAATACACAACCAAACAAACCAAAAAAATTTCTAAACTCTCTCCCCAAAACAATTTTTAAAAACTACTCTCTCAAAACCAAACCAAACATACCCTAAGTGTTTTCAAGTGCATTTTATCATCCTCATTGCATCCTAGGCATTCCTGGGTCAAGATTAAGACATAATAATGAGGATAAGACTTACAAATACACGAAGAACGAAATGAAATAAGTTAAGTACGTTCCGAACGTGTGTTTCAGTATGTGTATTTGTTATGTTTGTGTAGGTCACGCGCCGTGAGCTGTTGATCCATTGGTTGCTATCAAGCTATCTATGCAACTATCAATGAGTAATAACGTAGTAAAGTTATGTTTGATATGAAGTACTTTCTGGGCATTATGATATAATATGAACTGTTTCTAAATGATACAAAAGGCTATTTTGTGATTCCATGAATGATGATCCATATCTTTGACAAGTATTTGTGGTATCCTTAGCAGAGGCCCTCGCCTAGGGGATATAATACTGAAACTTATGGTCATGAGGCCCTTGCCCGGGGGAAAGAATACCGTGGCCAGGCCCTCGCCCGGGAGAAATAATACCGTGGCCCATGTATGAGATATGTTACCCGGTACTAGAGGTTCCATTATGGAACTTGATATGCTTGACCAAAGTGATATATTAATGCCAATAGATGTACCACACGTGATTTGAATACGAATATATGAACATGGCTCTATTTTTTATACGACTATGCTTATCTCTGATGGATATGATATGAAACTGGACATCATTCATTAAAATCTTTACTCTGTTATTATTCACTGAGCTTTCGCTCATTATATATATTATATATGTAGGTGACCAAACGCGTGACCAGATTCAGAGTTAATGACATGGAGTCTCTGTTTTGTCAACCAACCATTATGTCTTCCAAGGAGGTTCCGAAAAGAGTTTAGTGGTTGAGTTTTGTGAACTTTTATTGTTTTGTAAACAGTTCTTTTGCCTTACTTTGTATTATGACGATGAAGAATAGATATGTAAATGACGTCATATGTGGGTTTATGTATATCAATTTTAATTGTTTATATCTCATATATGTCTACACAACTCTATGGACTATGTATGTTTCTATATTTTCTTTCGCTAGCCCGTTATAGTTGTTATTCAGGTTAGAGGCCTTCGATAATCCGAGAATTACTGGCCGGTTACGACGCTAAACCTTAAGGGGCGGGTTTGGATTGTAACATTTGTCTAGACCTAATAAAAGTCAGGCCGGCCCTGACTGTGCGCACCCTTTGTGTTAGTAGTGCTTTGCAGTGGTGGTGCGGAGCTTTTGGTAGTGATGGGGTTGTGGGTAGTATGGAGGTAGCAAAAAAGAGGGGTGGTGATGGGGCTGTAAGCTGGTTGTAATGGGATCACCAGAAACTATGGAGAGAGGTAAGGAAATAAAGAGGGGGTTGGCTATGTAGGGGGGAGTAGAGAAAATACAGAGAAGTTAGAAATAAAAAAAATGAAAAAAAGAAGAGAGAGAAAAAGAAATGAGAAGATAGAGAATTATATAAGGATAATTTTGTCATTTTACTCATTCTATAATCTCTTAATTCTTCTAGAGTGCTGCTATTAGCACCTTATCAATTATTTTGGACGTCTCATTTCTCTAAACTCCACTTATAAATTGTAAAACCTTTAAAATTTCTTTTCTCTTCCCAAATAATACCAAAATTATTCTTGTAAAAACATACCACCCATTCAAATGTACACCCCCATACCCCCCATATCCCCAAAAAGCCTATCTCCTAAAACCCTAACAAAACCCACAATGGTGGAACCTCCCAAAACCAGTGGAAAAAATTTATGGTGATTAAGAAATTTTTTCTCTACTTCATTACGAGGTTTGTCAATCTGTTTGATTTTTTTTTTTTTCTATTACTTCTTTTCACACACACAACATAATCCACTTTCATGCTTCTCTAGTTGGTTTTCTGTCATTCATCCATGGCCTCACTGTACATGTATGCTTTTCGTGTGAGCAAAACTGGGTAGAATTTCACCCACTGGTCGACCAAGGGGTCGACCCCTTAGTTAGACCACCCAAAGGTGGTCTGACTTCCTTTGTTTGCTTGCGCTTGCGCCTACTTTTGGTTTTGGTTTTGCTTTTGCTGTTATCTGTTCCCGAACAAATAAGAAATATTCGATTACTTGTTCCCAAACAAATAGACAATGTTCAGCCTTGTGTTCCTAAATTTCGGTTATATGTTCGAGAGTTCAGTTTCGAAAAAAATGACGAATATTTTTTATTATTATTGCCTTTTTTTTAAAGAAACTTACCCAAGGCCAATCTTCTCTAAACTAAGAACATCATCAAAGTTATAAATCTCTTCTGAGTTTTTATTGTTGTACTACTCTCGTTTCATGAAGTTGTGGTTGCCGAAAAAAATTTCACTCATTGTCATTGTCGGAGAAATGTATGTAATCAAATAGTTGTCATCGTTACCACTGGAATATTGCTGCCAAAGAGTTTTCAAGGTTTTGAGCGTGCGTAGGTTTTGAAGGTGGGATTTGAAGAAGGTGGTGATGAAGGTGGGTGCTCTTATAAACCCTAACTTATGATGTGATGGGTGTGTGGGCTTAATTGTATTATGGGGTGCTCCAAAATTATTGTTCTTTGTATTAATTTCATTTGAGGTTATTATTGTAATAAAAAAAACTAAAAAATAGGGGGTCCAAAATAATTGATGGGGTGCTAATAGTAACACTCTTCATCTAACATGCTTGAGGGGAGTTCAATATAATTATCTCATATTAATGAGATGTAGGTGTAATTATGCCAACTGTCGAGGGAGGGTCGTGTAATTTATCCTAAACTAAACTAGAAACCAACCCCAGCATCCTAACTCCTCTTGACTTTTCCCTCTCCGGCAATTGTCCTTTCTCTCTCATCAACAATGGGGACAATATACAAAATGTTGGTTCAAAAATTAGTATCTATTTGGATGATGCAGAAGGACTTTGTCAAATCATTTTCAAAACCATGCTGAAAATTGGCATAAAATAATTTTCTCAGATACCAAACAACTATTATTCTACTAACTCCTCACCCCTTGAGCCATTTGCCTTCTATATACATCAAGTTCATATAATAACTACGGTCTCTTTCTCTCTCTTGTGGTTGATATTTCCAATCTATATGACATTCCAGTTTTGAGAAAACCGATTTTTCACGCCACTGCAATGGAGTTTTTCTTCAAAATGAAAAGTATGATCAAATATGATCCCATATTTTTTATTTACTCTTCAATATCTCTAGACAATCAACCTTCCATGACTATATATCTTTGTTGAATTTCCACATTTCTAAAGCAATAATGTATCAAAAATGTTCCTCCATGCTTTGTATTCTCACCTTATTCACCACCATTAATTTAGTACTTTCCCAAAATCCAAACAGTGATTGCATTCTAGATATTCAACTTTCCTCATCAGGGAATGGCTCAAATTGCACACAAGGCAATTGGGGCGGCTTTCTGAATGACAATTGTTGTGGAAATGCTTTTGACGGGTATCTTCAAGCTTTAGCACAGCGGGCCAACCAAACAGGACAAATATTCTTGAATTCCACCGGGCAAATTCAGTGCTTACTTTCAATGAAGAGTGTCGAGGGCGATGTTCTAAACTGTGGCATCGAGAAGCTGAGCAGTGGAGCTGGTGGATGCTCTGACTACTCTGTTCCAGATGTTGTCAATAATCTTGGAAACAGGCTAACAACTTTTGATGAAGATTGCAAGAATTTAGGTTTGGATAACCAATCAGATAAAGCGTGCAGCGCGTGTTTGAGGAGTTGGGAAGAAATGGGCGTGTCATCAAACAATAGCAGAGATCCGGTTGTAGTTGAAGCTGACATTTGCAGGTTTGCAGTGCTTGTGTCGTTGACAAGCAGTAGGATTGGCAATGAGAAATGGATCCAGGCAGTGTATAAATGCCTCGGAGAGAAAAGCCTTCCAATTGGTAAAAGAAAAACAAGACTTTTGCATATTTCAATTCAATTTTCCCTTTCTTTGTCAATGTTGATGAATCATCTTTGTCATTTGATATTGTTGTTCAAATCATGATCGATTATAATCAATCCAGTTGGTAAAAGTAAAACAAGATTTTTGCATATTTGAATTCAATTTTCTTTTATTTTGTGACACATCATCTTTGTCGTTTGATATTGTTGTTCAAATCTTGATCAATTATAGGCAATCCAGTTTCTTCTGCAAATGGTCAAGGAGTTGGAGTCAAAAAGAAGGCCAACACAGGTGATCTAATCACCACATTAGTCATCCTACTTTTGCAAATCTACTCTTTTCACCTTGTTTATGCTGTCCAATTTTACACAACTTTGTTTATGATTTCAGGTCTATGGATTCTGATTGGAGGAGGTATAGTGGGGATTATCGTTATTGTGATTGTTGCATCGTGGATCTTGTTTAGGAAATCTATAAAACCACGATTCTTCAAACAAAAATCTGGTATTGCTCTTGATTGATCACAGTTGTGAATTGCTTATCAGGAAATTAAAAATAAACAGTATTCTTGTTCTTGTTTTGCTTGACAGCATTAAGTTATTTACTAGCTGATGAATCCAGCAGTCAGAAGATACCAATTAAGGAAGTTCATGCTGCAACAAACAATCTTAGTGAATCAAACTTCATTGGACAAGGAATAGCTGGTGAGTAGTTATTTCCTTCATGGAAGTTAATAGCTTCACTTTTGTGTTTTATTAATCAAGAACTCAGGATTAGTAAATTCAAGATGTTCAGAGACAGAGAAGCCGAGAAGAAGCTCAAAACCTTCACAGATTAACATCAAACAACATAATAATAAGCATAGAAAAGAAGTTTATGGGAAATTGGTTGTTCTATCGAAGTTGTGGCAGCAAATTAGGATGTTAACAAAACAGTTGTGCTCATAAAATGGAGGAGAAGGCACCGTATGCCGATCAAACTCCAGAAAGGAACACAACTAGTAAGAAAAAATAGCTTTTGTTTCTACTTCATTGGCAAGGTGTAATTTTGCTCATTTTTCAGAATACTGGTTTAAAAATGTGTCACTGTGTAAAAACCATGTTAGGAGAACAGGTATGAGGTAAAGCCATATCTACACTACATATTTGCATTTCTGATATATAAACCTCAATCTAAAGTAACATAAATTAAGGAATTTTGTGTTTAAAAGTTTGATTTTTGGGTGATTTCTATTATTTATTTGTTATTATAATTATTTTATACCAGGGAAAGTGTACAAAGGCATTCTATCAAATGGTCAGCATGTTGCAGTTAAGCACATACTCAACGACGGACAAATGGAGACATTTGTCCGGGAAGTTAGAAGCCTATCTCATGTCAGACATCCGAACCTCGTAGCTTTGTTGGGACATTGTGAGGGAGAAGATGAGTGTTTTCTAGTTTATGAGCTTTGTCACAAGGGGAACCTCTCAGGGTGGCTATTTGGTACCCTACTATCTCCATTTGTCAACTTTATCTATTTTTCAGTTATTTATTTTTTTAAAATATTTTTAATGGGGATTCAATGATGAACAACAGGTAAAGATAAAATTTTGTTTTGGAGCCAAAGACTTGAGATTGCTGTTGATTGTGCTAGGGGTCTCTGGTTTCTCCACACATATCCCGAAGGTGCCATTATACACCGGGATATTAAGGTAGGCTCAATATTGTGAATTTAAAAAAAAAATAAAAAAAATTCCCTCTCATTTACCACTGTGCTCAGGAAAATTCCTTAACATTAAGCAAGATGACGCCGCATGAGCCTAAGATGACACCTCAAGAGCCTACAATCTTTGTGTGAATACAAACTTGTTGGAGCTGCACGGCCGATAAATATCGGCTGGAGGGCACTCTGACTGTCAAGTTAGTTACTTGGCAAGGTGGTGAAGGAAGATAACTAGGACTATTAGCTTTTAGGGGGTTCTGTTTGTATCCTTCTTCAATACCAAACTCCTCTTTATACAAATCAAGTAATTTCTCTCCATCAGAGATGTCAACTCTGCTGGGTGTTGGGTAATGTGGATTTTGACATGTACTGAACACTAAACATCCAAATTAAGGGTGTTTTTGATATTACATAGTTTTGCCATATTGTCCTCATACTGTGTATTATATAGTTGAAGTGCCGCTCTTTTAGATCATAGTGAAACCGTAACAGTTGTGGACGTAGCCTATTCTCAGATAAATCACGTAAATCATTGTATTCTTCTGTGCTTGATTTAAATTTGTGTTTCTTGTTTCACTGATCCTAGTTAGGTTTATCAATTCTTAATACTAGGCTACTTTGAGGGGTCAAACCAGATGCTATTCCATATTGTGCAGCCTTCCCCCCTTAGTACCCTACTTTGTCTGCTTGGAGAGTAATTCACTCTTCGGGCCTGTTTCCACCTCTGTCGATCACCGTTATTAGGATGTGTTTTACATGTCAAATATTGGCCCTTCAGGGAACTTGTTATTCTCCTCCCAATCTCTCGGAGGTTGCTCAGTGGATTTGTCTTTCCTTCCCGCTCATTTACCACTTAAAATTCCAACTAATTGATTTTATTTTCTTAACTTAAATTGTCTACTTTTGGCAGCCAACAAACATTCTCATCTGTAGTAACTTTCGAGGGAAACTGTCTGACTTTGGATTATCTAAAGTGATGAACATGGGCCAATCCTTTGTGAGCTCAGAAGTGAGAGGAACATTTGGTTATGTGGATCCTGAGTACCGAAAGAACCACCGTGTTAATTCCTCCGGTGATGTCTACAGTTTCGGAATAGTACTTCTCCAAATCCTCTCCGGGCAGCGGGTAATCAATTTGGATTTGAACAAACCAATGCCTATTGAGAAACTGGTGAGACAAAATTTTCTCTCAGCTATTGCAATTTCTTTTCTATCAAAACTGCGAAATGTGTTCATTTTTTGGACAATTGAAACAAAACTTTCATAGAATATAAAAACACTAATATCTTCATAGAATGACACCATAATACTACGAAACATATCGAGACAATGAGTTGTTTCAATACCACTTACTAGGAACATTCAACAATGGTCATTTTGGGGTCTTACCATAAAGTACTTTCTTTGACTTCAGCATTTTTTACGGGTTCTTCCCCTTATAATGGAAAATTACTTCCCCAACTAGGCCTTTAAATTTGTTGTGTTATGAGTTTTTAATATTCAAAGATCTCTTTCGAATTTTAGATAAAGAAGCAAACTACATCATGTTCAATTATTTAATTACTAAGAATGTCTTTAACATTTATATAGGTTTTAGTTTTTATTTCAAAATATTTTCATATGTTTCCGAAATGTGTCTGTTTAACTTAATTTTAATCCTTCTGACTCTCCCTCATGTGCTTGTCTTTGCTTAATTCCCAGGCAAAATTTCTCACAAGGGGTGGGAAAATAACAGAATTTGCTGATCCTAAACTCAACGGGGAGTACTCGGTTGAAGCTTTTGAGCTCGTATTCAAGTTGGCTTTGTCGTGTACCGGAATTAAGCAGCAACGACCGTCCATGGAACAAGTGGTTGTAAGATTAGAGAAGGCTCTAGAGATTTCATCAATGGTGAAGCTTCTTGCTCCCTAATTTCAGAGAACGGTAAGGCTGCCTTACATCTCGACCCTTCTCAATCCCTTAGTGACAAGAATCTCGTGCACGGAGACTGTTCATTAATGGGGAGCTTTTTAGCAACCATAACATGTTATGATTGTTATTAGCATGAAAGAATGAGTTTGTGTACTAAACTTCATTTGAAAAAAAGAAAAAACAGAAGCAGAACCAGTAAGTAGAAATAAGAGATACCATATGCTATAATGAATCAGCTTGTGGAAAAAAAGAGACAAATTACACTGCTAGTCCCTATTTTTTTGTCTCCCGTGTCATTTTCGTCTATATACTTTCAATTGGATTGATTTTAAACTTTAATTTTTGACTTCGTTTTAAATTGGTCCAATTAATTCAAAATGTCGGCAATTTTTATGGCAAATGAGCGCACGAGTGACGTGTAAACTTGATGAATTCTTTGACTTAACACCAACTAATTTAGTGAAATTTTTTTGTCCAAAATCTTAATAGTGCTATCTATTGAACTAAATTGACGTAAAATTTAAAATTAAGAAGTAGAATTGAATCAATTAAAACAGTAAGGACTAAAATGACTCAAGCGACAAAATGTAAGGGACTGCAGGTGAAGCTTTACAATGGTGGTTGCTTTTGTTGATGATGAAATTTTTACACCAAAACACAATCTTATTGTTATTGAACTGAGAAAAAAGAAACATGATTACAACTGTATATAATTTTGTACAATGCTTCATCAAAAAACAGAAGCTGCACAAGTAAAAATTAGCTCTTGAAAAAAAAACAGAGCTAATTTCACTCATAAACAAATCACCATGTATTTACATGGATACGATGATTATATATATACTACCAAACATGGATGAATCGATCCCGGGGCAAAGCCCGAGTCATCGGACTGGAAGAGGTTTTTTCCTGGAATTCATGGAGGATTCTAATGAGTGAATTTGCTTTCTTGCTCGCCCGAGACGTGCCTCCAGTGAGGAGGGAATATAATGGAGCCATGAGAGATTGGTTCTTTACTAAAACTTGAACCACATTGTCTCCGCCATTTACGCACAGAGCGAGCAACAGCGAAACACAGTACTCTTTTCCTGCCCGAGAAGTGATGGAATTTAGAATTTCCACGATCACGGGCAGAGCTCCGGTTCTGAGAATCGCTGTCGTTCCGTCTTGTTTCTCTGCTATTGTCGCAAGAACTGCTAGAGAATCTGTAATGAGATCTTCTCTATCGAAAGATTTCAGAAGATTCGCGAGCAACGGGACTAGCCCAGCTGAAAGCACTCTCCGGTGGTTGTCGGGGTACATAAGGAGCCCGAAAATCGCAACCAATGCGTTCTTTTTGCTCCGATCAGCACTGTCTTTTAATAGCTCCGTTAGAGCTTGAATAGCCCCCGGAGTTTCTCCTATCAAAACCCGGTAGTCCTCCACCGATGCAAGGTAAAACAGAGCACCCGCAGCGTTTTGTCGAGCTTCGATCTTCACTCCTTCCCTTAAAACCTGAATTATTGATTCCACACCCCCATTTTCAACCATAATGTTTTTGCTTTTCGAATGCTTCGAAAGGTTTAACAATGCTGCAATTGCATTCTCTTGGCTTAAAGAATGTGCTGAAGAGAGCAGTTTCAATAGGTGTGGAATCGAACCCGCCTCGGCCAAACAAGACCTGTTAAAAATGCTTGTTTTAGTGAGAAGCCGAGTCTCGAAAGCGGCTTTGTTTCTCTCTACGCCGGTCCCGGTTTCAAGCCTGTCGACGAGGAAATCGGCGAGCATTTTCATGGCTTCTCCGGCCGCTACACTCCCTGCAAGAACAGTCCTCGTTATGTCCTTTTTCTTGCTACTCTTCTCAGCAACTGGAATAGCAAATTCGTAACAGTACTGCGAAATTAACCGCTTTAGAGCCAAATTTGGGACTAGATCTGTGCTCTTGAGCTTCTCACCGGTCTTCGGACAACTTGAATTTCCAGCCTTGAACCATTTCAGAATCGAAGACCGATCGTAGGTATGCCCGGTCGATACGGTCACAGGATCGATCATGATCTCCAGAGAGATCGGACAAAGAAAATCATCCAAGTTAACATGTTTAACCACAAAATTGCTGGATTTTTGGGTAGATTTATGAGTGGGTACAGTGTCAACGATGTCGAACAGCACGCCTCGACAGTAGCTCATGAGCCCAATTAGACTGCTCAGAAGCCCCAAATCTCTCTTATCTGAACTCAAATACTCCAAATTCAATTCAGAGTCCAAGAACTTGATCTCTCTGTTGCATTCGTTCCAGCTTCGAATCCCCAATTGATTCAGAACTCGCCTCAAATCACTCGAATCCGGAATATTTCTACCTTCAAATTGCCCCAAAACCGATAAAACAAGCTCGGAAGCTGATTTGTCATCTGGATCGACGACAAATCTCGTCTTCCGAACTTGATTCATCGCCAGCTGAATAAATTCAATAGCTTCAACCGAGACATCAATGGAACTCAAAGGAAGAACATCGAGAGCGGTTGAGATCGCTCTCATCATCACTCCAAACTGACTCGCTACGTGCTTGGACTTCATCAGCATCCACAGTCTAGTACCACTCCGAGTGCAATCTTCCAACAAGAACAGAAGCTTCTGGAAGATGAAGTGAAGCTCGGAGAAGCTCAGGACAACTGAGTCGCAGAGATCGGATCGATTTCCTCGGATTTCTTCGAAGAAAATCGAGAGAATTCCGATCAATCGAATCGATTCTCGCGCATTTCGATTGTTTGTTGAGAATAATTTTGATCTGTACTCGCATATATTCGATGCGAGAGTGATCAGTGAATCAAGAAGGGTGACCGGAGACACGCATTCGCAGGGACGAACTGCCGGAAAAGTCAGATTCCGGCGAGTCGAAACATCGGATTTACAAATCATTGACAAAAAAAAAAAAAACACAACCACAAAGATTGGAAATAGAAATAAATCTAAAAAACCCAAACAGTTATTTTACTTTTTTGAGATTTTGGCAGTTGAAGATTTGGTATTTGGATTTGGATTTGAATAGAAGTGTGCAATTTAGTGCCTATTTATATAGGTGAGGTAGTTTGACGTTAGAGGTAGGACACGTGTTGAGAGATTATAGGAAGGTGATGGAGTGTCATTGAGTGAGGTGGGTACAGTAGAATTGTAGGCCGAACACGTGGCAGAGAAACGTGGGATTAAATGGGGATTAGGAATTGAGGGGTTTCGTCACGCGGGATGGAGGGAACCAATGAGAGAGTTACACGTATAGAGCAGTATGGGGAGAGGTCGTGGTTTTTTGAAGCTACATAATGGGACGTAGCCGACATTTGCTTGTGATATATCGTGGTGTGGAATTATTAGCATTATATATTTGTGTTTTTTTTTTTTTTTTTTAAACGGAAAAAGAAAAATTAATTTGAATGATAATTCATGTGAAGTCAAAACTATCATGCTCTTGACTTATGGCATGTCTATTATTTATTTATTTATTTGTGTGTGTGTGTGTGTGTGTGTGTGTGTGTGTGTGTGTGTGTGTGGATGTTTGTACCAAAAGGCTAAATTTTCCTTTTTATTTGAAATATCTATACAAGTTTTAATTTATAAATTTAGGTCTCCTTTGAAAATAAATTATTTTAATAATTTTTTAATTTTTTAACTAAAATATGTGATTAAAAAAATTAATATGTTTTAAATAATTTTTTAATTTTTTATAAAAAGATGTGTAAAAAGTAAAAAGAAAATAAAATTTTTAATTTTTTTATATAGGTTATAGATTTTTTAATTTTTTTAGTAATTTTTTGACTAAAATTCTCGCAGGCCAAACGAGACCTTATATTCCATTAAGCCTTCGTTTGGCATAAGTTACAATTAGGCTTTTTAGCTAAAATAGTCACAAAAAGATAAAATAGGCTTTTTAATCTAATAAAACAATGTTACATCTAAACCATAATCATTTCATTTTTTCTCTCACAAAAGTCAAAAAGTCTATCTCAAATGAGGCTTTCTAACCTCAGGCTAAAAAAGTCAAAAAGTCAAAAAACCAACCCACATCCCAAATGAATACTAAGTACTAAGATTTTTTATACTTTCAAGTATCATTAAATTTTTAATAGTTAGAATTACTCTTCAAACAATGATTGTTCAACATTTATGATTATCTATAAAGTAATATGATGATTTGATATTTATTTTAATTTTCAAAACTTTAAAACATCAGCTTTCAAATTAAAAAAATTATGTGCAAAAAAAAATGTTTTTTTTTTTTTGAAAAATTTGAAAAAACTAAATTATTAATTATTTTTTTTTTTGGCAAAACTGAAAATTTTGTGTCTATAAAGATGCATGATAATGAAACATTGATGTGCAAAACTGAAAAAAAATTAAAAATGAAAAAACTGATGATATCCTCAGTTTTAAAACTGAAAAAAAAACTAACAATTTTGTCGGTTTTATTAGATAGTTGAATCAAACTAATAAGTAGAAGGGCAAAAACGTTTGATCTCGTACTCTGTATTTTTTCATCAATTAGTGAAATAATTATCTGGAATATTACTATACAAAATTGATAATGTTCTTAATTTTAAAAATTAAAAAAAAATGACAATATTCTCAATTTTACTAAAAAAAAATGACTTGGAATTCTAATTCTTGAGCTCTAAAGCTAGCTCTAATGAGTTGGCAATGGACTCCACCCATAGTGATGTGATGTTTTGGTCTTAATTTGTTTTTATTTTATTTTTTTTGCTCATTGCCATGTCATTAGTGCTCTATTAGAACACCAAAATTAGTGCTCTGAATCATTGTTGTTTACTAAATAAGATTTATTGGTTCAAAAAATTTTGATAGGACTTGAGCTACCATAAATGTAATAACCCCGACACATGATTAATGCTAATTCATGTTTAAGTATGCCAAATGAGTAATTAAGAAGTGATCCTTAGTTAATTATATGTGCATTGCATCATTTTGTGTTTATATCTGTATAATATAGAAAGATTTGTTCATATTTTAGTTTCGATATGCGAATTGAAGGCCCTATCGGCATCCGATACAGAAATTGTCGTGATTTACGTGTTAATTAGGATTTTATGGTAGGTTTAATTGAAATTCGCTTCGGAACGATTAAATTAGAATAATTAATGCTCAATTAAGTCTAACTAATGAAATCTTGATCTAAGCCTATATAAGGCACCTTTTTGTTCCCCACTCACTCTTTTTCTTTATCTTACATGCATCTTTGAGCTCTCATAGACACAAAAACGTGAGAGGGAGAGAAAGTAGGAAGAGAATTGAACTCAACAAGAGGATTGCTTGAGATTTAGAGGAAATTGAAGAAGACTTGGAGGATTAAGCTACCACACTTGAGAATTCAAGACTTAAGGTAAGAATCCACCCTTTTAATTATGAAATAGAGTTGTTTAATGCATGGGTTCATGGAAATTAGAGATTAAAGTCAAGAAATAACTTAAAGAGTAAATTTGAGAATCAATTCATGCACATACATGTCCATACCATGGAGTTTTGAAGTTGTTTTCATGAGAATTCTCACATACATGTTCATATTATAGTTGTAATCTAAGAATTCACCATGTTTTGGGAAACAATATCTCATGTGATCATGTTTTGGAAGTTATGAATTCAAATGAATACATGCATGGCATAATTACATCATGTTCTTCCATTTCAAGATGAATTTTTGAACAATTAGCATACTTTTGGGTCTTGATTTCATAAAATGATCTTCAAACAATGATATTTTGTGAGTTTCTAAATGATTTCTAGAATTTTGGCCCAAGAGGAT
The DNA here is from genome assembly GCA_030407325.1 of Camellia japonica. Classification (NCBI taxonomy): domain Eukaryota; kingdom Viridiplantae; phylum Streptophyta; class Magnoliopsida; order Ericales; family Theaceae; genus Camellia; species Camellia japonica. The sequence goes on along the minus strand of JAPPVO010000017.1, from coordinate 151,585,678 downwards.
GAGTTTTGAAGTGTTGAATTTGAGTTTTAAGCTTGAAGATCAAATTTGGAAATTCCAGAATTTGAGTTCACGCTTGAGTGTAGGAGTTCACGCTCGAGCGAGCACTCTGAGTGCGTGCACTTCCGCTCGAGCGACCTGAGATGCGCTCAAGTGTGAAATGCATGTATCCAAAAGTTCATATGTTTTGCAGCACGCTCGAGCGACAGAAATCACGCTCGAGTGAGGGTCTGAGTCTTACGCTCGAACGGAAATCAAGCGTCCGTCGTGCGTGAAAAGCAAGTAACCAATACTTTTTCAAAGTTTACAGTCCGCTCGAGTAAAGGAAGTTACGCTCGAGCGTGGACCCTGTTTTCAACAGGTTTTGGAAAATGTTTTCAAATGCATTTTTGCATCCTCATTCCATCCTAGGCATTCCTAGGCCATGTTTAAGACTCCATAATGAGGTTAAAGGCTAGAAACATGCTTAGAACAAATAAAGTAAGTGATGTACAATTCGAACGTGTGTTTCAGGTATGTATTTGTTATATATTCATGTAGGTCACATGCCGTAGACCGTCTGATTAGTTTGCTCTGTCTGTCTGCACTCGAAGCCAACTGTAAGTAATAACTTAGTAAAGCTATGTTCAACTTGATTTATTTTCTGTATGATGAAATAAGATCTGTTTTCTGAAATGTTATATTTTGTACAATGAATGATTGTCTAATTTCTGACATGTATTCGTGGCATCCTTAGCATCATGTGATAACTGTTAGCTGTTACCCGGTATCGGAGGTTCCATTATGGGACTTAATATGTCTGCACTCTGTTACCCGTACCGGAGGCTCTATCATGGAGCTCAACATGTATATTCTCTGTTACCTGGATACGGAGGTTCTTTTATGGAATTGATTATTCATAACCACCATATGTTATGCATCTGTTTTGTATCTGTTCTATTAGCGCTAATGGATGTACCACGTATGATTGAGCATGAATTATGATTTCTGTATATCATCTGAACAAGAATACGAATATGAATCTGAATTATGATTTATGAATCTGTATGGACTTCATTCATCAAAACCCTTTACTTCGTTATTATTCACTGGGCTTCCGCTCACTATTTATATTATGTATGTAGGTGAGCAAGCACGTGACCAGGCCCAGAGTTGACGGCCTATGTTTCAGTTTTTGTCAGCTAACCTTTGCGCCTCCTGAGGAGGTTCCAGATGAAGTCAAGTTTTGTGGCTGTTTTTGTAATCATATTAGACTATGTTTGTCTGTTAAGTTATGGGCGAGATTTTTGACATATACACCTAAGTGTGGTATGTAAATATTATATCTTTTGGTTATCACTCGTATGTTTATAAAGACTTTTGATTATTCTGTCCCATGTATGTCATCACAGCTCATTGGATCTCGTATATTTTGTATATTTGCTTATGCAGCCCCTAACTATATGTTAATCTTATTCACCCAAAAAAACTATATGTTAATCTGTCAATAGGGCTTTGGTAATCCAAGGATTACTGGTTGGTTACGATGTTAAACCCATAGAGGCGGGTTTGGGTCGTAACAATAACCTTTGTAAATAAGACTTTTATGTAATTAATTATTTTTATTTTTATGGGTAAATTACACTTACACCCCCTTAGGTTTAAGTTTAATACATATTACCCATTGACGTTTGGAAAATTACACTTACCCCATTGTTATTGTAATTATTTAGACGGAATTAACGTTGGTATCAAAAAAATATTGAATTCATACACTCTTTCTTTTCTTGTTTTACTTTACTTCTTCTGTTTTTTTTTTTCTTCTTTCATTTGCTTTACTCTTTTTTTTTTTAAATATAATTTCTTCTATTTTTCTACCAGGAGTTGTTGCCTTTTATATAAGTAAGAGATTTGTGAAATGAAACTATTAACCACAGGAGTGAAATGTAATTTCTATAATATCAGGAGGTGGGATGTAATCAGACCAAATTTCAGGGGTGTCAATGTAATTTACCCTATCTTTATTATTTTTTCAGTTTAGTTCTTAATTTTATTTTTTTTAAAATTTATTTTTCAAGCTAATATTTATTTAAAATTAGATAAGAAATGTCACATTAACAATCACATGAGGTAAAACCTATACATTTAATAGAAGCGAAGCTAGAAATTCAAGGTAGAATGAGCACATATTATTCACAGCATTAAAATAAAATTTAAAAAAAACTACAATAAGCAACAACGCTATATCATAAATTTATATATTTTTGGGGATCAATTGTTGAGATTCATAATAATTACATCAACGTGGTTTATAAATTCACAATCAACAATTCAACTGAATTTATGATTAACAAGTCACTGTCAACTCAACAAAGTATTCCACAATAATGGAGAAAAATAATCAATTTAAACAAACCCTACGATGAGAAATAAATGATCAATTGATTCAATTTTAGCCATTGGCTTTCCAATTAAAAGTGTACAAAAATGACGAAATATATATATATATATATATATATATATAATAAAACACTTTTAAAATTTTAAAAATATAAAAAAATTTAGTATTTTAGGGGACAATTAGTATTTTAAGTAAACCTCAGGGGTGTATTTGTAATTTATCCTAAAATCAAACATAATAATATATATTTTTTTATATCAAGTGATAGCCAATGTGGTATTTTTTATTTAATTTTGAATTAACTTTAAAAGTAAATTAAAAAGAAAAAACTTAAAATGTAACAGATCAAAGTAAAAAAATGATGAAATATAAAAAGAGTAAAGTGTAATTAGAGGAATGAAAAGTAGTAGAAAAATACCGTGAGAATAGCTATTTGGGGCCTTTTTACTCTAAATTGCTCATAGCCTTCCTTTGGCATGAGGTTAAAATGAGGTTGAGAGCTAAAATAGTTATAAAAGGATAAAGCAGATTAAAAAGTCAATTAAATAAAATGACATATTTAAATCATAATTATTTTATTTTTTCTCTCATAAAGGTTGAAAAAGTCAAAAAATTTAAATCAAACAAAATTTTTAATCCTAAATTAAAATAGTCAAAAAATTAAATAATTAAAAAAATCAACCCACTTCCCGAAACAAAGCCATAACTGGCTACAAATAAAAAAAATAAAATTTGAAGTCCCACCTTTTTTAACTCTTCTAAAAAGATAGATCTTCAAAAGTGAGATTAAATCTCAAATTTCTTTTATGCGGTCAACTATAAAAATAAAATAAAATTGAAATTGAGGATCTTGAACTACTAAATAAATTTTCTTCTAATAACTAATATGTTTTTATCGAGTCGTTATAAAATATGGTAAATGGGAATAATCAAATTAAAATTATTGACACCTTAATGGTCCATAACTTGAGATAAAGTACACTAAAATAATTTGAACATGGAATAAGTTACCTTAATAATTTGGTTGCCATCTTACCTATTATTTTGCAGACTTGAGCAACTTGTTCAAATTTATAAACAAGCTAGGCATATTAAGAATTTATTTAAAATTGAATTTAAATGGATTGAAGCAATAAAGTAAGAAATCGTCTCAACAATCAATCCCATCATCACCACCATTACACAGGCCTCTTCTATAAGTCTACCACCATCTCCTCCTCCACAGCCCCCTATTTCCACCATCTATTGAAAAAGAGTCCAATAAAATAAATAGATTAATTGGATTGATATGTCTAATTCGTACTCAATTCAATCCAATTTGTTGAAATACTTTTTTAAAATGAACGAATTGGGATTGAGTTGTTTTGATTCATATTTCATTTTGGCTTGTCCAAACTCATACTTTTGTCACATCTAATATTTTGAACGATTAAGTCTAAGAATATATAATTTTATCAAAGAACCAGATACAAAAAGTATACCAATGTACAAGATTTTTAAAAGTAGATCTCACTAACAAATTCTATAAATCTTGTCCATTCATTTTTATTTTGTATTCATTAAAAAAAATAATATTGAATACTTTGTCAACACTTGAATGATCATTAACTCAATTTGTTGTCTGATCCTAAAACATTTCATGACTATACTTGGCTCTTTGATTCTATCTCTAACATATTTCACATTTACATCTACGTTTATAAAACTCTTTTTGTCTATGTAAATATTGATGAACTCTATTACATGTATTATTTGAATTTCTACTCTCTCTCTCTCTCTCTCTCTCTCTCTCTCTCTCTCTCTCTCTCTCTCTCTCTCTCTCTCTCTCGTATTATGCGAAAAATAAGTATTAATTCTCAAACTAAAAATGAAAATTTGAGAGCAGTAAAATTTCTTTGTTATCAAGTGATGGGATTAAAATGAGTTAAACAATCTGTGAAGGTTTTCCCGAAAACCTTGTATATTTATGTTAAAAGTACCAATTTTATTTTTCAAAAATTATTTTTAGACTGATTTCTGTTTGTCTTTAGTGAACTTTTATTTATTTAAATTTTAGTCAATTTTATCTAAATCTAAATGTATTTAAAAAGTAAAATAGATTGACTAAAATATGAAACAAGTTCATTAAAAACAAACGAAAATTCAAACAAAAATCAGAGTGTATTTTTGTTCGGATTTTTGTTTAATTTTAGTAATTTTTTGTTCATATTTTAGTTAATTTTTTTTACCTTTTAGATGCATAAAATCTTGTTGTATCTAAAGAGAGAATAAAATAAAATAAAATTCACTAATGATGTGTTTGGTTGGCGGACTTGAGAAGGGATTTGGAAAAAGAAAAGGAAAAGGTGTGTAAAATTATATGAAATATAATTTCATTGCTATTTTCAAATTCTTCTCTAAATCCCTCAACCAAACACAACATAAAACTGAACAAAAGCCAGTCTAAAATCAGAAGAGCATTTTCATCTCAACCAGAGATTGCATATCATTATTAACTACCAAATTTAAACAAAATTTGCAACCATGTTACATGATTGAATTCTATCACAACATAAACAACAATTTATTCTTCTTCATCATCGTCATCATCAGTAACACGTAATTTTGACAAAATAAATAAATAATGCAATTGTAACCTTGAAATTTTGATGCATCATTCTCTTTTATTTCCTAAGAACTGAATCAAGAATGCAGGCAGGTTTTAAAGCCAAGCTGGATTCTTCAATGGCGTAACGACAGCCTTCACTTGTAAGTAGTTACTCAGACTGTAGATACCCTTCTCCCTGCCTTGTCCGCTCATCTTATACCCTCCAAAAGGAATGGTGGCGTCGAATACATCGAAGCAATTAATCCAAACCGACCCAACTCTCAATGCCCGAGTCAATGTGTTGGCAGTGTCAATGTTCTGTGTAAAGATTCCGGCAGCCAGGCCATAACGTGAGGCATTTGCCCTTCGTATCACTTCATCAATATCCCTACAAATCCGGTCATGAAATAAAATGGTGAAAGCAACAATCAAAATTTCGTTTCGGTTAGCTTGGAAATGGAAACATTTCAGAAATATATGAAAAATGACGAGAGGATTTGGAAACATAAGAAAGAAAATATTTCGAAACAAAAACTAAAGCATATATAAATGTTGATACATGCTCAGTAATTAAATAAATGAATATGTTGAGATCTATGAATATAAGAAACTCATGACATAAAAGGTTTAATGGCCTAGCTGGGGAAGGGAGATTTTCATTGTAAGAAAAAATATTTTAGAAACGCAAAATACTAGCAGTCATTGTAAAAAAAAATATTTTATGTTAACAAGAAAGAGAATAAGTGGTCAGTCACTTGACCCGAGATTTGACCAATCCGCATGCAGCATGGAGGGTTTATCCAAATACCCGATCATCAAAAATACATCCTCGTTTTATTTTCTCCTCTTTTTCTCATTTCAAGTTTCTCATATTCTGTAATAAATTTAAGAATTTTTTTTTTGTCCAAATCGTATCTTTCAAAAAAAAATGCAAATTGATATGTCCACCGTCGGATATTCCTAATAGGTGTTGAAACAACTCATCATTTCGGTAATAATTTGTAGTGTTGCAGTGTGTTTTGGTGCAAACATTGGAATCTTAGTATTCTACTATTGTTTCGTTTCAATTTCTTAGGAAACCGAAACATTTCGGCTGTTTCAATGGAAAATGAATGAAATTTTGTTCCTCGGATGGTAGTTTAAGGGCAGAACACACTCGAAAACCAAATATACAGCCAATATTGTTTGTTACTCACTTGTATTTTAAGATAGACTGCACTGGACCAAAGATTTCATCTGTTGCGATCAACATGTCATCCTGACACAAGTTGCGATTCTGTGAGTTGTAGCGATACATTTAAATTCAAGGTAAAAAGTTCTATGATGTAAGGAGATATACCTTAACGTTCGAGAAAACAGTGGGCCTAATATAGTACCCCTTAGTGCCAAGTCTCTCACCTCCGGTTTCAAGGGTAGCTCCACTCTCAATGCCAGCTCTTATATACTTCATGATCTTTTCAAACTGGGCTGAATCAACCTGATTTTTCAACAGTACTGCAATCAGTGTTCGAAAAAAGAAAAAAACCCGAAAATTTTAACTTAAATGTTTAAATTTTAATACTAAGCAGCAGTAGTAAATGATGTGTACCAATCTTAATTTACCATGAACTTAACAAGATTTTGCATCTTTTGGGGGAAAAAATGGAGTAAATTAAATTATTTAACCAAAGTACAAAATGTAGCTATGTAAATACTTGCATATAAGTTAGAAAAGCATAATGGTGGACACAGGGTTTGCATTTCAGTAGTTGAGTTTGAAAATCAATGTCTCATTTATTTTTCGTGTCAAACATGAAACGATAGAATAATTGAATGAAAAGAGGATTGTTATGGGAAGAAACTCTTGAAGATTTTACCTGGGGACCTTGTTCAATACCATCCTTAAAAGGGTCACCAACAGCTCGTTTCATAGCACGTGCCTTTGCTTTCTCTACAAACTCATCATATACACGCTCGTGTACATATGTACGAGAGCCAGCACAGCAGCATTGTCCCTGAAGATAGCACAAAATTTATAAGCTATGAGTTATGTCTTCCAATTAACCACCTGTTACCAGAGACATATAATTGGACCTACCTGGTTAAAGAATAGGGCAAAGTGAGCCATTTCAACAGCCTTGTCCACGTCAGCATCCTCGCATACAATGAAGGGAGATTTTCCTCCAAGCTCCAAAGTCACAGGCTTAAGATTGCTCTTACATGCCAATTCAAGTACAATTTTTCCAGTGTCTGTTGATCCGGTGAAAGCAATCTGCAACAAAGTACGCAATTCATTTCAAGGTACAAGGTCTGATGAAGAATCACTTCTTCTTCTTCTTTTTTATTTTTATTTTTATTTTTTTGGCGGGTGTACGGGTATTCCCATTTTGACACATCAAGTTCAGAAGAACGTCATTGCCTGGTAACATACTAACCATCATTAGAAATGAATGTAAGATACTATAATTCTCCCTTCAATAATAAGACAGTTTGTTCTAATGGAAGGAACGAGAAAGGTATAACATTCCTTGCTCTGCCACAAGTTGTACTCAAAGCTAATTTTGATGGCGAAGAACATAAAATTGACATAATAACCCTAGTAAAATTGGACAAATGATATATGAATGTTGGGAGGTGGAATAGTTTGTAGACATGTGATTTTACATATTAAAAATATTGGGAAAAGTTAAAAAAAAAAAATGGAAATGGACTGATAAATATTTAGATTATACTAGTATTACAATAAAGAAAATGGTAAATTTCACTGACCTCCGTTGAGGTTTAGAGAAAACACAACAAGACTCATAATTTTGGTATTATTACACCGACCTTTTTAATAAGACTAAAGAGACCAGAACTAATGCTTGGCAAAGAAATAGCATAGAATTTGAAAATAGAAACTTTTTAGTGTGTATCATACCTTGTCCACATCCATATGCTTGGCAAGAGCTGCACCAGCAGTGGCACCAAAACCAGAAACCACATTTAGAACACCTGGAGGAAGGCCAGCCTGTTCCAAAAATAATCTTATATGAAACAAATATATTAAAAAATAATAATAATAATAAAAATAAAAATAAAAAACTCAAAAAACAAACCCTATTTATCACCAAGAAGACAACAAAAGTTTGATTCAAAAGCTACCTCATGGAATAACTTCGTCACAAAGAGAGCAGACAACGGCGTTTGCTCTGCTGTCTTTAGAACGACGGTGTTACCAGTTGCTAAAGCTGGCCCAACTTTCCAACCATACATAAGAAGAGGAAAGTTCCAGGGGATAATCTGGCCAGCAACACCAATTGGTTCGTGGAGAGTCTGCACGTGTAGCGGTCCATCAGCAGGAACTGTGAGACCATGAATTTTATCTGCCCAACCTGCAGTTTGTAGACAGAAATTTCAGAACATCTACCAAAAATAAATAAATAAAAAATAATAATATCAATGTTGTGTAGTTTTTAATGTCACCCACCAGCATAATATCGAAAGAGGCGTACAAACATTGGTACTTCAATTTTAGCAGACTGTTGATATGGCTTCCCATTATCCCAAGTCTCAAGGGCTGCAATTTCATCACTATGCTTTTCAACCAAATCAGCAAAGCGCAACAATATGAGCGATCTTTCCTGGACATGACAACAAAAATTTATTTTTTTCCCCCCTATAATGCATGGAACACGAGAAAATAAAGATGTAAGATGAAGGATGGTTACATAAGCAGTCATTTTTGGCCATGGTCCTTCATCAAAAGCCTTGCGGGCTGCAGAGACTGCTCGGTTGATGTCTTCTGCATCGCCCTGAGCAACATGGGCAATCACCTCCCCTGTCCTAGGGTCCAATGTTGGAAATTTTTTCCCTACAAATGATTGATTATAGATTTATAAGAGTAACCACATCAGGTGACAAAAGACGATATGCAGCTAAAAAAATTATTTTTTGTCAATAAGTCCAAAAACTAAGAAGTCTGTTTGTCATCAGCTAAAAAAACCAAAAACAACTCAACTTTCCCACTCACAAAAAAACATTAACTTTCCAAACACATTAGTTTTTTTAGCTTCCAATGAACATGAAAATCTCACCAGATGCCGCATCCACAAATTTTCCATCGATAAGAAGCTGAGTATACTCTGCCTTCACGGGTGGCTTGATAGGATCCTCAATCGCAGTGGTCGTGCTATATTTGCAGAGCCCTCTGCCTGGGAATGAATTCTTCCCTAAACAAAATAAATGTTTTGTTTGATCTAATCAGTAAATGTAAATGTTACTCAGCCAGGAAGTACGTATATATGTATTATATTCAACTTAGAGGTTAAAATAAGTGTCAAGAGTAATAAGACATGCCATTACCAACTTAACTTCCATGTTATGTGAAAAGAAAAGCATTAAGAAGTTGAAAATCCTTATCGACAAGGTGGGTTACATTACTTTCTAAAGTTGTCTATGAATCATGAATTTGGGTAGAGATTTACCTTAAGGCAAAGAAAAGACGAGAAATAAAAAAATAAAAAATAATTTATATTTTATTCATATTTTTTTTCTATTCTTAAATTCCTACCCAAATCTATAATCCAAATAGATTCTAAAAGATTTTGCTTCACTCAAGTTAGTGAGAGATTTAAACTTGTCCATGAGGCCTATCCTAGTAATTTGACATGTTCATCTTATAAAAAAAATCAAATTGATTCAATAGTCATAGTCACGTGATTATATCATATTTGTCTTTAAAAAATAAAATAAATAAAAGAGACTAAAAATAAGATTGTAAAAATACTACAAATATGATGAAATCATATGATTATGTGATTACATTATCAGATTAATCGGTCTAAGTGGGATCGATAGAGGGGCCCACAAAACAAAATGGATTTCTCTCAATATAAGAGAAGTTTATATATATATATATATTTTTTTTTTTTTCTAAATATTGTGTGTCTTACATGTACACACATGATTTGTCATGTGATCCATATACATAGGACGTAGAAAAAAAAAAAAAAAAAAAAAAAAACAAACATGAATTCATCTACTGAAATATATATAATTTTCCATTAGGTCTATATAATTGGGAGTTTAACTCATGGCAATTCATGCAAATTACAATCTCAGATCACAATGATTTCTGAAATTTCATTACAAGACATTAAACATGAAGATGAAAGAGAGATTACTACCTAGAGAAGAAGAAGAGGAAGAAACAAAGGAGCGAGAAAGAAGGGATGAAATCCTCCGAGTCGCCATTGCTGAAACGCTTTTGCTTTTGGCCTTGTCTCTATATATAAGCTATATATCATTGATGAGCAATGATCCACATTATCAGCGACCAAGGATACACGACTTCAAAATCAATCCATATCTACAAGATAAGTGATAAACCTACACACGTCATGTTTGATTGTATTGTAGAAATTCTTTGCAGAGAAATACCATAATGCACGTCTTTTTTAAAGTCTTCCTGATTTATAATTAAAATAATATTATAATTAAAAAAGAAAGTTAATTATGATTAAAGAAGAAAATGATATAATTAGGGAAATATATACACACTTTCTTAAAAAATGTATATTAAAATTTTCCTTTTTTAAACCTAACGAATTTACTCTAATGTTTTACTTATTTTTTTTTTAAAATCACTTTTTGACTTTTTAATTGTTTGGAATAATTTAAAAAAAAAAAAAAACTCAAGATTTGAACTTTATAACAAAATAAATTTTGAGTTTTTAATTTTATCAATTTAAATCTTGACTTTTTTATTTATTTTTAATTTAAACTATTCGTCTATTTTCATTAAATAAACTAACAAAAAAAGAATATTTTTAGTCATTAAAATCAATATAGGTATATATAAAATGTTTAAAATTCAATTTTCAGTGAGTTTAGAAGGACTTACGTATCGGTCTTAATAGGTGGACTTATTGTCCAATATGTCCTATGATAATTAATGACATTTTTCGTCAAACTATTAAAAAAGTCATTAATTATTAATTTTCAACGACAGTTTAAAAATTTTATTACAAAAAAATGTCACTAATTATAAGTTTTAGCGACAGTTTAAAAAATTTATCACATAAAAACGTCACTACTTGTTAACTTTCAGCGACGGTTTGAAAAATTTGTCACAAAAAAGTCACTAATTGTAAGTTTTAGCGACAATTTATAAAAATCGTGACAAAAAAAAGTCATTAATTGTCAATTTTTTTAGCTACATATGCAAAAAAATTTCACAAAAAAATATTTTTAGCAACAATTTTATTATAACTTATTTTTAATAGGACTTTATGAGAATTAAGTCTAACTATTAGGATCTATTGATAGCTTGCCCTAGTTTACTCTTGAGTTTAATGACTAAAATACTAATTTTTTCATTGATTTTACTTAATAAAGATAGACAAATGGTTTTGTTTGTACCCTTTGTGGCAAAATTATCAAGTGGCAATTTTCTCAAATTATTTGTGCTACATGGCGATGGAAGATGAAGAGTCAATAATTTTATGAGACCCACCACCAAAGTCAAATGTTGACTGACCAAAAGGGAATTATTTTATTTTATTTAATTAATTAACTAAGTTGATTGGTTGATTAATTAATTAAATTAAATAATTTAGATTTGATAGATAAAACAAGTCTTAACCACTCATAAGATTTAGGTCTCATTTGGCAAGTGACTTTTTTAGTTAAAAAGTCAAAAAATTGTTAAAAAAGTCAAAAAGCAAACAACTTATACCAAAAAGTCAAAGACTCCCTTTTATCTCTACTTTTTGCACATCTTTTCGTAAAATGTCAAAAAGTCATCTCAAACATACTAGCTTCTTTTACATCATATTTTAGTAAAAAAGTTAAAAAGTTACTAAAAAAAACAGTTTCCAAATGAGGCTTTGGGAGGTTGTTGAGGCTTCTAAAAAAGTGCCTTATCTCATAATTTGTTGGTAAATGATTGATATGGATAAAAATTGCATAAGATTTGAAGATAATGCAAATCAACAAGAAGGTTACAACAGTGGTATCATTTTCTCCAAGATGTGCAAGATCAACAAGATACTACAATCAAGGAATTATTTTCCCAAATGAAGCAGGATTGGATTTTTGAGAGAAGAGGATCCATGCAACAATAAAGGAGATTTTTTCCACAAATCAAGCAAAATAAATTCAAATTCAAATATGGAAGGAAATGTGGCGGCTTATGAGAGCTCAATGGAGCAAGTCAAAGTAATGGAGATAGGCATTAGCTTTTGAAAATCAAAACTGCTCTTACTCTTGGAGAATCAACGACCCATGTCGCTAGAAAGAGCTGTCACGTTCCTGGCAGTTAAGTAGAAATAGGGGCTTCCCCAACACTATATAAAGGGCTCGAAGAGCAGAATTAGTTTCATAGCTTATTTATCATAGCTTTATGACTTAATCACATTATCTTCATAGCTTAAAGCTATGTTTGGTTTTGGCTTTTTGGCTAAAAAGCACAAAAGACAAACTTGGCCACATAAGCCAATAAAACAAAATGTCACATCGAAACCATAATCATTATACTTTTTTTCTCACAAAAATAAAAAAAAAATCAAAAACAAAAACCAAACGAGGCTAAAATAACCAAAAAGCTAAAAAGCCAGGCGATTTTAGCTCTTCCCAAATGAAGACTAATTATCTTAGATTCTCAATTGTACTTCATTCTCAATCAATGCAAGTTACAATTTTAGTCTAGTTTATCTTTGGCACTTGTAAATTTATTAAAAATCCTCTTCATTGGGGCAAGATCCGAACTAGTAGCAGTTCCTCTTAGCCAAACACAGTCATTTCTTTGTGTTAGAAGTCAGAAATGTTTAACAATTACTACACTTTGAACTATAGGTTCACAAGTTTTGATACGCCCGCATTTAGTCAACAAGCTTTTTTGTGTTTACACCCACAAAACTTTTTGAGTGGCAATAGGAATTTCTAAGGAGTGTAAACAGGTTTAGATTGAAAATAAATCAAAATTTTAATGTTTAAATTGACAAAATTAAAAATTTAGGATTTATTTTGTTAAAAAACTCAAACCTTGGATTATTATTATTATTTTTTTTTTTTGTAATTATCTCTAATTGTTTTAACTAAAATGTTTGCCAAATAAAGCCTAAATTGAGTTGAATGTTGGGTCAAATTATAAGTGAGAATTTTTTAACTTCTATGGGATTTAATCCTATGACTTCTTAGATGATAAAAAATTTGATTGTCTCTCCTTCCACTTGTGATTGTATTAAAGTGAAGATGTATGGTAAAATCATATTTGTTTGTGTAGTGTGGACCCATTTCAAGCCTGTCTTGACAATTCAAACCAGTCATTTTGGGGATCTTTTGAGAAGATTACCCATACTAAAAATCAGTTTGATCGGACTTTGGTAAACACTTGATCGGAGTACATTTGTCTGAAAAATAATTTAATAGAAAATATGATTTCAAAAGTAGTCCGTTTATTTTTTACAAACACATATTATCTAAGATTACTAGTGTCCAATTAAATTGATTTTTGGCATATATGATCTTCTAAAAGAGCCTTACAAAATGCTTGAAACAAGGCTTGGCGCACGAAGATGCAAAGAGTGAGAGCTCTGGCTCAAGATTTTCGCTAAGAGACGATGAACAGTGAATGCGAGGGGGTGTATGCGTGGGCGGTATATGTGCATAAGGTGAAAATGCAGGACCATTCAAATTTTGGGATAGTGTTTGACGACTGTACCAGGGGTACGGGGCTAGTAGGGGTGTGCCAAATCATAGTGGTGTCAGAGCAACAGGAGAACGTGCTAGGTAATTGATGAGACTCATTAAAGCTGAGCAGCTCACGAAGCCAAGTCGGAATTTTTATCTTGGTTAGCATGATCGATTCCTCGGCTGATAGACAATAATCCCAATCATGCTACACAAATGGAATTAAGGGGCAATTGAGAGGGTAATTTGTGTGATTAAATTGGGCCAAGATGAATTACACACTCAGTGGTGGTTAGGCCAAGCAGTGGGTCGAGGAAGACAGCTTGGTTTTGAGCAAATTGGATGGTAGGCCGACCAAAGGGTTAGACCTAGTTAGCTAACGACCGGACAGGTGGAGGGGACTGAGCTACCCTTAGCTCGGCACAGCTTGTGTGAAAGACGGACTCACGGTGCAATCAGGAATGAACCCAAGCATGATAGTTCGATTGAACATTTACAAATCGAGCAAGGTGTTGCCATCCCACTTTGCTTGCAGTAAGAAGGCTGTTCCAAGGATAAGCATTATCCTTTAGCATTAGGATTCCTAGGAGGACTCTGCTAATGAGAGTTAGAGTCCTATTAGGAATGTGTCTGACGGAATCTATAAAAGCTCATAACAGAACCTATGGACAGGTTTTGCAATTCTTATTCTCAAATACACAGAGCTTATTGTCTATTGTCTACTTGCTGACTTAGGCATTAGAGGGGTTTCTGGCATATACCTGCCGGCTAGCTCATGTTTGTGTTTTCAGGTAGCAAAGCAATGACGTTTGGAGGAGTGCAAACTTGGTCAACATGATTATATGAGAAAATTATTCTGTGCTCGTACAATTGGCGCCATTTGTAGGAAGTTATCACAGAAAACAAACCTTTTGATTGAGTTTTACTTCAACTAAGTTCAATGGCACATAACGAAAACTTGTCTCATTCTGCTATTGATGGACAAACTCCAAAGGGAGATAGGAGACGCAAGGATTTTCCTTTTGTCCCGCCCATGGAAGAATTGGATCCCCAGTGACGAAACCCACGGAAAGGAGCGCAAGAAAAACGATGCTCAAGTCCTCGTCGCTCTCAAAGCCCAGATGGACAGAGATAGAAAGTGGATTCTCAGGTTCTGGAGGATCACGTGAAGGAGCAAGACAAACTGATAAGGAGAATGGCGGCTGACATAGAGGCTATGAAATGCCAAATGAAAGGCAAATGGGTGGAAGGGAAAGAGATCCACGAAGGCAGAACAGGTTCTCGCCACTTAGGGGATCGTGACAGGCAAGTCACACCATTGCAATATGAAATTAGAAGCCTCAGAACAAGCGACACACAATCAAGAACCTCTAGGAATCGTTAGTCTAAGTTTGAAAGAACAAGGACTGAAAGGTCTTACGCGGAGGGAAGTAGTTATCGACCCTCACATACGCATTAAACCACTTCTCAGCACACCGAGTTGTATAGGTCAGTAGACTTGTGGACCGTGCTAAAAGAAAGGGCTCGAAAGAGAGAAGACACCTAGGCGTGCGACCCCTAAAGAGTCTTTGCTCTGTAACGGCTGGTGCCTAGGACACATGGAAGTGTCGAGGTTGGAATGCCAATGTCGCGCCTTGCTTATGAACCAGTAGACAAAGCGTTAGCAAGGTTGAAAAGCTCGCCGTTTATTCCAGAAATAGAGAACACACCATTACCATTGG
Source organism: Camellia japonica (assembly GCA_030407325.1). Classification (NCBI taxonomy): domain Eukaryota; kingdom Viridiplantae; phylum Streptophyta; class Magnoliopsida; order Ericales; family Theaceae; genus Camellia; species Camellia japonica. The sequence continues at coordinate 151,570,341 of JAPPVO010000017.1, read as the reverse complement.
GCTTTAACCAGCCTAAGTTCACAACTTATAAGGGGAAGTCAGACCCTTACATGTACTTGAGCCACTTTCGCCAAGTTATGGCCATACATCGACGGAATGAGGCTCTAACGTGTATTTTATTTCCGTCAAGCTTAGGCAACCTGGGCTTGACTTGGTTTGAGAGGCTACCAGAAGGTAGCATCACTTCAAAGGGACAACTGCCGGAGGCGTTTGTCACCAGGCTCAAGACAAACACCAAAACTCTGGTTGAGATAGACCAACAGCTCGCTATTGACACAGGCGAGAAAAAAACGTTGAAGGTTTACAACAACAGGTATTGGGAGACCTTCAACTAGATAAGAGATTGCCCCATCAACCTAGCTATCGCACAGTATAAACGGGTTTTGCCGGTGGGCCATAAATTGAGGGATTCAATGATAATGACGCCACCCCTCACGATGGAAGCCCTGATAGAGAGAGTGCACAACACATCAGGGTAGATAAGGATGGCACTTGCGCCAAGGCAAAGTCTGGCACAACAGTGATGTCGGACAAAAAGCCCTGCGGCAAAAGTTAACACAGTTGGCCGGGAGGACCGACCGAACAAAAACGGTCAAGGCACCAAATGGTGAAGACTCCCAGACAAAGAGTTTGAGAGTTCGCACCGCCATAACCACGGTGCTCAAGAAGCCTATCTGTAGACGTGCCCCGGATCGGGCTTCGCTGCTACAATTTGGACTCAAATGTCACGGTTCTGAATCTAGTCTCGCAAAGTGCAATGCAAGACCAATAAATCACCAAAGAGTCCAAATCCGACAAATCATTTTGGAAAACTGATTTTTGTAAAGAAGTGTCAAACATGGAGTGCTTTGCCAGATACAGAGTCGCCACCTAAATATTTTATTTTGGGAGAATTTAGGAAACCTTGACTCGTGCCGAAGGCCACGTGTCTGTCATCACCAAAGTTGCTTCGGCTCGGGAACTTGGGTACAATTGGGGAAGGTCATCTATGAGCACCCCCGCTCGCCCGATCAAAGATCGGCCACTACTAAACATGATATCTTATTTTTGAAAATACATGTGTTCTTATTCCGGTTAATTAGCTAATCTTACTATGTGATGCGCACAGCAAAACAAGTATAGACTAGATCGCCTAATTTGGAACAAAACATTGCATATTCGTTTGTTTGAAAACGGTTTGAAGTTTGCTACTCGTAAGTAGGCTAAAATGCGGATTTCAATGAATTGTTCCAATTCAAGTAATCCAACCTTCACCCACAGGCATTCAGGCAGTTAAACACTTAAGCAAATAGCCTCATGGTAAGCATGCTATCATGGCCACACTCACACACATGTAGTATGCTAAAACATAAAAGCTTACCTAGTACTCCGAGCCAAAACAAGAGCTAGTTAGTAATCAATGCATGATCCTAGTTCATGTTTGAAATGGCTAATGCAGCACATACGAAATGCAACTAGAAATAGGCTCGGCTATTCTAATAATGGCATATGAGATGCGACAATTAATACATGTATTCAACTTGGAATTGAAATACGATGCAGTTAGTATGATGCGCCGAGCCCGGTGCATGCAAAATAGATGAATGTATGCAAACATGCGAAGCACAAGCATGCTAGACAGATGAATGGATGCAAACATGCAAAGCATAAGTATGCTAATTTGAAACATGACCTAAAACTAACCAACAAAAGCAGGTAAGTAAAAGGGAGAAAGAAATGGAGGTTGGAAGACATGCACACACGCACGCACACTTATTACAAAATTGGCCCTCTCGACGGAGGGTTCGAATAAATAATACATGCCAACTAACTAACTAACTAACAAGCTAATTAATTATTACACAACCGAATTGAACAACTAGCTACAACTAATTATTACAAAACTTAATTAATTAACAAATTAACTAACTACAAATGAAAAGCAATAAATAAAGCTGCTCGAGCCCTGTTCACAGAAGCATAAGGGTATGCATGCTCGCATTCGGTTTCTCGCCTCGAAACGCTCTCCGGTTGCTCTTTTGAGGCTCTGTCTGCAGGATGTCCTTGAGAACTTGCTGCTGGACCTTACCAAAAACATGCTGGGGAGTGCATCAGTGGCCTGCCGGCCATGGGGAGCCACTGCCGACCAAAAATGAAGGGGTGCCGGCCAACAACAAGGCACTGCCGGCCATCTATACGGCACTACCGGCCACTGGTGTGCTAGGACACCAAGCTGCAGTAGAGCACAAAACAGAGAAAATGGAGGGTCTCCCAAGGATATGTACACACTATGCCACTCCATATCATCTCAAAACATCAAGGGAGAGGCATAGTCGGATCTACGACCATCAATCACGCATCCCGATGCATGATGGCTAAAGATCCAACTTGTGCAAATCAATATGAAATGAATGCACAAATAAACACATAAAGCCTAAAACTCTATCATGAATCATCAAGAGCGTCGGCGACCAAGAATTGAGACACGTTTCATCACTTGAAGTATGAAACGCCCCTCGTTCCTCGTGCTCGGATTAACACTTTAATCCAAACGACAATGCAAAACAAGCATGGTAAACATGCAATATGACTTAAGCATGCAAACATGCAATGCAAAACAAGCATGGTAAACATGCAATATGACTTAAGCATGCAAACATGCAATGCAATAACCCGAGCATGCAACAAGCATATAAGCATGATGTGAGGTAGTAACGTTGAATAACATGATAAAATGCAACATGGACATACAAACATGCAAGGCATGTGACGGCGGACAAGTATGCAACAACATACGAAATAAGACAAGCATGTGACAACATGGTAAGATGGGCTTACACTAAAGATGGATAGGCCTCAGCCATGCCTAAAATCAGTGGCCATAAGTGATGAATTGATAGTATGAAAAGCATGAAAAGGCAAGGCAAACATGCATGCCAATTGGCTCAAGGATTAAGGCACAAAGATGCAACTCTTAAGCACACTTAAAGAGTGACAAGCATGGATATGTGACAACAAGGTAAGCTCTGAAATCTCATGTAAATTGATGCCAAATCAACTAGACAATGCAAGCATAGCATGTTAGAAAGCTCAAAGCTCGAAACTAACAAAGGGACTTAAGCCATGGCCATGCAAGGCAAGCCCCAAAGGGCTAAGGAAACCTAAAACAGTCCCAAGGCAGGTCCAAACAAGACCAAAAACAAGCTCGAAGCTAGCCAACACGGGCTAGAACAAGAGGCCAAAAACAAGAAGCATGCAAGGCTACAAAAGAGGCAATGCACTACACCTATTGAAACCAAACATGGCATGACTTGGACAACATAAAACAGAGTTACATCATGGTATAACAAGACCAAAAATGCACTGATATGATGAGCCAAAGGCTTAGGCTTAATGGCATGCACAAAAGTTCATTCTTGAGGCATAAAAAACCAAGGCTCCAAGGCATTAAAAGCATGTCAAATGCAAGTGTATGACCACATGGACTGAAATAACACTTAGAATGATGGCAAAGCATGCAAACATCACATGTATGGCATGGTAGGGGCTTCAAAACCCAAGACTAGCCTAAGCATTTACACTATAGCTATACAAAGCATGAGTGATATGGCCATTGAAGCCCAAAACAGTCCAACAATAGCCCAAAACAAGAATAAAATCATGCTGGAGCAAAGCCAAAATATGCTAGGATGATGAGTCAAAACATCATACACATAAAGCTAGTAAGCAAGATTTGTTCTACAAGTATATGGAGCATGCAAAGGATGACCAAACCAGCTATGGAAAGAGTCATGACATGGCAAAACATCACCAAAAATATGCTGAAATGACTCAACATAAGCTAGGATAACATGCTAAAGCAAGAAGCATATAAAGCTAGTTTATGAGATTTACACTACAAGTGTATCATACATGTATGGAGTGACAAAACCAACCCAAAATAGATCTAAGGTATCGTAAAACATCACCAAAAACCTACTGAAATGGACTCAACACAAGCTAGGCAAACATGCTACTTTGATGAGCTACAAATGGGATTGTACTGCACATACAAGATACATGCAAAAGGTGACCAAACCAGCCATGGACAGAGCCAAGGCAGGTCCTAAAATTCACAAAAAAGGGCCTGAACCAAGCCTCAAAAGTATAGAGAGGCATGCTCCTTTGGAAGGCCAAAAATGCAAGCAAACAAAAACCAAAAGAGAGGGGGCCACCCCTTCTGATTTGAGGCCTCAAAACCACATGTCTACCACTGAAAATCCACTAGATTTCAGTGGTTAGAAGGCCAAACCAAGGCTAGCTCGGAGGCCTTAAGGCATGGCTCAAAACAAGGCCAAACAAGGCCAACAAGAGGGTTGAAGACCCTCAACAGCCAAAAGACCTTAAACAAACTTCAAAAGCACTTAAATAAATGACTTTTTTCAGTTGAAAGCAAGGCCTAAAACAATATGCAATGATGGCCAAAATGAGGTACAAAAAAGTGCTAAAAAGGGGAAGAAGCTCACTCTTGAAGATCTACTTCGAAACCAGCAACTTCAGGGGGTAAAACCTCACTTTCAGAGCTCAAGAAGTCCTCCCAAGAACCTCAATCCAAAGATGGTGGTGTATCTCTAAGTCTTGTAGTGTAAAAGTGCAAGGAAAATGGACTTCAAGGCACAAATCAACAACAATATAGAGAGAGAGAGAGAGAGAGAGAGAGAGAGAGATATTTCTTCTCAAAATGCTGAACCTCTGCTAAGGAGAGAGACTCTCTCCTTATATAGAAGAAAAGCAATGCAAAGCTTCTTCAAGAAGCTTGGCAAGAGCTTCATCCCTCCATACACGTGTATGGAGGGCAGATAAAAGGATTCCAGCTGGCTCAAAAGATCTGGAGTGAAACCTGCTGAGACAGGGGTGCTGCCGGCCATCGGGGATGGCCGGCAGTGGCTTATTGATGGCCAGCAGGCTCAATCAATGGCTGGCAGCAACAAAGTGGGGGCCGACAGGTCCAAAAGGGGGCCGGCAGTGCACCAAGAAACACATTCTGAAAGGACCAAGCCATGGTCTAAGAATAGGGCAGAAAAGATACAGGGTCTGGAAAGCTCGAACCTGTGACATTCCGCTGCAAAAGTCGATTGCTCGACGAGCAATCGAACTTGTGTCCGAATGTACCTGCAAGCACAACCGAGTCTTGAAGATGGTCAAAAATGGGGTGTCTACATTATTAACCGGATTCTTAGCGAGATACACGACGAACCCTTCGTTCGACGGCCAGTCAAGTTGGGAAAAGTGCAAAGGGTCTACGACGATAGATATTGGTACACGTCCAAAGGAAGACAGAAGCAAAAAACGTCATCACCTTCTTAGACAGGGAATTAGCAAGGTTGTAAAGCCCTTACAACGATACGCTAGTGGTCACTCTGTGCATCAAGAATTTCGACAACAAGCGGATCTTGATAGATAAAGGGAGCTTGTCCAAGATAATGTACTACGAAGAGACTTTCAAGCAACTCAAATTGGAGGACAAAGACTTAACACCCGCAATATCTCCCTTGGTCGATTTCTACTTTATACCGGAATGACAGGTTGGCAAGATAATTTTGCCAGTCATAGCTGGGACGATGACAAAGCAAACGGAATTTTGGGTGCTAAAAGTCCCTTCCACTTACAACATTATTTTGGAAAGAGCGTGGTGGCACGCCAAGCGAGCAGTAGCATCAACCTACCATCAGGTGATGCGATTCCCTAACGAAACTAAAGTGATTAAAGAAATCTTAGGAGACCAAATCATGTCCAAGCAATGCTTCGTGACAGTGAATGACAGTTGGGTTGCCAAAGGTTTCATACAAATAGTATAGAAGTCAGAGAGTAACGAATTATTCGCGGATATTAGCAAGACAACCGAACAAAAACCAGTGGAAGATCTAGTGGAGGTAACAATAGACGAGAAATCCCCAGAGAAGTTCTTTTTTGCTCAACTCATCTTTGTCCAACACCGAGAGAATAGAGATCATGGGATTCTTGATCTCTAATATCGAAGTGTTTGTCTAGACGCCATATGACATGCCTGGCATTGACCCAAACTTCATCTACTATCGACTTAATGTCAAACCAACTGCCAGACCAATTATACAACGAACTCGCCGATCGGCACTTCATTACGCCGAGATAGTGGCAGAAGAAGTAGGGAACTTGTTGGAGTCAGGTGTGATCAGAGAGGTTCATTATCCCAAGTGCATCTCCAATACTATGGTGGTGCTAAAGAAGAACGGCAAGTGGTGCATTTGTGTGGACTATAAGACAGTGAACAAAGCATGCCCAAAAAATAGTTTTTCTCTACTACGGATAGACCAATTGGTGGACCTAACTGCAGGTCATAACTGACTTAGCTTTCTTGATGCGTATCGTGGATACCATCAGATTGTTATGTATGAACCGGACTAGGAGGTTTCATCGTTTACAACACCTAGGGGATTGTATTACTACAAGGTCATGCCCTTTGGCGTAAAATGCAGGGGCAATGTTCTAGTGAATAGTCACCAGAATGTTCAAGCCATTGTGAGGCAAAACAATGGAAGCTTACATAGACGACATGGTAGTCAAGAGTAAGAACGAGGGAAACCATCTCAATGACCTAACTGAGATGTTTTAAATTTTGAAGACCTACAAGCTGCGACTGAAAGCATCCAAATGCGCGTTTGGCGTGGGGTTAAGTAAATTTCTTGGCTTTCTAGTAACCAACCAAGGCATAGAAGCCGATCCCTCTCAGTTCAAAGTCATTCAAGATCTAGAGAAGCCCAACACAGTCAAGGAACTATAGCATCTCATGGGCCTAGCTGTCGCACTAAACCGATTCATAATCGTCAAATAGGTGTCAACCGTTCTTCTAGGCACTTAAGGCCAAGTTCGAGTGGGATGACGAACGCAACCGAGCTCTGGAAAGCTTGAAAGAATACATAACCTCTCCCCCGCTGTTAGCAACCCCAGTACCAAGAGTGGAACTTTTTCTATACTTGGCAGTTTCCCAGCACGCAGTTAGCGCAATGTTGGTACGAGCCGAGGGAATACAACACTTGCCTATCTTTTATGTAAGCAAGTCATTGTTGGGTGCCGAAACAAGGTACTTGCCTTTAGAAAAACTGGCCTTAGCTTTGATGATAGATTCAATAAAATTGTCGCACTACTTCCATGTCCACATTGTGATCATTTTAACAGCCTTCCCCTTAAAAGCCTTGTTTGAAAGGGCAGACTTTTCTGGGCAAATATTGAAGTGGGCCGTGGAGTTAGGACAATCGACATCAAGTTCCAGCCGAGAACCACAATAAAGGCCCAAGCTTTGGCAAACTTCGTGGTTGAGTTTGCTCCAAGAAGTCACTATGTTTGCCCGGTCAACTTGACAGAGGCAACCAAGTAAAGGGGGAAAAGTGTCGCGGGAATAGCAAAGCCCCTACAGCAAGTCGCTCAACGGTGCAGCGAACCATTTAGCCTTACAATGGCTGCGTCATCCACTAGTGCCAACAACCTATCAATGTTGGGAGAAAGAGCAAGTTGCGCTACTACAAGCAAGGACGTGCCTGAAAGGGAAGTGTTAAGACAGTCAGGTAGTGAGAATCAAATCCTAACGATGGAAAAAAACTTAAAAGAAGGCATCATCAACGTCCCTAATCTTAAAGCGTCCTCAAATCCCTCCACTTGCTAGAAGCTGTTCATAGGAGAGATGTGGAAGCTATTTATGGATAGAGTGTCCAACAAGCACAAGGTAGGACTTGGGATAGTCCTCATCTCACCAGATGGCTTAACCATTGAACAAGCTATCAATCTCGGTTTTCCAGCATCCAATAATGAGGCAGAGTACGAAGCATTGTTAGCTGGTTTGAAGTCACCTTACTGAATGAAGGCCACTGAGCTGATGGTGTAAAGCGACCCCTAACTAGCAGTCAACGAAATATCAGGCGACTATGAAGTGAAGGATGATAGAATGGCCAAGTACCAAGAGTTAGACAGAAAGGAGATCATGAAGTTCAAAGTCGTGAGAGAATAGAGCAAATCAGTCGAGAAGAAAATAGCAAGGCAGATGAACTGGCTGGTTTTGCGTTGATGGCAGACACATCTATCCCACACTCATTGCTAGTGGACTTCCTGCCAAGACCGAGCATTGAGGAACTTGAAGCAGTTGAGGTATGTTGCGCCAAGCTAGGTCCCTCTTAAATGGACCCCATCGTTGTGTTCTTAAAAGATGGCATTCTGTTAGAGAACAAGAAAGAAACCTACAAGATTAAGGCGAAGTTGCAGCGATTTTGGCTCTCTCCATTGCTAGCACTTTCACAAGACCTTACTTTAAGTGTGTCCATCCTAGAAAGATCGAGGCATTCCTATTCAAAATTCACGAGGGCATTTGCGGAAGCCACCAAAGAGGGAGATCTCTGGCCTACCGAGCTATTTCACAGGGGTATTGGTGGCCATACATGCAAGCAGACGTAGAGAAGTATGTCAAACAATGCGAGCAATGTCAGAAGTTCGTACATCAAATCCATCAACCAGCTAAAGAGCTCCTACCTTTGACCAGCCCTTAGCCTTTTGCAACATAGGGCTTAGACATAATAGGACCACTCCCAACCGTGCCGAGCAACATAAAGTTCTTTATTGCGACGACAGATTACTTCACAAAGTAGGTGAAGGCAGAGATGCTTGCATCCATCAAAGAAAAAGATGTCAAGAAGTTTGTCTGATAGAACATCATAACCCGGTTTGGAATTCCCAAGGCCTTGATATCTGACAACGACACCCAATTTGATGGAAAAATCTTTAAGGGTTTTTGTGAAGAACACAAGATCGAATTCTATAATTCTACGTCGGCATACCCTCAGGCTAATGGCCAGGCTGAAGCCTCTAACAAAATAGTCTTAGATGGTTTGAAAAACAGGTTAGAAAAAGCAAAAGGAAAATGGGTTGAGGAACTTCCCTACGTTTTATGGGCTTATCGAACTATACCTAGGCAGTCGACCGGCGAAACGTTTTTTTCCTTAGCCTATGGCATGGAAGCAATAATTCCTCTAGAAGTCGGCCTCTCCACTATTAAAAGTAAAAATTTCGATCGAGATTTGAATGGAGAAGCCATAACCTTAGAACTCGATCTTGTCGAAAAAAGAAGAGAACGGGCACTAGTCCACATCACCTCGTATCAACAGGAATTGTCGAGAAAATACAACAAGGCGGTTCATCTAAAGCAATTCAAGATTGGAGATTGGGTACTACACAAAGTAATGGGAAACACTTTGGTGCCTAGAGATGACAAACTGAGACCTAACTGGGAGGGGCCGTACAAAGTGACGGGGTTAGCAAGAAAATAAGCTTACCACCTCAAAGATATGGACGGCCGAGCTATCCCAAGGCCATGGAACACAGCCAATCTCAAAGTATTTTATTTTAGCTTTTTCACACTTGTAATTTTCTTTGACATTCAATAAAACAAGTAGACATTTTTTTCGGCACAATTTCTTTTAGTACTTGTCTTTATTCTGTTTGTAAACAACATTTTTTGCACTCTTTGCTCAACTGGGGACACTGAAGGTTAGCAGCTTTGACCAACAAAATTTTTGCACTCTTCAACCGAGATGCTTATCTCGGCCAATAAAGGTTGGCAGATTTGACCAACAAATTTTTTTTGCACTCTTTAACCGAGATGAGTATCTAGGCTAAAAAAGGCTGGCAGGTTTGACCAACAAAATTTTTACACTCTTTGACTGAGATGCCTATCTCAGCCAAAGAAGGTTAGCAGGTTTGACCAACAAAACTTTTTTGCACTTTTTAGCCGAAATGAGTATCTAGGTTAAAGAAGGTTGGCAGGTTTGATCAACATGTTTTTTGCACTCTTTAGTCGAGATGTTTATCTTGGTATCTCGATTAAAGAAGGTTGTCAGGTTTGACCAACACAACTTTTTACACTCTTTGACTGAGATGTTTATCTTAGCCAAAGGAAGTTAGCAGATTTGACCAACATAACTTTTTGTACTCTTTGAACGAGATGTTTATCTCGGCCAAAGAAGGTTGGCACGTTTAATGTGATATCCCTATTCCATAATATGTTAATTGGTCCTTAATATGAGTATGATTATGTGTTTAATATGATTTTGTGTGCCATTATATAAAAATATGTGGTTTTGAATTTCTATCTGTTCACCGTAGGAATATCTGTTTGATTATCTGCTTTGGAAATCAAATTGAAAGCCCTATCGGCCACCGAAACCGAAATTGGTCGCGCCATTGTAATTGACATAATTTTTAGAGCCTACGGTGAAATTTAATTGAAAAATTAATTCGGACCAGATTAAATTGATTAAATTAATGAATTAAGTGCCCAAATGTTTTATATTGGAATAATTGTGACTAGTGGGACTTTAAGAGAGGCACTACACCCTCAACTCTTCTCCTTTGTTACATTTTGGGCTGATTTCAACTCTAAGAAAAGAGAGAGGGGTCGGCTAGAGAGAGAGGGAGAGGCAATTGGAGATTTGAGTGAGGAACTTGAGAAATTTGGAGATTCAACTAGAAATTGTGAAGAATTGAACCTCTAGGTAAGCACTTGACCCTGAATTCATAAGTTTGAAGTTGTGACCTTGTAAGTTCAAGGGTTGTTTGTGATCAAGAGCATGTATTGAGTTGGTTTTGTTGAATTAGAAGACTATATATGCATGCATGTATATAATTGTCTTGAATTTGCATATTTGAGCTTGAATCACATGACTCATGTTGAATTTCGGTTGAAATCCATGTGTTTGACCATCTTTTCATCATATGGGATGAGAATGAGGGTTATATGTCACATGCATGTACAATCCATGGGAGTAGAAGCTTTGAATGCATGAAGTTGTTATGTTAGTAATGAATTTGGTGGAAAATGAGCCATGAATGGGTTTGATTTATGAAATTGAGCTTCAAAATGTTATAATTTAGTGTTTGTGCCATGTTAGTACACATATATATGAAGTTTGAGTCAAAATCATGCATTTGGAGCCTTTGAATTTGAAGTTGAAGCTCGAGAACATGTTCTGGATTTTCCAGAAATTTGATGTCCGCTCGAGCGGGAAAACCGCCGCTCGAGCGTGAATTTCGTGCTCCCAGCATTTTTTTGCAGGCATGGCGTCCGCTTGAGCGGGTAAGTTCACGCTCGAGCGGGGAGCTATGTAGACAGACCTTCAGCTCGAGCGCTAGACTTCACGCTCGAGTGTAATTTTGATGCATCCAGCACTTTTGCAGACCAATTGGGTCCGCTCGAGCGGGGACCCTATTTCTGAAATTTTGTTTATGCGTTCTGTGTTTCATTTTCCGTTCTCCTTTACTTCTAAGTACTCTTAGGCATTCATTGAGCATTGTAATTGAGTTAAAGAGATAAGAATAAAGCCTAAAGAGGAAAATGTGAATTTAAGAAGGGATTGAATTGTTGGTGACCCTTTTGTGTTCATGGACTGTGCAGGGTCGAGCTCCAGTGCAAACCAACCAACCGATCACTGTGAGTAATATCCATATTTGGAAGCTTGTCATTTGTCCAATTGCTTATTTTCTTATAAGCCTTATGCTTTATGATTTGCTAGTTTGAATTGTGGACAAATGTCTGAAAGAATGGATGGGCCAAAGGCCGTTTTGATATGAATGGATGGGCCAGAGGCCGTTTTGACATGAATGGATGGGCCAGAGGCCGTTTTGACATAAATGAGTGGGCCAGAGGCCGTTTTGACAGGAATGAAAGATAAATGGGCCAAAGGCCAGTATGTTTGAAACCATAATCACTTGACTTAAATTGTGTATACAAACGTTAAATCAAAATATGAATTAGGCCCAAGGCCGTTCGGAGTATGTTGTTTTACATATCGTTTGTATCTTCTTATTTGATATTATTCACTAGGCTATCGCTCACACTCATTCATGTGTTTGTAGGTGAGCCAAGAGAGGTCTAGACCCAGCCCCAGTGAAGGCTGTGTGGAACAACTGAGTTTTGGAGAGTCAGCCCTAGTGTCTCACGCACGAGACTCGTCTTCGCCTTTCTGCCATGCTATGTTATTTTTTTCATGTTGGCGAGGACTTTGCATATGTCTGTATATAGTTTTCATGGGTTGACTTAGTTTTTGGATGATCCTGTTTATACAGAACTTATGCTACTGTATTTCTGTTGTGAGTTATTAATGTATATATGTTTGGTTGTTTGGATGTGCCATGTAAGCACAGCTCTATGGACAAAGCTTTGAACTGCATCCGTTTGGCCCCCATTAACTCTGTTAACATACATTTGTTTTGGTTTGAGGCCGTAGGAAATCTCATGATTACTGGCCGGTTATGTCGTTAACCCACAGGGGCGGGTTCGGGTCATGAAATTTAACCAACACATTTTTTTGCACTCTTTAGCGAAGATGAGTATCTCGGCTAAAGAAGGTTGGCCAAGCTGGTTAGTTCGGCACAACATGCATTCAGAGCAGTATGCAACATTCCAGGAGAAACATAATGGACGTGCAAAAAGTTGGAAATTTTTCATTACTAGAGGAAGTGATTACATTACAAAATGAGGGGCATGTAGCCTGGTTACATTGCAAAAAAAAAACCAAAATGAAAAAAAATAAATAAAAAGAAAATAAGAAAACGACAAAGTCCAAAACCAGAAAGAAGTGGAACACACTAAAAGCCAAGAGATGATGGAGATAATGTGGTCACTAGAGTAGGTCCTCAAGGTCAGCCTCGGCGTTCACACCAGCTGCGTTGCCTGCCAGCTCGGCCCGACCAACATCTTCAATTATGAGATCGGTGATACCCTCTTCGGTAGCTATGCTCGGCTGGTTATGGTCAGTCACCTCAGACCGAACTGGAGGCATGGAATGGAGACCGGGTAGTTCAGCACTGATCGAGGGAACGTTGCTCGGCTCTGGGCTGTCCTCCTCTGCCTGTAGGAACTTCTGTTACACGATGGTGGCATACATCGCCATATAACTGGAAATTAAATGAGGAGGAGGATTGAGGAAGACGTCTGAATCATGCGCTTGGCCGAGCTGTTCAGCCGCCGCCTTCCAATCGCACTTGAAGAAAATATCTTTGGGGCCTCGAACTACTGCACGTAGGCCTATTTCTCTTCCACATAGCCGCGGTCTTCAGCGTTTTCCATTTTGTTCTCAAATAGCTTGATTTCGGCATTTTTTGATCACTCCAGTTTGGCCAGCTTGCGAAGGTAGCGGTCCTTCTTCTCCGCTAAGGCCTTTTGTTTATCCGCTTCGGACGAGTGGACCTGTTTGGCAAGCACCTCTTTGTCAAACTCCAGTTTGGCCAAGCTGGCTTTTAATTGTTTTAGCTCGGCATCTTTGGTCACATTATCCAAAATGGCCAATCGGGCTGTCTTCCTCTGTTACGACCCAACCCCAGGGGCTTAGGGCTGGAATCGGAACTCACTAATTTATTCTAATTGTGGCAAATTAAAAGGCACGGGTGGAGGCAAAAGGAAATAAAAATATAATTAAACAGAAAATTTACTTCATTTTATTATTTTAATAAGAGAAAATACATCTATAAGGATTTTATTATTTTATTATTCAGTGACCAGCCCTAAGTAAAAACAAAAGGGAAAAAAAATAAAAAAGAAAAAAGAAAAGAAAAACAAAATAATTGTTCAACATCTAATTCTCGTATGGGTTCCACTACGTGAGGTTATGGGTCTCCCTTACATCTCATCACCTGAAAGGGTAATATCTATAAGCACACAGCAGAGTAAGAAATATTATGCCGAGAGTATAGGGAATACAAAATAATTAATTAAGCTAAAATATTTACATAATTTAATTTGAAATAATAATTTATTTAAAGTGGCAGAAACTGAAATACAGAAATCATGTAAATAAATAACCATAACCATGGTATAGAACTGAACTGAACAGAGGTTACAGAAGTGACAGTCAGAACAAAGGTCAATGGATCTATAACAAACAGAAGACCAAAAAGTGGCCAAACAGAGGCCAATAGTTATTTAAGTCTCCCAAGGCGTGGGACTCCCGTAGTGGTACTTACAAAACATAATTATTTATAAGGTCATTGCCAAATACTTTCTAAAATTTAAACAAATATATCCATGGGTTTTATTTTAAACAAATAAAGTTTAGAAAATAACCCATGTAATTGAAATATTAATATAATTTATAAAACATGACTTGTATAAAATAAATTATGGTAAGTCAAAACATACGTAAAATATATTATGGTGACTTAAAGTATAATATAACTCACCCAAATAACAACTTCCAAGTTCACTTCCCTTCACCGTGAGCCGACTCCTTCTGTGGTTATGTGTTTTTTTTTTAATCTTTTTTGTTCTCCTATTCACGGCCCCCACACCTCTTTTTATACACTTGTTCAGCCCATATTTGGGTGACACGTAGCCTCTCTATATTACAACCATCATTATACCCTAGTTTTGAAGCTTATCTTTCTTAAAGGGATAAGTTTAAATATTTGTTTATTTATCCTTGGATCCCAAATTCTAACATAATTAAATTAAAACTAATGTCTCTGAATTGGATGACCTTTTTGCACATGCCATGTAAATATTCTTTATTGAGTTACTTCTTATTAGTGTTATTATTACTTTTATAATTTATTTATTTATCTTTTAGTGTCATTTTATTTTGGTCCAATTTTTTGAATTATTTTATTTATTTATTTTATATTAGCACATACAACCATAATTATTTATATATATATATATATATATATATATATATGGGGGGGGGGGTTATTTAACTAAACAATTAGGGTGTCACATCCTTAGTTCCAATACACGTTTATAGGCAACGTGGTTTTTTTGCATGGCCTGCTAGGCAAGGAAAACGTTAATCACACCGAGCAAAGTGTTGAAAAATAAGATCGATGTAAAGTCCACTTACTAGGACAAGAGACTCGGTAGCTGACTGAATGGCCTTTAGTTTGGTCATCTGGTTGTGCCTCTCCATGTCGACTGGCAAGCATACGTTCCTTGATAGGTTAAAGGCCAACATATGGTTCTTCTCGACGCTGACAGAACCGGTTGCGGTCACGGCTCAGCCTTTGAAGGTCATCACAGGCGCCACACTGGGGGAGATGAAAGGTCACCACGGCCAGATCAGCAGCCGCCTTCAGTTGGTTCGGCAATGTGCAGCACAGCTTCCAATTGCTCGATGTCTTCCTCGTCCACTAGTCGCAGTTGTTCGGTGGACGAAGTGCGTGCCCTCTTACTGGGCCAAGAGGATGATGCCCTGGAAGTGGGAAGGGCAACAATAGTTTCGCGCGGTTTCCTGGCTTGACGTTGCTTGGTCTGCACATCGGCGGCAAAGACAGAAGTCTGTTCGGTAATTAGGGCGCACATGGCTCTCCTCTTAGCCATTTCTTGTTCTTCGATAAGGAGGATCAGGTTTATTTCAAGGAGGTTGAGATCTGGTTCGGAGGGAGGATTCCAGAAGGAAATCAGTCACCTTGCTCTTTCTTTGGCTACTATAGCGATGGGAAGATTCTACACCCAACAGCTCAGTCAAGTCCTTATGTTTATACCGCAGCACGAAGTGCAGCTTGGTTAGCGTACGCGTAATCCGCCTTCAACCGATTCAAATCTGCAAAGAGAGAACAAAGGTTAGCATGGTAGGAAGCATCAAAATAACAAATAGATTGAGAGCCGAGCTACTCTTACCCGGTGATCCCTTGTTCCAGTTAATGTTATAGCCCGGTATTCTGGCCACTTGGTCTTCATAATGGCCAGAGACCCAGAGAAAATCGTTGTCAAGCAAGTCTTTGTCTGGCGTGAGCTTGACAATTTTCTCTCAGCCTCTCTTGACCTTGAGGTAGTGGCACCAACCGTCGTCATTCTGGTCGAGCGAGTATTGGTAGAATATCTCAGCCAGACCGAGGTTCAAGCTGAGGAGGCAATTCAGTTCGACTATACCGTTTATAATTCGAAAAGTGTTAGTGGAGACTTGGGTGGGGCAGAGTCTAGTCTACCTGAGGAATTCGCAAATAAGGGGTTGGACAGGGAATCGGAGTCCACCTTCTACGATTGATAGCACAGTGAAAGGGCAGAAATCGAGCTTGCCCCAAGGTATAGTGTCTTGTTCGGCTAAAGTGAGTTACACGTCATCCGGAATGGAGTACTCTTTTCTGAATTCAGCTAGGGCGCGAGGCGAGCTTACCATGAAGCGGTACTTGCCCACGGCCTTAAGATTAAAATGGTGCTAAGGATTGATCGATTTTATAGCTCGACTTCGGTTGGGGAGCTTAGTCAAGCAGCATCTCCAAGTGGAGTAAAGGTGTGCCTGGCCAACCTAGTCAAGTCTGCAAAATGACAAATTAAAGGTGTTATGCCCCGGTGATTGACCGAGCTAAGGCATGTAATCTAAATATTGTTCGGCCAAATAGTGTGTATGGTTTTTTATGCTGTTGTAAACAAGTCCTGTTAGCCCGAGCAAGGCGTTAGCTCGGCCAGGGATGTGGACAGGTTTGGCACAGTTCTAACTAGGGACAGGATCGTAGCTCGATTTTGGTTATGACTAATGCTCACAATTTGGTTGACCTAGCATATGGTGGTGCAAATAAGTTTTGTTTCGGTACAAGCGTGATTTTGGATCAAAACCACTGGTTTTGGCTGGTTTTTATCCCATCCGTTTGGAGTTCATCCCTAAGCATGAAACTAGAGGGATATTTAGAGGCCCTAGTGCTGTACCTCATCCATTTTTATTAAACATTTTAGTAGGCTAATACTCAGAAGCATTTTAATGGGTTAAGACTCAAGAGTGTTTTTTTGGGTTCATATGTATGTACCAGGGCACGAAAAATAGCTTGATTATTAAAGCAGAAACATGAAAAAGCTTTAGAAAACTTACAGTTGGTGGGGGTAGTACTCAGTTTTGATCAGTGGATGAAGCTCCAGTAGTTGAAACGAAACAGATTAATCCCTAAAAATGCTTGGAACAGGGCTTGGCGCACGAAGGTGCAAAATGTGCGAGCTCTGGCTCAAGATTTTTGCTAAAAGATGATGAATAGTGAATGCGATGGGGCATATGCGTGGGCGGTATATGTGCATAAGATGAAAAGGTAGGACCATTCGAATTTTTGGGCATTGTTTGACAGTTATACCAGGGGTACGAGGCTAGTGGGGGTGTGCCACGTGTCCCATGATGATAGTGGTGTTAGAGCAACAGGAGAACGTGCTAAGTAATTGATAAGACTCATTAAAGCCAAGCAGCTCGCGAAGCCAAGCAGGATTTTTTATCTCAGTTAGCATGATCAATAGCTCGATTGACAAACAATAATCCCAATCATTTTACGCAGATGGAATTAAGGGGCAATTAAGAGGGTAATTTGTGTGATTAAATTGGACCGAGATAAATTACACGTTCGGTAGTGGTTAGGCCGAGCAGTGGGCCGAGGAAGGCAGCTCGATTTTGAGCAGATTGGATGGTAGGCCGACCAAAGGGTTGGACGTAATTAGCTGACGACCGAACATGTGGAGGGGATCGAGATACCCTTAGCTCAGCATAGCTTGTGTAGAAAACAAACTTGCGGTGCGATCAAGAATGAACTGAAGCATGATAGTTTAGTCGAACATTTACAAACCAAGCAAGGTGTTGCCATCCCACTTGGCTTGCAGTAAAGAGGGTGTTCCAAGGATAAGCATTATCCTTTAGGATTAGGATTTCTATGAGGACTCTGCTAAGGAGAGTTAGAGTCCTACTAGGAATGTGTCTGGCGGAATCTATAAAAGCTTATGACAGAACCTATGGACAGGTATTGCAATTCTTATTCTTAAATACGCAGAACTTATTGTTTATTGTCTACTTGCTGACTTAGGCCTTGGAGGGGTTTCTGGCACACACCTGTCGGCTAGCTCACGTTTGTGTTTTCAAGTAGCAAAACGATGACGTTTGGAGGAATGCAAACTTGGTCAATAGGATTATACGAGAAAATTATTTTGTGCTCTTACATTATATAATTTATTTAATCTTCAATCTTCATAGAAAATCTAAGTGCTCTTTATAAGAACTTTTTTCAGGAGAAAAAGAAAAAAAAAGAAGGTTTTGTACCCCTATTTTGTGGTCTAGAAAACAAAGAAAATAATTTGTGAAACAAATCTTAAAACTTTGTCCAAAGATAACATAGAACTTAAATGCTGAGAAAGGTTCTGAGATAAAAAAAAAGCTGCCACCAACTTTTGATTGACTTTCCCTTCTACAAAACTTACAAGAAAATCTGATGGTTCAGATTTAGAGGGGAAAAAATGTATACAAATGCGGATGTGGGTGCGGGTAAAACCTGTAACAACCCAAAAATTTAAGTTGTCCCTTAAATTTTATATTCGTATTATTTAATTATAAATGAGAAAAACCCTAAATGTTTAATTAAAGATTCCGTAAGAGTAAAATAAAATATTGAATATTATGGGTGTATGAGATAAAGTGTAATTAAATTAGGGATTATATATTATCGAAATAAAAATGGTATATAATTAGTTTAAAATTTGGGCCACAGTGGAATTGATCCTAAAGTTAAGTATTTTAGATAAATATGAATTATTAGATAAGTATGAATTAATGGCAAGTGAATGAGACTTGGACACGTGGGTAGCCTTGTGGCTTCCTGCCCACGGTTGTCTCTCCATAAATTGGAGGTTTTGTTTAGGATTGCTAAAAGGAAGGAGAAGGGAAAGAAACTAAGAAAAGGAAGAAAAAAATAACGGAAGCCGAAAGGGACTTTGGTAGTGGAAAGAAAAAGTGAAGTATTAAAGTTAAGGAGAATTATATTATACCTTGAGTCACCATAATATATTTTACGTATGTTTTGAGTTACCATAGTTTATTTTATATAAATTTTGTTTTATAAATTATATAAACATTTTTAATTTATGAACCTTATTTGATATACTAAGGAAAACCCATGGATATAACTGTTTATTAAAATATATTTTGAGTAATTTTTTATAAGTACCATCACGGAGGTCCCATGCCTTGGGGGACTTAAATAACTATTGGCCCTCTGATTAGTAACGTTGTAACCCTCTGTCTGTCATGGATCCACTAACACTCTGATTTCTGGTGTGGAGTAAAGTGTTGTACGAAGCTAAGTGCTACACTATCATGGGAGCCACCTCTAGAGTTCGTACTAGCCACCTTTTGAGTCCATACATCTGTTCTGTTCTGTACCGTGGTTATGATTTTTAGTGTAGAGCAAAGTGTTGTACGGAATTAAGTGCTACACTATGGTGGGAGCCACCTCTAGAGTTTGTACGAGTCACCTTTTGAGTCTATACATCTGTTCTGTTCCGTTCTGTACCATGGCTATGGATATTTGTTTATATGATTTTTGTATTATATGTCAAATGATCTCCGTATTATATATTCTGCATTTTAATATCAAGTTTTGTTTAGCCAATAATTATCTATGGTGAATTTTATACCCTTATGCTCTTAGTATAATATTTCTCACTCTGCCATGTGCTTATAAGTTGTTTACTACTTTCAGGTGATATGTCAAGGCTAGGTCATGGGGTAGGGATAAAACACTTTATAGACATAGTTCAACTCTGACAATTTAATTAAATAGAAGATTCAATGATTATTTTAATACCCTCACTTAAATATTTTTTTCCGCTCGCGTTTAGCAATTTATTTTAAGAATTGACCGGAGGTAACTTCAGTTACTGACCATCACGATACTTAACCTTTGAGTACAGGGAGTGAGTCGTGACAAAACCTGTGACCCGCTCACAATCCGCAAAATAAGAAAATCTTAACTCACACCTAACCTTAACAATTCTGCAAAACTGCCCAAATAGAAACAAGTGGATCGAGTTGAATGATTTTCACAAATCGAATAACCTCATGTATAGCTCTACAATCACCAATCTGACTCTATGACTTACGGACTAAAACAAACATGGGTTGGCATTGACCATCCTTTTTTTTTTTGTCATAATTATTTATTTATTTATTATGTTTATTTTGCAAAATAATAATAGAGAAAATGAGTTGGATTATATCCAAATGAAAAAATTATTAATTTTTTAGAACTTTCCACATATATTATTTATTAAAAAAAATATTAGGTTAGTTCAATAATTGTAATTTTTTAATTTATCATGTTTGTATCTAAAACACACACTTATCTATTTTTGAAAGACAAATGTGATAAAATAAAATAAAAAATTATAATCATTAAATCAATCTAAGTTTTTCATGAATGACCTATGGAAAAACGTTAAAAATTTAAACCAAGCCAACTATAATAATATAATAACTGCCACATTATAAAATTTTTATTTGTATGGCATTAGTCTAAAACAAATGACAAGCTCCGAAATGTGATGGGTTGAGAGCTAATCCACCAAATTATGGGGATCGCAACTTCTTTGCTTACAAAAATACTATAAGAAGTGCTATACAAATAAATAAATAAATAAATAATCGTATAGAATTATGTTACAAATAGAAAAATCATATAGAATTATGTACAGTGATGATTTTGTTTTAAACTAGAAACTCATCATTTTGAATATAATTTATATAAGTTGGACACTATCCACTGCCACCTCTGGGGATAAGCTGGCAAAGCTGCTGGGGGTTTAGACCTCAATAAATAAATAAAAGGCCTCAATTATTTCAACTTTTAACATATCAAAACTCACCTAACAGCAATCCCAAAAACAAAATTGTTTTTGTAAGTGGTGGATCTCAATTACTTTGATTTTAATTTTCCTAAATGTAACTAAATCAAGCATTTAATACCAAACCCAAAAACAATACAATTTTGCTCAAAGTGATTGATTTCATTCTACCGAACTTCTCTCCAATTTAATTCACCATTTTGAAATCGGTAGTGTTACATGCACCAATTAGCATACTAACTAGTGTACCAACTAGTGTAATGTCATTATTATTGACCTCACCTATTATACAAATTATAAATATTAAAAACCTTTAAAATTATGTCACATCACTTATTAGTACACTAGTTAATACACTAATTGGTATATATAGCATTATTCTTTTGAGATTGAACCGTCTTTGATCTTAGTATTTTTTTAAATGCCTTGAAATTTTGTATCATTTCAAGTTTTACTTATTCTTTATTAACTTTACTTAAAAATTGAAATTTCTAAAATTGACATGATTATTGTTTGTTGAATTATAGAATGGATTGTTTATTTAATTATACTTTTTACGAAAGTATAGAAGAATTAATTAAATCCCAATCAGTTACTTCACTTTAAAATTGAATCTCAATAATTGAATTAATTACAACTAAAAATGTAAGAACGGTAATATTTAAGTGATGCAATGATATAATTCGTTTAATTTTTTTTTATGTTGTAACTCTAGATTTTTGTATAGTATTTTTTTTCTTGTATAAATGGTTAAAATATATAAAACAATAATACTAGATTTTATCTTTTTAAACTTTTATAATAAATTTTTTATTTGATTTTATCTTTTTTAGTGATATATATAAATATCGGCCCCATATGATGGATTCACTTTGGGCCCCTGAATGTTCAGGACCGGCCTGACACTATCACACCATTTGTAAAAAAAAAAAAAAAAAAATTATATAAAAATTTCAAAACCTACTGGATTGGTCTTAACTAGTTTAATTTGCAATTTTTTCAAGAAAAATATTTGAGGGCCACAAAAAGTGTAGCTCAAATGGTTCAAAACTGCCAAAACGACGTCGTTTTGCATCGTTTTACGCCCAAAACGACGTCGTTTTGACAGTTTTGAACCATTTGAGCCATATTTTTTGTGACCTTCTATCATTGTTCTTTTTTCAATTTTCTTGCTCAGTCCTAATTTCAGGGGTATATCATTGTCCAATAACTATTTGTACAAAGAACTTCAATGCAGATGGCCCAAGTGTTTGCATGCTATAGCTCTTCCTAAAAAGTGTGTTGTGCAAATAAATACACCTAAATAATGCTGAGGAATGGCTTAATAGGTGCAGTTTGGAGTTTAGGGTGTGCTTCCTTCAGGTTTCAAGTTCAATTCTCATTAGGTGTTATAAACTCTTTAAGGCTATGCCCAAGAGTTTTGCGCAATATTTGCCTGATTCACGTAGAGATAACATTTTACATGAGTCTCGAATTTAATTGAGATGCGCATAAATTAACCCTCAATCATCAAAAATTTAATCTACCAATCTGAACTAAACTTTTTGGCTCTCATTTGGAGGGTCAATTGAGAATGTGTGCGAAAAAAATGGTCCGCCCATGTGGATAGATGATGATCATTTTTTATTTTTATTTTTGATGTGTTGTTGTGCGGCTAGTATTTGTTTGGTTGAATTTTCTCAACTTGTTTTTTGAAATTGTTTTTAAAAAATTAGTAATTAATTTCATAAAAATTAAAATTTTAAAATATATATTTCTAAAATTTTAAAATATTTTCGCTCTAAAAAATAAAAATTAATATAAAATTTTTTGATAATTTTTTTTCCCTCTAATTTACTTTTTGATAATCAAAAAAAAAATTAAAAACTCAAAAAAAAGCACTCATTCTCTAGCTTTTAGATAATTATTTTTTTTTTTAAACTTACTTAAGCTATTTAAACCTAATAAGTTATAAAATGTTATGCTTTATTTTGATAATTTAATTTAAAATATAAGACTCAAAATTATGAATATAAATTATAAGTTTAACATAATCACATCATTCTTGAATAAGTAGTTTATAAAAAATTTGATGGTATATCAAATATTCCAATAAAGAACTTCAATTTCATCGACCTAAGTTTTTTTTTTTTTTTTTTTTAAATTTTTTCTTTAAATTTTTATTTTGCATGCTATATAGATTCCTACAAAGTGAAAAAATACGCAACCATAACGGAGTCGAAATCCTAAGAGGTTACTCTTACGTATACTATATAAAATGGTCACTCAATCATGCAGCGATAACTTATATACTTGCACGTATAGACAAAAAAAAATTAAACCCACAATTCAAACATTAAATACTATTTGTCAAGGCCTAGAGGATATAACTGTCAGATGATACGAATTTGATGGAGGCACGAGTCGTTACTTCTTGGTCAACCAAAGTAATAAGTGCGTTGTACAAAGAGACATAATCCACCAATATGAACTCTACTTTGGCATCCATTTTGGAGAAGTCAATGTGGAAAAAATGGTTCATTCATGTGGGTAGGCTGGGTAGGTTTTAGAAATAAAAATCTCGTGCTATCACCGTATATTTTGACTAGAAGATAATTATTACACGCACAAAAAAATAAAATAAAATAAAATAAATTATCAATAAATCTTAGGATAAACTACCAATAAGTCTTATTTTGGAGACTTATTACTCAATAGATCTTACTTTGGAAACTTATTACCCATTAAGTTCTATTGATAAATTTATTAAGTGATAAAGATAAATTTATCAGTCTTTTATTTTTATGAATAAATTTATAGTGATAAATTTATCAGTCTCTTTGTTTTTATGAATAAATTTTTAGTGATAAATTTATCACTCTTTTATTTTTATAGTGTTAAATTTATTAGTTAGGACTTGTAGGTAAATAAGTCTAGTTAATATGACTAATTGGTAAGTACCCCTAAATCTTAATAGTTAGATTTGATTTCTATCAAATCTTATTGAAAATAAGTTCTCGTACAATCGTCACTAAAAATAATATTTTGTGATGATTTTTTGCATATATCGTTAAAAATTGACAATTAGTGACTTTTTGTCACAGTTATAATAAATTGTCGCTAAAACATACAATTAGAGACATTTTTCTGTGACGAATTTTTTAAACTATCGCTGAAAGTTGAAAGTTAGTGACCTTGTTTTGTAACGATTTTTTTAAACTGTCATTAAAACTTATAATTAGTGATATTTTTTGAGACAAAATTTTTAAATTGTCACTGAAAATTAACAATTAATAACGCTTTTAATAGTATATAATGAAAAATATCATTAATTATTATAAGACCTATTAAATAATAAATTTACTTAATAAGATCGGAAAAGATTTTTCCCCCGAATCCCTCCTCCCCCGAATCCCCCGAGAGAGAGAGAGAGGAGAGGGAGATCGTCGAGAAAGAGAGAAGAGAGAGGAGAGGGAGATCGTCACCGTCACCGTCGCCGTCGCTGGTCTGCTCGTCGCCGTCGCCTCGTCGCCGTTGCCTCGCTGCTCTGCCGTCGCCGTCGCTGCCCTGATCGTCGTCTCCGCCCTCGTCGGCCTCCACCGCCTCCGCCTCCTCCTCCTCCATTTTTTAGGGCCCCTCCAGTCCTCCCCTCCCCCTCCCCCTCCCCCTCCCCTCTTTCGTCTTCTTCCTTCGTCTGCAAAAAAAAAAAAAAAAAAAAAAAAAAAAAAAAAAAAAAAAAAAAAAAATCAGACGACGAAACGACGTCGTTTCGTCGATTAGGGAGATTCGGGGAAAAAAAATTCGAGGTCCCAATCAAAACTCTAATAAGATATACACGTAACTGTGCCTTTAAAAAAAGGACAACAAAATGAATGTAAAGAATTTCTGTTTCACGTCACTAGTGAAATGAAAATTTTAGATTTATCTACTCTCCTTTACATCTGATTATATTTGGAGAGTCATTTAACAATAATGAAATATTTATAAATAAATAAAAATATTTTACAAAAAAATGTCTTTTTTCTTTCTTTCTCTGGCATCCTTTTCCTTTCTCATTGAAGAATGTAAATTAAAAAGAACATTTTAAAATGACTTGTTAAAATAAAAAGTTTTGTTGGAATACATGTTTAAAAACATGGCTATTTAAAATAAATAAATATTATATATATATATATATATTTTTGGATGTACTTTTACTTTATAAAATACCTAATAATGTTGTTGATGAAGCTCTAAAAGGTAAGTGGCTAATACAAAGTAACCGTTAGTTAATTAGTTAACTCATCAATTGAGAATGGCCTCGTTTGAGACCCTCACTTTTAGTTAAAAAGTCAAAAAGTTATTAAAAAAGTCAAAAAATCAACAACTTATACCAAAAAGTTAAAGATTCTTTTTTTTTTTTTCTACTTTTTGCACATCTTTTCGTAAAAAGTGAAAAAATCATCCCAAACATACTAATTTTTTTTTAGCTCATATTTTAACCAAATAATTAAAAAGTTACTAAATTAGCCTGTTTCCAAACGAGGCCTGAATTGTCTTCGGAATTTATTTACCACATAGTGGATTTGATAGTTTTGTTAGGGTCTGTGGTTATGGCCTTACTTCAATAATTTGATTGATTATTTCATTGATCCATGTGTCTAGATTAATTAAAAAAATTAATCTGATAATCATGATCATATAATTTCATCAAAATAAACAGTCAAATTTTAAAATTATATTGATTGTTCATTTTTTAAAGAAAATATAACTAAATCATTTGATTATAGACCGGTTAAATCACACTCAACCGAACTTTTTCAATTGGTGCGATTTAGTGAGAGAAACAGCCTGTGTCAGTCCTCAAATTAATAAAATCGACATTATTAATTGGGTGAAAAATTTTACTTAAATGCCAACCCTGCTAAACCGATTATATCCCTAGTTACATCAATGATGGCCATGTGAAAGATAGGACAAACCAGAGGCAAAATCAATCCAGGTCGAGAGGTCATTCACAATCAATGTCTGAGTTACAAAAAGAATGGCAACTATTGTAACCAAAAGGTCATCTGAGAAAGTGGAGAAAGTACAAAAATGTGGGTTGGCAGTAGGAATGGCAACGGGGCGGGCCGGGGCGGGGCCGGGGATCACCCTCCCCCCGTCCCTGATCCCCAAAGCTACAAACTTCCCCGTCCCCGGCCCCGATCCCCGGCGGGAAACCCCTCACCCCCGGCCCCGCCCCCAACGGGGATCGGGTTTCCCCGACCCCGGAAAAGCCCCGTAACTCTATCTCTCTCTCTCTGTTTAGGTTTCTCTCTCAATAACAAATCATCATCAACAACATCATCGATCAACAACATCATCGATCAACAACATCATCGATCATCAACATCATTTCATCAACAAAAAAAAAATATATATATATATAAATAGAGACAGATCTGGCGGTCAGGATCTTCTCCGATCTGCCGTGGCAGAGGGAGGAGGAGACGAAACGCGACGACGGAGGAGGAGGAGCCGACGGAGGATGACGGAGGACGAGGCCTGGCGGAGGAGGAGTCGACGGAGGACGAGGCCGCGAGAGGCGACGGAGGACGAGGCTGTGAGAGGCGACGGAGGAGGAGGCGGCAGTGACCTGGAGGAGCCGACTGCGTCTGTGTGGAGAGAAGAGAGAGAGAGAGAGTGTAAGAGACCAGTGTAAGCCGACTGCGTCTCTGTCTCTCAGACCACCATCCTAAACATATATATATATATAATATATAATATTTAAAGAGATAAGGCTGGTGTTCAATACCATATATATATATAATATTTAAAGAGATAAGGCTGCTGTTGAATACCATATATATATAATATTTAATCGGGGCTAACCGGGGCGGGCGGCAGGGCCGGGGTCGGGGATGAAATATGTATTACCGTCTCCCAGCCTAAATGTCATCGGAGATTTATTTTTGAATACCATTTTCGGTTTGTTGGAGATATTTTTCGAAAAAAAATTACTCTTATCGAGAACGGGAGGTCGGGTCTCCATCGAGCCGGGTTTAAATTACCAACCGTAGTTGGCAGTTCAAAAGATGTGCAGATTTCTAACTATGCAAGTGCTGATTATTCACAAGAAAGTTATGAGAAAACAGACCAAGTTAATGGACGAGGTTAAGCATACTCCTCCCATCTTTCGCTCTGAATTTGGTTAGTGGTAGAGATTTCTCCAAATATGCACTAAAGGCGGCAGAGGAGTCACAACAATTTAGAAAGTGAGATTTGCAATACACCCCAATTAGGAGTGAACAGTAAATATATCGATCCACTTAAATCGATTGAACTGAATTAATCTGACTTATTTTGAATGAATGCGTGATGACGAGCGGACGATTGTAGATTGATTTTTTCTAATCCGTCTAGTTTTGGACGGATGACAAATTTGAAGCTCCTTTGGCCGCACCGAACCACGAGCACCCCTAGTAATTTGTAAGACTTTGTGTTTTCAATTTGTTTAGATATTTTATTTGTGTTTTCAATTGAAAATGAGTTTAAATATTCTGTTGAAAAAGAGTTTTCAACTTAAATATATTTTTTGAATTGAAAAAAATAAATGTATTATTTATCTATATTTTTTTATTTTTAAAACTAACTTTAAAAATAATAAATAAAAAATATGATATATGATATATGATAGTTGATTTTTATTTTTATTTTCAAAAACAGATGTAAATGTAACAATACAGAGACATAGAATCTCTACTAATGTTCTGTTCATGGTTTTGGTGGTTTGAATTATTTTTATATTTTAAGAACCACAAATTGTAATACTTTATGTGGATGAGACATGTTATGATTATAATATGTAGATAAGGCATTTAGTGATTGTAATATTTTAAAGTTTTAAACTTTCTTTCTTTAGATGAATGTGGATGAGACTTGCTGTGATTGTAATATGTGGATAAGACATTTAATGATTGTAATATTCTAAAATTTTAAATTTTCTTTCTTTAGATAAGACATGCAGTGATTGTAATACTTTTTTAAGTCATTGACTGTAAAAAAAAAAAAAATTTGAGAAGTGCACAAATTTATGTTGAAAACTTATAAAATTTTAAATCGCCAAAGTGACAGACGGATACGAATTGATTTTCTCCAATCCGCCAATCTGACAGACGAATGACAGATTGAAAATTCCGTAATCACAACTGACCCACGCCCACCCCCTAACCCCAACAAAAGGGCACCCAAAGAAGGGGTGGAGTGCGGTGCAGCGCGGCGCACATGGGGAAAACGTGATTTGTTAGGTTAAGCAGTTATGTCTTCTAATAGATTAGGACGTGTAATAGGGCAATAACATAGGTTCCTTTCCTTGCTTAAAGGAAGAATAGGTAAATGAATTTCTTGTGCTATAAACACAGGTCGGACTTCTTGCACTATAAATACAGATCAGACGAGGTGGAACAAGTTATAGACCGGTTTCAAAATTTGTCATACAAAGAAGATGGACAACTATCTCTCCTTCGAATTTCCCATTGGTTCGTTAGTTAACATGTGCCAGCAGGTACAGCAAAACTACACAGCTTCAAACTCTTCTAGCCATTATTGGAAATGTAGGTAAAGACAGATTATGTATTCATTAAGCAACTCAGAGAGAGCTAGAGAAAGGATAATACAAAGCATGTACTCAAACGGTCAAGCAAGGGCAGTAATCAGTCAAAAGAAAATATTACAGCATTATTAATTTCATTATAACAAAGTATATCCCTAATTATATTCATTGAAAATTTTCAGATTTCCTCAAAAAGCCTCACTTCCAATGTATTTAGACCAGCTAGGAGTGGGCAACATACGGAATATATGATGGAGTGACTCAGGTCCTCTTGATCTTTGAAAATGTCCCTATTTCTGAAAAGTAGGTGCTTTGAGTTCCACTGCCAAGCTGATTAGCATGTGCCTGTGGATTTGACAGCTCAATCCCCTGCAAAAAAGAAAACGTATTAACCAACTATAATTATATATGGATATATTTATATATTAACATATATACAACAATTGTAAGAACTTATGACACCACACAGATTTAAATCCCACCAACACAAGGTTAGCTTTGTTACGATAATTTTGCTCATAGCTGCCTTCACTACATAATGAAATATCATGCTTCCACATCCCCCAACTTGATATAATAATGTGTATAACACTCCTATTTCCCCCTTCTTTTTAACTATGTTGTAAATGGAACTCTTTTTTTCCCCTGAAAAGTATGGATACTCGGAATGCTTTATTATCAAAAAGCATAGATAGAGGAGTCTAGTAATGTAGAAAAAAAATATATGGTGAAATCAGCAAACTTAATTCATTGCTTGTATTTGCAAATCGTTAGGTGACATGTTGCCCCAGGAATTAAGCTTTAGAAATCAATATGGTAAAAGAACAATCCTAGTTAAAATAAACTTGAGTTTTGAAAAAAGTACCCAAGTTTCATTTCAAATTGATTTAGTTTTCAAGTCTGAAAAAAGGGATGGAAAAGTAAAGGAAAAAGAACCCCAATCACCTAATTCATAATCTATCTCAAGTAAAAGAGATTACAATGTACTATATTTTCAGGGTAACAGAGTAATAGTATAGACATGAAATGTTTGCTAGTATCTTGTAGGGCCAAATAATATAGAATCATGCATCATGCCTAAAAATTTACTATACACTAATCAGCAATTTTTCTTCCAAACCATGGTTAACAATGTCAGTATCACTAGAACAAAACTCGAATGAAATTCAACAACAACAACAAAGATTGTTCAGAAAGGTAAGAAGTGGAATAAACCTGCACAGGTGTAAAGGCCAAACTTGAAGTAAGTCCTGAGGTAACACCACTGCTTCCAGAATACTTCTCCTTGAACCTGAAAACAGTACAAACTCCATGAGAAAGGAAGGGAAGACATGAGTATAAAAATTACTCAATAAATAAGATTCACATTTATCCAACTTAAATAGGATGAAAAAAATGCTTATAATCGTTAGGCTACAAGAATTTACATTTTGGCTTGAAAATTAAGGAATAAAGAGGTGCAAAAGAAAACCTACTTCTTAGCTACTTTTGCAGCAAGTTTGCTCTGAGCAACTGATACGCGCAACTTGCCACTACCAGCCTGACCAAGCATTCCATATCCTTCTCCAAGTCCATCACCTATTTTCAAGAAGCAGCATGTAAACATTGAGAAAGAGAACATGAAATAAATTCCCATTTGTAGTGGTCTTCAAATACAAAAAAGGCAACAGTGAATACATTTTTTTAAGTACAGTACTGATAAAGCTGTGAAAATCAATGTTTAGTTTAATCCTTAAAAATGCATGCACAACATTAAAAAAAATAATTAATTTTGTTTTTTGTAAGGGAGAGGAGGGCAGGGAGGCTGAAGAAAATTACTTCTTATGTTTTATAAGTTATTTTTTTTTTAAATTAACTTCTTTTTAGTACAATGGAATTTGGAAGACAACTCCCAAAGTGAGGTCTAGCAGGGCTAGCCCCGTTGGTTCCAAAGAAACTTGCTTCGGATAGGTCAAATCAATCAGCATCTTCTAATATAAGATCATACGGAGGTAAAGACAAATGCACCTCAAGCAAATAAAACTGTTACCCATATTACTATATAATCTGAAATTAGTGATACATACCCAAAGAACTCTCTTCAGGAACTCCAAACTGCATCCTATTCGCTAGTTTCCTCATGTCTGTTATAGCATATCTGAGGTGCAAAAGTTTATATGACACAGTAAAGAAGTTAAGATAGCCATACTATACCCAAAGAAACAAAATCAAGAGAGAGAGAGAGGGGGGGAGAGAGATTTTGGGAAAAGATGGGAACTACACTACCTTTCCTTCATCTTCCTCAGCCGACGACCACCTCTCTTCTTCTTGGGCTCAGAATCAGGAACTGGAAGAGGTTTAGGTTGCTTTGCAGGGGGTGGCTCTTGCCACTTCTCAATTTTCTTACGAACCTCTTCCCGAAAGGTTCTGCCCGTCTTCCCAGTTGGATCTCCTCTAATAGAATCTACACGTGCTACAAGTGTTGATTTTGCAGCCAGTAGCCGGCAGGCACGCATCCTTAGGGAAGGGGGTGTGCTCTGAAAAACTTCTGTTTGCTCAAGATAACCTACACGAAACTGGGATGTTGCAGTAGAAAACCCTGCCAAGTTCTTTTTCTTAGCACCAAGAAGCTGAACATTACAAGCAGGCATTTTAGCTAAAGCTGAAAGGCCACCAGCAGTCCCCATAAGTTTTGCTGCAACTGCACTACCAACAATTGCAGAAAGATTTGGTGCAATATATCCCATTCTACTCTCCACAAAATCAAGGACCTTCTTTTTTGCTGAATCAAGAGCAAGAGCACGATCACACGCATCAATTGTCTTTTGGAGGACTTCCTCCGGAAGTGGTTTACCACTAGTGGTTGATGCTGTAACAGAGACAACCATAATAATAGCTGAAGGTAGAAGCCCTTCTAAATCAACAAGGGTTAAGTCTGTTTCATTCCCAATCTTTTTAACCACTCGAGCATAATCAATTGGGTGATGAACAAGTGATTCCAGCTCAGGAAATTTCAAGCGATACTTGTCTCGGATGAAATTGTGGATAATAACAATTTCATTCTCAATGTCAACTGACAATGCATTACAATCTACTATAAGTTGATATTCAGGATCGTCTTCCAGAACTATGCCATGATTTGACATATCAGACCCCTTCTTGAGAGCATCTTCAACTTTCTGCAACAGAGAGACCATGTCACCCATTTTCCAATATCAAATCAAATATCCAAAATGGCACAACTCAGCAGAGCTTGTATATTGCAGTGTTACAACTTACAAGTGAACAACAATGACAAGAACAATAACTTTAAGTAGGAGAAAAGGGCAAACCAAACGCTAGGAGTTAAATGTAAATTTAAATGTGTATATGTATGATTGTGCAAGCTTAGTGCCCACCCTTTGCAAATAAATACAAGTTCCTCAATAAATCAAATTACAAAAAAAAAAATAAATAAATAAATAAACAAAGGGAAGATATAAGAAACTAAAGCTGAAATGAAAAAGGAGCAGCAGGAAACCAAGAAAACATGTGCTATTCAACATGTGAAAAAAAAACATAAATCAACCTGCATGATATCAATGTAACGCTGTGTTGTCTGCAATTTAGAGACACTATCCAAATCATCATAATTAAGAGTTTCTATGTCTGCCATGTCCCCATCAACATCTTCTTCCATATTTTCCGCATCAACGTTATCATCCTAAAAGGAAATAATTTATCACAAAAAAATGACCAATATTAGTAACAGCCAAATGCAAGCATAATATGCCCAAGGAGAAGAATGATGAAGTGACAACCTGACCAAAATACAAGTTAAATAATGAAAAGATACTCACAAGAAGCTCAGCTTCATTGTCAGACAATTCATCAAGGTCAGCCAGGAAAGAATCAGCAAGAGTTGCCTGAACCAAACATGGCATATTTTGTTAGGATGAAACAGAGTCTGTCAATAAAC
This sequence comes from Camellia japonica, assembly GCA_030407325.1. Taxonomy (NCBI): domain Eukaryota; kingdom Viridiplantae; phylum Streptophyta; class Magnoliopsida; order Ericales; family Theaceae; genus Camellia; species Camellia japonica. The sequence goes on along the minus strand of JAPPVO010000017.1, from coordinate 151,538,244 downwards.
CTACTTGACAAGCATAATGTACAAGCATCTCTAAACAATAAAAAGAAGGAAGCTTATTAAAAACGACAAAAATCAAAATCAAAAGGGTTCTCATTTAGTGCCTCATGATCTCAAGGACATACAAGCATAGAAATCTAAAATGGAAAATCTTCATCATTGAATCCATTTCAATTCAACAAATTACATAGTTACAGACAGCAGAGATAAGGTCCTCATGGCAAACAAATGTGATAGTGCAGGGGTATAGAAGAAGAAGTAAAAGCAAAATTGGGTACATTCTTTTACATCATTATGACCTTGCAGTAGTTGTACACAAAACCACCACAGAAATTCTGAAAACTTGATCAAATAGTTCATACCATCAATTAAACCCATTCAGAAAGAAGCAAATATGTTGAAGCAAGCACCGAACACCTCTATGAAATGGAGTTTCTATTGCTCCAGAAGCTACTACATTCATTGATTGCATTTTTGGGGCATCAGACAATTGCTGAAACACCAAGGAGAAATTCTTTCTTCACCTTGGTCTTAAAGTAAAAACAAAACACATATAGTTTACTTGCACTAAAATACCCATGGAATGAAATAACATTCAAGAAAGCATCCTGGTCCCTGGAAAACTAAACAGTAATGCAGACATATGCTTCTCTTTCCTTGCTGGATGGTGGATGCTTCCATTGAGTGTCTCAAATCAGGTTTGTTGACCACATTCCATGTCAAAACAATGTAGTGTTGTGAGTGGACACTTCACACATATTTAAATGTTCATCAAAGACGGAAAGGTTCCGAGTGCAAACAATTTATGTTGCATTGACAATAAGCAGGTAAATAAACGACAATTCCAAGACAAACAGTATACCAGCTATCTTCCTTGTTTGGTAATTCACAAGCTCTTCCATTGGTTAGACATCACACATAGGTAGTGTTTGGTTTACTAGAATGAAGGAGGCATAGGTGAATGCTGATTCCATTTAAAATGCACTTTCCATCATTTTTTTAGAGTGAACCAACCAAATGTGAGAATTAACATTATGATGGACTGATCGTTATTTTGTTCTATCTTCATTCTAGTGAACCAAACACTACCTTAACATCTCGAACACATGCACAAAGACGGTATTTTGATGGCTTTGTGTAACCTATCACAAATATTTATCATTCAACACATGCCTTCGAACTAACCAACACATGCTGATGCTGATGCTGATGAAGTAATAAGGAGCAAGTTTCATCACTTTGATGAAAAAGACAGAAGTGAAGCAGGTAATTATCATACTATGAAAGCAACAGATCAAAATTGCGAAAACTAACCATTTTTAAAACTTCTAGGAATGGTGCTCTGATATGAGAATCGAGCTTCCAAAAGGCTATTCTGACCACACCAAACAAATAATTGATTAATTAATTAAAATAAATCAAGCATAGCTCTAAATAATAAATTAAGAATGAATTTCTAGTTAACTAAAGCTTCAAACCAGAAAAATTTTTGAAAAAAAATAGTAGGAAGAGCATCTCCAATCCTTCATAAAGAGCTAAAAATGAGATCCAATCATTGCATCAAACTTGTATCAAATCAAAAGAATAGGACCAAATCCTTGGCCAAATTTCTAATAGTCATACACTTCTACTCAAATTTGATGAAATTATAAAAAGAGTACAGATTTCAGTGTTAAATAACAGATCAAGCTTTTAACCATATTTTCACTCAAATTTGATGAGGGAAAAAAAAAAGGATTGGAGATGCTAAACAGATTTCACAGCGCTCTGTTTGGTTTATGAGAAAACGCATTCAAAGAGGAAACAATAACATGGAAATAAGATACAGCAACAAATACGAAACCCTAGAGAATTGTGACAGAGAGAAAGAGATAAATTACCTGAAACTAAACAAATCTTCCGAATACAACCTTCCTATGTAGTTGATATAGGTATAAACCTATGCGAGAGAAACTGTGATCAACGCTAATCAAAGCTTTCTCAACTCAGAACGGACGAACTGGGAAGGAGAGAGAGAGAGAGAAGAGAACCGACTCAAAGCAACGCAGGCTGGTTCCGTTAGGATGAGAGGTGCCAGGCCCGTTCAGGCCCGACCTTCACAAGGTCGGCCCATATTCTATGAATTGAACTTGGGCCAACCCGCCTTACCCCAATTGGAATAAAATCAGTACGACACAAGCACAATCAAGCCCATGAAACGGGACAGGTTTTAGGGAGTAGGTTAAAAATTAATCTTTTAATTTTATTTTTTTTTATAAAAATATGTATAAAAAAAAATGATATAATTTAAAGGGGAATTGACCCATAAATCCTAAAAGGTGGAATTGTAATCTAATCAGTCTCATATTTAATTTTGTACATCCAAAGGTCCTATTATTTGGGGTGGACAGTTTTGCCCATGAATGTACTGATCTTGGTTTGATGATATTATGTTTGAATGATGTAGGTGTATGTAACGTTTGGGGAAAGTTTACTATAGTTTTTTTTGGGTTTAGTAGTGTATGTAGGGAAATCCACGTTATTTATGACCAACACGTTGGTGGCCCACATAATTTTTAAAGCCCACATTTGAACACAACCCATCATTTTGCAAAAACCATACTTTGGTGGACCACATCAAGTTGATGAAACAAAAGTTGATAGCCCACATCAACTTCGCGAACCATGTTTGGATGGCCCACATCATAACGCAAGCCCAATCTCTGAAGCTCCACATTACGAACAGCCTTTGAAGATTGAGGCCGTGATTCTGAAGTGTGTTCTACCGCAACTGAGGAATACGGCGGGTAGCATGGTGTGATGAGAGTAGTGTAGGGTTTGGAAACGGAATTGTTGTTTCCAAAACCGGAGGATCGTATTGTCTTCGTAATCCGCATAACCAGATCTCACATTTAACGGTGTAAATATTTGGTAGAACCGTTTCCGATTGAGTGATTTACGCCAGTAAATACTCCAAAATTTCCCCAAATTCGAAACGCAAAACAAACCCCTAAATTGTTTTGGGTAGATTTGTTTTCTTTGGTTAGGTTTATAAGTTGTAGATATTTACTAGTATTTAAGTTTGGCCATCGTGGTTGCAACAATTGTGATACACTGCGTTGTGCTTGTAAGGATCCCACAAACGATGAAGACTCTGCGAAACAGTAAGTTTTCTCTATTCTGAAAAGCGTTTTGTGAAATAAGTGTTGTGTTTGTGTGTGTTGTGATGTCATATCTTGTTTGTTTTTGTTTTGGGGGTACTACTGGTGCGATATTAGCATGTGGTTTGACAATGTGTTTTGGGGAAAAAGTGTTCTGAAATTTATTTTGTGAAATCAGTGTACACAACCATAGTTGGGATGTTATGTTTATGTTTGAGTTTGTTTTTAGGATACTGTTAGGGCGATGTTCTGATGTGGATTCTGAATGTGTGACCATTGGACGGGAGTGGCCAACATTCCGATAAGTGTAGGGGGTGGGTGATTGGTGGTATTGGAAACATTGGGGAGGGGAAAGCTTTGCGGTTTATTTAGGGTGATTGTTTTGTTGGTTCTGCAGTGTGGTACACAATTTGTGATTGTGTACATTGGAGTGTTTTGTTCGACAGGTGTTTTTTGGGCTGGGGTTGTTATTTGTTTTAATGATTGTTTGGCTGTGGTGTTGGTGTGGTGGTTGTATTTTTGGGCGTAACGTATCTATTGTATTGTTACATGGTTGGGGGTGTAGGGGAACAATGGTGGTTGGTGTGTTATGTTTGTTAGTATGATCGTAACGAGCTCTGTGAATGTTGGACATGGTGTGGGTATATAGTGAAAATGTTGTGGGCGAGGGGCGTTTGTAGTTGTAATGTTTGTGTGGTACATGAGTGTGTTATATGCGTAATATTCATTAGGTGACATATGCATAATATTTTGCAAAAAATTGGGTGTATGACATTCACAGGTTGTTGTTGTTGTGTATGTACGTTATTTTGTTGATTGTTCAAGATTGTTATTTTTACGCATTTTCGTGTTGGAATATGATGGTTGTTTGTTTTTTGTACTGTAGAAGGTGTGAGGACGTCGAGTCCATGGACAAGATCAAGAGACAGGACTCGTCTGTGTGTTGTTGCTGGTTCACCATCGAAGAAAATTGGGCCAAGGATCCAAGGACGAATATTGTTCAAACAGGTGAAACTCCTTAGAAGTGTAGCGGGAAGTCCAACATGTCGGAAAATGCGATTAAATTATCGGTCAAACATTGTAGGAATTGTGAAGATTGTGTCCACATCAGGTTTGACAAAGGCCCATCATATCCATATGAATAAAACACCATTCTGACTATTGTTTGAAGCAATTATGGAACATGATCTGAAGCAACAAGATTTCAGAAAAATGTGATGACTTAGTATTCAAGCTGATTGAAACGTACGTGTCGAGTAGTGGGTCGTTTCGAATTGAAAATGACATGGTGACATTGAGGGACAGTGACATCAAATTGATATTTGGGCTCCAATATGGTGACCAGCCGTTGGTGATAGCATTCGGGCCCCGGCCGGCTTCCGACTTCATTCAGCGGAGGTGTGAGTCTAGCTGCATTAGTTCGAAGCTCGTAAAAACACTGTTCCTTGATACAGTTCATGGCACTTCCTCCCTTGATGTTGAAGATGCTGTGAAACTATTAACGTTGTACGTATGTGTCAAACTTTTCTTTTCTACGTCGGGCGAATCTGTGAGCTAGACGTTTATTCGCCTGATAGACAAATTAAGTTCTATGAAACTATATAATTGGACTGCTGCGATACGAAGCGCACTGATGGGGTCAATTAAAGAGTTTCATCGTACACCAGAAAAAGTAACTAGATGCGTCGTTGTACTACTGGCATGTGTGACGTTGAGATTTACTGTGATATTCCTATTCCGTAATATGTTAATTGGTCCTTAATATGAGTATGACTATGTGTTTAATATGATTTTGTGTGCCATTATGTGAAAATATGTGGTTTTGAATTTCTATCTGTTCACCGTAGGAATATATGTTTGATTATCTGCTTTGGAAATTAAATTGAAGGCCCTATTGGCCATCGAAACCGAAATTGATCGCGCCATTGTGATTGGCATAATTTTTAGAGCCTACGGTGAAGTTTAATTGAAAATTTGATTCGGATCAGATTAAATTAATTAAATTGATGAATTAGTGCCCAATTATTTATTATTATTATTTTGGTGCTAGTGGGAACTTATGTAAAGAGGCACTATACACTTAATTGATACACTTGAGCTCAAAAATCAGATTTTGTGCCTTGAGAAAGAGAGGGCCGGCTATAGAGAGAGAAAGGGAGAGAATTGTGTGATCTTGGCTCAAGGTTTGGGAATTTGAAGATTAAACTCAAGATTTTGCTATAGATTGAGAGAATTAAGCCTCTTGGTAAGTGAATTCATGAATTGTAAGTTATCATCTTGTGAATTCAAGTTTGAATAATGGTCAAGAACATGGATTAAATTGATTATGAGGAATTGAGTTGATTTTGTTGTATTTGAAGTCATTAGAGGCATGCATGTAGGAAATTGTTATAAATTTCCATGTTTAAGCATAAATTGTGTAATCCATGATGAATCTTGTTTGAAATCCATATATTTGATCATCTCTTCACCAATTAAATTGAGAATAATGAATATCTCTCACATGCAAGTGTAGATCATGGAGGTATGAGCTTTGCATGTTTGAATTTGATGTGTTGGTGATGAGTTTGGCTTAATTTGAGGCATGCATGTGAGAAATTCTTGGAATTAAGCTTCATAATGTTGAAATTTAGTGTTTATACCATGCTAGTATATATATACGTGAAGTTTGCGCCGAAATCATGCATTTGGAACCTTTGAACATCAAGTTAAAGCTCAAGAATGTGTTCTGGAAAACCCAGAATTTTTTATGTCCGCTCGAGCGGGGGAAGAGACGCTCGAGCGGGAAATTCGTGCTCCCAGTATTTTTGCAGACTTTGATGTCCGCTTGAGTGGGAAAGTTCACGCTCGAGCGGGAAGCCATGTAGTGAGGCCTTCTGCTTGAGCGCTAGAGTTCGCGAGCGAGCGTAAATTTGACATATCCAGTACTTTTACAAGCCTCAAGGGTCCGCTCGAGCGGGGACCCTGCTTTCTGAAATTTTGAAAAGACATCCTGTGTTTCGTTTTCTGTTCTTTTTCATTTCTAAGTACTCTTAGGCATGCATTGAGCATTATAATTGAGTTAAAGAGATAAGAATGAAGCCTAAAGAGGAATATGTGAATTTAGAACGGATCGAATTGTTTGTGACCCTTTTGTGTTCATGGAATGTGTAGGGTCGAGCTCCAGGGCAAACCAACCAACCGATCACTGTAAGTAATATCGATATTTTGAAGTTATCATTTGTCCAATTGCTTATTTCCTTATAAGCCTTATAAGTTTGCTAGTTTGAATTACGGACAAATGTTTGATATGAATAAATGAATGGGCCACAGGCCAGTTTGACATCAATGAATGGGCCACAGGCCAGTTTGACATCAATGATGGGCCAGAGGCCAGTTTGACATCAATGAATGGGCCAGAGGCCAATTTGACATGAAAATCTGAATGGGCCAAAGGCCAGTTTGACAAATGGAAGGTAAATGGGCCAAAGGCCAGTATGTTTGGAACCACAGTCACTTGACTTAAATTGTGTATATATATATGTTAAATAGAAATATGAATTGGGCCCAAGGCTGTTTGAAGCATGTTGTTCTACGCACCGTTTGTATAACTCCTTTATTTGATATTATTCACTAGACTATCGCTCACGCTCATTCATTTGTTTGTAGGTGAGCCAAGAGAAGTCCAAACCCAGCCCTAGTGAAGTATGTGTGGAACAACAAAGATTTTGAAGAGTCAGCCCTTGCGTTTCACGCACGAGACTTGTCTTCGCCTTTTTGTCTTTTTGTTTTATGTTGTCATGTTGGCGAAGTCTTTGAACATGTCTGTATATAGTTTTCATGGGTTGACTTAGTTTTGGATGATCCTCTCTGTACAGAACTTTATGGTACTGTACTTCTGTTGTGAGTTATTAATGTACATATGTATGTTTTGTTATGATGTGCCATGTAAGCACAGCTCTATGGACAAAGTTTTAAATTGCTTCTGTTTGGCCCCGTTAACTCTGTTAAAATACGTTTGGTTTGGTTTGAGGCCGTAGGTAATCTCATGATCACTGGCCGGTTATGTCCTTAACCCACGAAGGCGGGTTCGGGTCATGACAGAGTGGTATCAGAGCACGAGTTAATAACTCACACACTTGTCCAAAAGAGCAATAAGCGTCTAGAAAAGATCTAGAATGCATTCATATGATAAGTGTGAAATTGAAAGCATCAAGAATATGCTTAAGTGTTTTGATTTGAACAATTATGTGCTATAAGTTATGATTTACTTGCATTGCAAATTATTTGACTACGTATGCCCTAGTATATACATATTTAGGGAATCTTTGTGTAAGTATAATGCAAGTTTAATCAGATGGTGAGAACAAGAAGTGATGAGATAGAGGAGTCCTCTACTGCCAGAATAGACCGAATGGAAAGACTGATACAGGAAATGGCAGAAGCTTTGAGGCAGCAACAAGAGTGGCAACAGCAATGGCAGGAACCACATCCGCCACCTCCACCTCCGGCACCACCCGTGCTAGATAATCAGAATGATCATCGGATAATAGCTCTCACCAAAGAATTCAAGAAAATGAAACCACCACAGTTCCATGGTGGACTAGATCCGTTGAAAGCCGAAGCGTGGGTCCTCGGCATTAAGAAATTATTTGAAGTGTTCCCGTGTTCGGAGACATAGAAAGTACTTCTAGCCACTTTTATGCTAGAAGACGAAGCAAGAAGATGGTGGATGTTGATGTGTGAGAATCACAGAGATGTTGACTGGGTGAAATTCCTGGAAATTTTCTATGACAAGTACTTCCCGCAGTGTGTTCGGGACAGGAAAGTAGCAGAGTTCATGGAACTTAGGCAAGACAGCATGACTGTAGCCGAATATGAGGCCAAATTCACTGAATTGGCCAGGTTTGCACCACACGTGATTGACACTGACTATAAGAAGGCGAGACATTTTGAAGGTGGGCTTCGAAGTGACATTTTAGAAAGAATGAATGTCTTGAAGCTGGAGACCTATATTGGGGTGCTAGACAGGGCCATCATATCAGAGGCTAACATAGCTAAATAGGCTAAGCCACCAACAGAGTGGAAAGGCAACAAAAGACAAGGCTTCTTTTCAAAGAAGAAATTTCTGAAAAATCAAAACACGGGCTTCTCAAATACTTCGAATTCTTCCCGAGACGCATCTCCCATTTGCAATATTTGTAGCAAAAGGCACCGTGGGGTTTGTTACCGTATGTCAGGGGCCTGTTTCAAGTGTGGTAAACAAGGGCACATGGCCTGAGATTGTAATCAGAACAGTGGGAAGCTAGTTGCTAGCTCAACTGCATCGATCCCGAAGCCGGGAAATACTTTGAGATCCGCTACCACCGGGGATACCGTGAGACAAGGAAGAGTTTTTGCACTTGTTCCGAGCGATAAACGGAATGCCAACGCAGTTGTCTCAGGTACCATTTCTATATGTAATCAGGATGCCTTTGTGTTAATTGACTCTGGATCAACACACTCATTTGTAACATATGCATTTGCATCTAGATTGAACAGATCTTTAGAATTACGGCCATATCTGCTATGTGTGTCTATTCCATCTGGGGAATCTGTATTGTGTGAATCTATATACCGGTTTTGTGATATGCGTGTTGAGGATGTTATCCTATATGTAGACTTGTTACCCTGGAATTTTAGACATTTTGATGTAATTTTGGCATGGATTGGTTGACCAAATATTGTGCCACCATTGATTGTGTGACAAAACGGGTTGTGTTTAAACCACCAGAACATAAGGAAATTGTGTTTGTGGGTAATGGGGTATTGCCTCCACCTTATTTGATATCTGCAATGAAAGCATGTAAACTGATCAGGAAATGGTGCGAGAGTTATCTGTGCTATGTGTTGTCTGAACAATCTATGAATGTTGAATTGAATGATATCCCTATTGTTAGAGAATTTCCAGATGTGTTTCCAAATGAATTACTGGGGGAATTGGTAGATAGGGAGATAGAGTTTATTATTGAAACTGTGCCAGGCACCCAGCCCATTTCTAAAACTCCTTACAAAATGGCTACTGCCGAAATGAAAGAATTGAAAGAACTGTTACAAGACCTGCTTGACAAGGGGTTTATTCGACCTAGCACTTCGCCTTGGGGTGCACCAGTATTGTTTATGAAAAAGAATGATGGAACTTTGCGTTTGTGCATCGATTATCGGGAATTGAACAAGGTAACAATAAAGAATAAATATCCCCTACCCCGTATTGATGACTTATTTGACCAGTTGCAGGGATCACAGGTATTTTCTAAGATTGATTTGAGATCTGGGTATCATCAGCTGAAAGTTAAGGCAGAGGATGTCGAGAAAACCGCATTCAGAACGAGGTATGGACATTTTGAGTTTCTGGTTATGCCATTTGGAGTGACTAATGCTCCGGCAGCATTTATAGACTTAATGAACCGAATTTTTAAAACCTACCTTGATGAATTTGTTGTGGTCTTTGTCGATGGCATTTTGATATATTCTAAAGATAGACTTTGATTAAGGCCGAAATGTACATCATTGAGGCCGTTAATTAGAATCTCTTAACTTCACTTGCTGGTCAAACTGTATATTTTATGTGTGTTGAATGTCAATCAAGTTGTACATCGTCGGAGCATAAAATGGGCAAAAAGACAAAATTTGGACAGAGTTGACTTTTTCTGGAAAAGTCAAACTGATGTTTTAAACCTGTTTGGAAGTGAGTAGAAGTATAAAAAGAAAAGGACAAGGCTTTTCTAGGGTTCTGAATTTGTTTTGACCTAAAGAGAGAGGCTAGGGTTTGGGAAGAGAAAGGAACAAGAAGCTTCAAAGATGTCTCCAATGGTGTTTTCTTCTCCTTCTACCTCCTTCCACTCCTCCATGAGTGGCTAATCTCCTTTTCTAGGGTTTTGATGAAACCCTAGCCATGTAACTATTTTGTTTTCCTTTTGATTCTCAATTATGTAAAGGTTTGAACCATTGTATGGTGTTTTAGAAATTCTTTATATATAATTTTCATTATCTTTTCAAATATTTGACTTTCTGTGATTGTTGAATGTTATCCATGCATGAGTTTTCTATTCTTTCACATTCAAGGTATGAGACGAATCATACTACGAGGGACGAGTCGTGTCACTACCCTAGTTTAGAGTGAACGGTTCGTACTACTTGAGATGGTTCGTGCCCGTACATTGAATGTGATGATTTTCTTGTTAAATGCTTTGAACTTGTAGTTGCAAAGCATTAATCTGTTCAAACCCTAGGATAATTGATTTCAATTGGAAACCCTAATTACGTGGCTAGTGGTGGATTCTTTGCCCTAGTTTTTCCCCCAATTCAGTAAACCAATTTCATTTATTATTAATAATTTAATTCCTTAGTTTAATTTATTTATTATTAAATTAGGTTATAATCATTCAATTTTTTTATCAAAATTAATTTAGGAATTTATCAATTAAATTAGTTTAATTTCACAATAGTCCCTGTGGATCGATACCTGGACTTGCTATTATTCTGATTGAATTTGATATAGTTTAGTGATTATATTTTGGTGTGTTCAACGACCCATCAGACTTGAACATGAACATCATTTGAGAACTATCCTACAAATACTTCGGGAAAGGAAATTATTTGCTAAACTAAAGAAATGTGAGTTTTGGTTGGATGAAGTTGTTTTCTTAGGGCATGTAATCAACAAGGAAGGAATTTCAGTGGACCCACAGAAAATATAAGCAATTGTGAAGTGGCCCACACCGACGAATGTAACAGAGGTCCGCAGTTTCATGGGCTTGGCCGGGTACTGCAGGAGGTTTGTGAAGGACTTTTCGAAATTAGCTATGCCTCTTACCCAATTGACACGAAAAGGGCAACCGTTTGAATGGAACGACGAAAGAGAAGCTGCCTTTCATGAACTGAAAACAAGATTGACCACTGCACCAATTTTGACACTACCTTCAGGTACGGAGAATTTTGTAATTTTCAGTGATGTGTTTTATAAAGGTTTGGGTTGTGTGTTAATGCAGAACGGAAAAGTTATTACTTACACCTCCCGACAGTTGAGGCCACACGAGAAGAATTATCCAACGCATGATCTAGAATTGGCCGCAGTTGTTTTTGCTTTGAAAATTTGGCGGCATTATCTGTATGGAGCAAAGTGTGAAGTTTACACGGATTACAAAAGTCTGAAATACTTCTTCACGCAGAAAGAGTTGAATATGCGATAGAGGAGATAGCTGGAACTGATAAAGGATTATGATTTAGAGATTCAGTATCACCCTGGGAAAGCTAACACAGTTACTGATGCCTTGAGTAGAAAATCAACGGGGAGTATGGCTTGTTTGCTTATTGAACGGAAAGAGACCTTGCAAGATTTTGAGAAGTCTGAAATTAAAGTGGTAATGTGTGAACAGGGCGGATTGATAGCCGCTATTACAGCCGAGCCGGCAATTATTGATGAAATCAAGCAGAAACAGAAAGATGATGAGTTCCTCAAGAAAGTGATTGATGAATTTGAGACAAGTTCGAAAGCAGAGTTTGGCGTTGTAAATGAAGTGTTGAGATTTCAAAACCGAATGTGTGTCCCAGACATTCCGGAACTAAAGAAGAGGGTTTTAGATGAAGCCCACAAATCAGCATTTGCTATGCATCGGGGTAATAATAAAATGTATCGGAATTTGAAACAAACCTATTGGTGGCCTAAAATGAAGAAAGAGATTGCAGAATATGTGTCCAAATGTCTTTAGTGTCTGCGAGTTAAAGCTGAACATCAAAAACTGGGCGGTCTACTGCAACCTTTCCCTATTCTTGAATGGAAGTGGGAGCATGTGACTATGGATTTTGTTGTTGGCCTACCTCGAACTTCTCGAGGTATGGATTCTATTTGGGTTGTAGTTGATAGATTGACTAAATCTGCACATTTTCTGCCTATCAAAACTACGTTTAATGTTTATAGATTGGCTACTATTTATGTTGATGAGATCGTCCGTTTACACGGAGTTCCGGAATCTATTGTGTCGGACAGAGATCCGAAATTTGTATCTAGACTGTGGAAGAGTTTGCAGGAAGCTATGGGGACGGAACTAAGGTTCAGTACTGCATTCCACCCACAGACCGATGGGCAATCAGAACGAACAATACAGACCTTGGAAGATATGCTTTGGATATGTGCTTTGGATTTTCAGGGAAGTTGGGAAGACTATTTGCCACTTGCGGAATTTGCTTACAATAACAGCTTCCACTCTAGCATCGGTATGGCACCATACGAGGCTTTGTATGGTAGAAGGTGTAGATCACCAAATTGTTGGACAGAGGTCGGGGATAGAGCTTTACTTGGGCCTGAAATTGTGCAAGATACTTCTGAGAAAATCAAAACTATTCGGCAAAGGCTCAAAACAGCTCAGGACCGACAAAAGAATTATGCAGATGTTCGGAGAAGACCTCTTGAGTATGAGGTTGGTGACCATGTGTTCATCCGTGTATCTCCGATGAAGGGCCAAGTCAGGTTTGGGAAGAAGGGCAAGTTGTCGCCCCGTTACATTGGGTCGTTTCAGATTTTGGAAAGGCTTGGCCCAGTTGCCTATAGAGTTGCTTTGCCACCGAGATTCGAACAAATCCATAACGTGTTTCATGTGTCGATGTTGAGGGGTTACCTCCGAGACCCGTTCCATGTGATTGATTATCACCGGGTAGCTATTGATGAAAATATGGAATACGCCGAATGGCCGGAACGAATTGTTGATCGGCAAGTGAAACAATTGAGAAACAAGTCCATCCCAATGGTGAAAGTGGAATGGAAAGAACATTATGGGACGGATGCTACATGGGAAAAAAAGGAGGAAATGCGACTACGCTATCCACATTTGTTTCCCAACGAAGGTAAATTAAATTTGGAGGACCAAACTTCCTAAAGGGGGGAAGACTGTGATATCCCTGTTCCGTAATATGTTAATTGGTCCTTAATATGAGTATGACTATATGTTTAATATGATTTTGTGTGCCATTATGTGAAAATATGTGGTTTTGAATTTCTATCTGTTCACCGTAGGAATATCTATTTGATTATCTGCTTTGGAAATTAAATTGAAGGCCCTATTGGCCATCGAAACTGAAATTGATCGCGCCATTGTGATTGGCATAATTTTTAGAGCCTACGGTGAAGTTTAATTGAAAAATTGATTCGGATCAGATTAAATTGATTAAATTGATGAATTAGTGCCCAATTATTTATTATTATTATTTTGGTGCTAGTGGGAACTTATGTAAAGAGGCACTATACACTTAATTGATACACTTGAGCTCAAAAATCAGATTTTGTGCCTTGAGAGAGAGAGGGCCTGCTATAGAGAGAGAAAGGGAGAGAATTGTGTGATCTTGGCTCAAGGTTTGAGAATTTGAAGATTAAACTCAAGATTTTGCTATAGATTGGGAGAATTAAGCCTCTAGGTAGGTGAATTCATGAATTGTAAGTTATCATCTTGTGAATTCAAGTTTGAATAATGGTCAAGAACATGGATTAAATTGATTATGAGGAATTGAGTTGATTTTGTTGTATTTGAAGTCATTAGAGGCATGCATGTAGGAAATTGCTATAAATTTCCATGTTTAAGCATAAATTGTGTAATCCATGATGAATCTTGTTTGAAATCCATGTATTTGATCATCTCTTCACCAATTAAATTGAGAATAATGAATATCTCTCACATGCAAGTGTAGATCATGGAGGTGTGAGCTTTGCATGTTTGAATTTGATGTGTTGGTGATGAGTTTGGCTTAATTTGAGGCATGCATGTGAGAAATTCTTGGAATTAAGCTTCATAATGTTGAAATTTAGTGTTTATACCATGCTAGTATATATATACGTGAAGTTTGAGCCGAAATCATGTATTTGGAACCTTTGAACTTCAAGTTGAAGCTCAAGAATGTGTTCTGAAAACCCAGAATTTTTGATGTCCGCTCGAGCAGGGGAAGAGACGCTCGAGCGGGAAATTAGTGCTCCCAGTATTTTTGCAGACTTTGATGTCCGCTTGAGCGGGAAAGTTCACGCTCGAGCGGGGAGCCATGTAGTGAGGCCTTCTGCTCGAGCGCTAGAGTTCGCGATCGAGCGTAAATTTAACATATCCAGTACTTTTGCAGGCCTCAAGGGTCCGTTCGAGCGGGGAAGTCCACGCTCGAGCGGGGACCCTGCTTTCTGAAATTTTGAAAAGACATCATGTGTTTCGTTTTCTGTTCTTTTTCACTTCTAAGTATTCTTAGGCATGCATTGAGCATTATAATTGAGTTAAAGAGATAAGAATGAAGCCTAAAGAGGAATATGTGAATTTAGAACGGATCGAATTGTTTGTGACCCTTTTGTGTTCATGGAATGTGTAGGGTCGAGCTCCAGGGCAAACCAACCAACCGATCACTGTAAGTAATATCGATGTTTTGAAGTTGTCATTTGTCCAATTGCTTATTTCCTTATAAGCCTTATAAGTTTGCTAGTTTGAATTACGGACAAATGTTTGATATGAACAAATGAATGGGCCAGAGGCCAGTTTGACATCAATGAATGGGCCAGAGGCCAGTTTGACATCAATGAATGGACCAAAGGCCAGTTTGACATGAAAATCTGAATGGGCCAAAGGCTAGTTTGACAAATGAAAGGTAAATGGGCCAAAGGCCAGTATGTTTGGAACCACAGTTATTTGACTTAAATTGTGTGTATATATATATGTTAAATAGAAATATGAATTAGGCCCAAGGCCGTTTGAAGCATGTTGTTCTACGCACCGTTTGTATAACTCCTTTATTTGATATTATTCACTGGACTATCGCTCACGCTCATTCATTTGTTTGTAGGTGAGCTAAGAGAAGTCCAAACCCAGCCCCAGTGAAGTACGTGTGGAACAACAAAGATTTTGAAGAGTCAGCCCTTGCATCTCACGCACGAGACTCGTCTTCGCCTTTTTGTCATTTTGTTTTATGTTGTTATGTTGGCGAAGTCTTTGAACATGTTTGTATATAGTTTTCATGGGTTGACTTAGTTTTGGATGATCCTGTCTGTATAGAACTTTATGGTACTATACTTCTGTTGTGAGTTATTAATGTACATATGTATGTTTTGTTATGATGTGCCATGTAAGCACAGCTCTATGGACAAAGTTTTAAATTGCTTCCGTTTGGCCCCGTTAACTCTGTTAAAATACGTTTGGTTTGGTTTGAGGCCGTAGATAATCTCATGATCACTGGCCGGTTATGTCCTTAACCTACGGGGGCGGGTTCAGGTCATGACATTTACGTTATTGTTTGTCAACTTTGTGTTTGTTTGTAGTGTTAGAACGCGTTTCTTGAATTTGTTATGTTTGTTTTATAGTATTTCCTGTGTGAGCACACGATGTTAGTGGATGCTGCTAACCCCGATGTGTTCCCTAGATTCTTGAAATGGAATGTTAGTGCTTTGTTGACGAAGATGCGTACGGTGACGTTGACAGATGGTGATGCATTTCAGGTAACCCTTTCCTATTTAAGTCCCATATTTGTTGTTGTGTGAACAGTAAGTGAATGCAAATGTTGATGAACGCATAGGTGTGTAATTTAGTGATTATGGCATGGTTAAACTGGTCAGCCCGGATAGATTATAAGTCACGACATATGAGAAGGCACAACTGTCCGGGGGATGTAGTGAGATGGAGTTGGGTGACGACGACTTTGTTGATGTAAATGATGTGCATGCAGTGGGTAATGGGGGATGTGAGGCACCCGGTGGAACTGTGAAAGATGCAAACGGTGATCGTAGTGTGCTTGGTAATGGAGTTGGCGATGGTGTTGTTGTGGGCGGACTATTGGTATATGAACAGCAAAGTGGTAAATCAAATGGGGTAGACGAAATGGCAAAAGGCAATGTACTGTGTTGCCCAAGTGGTGACGGTATACTCATTATTTCCAACACTGACAATGCACAAAGAAGAATCATTGTTTTGGAGTCTGAGCTGAAAACGAAAGATTTTGTGATCGCCAAATTAGAGAACCAAGTTGCAAAATTAACGAAAGCACTTGAGCAGCAAGCGTCGAAGTTGTTTGTTGGGTTCAATGATTGCCTCAAGGTGAAAGAAGACGAAATTACACGGATGGTAAATGTTATCAGCGATCTGAGGAAAACCATAACTGGGCTTGAGGTGCAAATTGGAGCAAACGCTGGTTATACCATTAGAGGAAGTCCGCATGCAGATGTTGGAGGGAACGATTTTGATTCATTTGCATTTGCTGATGAAAAAAATGCAAAGGAAGTGATTCACGATGCGACACAGAATGTTATGGAGCAACTTAGCTTTGGGAATGAAGCTACGGGGGTGGCAGACGTGGTTAGAGGCGCACATGTGGTTACTGGAAAATGCGCAGACGACGACATAGACGTATCAGAATTACAATTTGTCGGGGGACTGTCAGATGAGGTGCGAACTGACACTTCGTTACAGAATTCATTTGTCCGAACCATAAAAGGCAAAATGAGACGAGAGAGAAAGTTACCAAAATTTGAGTACCCTATGTTGCGTGGGCGGCTTCTTAAGGTGGATTCAAATGATGGGCAGCGTGTTGCAGGCGATGGTGGAGGCAATTGTGAGATTATGTTGTGCGATGATGTGATCGATGTTGATGGGATTGGCGAGCAGGAGAAGAAAAAGTCGGGGTTTGGGTTGAATAATCCTCTCGCTGTGTGGAAATTAGTGAATGAAGAAGTGAAACGTAAACTTAGCAACGCGTACGACAGAGATGGAGACGAGTAAGTCACATGTCACATTTATAGTATATGCGTTGTGTATTATCCAAGCTTGACTAGTGGGTGGTACTTTTGCAGGGCCGTTGTGTGGACTGGAAGCACTGGGGATGTACTTGTTTACTTCTTAGACATCAAAAATTTAGTGCGACAATCTGTGATAAGGGGGAATGTACGTGGCAACCAATATGATATGATTAAAATGCATGTTTCATTTGTTTTGCTTATACCCCCCCTCTCACACTCATTGCACACATTTGTGTTTCCAGGCAGTTCTTTATCAACTTCATGTTTGTATTGCGTTTTGCTGTTGTGTTAATTTGGCTGATGGCAGGTTATTGACGCATGTACAGAGCTTCTAGTGAGTAAGCAGAATATGTTGTCTGCCGGTGTGGTTTTTGCTGAAAAGTCGTACTTCTTCAATAGCATCTGTTTGGTAAGTATATGGAAAGTTCGCGTTTGTAAATGTAGGTCTTAGGGAGTTTAATGTTGGTTGACATAATTGGAAACGATCTGAAACACAAGGTATGGTGAATAACATAAGCAAAACAACAAGGAATCGGTATCTCGAGGCCAACATGTGTGCATCAGTTAGTTATAGGTTTTAGCATTTTCCTATATGCCACAAATCACACTGGACCTTAGTTGTTTATGACACAGAAGTTGGCAGTTGGAAGCATTACAATTCAATTAGGTCGCACTCCGGGTCAAAAGGCACACACTACAACGAGGCGTTGGTGCTAGTAAGTTTTGTTGGAAGATGTGAGGTTGTAAGTTTACGGGTGGCTTGTGTTTTACTAAAGTTTTGTTTTCTTTGTTTTGGTAAGCATGTGTGATGTTACGTGATGACGATGTTTTTTAAAATGTGGCAGAAAGAAAATGTGGTTAACTTTGTATGAGAAAAGCAACTTTTAAGTAGTGGCGGTGACGTGGTGTTAACGCAGGATCGAGATTGTGTGCTGGAAGTAGTAACTGACTCCCCACAATAGCGATTGGATTCGTAAGTGTACTTTTTAAATTTAAGTTATTACGTATTTGTTACAATTAGCATTTGTTAAGTTTGAAATGTTTGTTACTGTACGTGGTGTGGTTGTCAACAATAGACCTCATTACGCTATCATCATCTGTTATATTATGGGCTAATGAATTACAAATGTTGCATTATAATTAGGGTGCAAGTTTTTGGTTAATGGACTTATATTGATGTGGTGTCGTGGTTGACATTGGAGACATGCAATGAAAGTGGTTGACGTTAGAACATTAATGCTCCTATTCATTTTGTTTAATTAAACAGTATGGTGTGTTTAGTTGTTGGTTGGTTTTATTGATTATGTAATTTGAAGTGACTTGGAAGATACGTTGTGATGTCCTCGTAATGTCATGTAGGTTATTTTATACATCCAGTCGCAATGCGTCTGGGAATTATGTGCGCCAATTCAAAAGAGCAAAACTGTTTTATGTGGGTTGATTTGCTGCAAAGTAGTCGTCATAATTGTAGCATGGGTTTTCCAATAGTACAATGTCCTGTGTTTGTGTTTGTTAGTGAAAATATGAAGGAATCATTGTTGTGTTGTTTATGGTGTGAAAGTTGATTAGAAATTGGGGGCTGATGGCTGTGGGGACTGAGTAGGTAATTTGGGGTTATTACATTGATGATGGGGTACTGTGGCATTGGACAGTCTTGTGGTGGAGTTGCTGAGTTATGCGTTAAATGAGTCCAATGAATTTGCCATTTAAGGCATGTCAACAAATTTGAATGTGACACCCCCAAAAGACGAGACATCGTTTGTTCGTTTAAAACATGTTAAATTTTTTTGAACACAACACAAACAGCATGGTCTGAAAGTAAAACATAACACTAAATGTAAAAAGGCCAAAATTTTAAAACAAAATGGAAAAAGCATGATATGAATCTTAAATCGTAACACCAACATTAAAAATGAACTAACCACTTTATTGTAGTTTGAAATTCAAACTGAAATATCTTATTGCATATGACTAAACTAGCATAAAACATTAGAAATTGTAGAAATAGTTCGAAAATAAACATGGCCACACAATGGTTGTCACTATATTGGTTCGTTGCATGTCTTTCTATTATGGTTCCCTAGGCGGCCGCAACGGCCACATCAAATCTGTTGCACTTCTTCACCTTTAGACGGTATCCGTTTCTTCTTTGGTCTGCCGGGTGGTCGTCGCATTACCGGAGGTAGAATAACATAATTTTCCAAATTAGCATGTGGTTTTTCAACTGTTGGAATTGGATATATGGTGTGGGAGTATGATAACTGATAGATTGACACATGAAAATAAGGTTCAACCAATGTATTCAAGTCACTGCCACTGTTGCGGATGGCAACCATTGCATGTTGACAAGAAAACCCATTGATTTGCCATTGGAAGCATGAGCATGTGTGCCTGCCAATGTCCACTAACATTGATGGGTGTGAGTGGACCTCGTACACGTCATAATTCGACTGACTGATTATCCACGACCTTCCATCCTTGTACGCCTTGTCTAGTTTGGACTCCATGACCGGACATATAGCACCAGCCCACGTATTTGGCGCTCCCTTACGTTCAGACATCTGATTCATTATATGTGTCCTGATTGCGTCAACTAATCGAGTGATTGGCAAATTACGTACTTCTTTTATCCAATTGTTAAATGATTCAGCGGCGTTGGAACACATCTCGCTGTAACGTTTGCCCCTGCAAAATGTGAGTGACAAAAATGGGTGTGTGACATACCAGCAAAAGCACAAAAATGTAAACGGTGAAAGGTTGTGTAAAAGAATGAACTTCGAATTGTATGGTGTCCCTCACCTGAAGTATGCGTTGGCCTATCGGTGTGGCTCTAAATCTTTTAAGAAATTTATAGCGATGTGCCGACCGGACTGTATGAATGCATCTATTTTTTCATTGAAAGCAGTGACAGTCGGTGCATATGCACAAGCACGCAACTTACTTACCATTCCAATGCAGTATAGTTTGTTCATATATTTCATCTTGTCTTTCAAATTCCTCTGTAAATGTTGCATGCAAAAAGCGTGGTGGGCCGTTGGAAAGACAATAGGCATGGATTCCATAATGCCGACGTGACAGTCCGAAACAAACGTCAAAACCCGATCCCCATCAACAATGTTAGCTAGGTTCTGTAAGAACCAAGCCCAATTCTGTGCGTTTTCAGAATCAACAATTGCAAAAGCAACCGGGAACAAACCTGTGTGCATAACATAAATATTAATTAGCAGCCGTTCAAACACATAACTACACCACGTTTGATATCCAATCCCAATCGGCTAGCAAAAAAAAAAAAAACAAAATCCATGAACCCGAAAAACGCATAACGTGCACAGTGAGTATATTACCTTGGTTCCTATCTTTTACAGTCGCCGCAAGTAGATTCCCCTTGAATCGCCATTTTAGAAAGGTACCATTAAAAAACAATAACGGCCGACAGTGCTTAAACTCATAAATACATGCTTTGAATGATATGAAAAGCCTATTGAAATGACGGGTGTTGTGTTCATCAAAGTCAAGATTAATATAACTCCCCAGATTATATTCCATAACGGCATTGCTATACCAACGCAATTGGTTGAACGACATCGAATGATCACCGTAAAGTCCTCATCTCGCCTTTTCGACCCCCAACCAAGCTACGTGGTAGCTAATTTGCAAACCGTATTCTTTTTTGAAATCATATTTGACATCGGTTGGGTGAGTCAATGGTTTGTCATGTAAACGTTCTGTAATAACGTTCGCAACTAGTTCGGACCCCATCTGCGGGTTTCGGTCAGTATGCACAGCTACCCCACAAGTGTGCTGATGATGCCATTTTTTGAGGTAAAAATATCCATTTGCATTCAACACCCTCGCATGGATGAACCATGGACATTCCCTTAACTCCTTAAATATGCATTCCGCCGTAATTTGAACTAAGTCGTTCTTCGTGAACTTAAATTGAAACCCACATTCGATGGCATATTTGCTGAGTACCTTGCGAAATTCATCCGCCCCACCCTCGAAACATTGTCCGATATTAGTTATGCCATATACCCAATCCGCTGACAATAACACTTTGTCGGAGTGTGGGCAAAAATTAGGTAACAAATCAGCCTCCTCATCAACATATGCTGACATTTCCCCCACATCACTAACTATGTCCTTGAGTACGTCGTTCACACCCTTGCCACGTTTGAGTCCCCGTGACTCACCATGCTCCTCCATATGGAGGTCAATATGATCCAATCAAAATGACCTAGCGAGACATACCATGTTCTCGAAATCGGAATCGTTTTCTATCTTGAAATTATTGTACCCAGGAATCTTGAATGACATGGACGCGGAATCAGTATGTAGCCCATCAAAACGTCTGGAAATATGATCAACCAACATGCTAAACGTGTAATCAGTAATGACCACAATGGCAACGTTTTCAATCTCGTATGAACACAACAACATGATGTTGTCCGCCATTCCTGCATCGAGACAGAACGAAAAATGAAGATTAAATATGGAAAATCATGTTCGTCACTTCGCATTATAAGTACACTACAAACACTACACTGACAAACTATAAAAACATACAATCATTATGCTTTCCGCAAACACCTATCAAACAAACTATACCAACATTCAACCATTATGCTTTCCGTAAACACCAATCGAACACATCGATTAGTTGTGGGATGTAAACATCGGAATATGTAAAAACATTCAACCATTATGTTTTCCGCAAACACCAATAGAACACATCAATTATTTGTGGGATGTAAACATCGGAAAATGATACATGTGTTTGCACACCGCCAACATTGCGAACATCGTGACAACATTTACACCCCCAAAATAACACCATTAACACACATAACAAATACCCAACAACGTTACCGTGGCCACAATCAAAGAACCCAACCCCACGGCCAACAACGTTGAAGCAGACGACTGAGTACACCACCACACAACTCACAAACCTTAACCTCTCCCCCCCCCCCACCACGCAACATTCAAATACTCATGACCCTCGTCATCCCTAAAAATCTGGCCACAGTTGATCTTCCCATAGTGTACACTGAAATCAATGCAATCAAAATAATTCAAACACTCTTCCAAAAACCGTTTCCAACCACACAAAAAAGGGTACATTAGTCACAAAAACCATTCCACAATTACATAATGGGATCTTTCGAATCACATTACCAAAAAAACAGGACTTGGACGTGTATTAATTTTAAAAAAGGACCTGGTAGACTAAAACTCTCCAAAATGGGAGTTTCTAATAACTTTTCCTAATTTAAAAGCAAAAAAGTGATTTTTAGCCAAGTTCTCAAAACAACCCAAACACACCTACATATCAAACACATGTTGGGTCTTATCTAATAATTAAAAATTCTAGAGTTAATTACAAGTCAATACTATAGGATTATGTGATGAACTTAAATATTTATACATCATGTTCATTTTTTTAATGTGTTAATAAGTTTTGAAATAAATATCGATCCATAAATCTCCCAAAATCTATTCACACAGTCACAAAGTTTTTGAAAATACGCAAAAAGTTTGATCTTTCTATCACTTTTCTGAGATAGAGATCTGATAATGCTATACGGACTACGGGGGATGGGTCGGACTTATCCATGTATTCCACAGGTCTGTTGGCTTTCATTTCCTTGATGCGCGCCTGCAAAAGGTCTGGTGGAGGTACTAGAACTGGAGTAGTTTCTCCCCGTGGACGCTCCGATGATTAAGTTAGATTGGAAGTGATAGAGAAAGTTGAGAGGAAGAGAGAGAGGGAAAGAGAGTATTACTTGTTGTCTTTTACTTTCTTCACAAGCTTCCTATATCTTTTACTAATCATTTCCTTGTCCATTCAAGCTCTCTTATTGGCCGAAAGTCTATAGTCTACTCGACGTCAGCCATGGTAGTTTCACCATACCAGGAAACGAGAGGTCTTGTTGCATTTAATGTCATGACATCCTTATTTAATGCTTGATGCCTGGGCTCAATAACTTTACAGGATCTTTATCTGCCACGTAGCTAACTCCCTATCTAACAGGTATCTAAGTGCCACAGGGCTTGGACCAATATGGGTTCTTCGGTGGGCCTACTGTTGAGTTTCACCTACTAGATTGTAACTAAATGATCATTTGAGCCACCCAAGACAATTGTGAGTTGGGCCGTCCTAGGCCATGTGAGTCATGCCCATCAAGATCCATAAAAAAAATCTAATGTGTTGCTCAAGTAGTAGAGATTTTGTTCACCGTGTCATGTTAAAGATTTTGCTACTTTGTTTTACATAAAAGATGTAAACAAGAGATGAAGAGAAAGGAAAATAATTTAATTAGAGATTAGAGAAGAGATATCAAATTGATTTGGTTTCATAAAAAAATGATGTATCGAATCAAATACAAAATGGAGTGAAGATCTCCATTTCATAAGTGTAATGATATGATGATTTTGATTTGATTAGTATATATAAGTAACAAAGTTATTTTATATTTAATACATACAATATTGCTAATATCTTTTTAATTAAAAAAAAAGAGAAGAAAATCAATGAAATGGGAGGAAGAAAGTCCAACTGCCCAAGAAGGTGGAGTATAGCCACTTTGGGGTGTTTTGGAAAGATGGTTAAAAATTAATTTTTTAATTTTTTAGCTTTTTTAATTGTTTGATGTGAGAGGTGGTGTGACTTAAAATAAATTAAAAATTAACTTTTAACTTTTAACCCATGTTCCCAGATGACCCTTAAAAAGTTAGGAAAAGTTAGGATATATATATATATATATATATTTTAAGTCATTGTCGGTAGAGGAGGAGGTTTGTAAGAGGGGGACTAGACTGGTCAGGCTGCAGTGGAAGAGGGGGTGCCAAGGAGTGAGTAATTGGTGAAAGAAGGGGCTAGGAATTGGTGATTGGAGATGGCCATAGGTAATGGTTAGCAATGAAGTAAATTCATAGTTTGAAAAAGATGCAATGAGAAGTTATAAGATTAGAGATGAGGATATAATTAGAGATGATGGCATGAATGTAATTAAGAGGTATATAAAGAGATAAAATAAATTTTTTAAATTTTGAAGGGAAGTATAATTAAAAGATAGGTAGAAGGAGATAAATGTATTGTACATAGGTCATGTTTGACTGTCTCCCTGTTAGTGTGATTGAAAGCAAAGAAAACACGTAGGGCTTGTTAAGATTATTAGTTTGGTGTTTGATTGCACGACAAGAAGAAAGGAATTGGCGGTAGGGAACATGTCCAAGTGTGTTGTTTTGCATAGTACTAAATTTGAAATAATTTTAATACTAATATGTGAAATGAAAATAAAAGAAAATGGAGGGATTAAATAATATCATAGGTAGTGTGATATTAGAATAATGAAAAAATATTTAAAATAAAAAAAATACAATTCATTTTAAATATTAAAAATATTTTTAAAAAAATACAATGTATACATGTAGTAAATACAACACACATTAAAAAAAATATTTAACCTAAAAAAATAAAATTAAGAATTTTTAAAAATATTTAAAAAAAATAAATCTAAAAAATTTCAAAATACAACTCAAAGCTCTTTTCAAAATTCAACTCAAAATTCATAACTCAAAATATAATTATACACTCAAATCATGATTGTAAAACTAAACCAAATGAAGCCGAAATCTCTCCGATGTTTTTTTTCATCCAACAATCAAAAATAATTATATCTTTTTATTTTATTCTAACAAAATATAACATCTTTTTTTTTATTCAATCATTTATTCCATATATATATATATATATATAATATATTGTTATAGTATAACTTATTTTCACAATCTTATCATATATCTAATCCATAATCTCATAAAAAATAAATTTAGCAATCAAATGTGGCGATATAGAAATTCTCATGAACCATGTGTTAACATTAACAAAGGCCTCTTTTAAAAGCCAACTTGATTTTTCAAATTTTTTAGATTATATCATTTTTTGACCTTTTTTTTTTTTTGGTATATTTTAAAAAAAAAACAAAAAAAAAAAAGAGAAAAGATTTTTAACTTAATTTTCAAAATCTGCCAAAAAATTCCCTAAAGGAGTCGGTGCAATTTTGAGAACTTTAAAAAAGGATTATGCAATTATCATAAATATTCGAGTAAATTATATAAATGGTCTCTATAATTTATACGATGTGTCAATTTAATTCTTATTATTTTAATTTGCTCAATTTTGTCATTTAATTTAACGGATTGTGTCAATTTGATCTAATAAATAATGGCCGTTAGGTTTGATAGACGAAAACTCAAACTATGTGTTAATTTAGTCCCTGTTAAAATTGAGTAAATTAAAATAAAAAGGACCAAATTGACACATCGTGTAAATTATAATGACCAAATTGACAATCTTTTGAGTTTTCGTCTATCAAACTTAACGACAGTTATTTATTGGACTAATATGATACAATCCATTAAATTAAAAAATAAAATCAAACAAATTAAAACAACAAAAAGTAAATTAACACATCATATAAACTATAAGAATCATTTATATAATTTATCCTAAATATTCTATGTTAAAAAATTGCCTCTGACATATTGGGTAATCCAACTACCTAATCCAAAATTGAGATATTCTCATTGGTCTCTCTCTCTCTCTCTAGTTACAAGGTTGGAGATGCACATCCAATAGTCCAAATCCAAATTTAACTATTTTAATTTGTTTTAATTTTAGATTTTTTTTTTTCTGGAAATATTCAGATCCCAAAACCCTAATTGAGAGCCCTATCATTTTATATTTGTACTTTGGCATATTCAAAAAACAAAAAAACCAAATAAAGACACGAACGCGTCTTTCCTCAGCAGATTCTCTCTCTCTCTCTCTCTCTCTACTTCAATAATTCTCTCTCTCTCTTCGCCACCGTCGATTGTGTGGTCTCCCTTCGGTTCACCTGAAAAGCAACCATACACACGTACCCCTCTCTGTTTTTAGGGTTTTTGGAGAGAGAAATTCTAGAGAGACAGAGAGAGACGATGACGGAGGAGAGTGGAGCTGTGAAGAGGCCGAGAGCAGACGAAGAAAACGGAGTCTCTGTTTCTGTAGATATGGAGGACATCAATAACAATAATAACAGCAATAAAGAGGCCGGTTATATATCTTCTGTTATACCTGGGTGGTTCTCTGAGATTAGCCCAATGTGGCCTGGTTTGTTTCCTTTGCATACATGAATTATATCTACTATATATTGTCTGTAGATTGAGATTGTTATTCAAGGTCTTTGCTTTTTGTGTTTGATTTGAGATTATAGTTTAGTTTCCTATATGGGTCTGTATGTATGTATGTATGTATGTATGATTTTAGCTATGATTATTTGATTGTTTGTTAAAAATAAAAATAAAAATAAAAATCTGTTACCATTTGTATTCAAATTACTGTTTTTTGGATTTGTTTTAGGGTTTTTAGGTTCCTTCTAGTAATTACATCAACACTTTTGAAGATTCATGAGGTGAAAGAAAGGAAGGGAAAGAAAATCATATGTTTTGTTGAAGCTAAATTCTGTTTGACTACAAATGAATGATTGGGTTTGAGAGATTTGTTGGAAGTGAAAATTGAATATATTGTGAATAATATTTATTTTGGAAGGTGGGTTTTGTTTTGTGGGAATTTAAATTTTATTAGATACAAAATATGCAAATATATAATGAATAATATAATAGAACAGAGGGACTGATCCCTTACACCAAAACAAACTTACCAGCCAAAGAAAATGTTCAACAATGGGCTTTTGAAAGACTGCATTAAGTTAAGTAAACAGTGAATTATTATTCTAACAAGAAGAACAAACTAGAGTCGGTATTGTGTTGTTAATTCCATTGCTTGAATAAGATACT
This sequence comes from Camellia japonica, assembly GCA_030407325.1. Taxonomy (NCBI): domain Eukaryota; kingdom Viridiplantae; phylum Streptophyta; class Magnoliopsida; order Ericales; family Theaceae; genus Camellia; species Camellia japonica. The sequence goes on along the minus strand of JAPPVO010000017.1, from coordinate 151,511,499 downwards.
TTTAGCACTGACTGTGGTCGGTGGATTTGTCTTGGAAGTATTAACATTTATGTTATTATTATTTAATATGTTCACTTTAGCCCAATGTTAAGTGGTTTGTTGGTTTGAATACTACGCAGCACTAGACAGCCATTTATTCTATTAATTTGTTATTATGAAAGAGTTGCTAAGTTAGTCATAACTATTTATTATCCTTATCAGGATTTTAGTGTTCCTTCTTTTCTTTTAAAAAAGTTTGTTTTTTAGTCTATTTATGTCTTTATGACATGATTTTATTTGTGAAATTTATTTCTGAATGAATACAGGAGAAGCACATTCATTGAAGGTGGAAAAGATTTTATTTCAGGGGAAATCTGAATACCAGAATGTCATGGTCTTTCAGGTATTTGATATTGTAGAACTTAAAATTTTATTTTGCATTCATGCTTGTAAAAGAGTAATTTCATTCACTTCTATACTAATTATGGGTGGCATATTGTGTGATGCTGGACGTGTTTGACATAATTGCTTCTTATTGCACTGCTGCAGTCTTCGACATATGGAAAGGTTCTTGTTTTGGACGGTGTGATTCAACTGACAGAGAGGGATGAATGCGCATACCAGGAAATGATTACGCATCTTCCACTGTGTTCGATTCCTAACCCAAAGAAGGTCTTTTTATCCTTTGAGAATTAATTAATTAATAATGCCAAGGCATATGGGTGACTGCATCTTCTTACAGTAACTATTGTGGATTTAATTTAAGTGGTTCATATGTCTATTATATATATATTTTTTTCTAGTGGAACTTTAAGTCTAAATGGAGGTTCTTATATTCGGTAATTATAATTTGGTAAGCAAGTTCTGAACTTATGCATGCAGGGAACAAGGGTAAACTCAAGTAAAATTTTGAGAGGTTTATTCATAATTTTGATCTAAGATTTGTTGTTTAAACCTGGAATTGATTAATGAGGTCCATTGGAATATTTAGCTACACAACTGGAATTCTTTTGTTGTTTTGTCATTCCAAGGCTAGTTATGTTTGTAAATTTAGTCTATTAGTTAAGAATACAGTCTAAATTGAGCATGTAGTGCTGCTTTACCCCCCGTCATGCTTTTACAACTGTTCAAATTATATTGAAGCTTTGTCACAGAAACTAATAAGCACACATTATATAATTACAGTTACTGGTTTAATTTCTTTCCTTTTTTTGCCTTCTATTTTTGGCGCTTATCCTTGTTTCATGTGTCAGGTTTTGGTTATTGGAGGAGGAGATGGTGGTGTTTTGCGTGAAGTGTCTCGCCATTCTTCTGTTGAGCACGTAGATATTTGTGAAATTGATAAAATGGTTGTCGATGTGAGTGATAAAAGATTTGGTTACTATATTTTTCTTTTGGCTTCAGTTAGTTGTATATTCTTTTACTTTCAGATAGCAATTGATGTTCATCTCTGTAACCAAAAAAAAAAAAAAACTGTTTATATATGTTTTCTTTAGACACAAACAGAGATTTGCCTCCAACTGAGATTAGCTTTTGTGGGTTTAGCCATTTGAGTTTTTTGGATTAATGTATTTGTCAATTTTGGACATGATTGCAACATAATTCCTTGTTTTGATTTTCTTCTAGGTTTCTAAACAATTTTTCCCTGACGTTGCTGTTGGATATGAGGATCCCCGTGTAGCACTCCATATTGGTGATGGTATGGTCATTTTTTTTATACTTCTTGTTGTCAACATGGTCATCCTTTCTTTCTTTAAGCCATGCCTTAATGGGTTTTATCTCCTACGCAGGAGTTGCCTTTTTGAAAGCTGTTCCTGCAGGAACTTATGATGCTGTTATAGTGGACTCTTCTGATCCAATTGGTAATAATATCTTTGCATTCAATTGATTCCTTAATTGCATTCAATTGATTTTTCAGTTGATTCAATTGCTTCCTCCTTATATTCCTTAAATTGGTTATAAAACCGTCTTTGTATGCAATTGCTACTTTCTTATGTTCATCTGAAACCTATACCTTTTATTTTTTAAGTTCTGAAGTTGTGTTATATGTTAATCAGGTCCCGCACAAGAGCTTTTTGAAAAGCCCTTCTTTGAGTTGGTGGCAAAGGCTCTTCGTCCTGGAGGGGTTTTGTGCACTCAAGCTGAAAGCATATGGCTTCACATGCACATAATCGAAGATATTGTTGTGAACTGCCGCCAGATATTCAAAGGCTCCATTAACTATGCATGGACAACAGTTCCTACATACCCAAGGTATGCACTTCAACACTCCCTCCCCTTTCTCTCTCCACAATTTGCATGTTTGCTTGCAAGCATGGGTTATGTGCAAGGGGCAGCTGTAGGACTGCAATTTTCTAAAGTTGGTTTGTATGCCATTTGGGCACCCTGTTTTCAATTGTTTTTTCTATGGGCCTATTCGGTGTAACTTTTCCTAAGCTATAAGTTGATAATCGTAAAGTAAAAACTAAAAGTACCCCTTCCTCATCTTCTAGATTATCAGTTTTTTTAATATTTTTTTCAGTTTATTTAAACTATTTCTGCCTCATAAGTTATAAACAAAGCTCCACCAAACACTCTAGCACAAAATCCCAAAAAAAGAAGCTATAAGCAGCACTATAAGCTGCACCAAACAGCACCATAAGCTGCACCAAACAGCACCTAATGTCCTTAACTCTCTTACTAACAAGGGGGCATTTCCATTATGTAAACTGAAACCCTGCTGTTTTTGTTATTGTTATTATTGTTGTTTTTTGGGGTAGATGCTTTTTTTTTAAATTTTTTTACATATATATTTTAATTCATGTAATGTGATTGACATTTGATTGGAAATTTAACTTGCATATCTGCATGTTATTATTGGTGATTTTTTTTTATTTCAGTGGGGTGATTGGTTTCATGCTTTGCTCTACTGAGGGGCCGGCTGTGGATTTCAAGCATCCTGTCAACCCAGTAGATGCTGATGAGAGCCATTGCAAATCAAAAGGGCCCTTAAAGTTCTACAACAAAGAGGTGTGGTTCTGCCCAGTCCAGTGAATTTATCTTTACATTTATAGGCATGGTTTCATTTATTTATTTGAGTTTGTTCTTTTTGTTTTCCCAATTTTCGGATAATTTTCCTTCTCAGATTCATGCAGCAGCTTTTTGTTTGCCATCTTTCGCCAAGAAGGTGATTGAATCCAAATCTAAATGAGAGAATTTTTTTGGAGCATTTGAGGATCAGGATTTAGCTGTTGTAGAGCTCCCGGCTTTCACCTCACTGAAACGGTCCTTCTAGCCAAGGATCTAGAATAAGTTGAGGGTTGAATTTCATGCTCTGAGTAGGCCGCCCTGTCTTATTTTTAGCGAGTTGATTTAGTTATCATAGTAGGGATGATTGTCTTTTTCTTATGTTTGGTACTTGAAAAAGTGTTTGCTGGTTAGCATTTAATTGCATTGACAGGTAATTATTACAAATAATTTTTTTAATAGATGGTACATTTGTCAAATAGAATTGTTAATACTTTTATGTCCTAAATTATCATAAATTTTTTTTTTTTCGTTCTTAAACTATGAATTTTGTTTATTGTCTCTAGAGTTTCTTATTTCAGTTCATGTGGTTCATTAGAGACAAACAAAATAATAATAGTTGAAGTTTGATTTGATTGGTGAGAAAAGACAACCAAACATGCAGACTTTTTTTTAAAAAAAATATTTTGAACAAACTACTCCCAACAAATCAATTTGATGGGTGTTTGTTTGGCTAAATTGTTCAAATTTTAGACGGATCTTTTTTATTATTAAATTAGGTTTTAACGATTACTAATCGTTTTTAATTGGATTACATGAACTGAAATTAGAAATTTTAATAATTAAATAGATGAAATTGATAGTTTGTGGCTGAAATAGAAGTGAAATAGAAAAAATGGTGATAGATTAATGGATAATAGTGAAATGAACCCTTAATATATTATTATTATTATTATATTCTTTTAGCAGTGAACCAAACTAGTGTCGTGTAATGCACCATGCTAAGAGTGGGTGGGGTGAAATTGAAAGGAGTTTGTCAGATGGAGTTTTGACCCATACTAGTTGGGCATAAAGAGGATCTGTCTTTTTGGGTGGGGCTTTTGGTGAATTATGCATGCATACTATTGTCATGTGCAATGCACCAAACTAATTTAGGGCATGCAAAGTGAAAGTATACTTTTGACCTAGTTGTAGGGCATGGAGGATCTCTCCAACTTTTCTTTTTGCCCTCTCTACTTTTCCTTCAATAAGAGACTTGAGATTACTGTCCTTTGCACCAAAAGCATCACAAATGAGTCATTAGAAATTGACATGCAAAGATTGGCACAAAGAAAAGTTCAAAGATCATGACCAATTCCTGCCGAAATAAGGAAAGAAAACAATGCGATGTACTCAGAAAGTGATCAAAATTTGAGATGCGTATTGGTTTGGAAAATTGAAATTGTTTATATATAGTAGAAACAGTAAATTACAAAAAATTGTAAACTTCTAGAACTCGGAGATGGATCAAAAAATTGAAATTGTTATATATAACAAATGTAGTAAATTACAAAAAATTATAAACTTGTAGAACTTAGCGATAGATCAAGGTTAGCATTTGACACCACTAACTTTAGACATAATTTGACTCTCGCATTGATTTTCTTAGACATCTGGCTCTCAAATACAATGATCTAATTCACACAGAAGCAATACTATAGTCTATGAGCCTTTAAGGCTTCGGGTTTTGTTTTCTCATCAATCATCTCTCGTGAAATATTTCTACCCCTAACCATTGCCTACGCATCGACAACCTCCTCTCCACTGACTTCCAGAGTCTGCTCTTTGCTATCATAAAAGTAAATCGTGAAAGCCACCCACTTGATCACATTTCCCCATCCAAAGCAAGCTCACCGGCACGACCACCTATCCCACACTCTTGGAGCAGCCAGAAACAAGGCATAGTGACCGTAACCCAAATCCCCAACCAAAGAAAGCAAGCATAAAAAACAGTCCATGTCTCTTGCTATCTCTTCTGAAGTAATCTGAAAGTGCAATTGCTTCAGCCCAATTAATCCTTTCCAAAACAGAAATCACCATACTCATGTTGCACAGTGCACGCATTTCCAAGTACTTTTTTAGCACTGCTGCAAAAACAGCTGCAAAGGCTACAACAAAGAAATAGCCATAGAAAATGTTTCTTGAAATGAAGTAGTAGAGTGTCACCAACAATGTCAATCCAAGTATTGTACTAGTTGACAAGTAGAGAACATGGATTGATGTTATAAAAGGAGCTTTGAACCTTGCTTCCTTGATAGACCTCTGCCCCATCTCTGTGTTTGGCAACAGTTAAAAAATTCACATATTTTTTTTTCCAACTTTTTTAGTTTTAAAATTTGTATTAGAAGTTCTTTCTCTTCAAGGCTGTTTGTCTAGAAGAATTTAAAAAGTAAAAAAAAAACCACTAAAGACAATAAAGTCTTTCTTTTCAAGGCTGTTTAGTCTAGAAGAATTTAAAAAGTAAAAAAAAAAAAAAATCACTAAAGACAATAGAGTCTTTTTCTTCTTATTTTTTAAAAAAAAAAAAACTTTTTCGAGTCTGTCTAGTCTAGTAAAAATAATTAAAAAAAAAAAATTGCCAAACCTGAGTGTCAATGGTGTCTCTCCTCTATATAGCTTTGATGTTAAATCAACAGTGACAATCATGGTAAAGAGTTCTAGGAGATGAAGAGGGAATAGATACAGAAAACCCAGTTGAATCAACTTAAAACCAAAGTACCTTAACAACCCACCTTGTATGTAGGTTGGTACTGGCCAATTATAGTAGAAGTACCTGTATAGCATTTTTGAGGCTTCAACAAGTGTTCTTTGAAAGATTACTTCATTGAAAACCATGGTGATGAGAAGTGGGAGAGAGGTTAAGAAGATGAAGATTGTGAAATTGCTGTTTTGGTTTGAGATTTTTAAGGCCTTTTTGAGTATGCCAGATACCTCCATCTTCTCCTTCTTCAGGAGGGCGTGGTTGTCAAAGACCTCCTTCTCCTCCTCCTCTTGTTTCTAAGCTCTATAGGTTATGGTGGGTTCTTGAGAAAGAGAAAGTCTTCTCAAGGATGTTGTGTTATTGGAGGTATTAATGATGAAGAAGACTCTGATTTGCCTTGTCCATTAGTTTTTGGATGCTTTTTGCTTAGCTTCATTGTTTTCAACTCTTTTTTCAATTACTCCATAAAGGAGACATAAGCATATGAAGTATGTTTTACGTTTTGTGAGTCTTACACTCATATAAAAAATTATCTATTCTTAGGAGATATTCCGGGAGTTCATTTGTTTATTTTTTATATTTTAATTTACAATCGATACGAGGGGGAGTAGAAAAAAAGAAGCCACAACGATAGAGAAATTATCTAGTAGGTGTAATTTATAACTTTCTTTTAATAGTAAGGGGACACATGATCACTTTGTCTTTTATTTTTCAGACAAAATGATCATGTGTTTTCTTATTATTTAATGGACAAATGATTACATGATAGTTTTTTGTATGTAACAATGAGATTCGAATCCAAACATGACCCATGTGGTAAGAAAACACCTTACTACCAAGACAATTTCATGATATTTGTCTTGAGAGAGGTTTGAAGGCAAACAATTTTACAAAATCGCAAGAGGGAGAGTGTTGACACATTGTGAGTCTTAAAAGCCAACTTTGGTCATGATTCAAATTGGGCTTTCTTGGATTGGGTTCATTCCACCCAAGATGTAACCTTTTTCAAAAGCATGGATTTCAAATAAACTTCAATCCATTTTAACCTTGTAGACCTAGCCCATTTCTTGGACACTTCTTGAAATTTCTTTATGAGAGCTAATAAGAAAAGAAAGCAAGAAATGGACAAAGTGAATGGGTTGCGTTACTTCATAAAAATTGACTAGTAGAATGGTGGGTTTAACCTACCACCATCAACAATCAACCATGTGTACTGAGATTTCATTTGCTTTCATCATAGACTCATGTGTACATTTATTATTCTTATATATGAAAAATGCTAAAACTAGTCTTATAGGACTTTTGTTAGTGGTTAAAAAATATGTAAAAAATGTATAAAAATATGTAAAAGTATGTTAGAATCTATTAAAAATATAATGGGATTGTAAATTTTTTTACCAGTTGTGGTGCTTATTGACAACTCTTAAAACTATCATTAGCAGAATGCATTATATATTATGGAACTGTTAATATTTTTAATCTCATACACTATTCACATATTACAAAATATTTTTATATATTTCATACATTTTAACACATTTTAATATTGACAACAGGTTTAATAATTATCTTTTACAATTTTTTTTTTATTACTATTATTTTGATTATTATTATTATTGTATGCTTCTATTCTTCGTTTTGACTTAGTCTTAGGCTATATGTTGTATTTTCGTCTAATATTTAATAGATAATTATGGGTCAAAGTTTTGGAATAGTCTCAACAAGGAATAAGAAATGAAATATTTTTTCCTATTCATCCACTTAAAATTCGATAATACTTTAAATACAAAACTAAAATTGTGTAATCGTATCTTTTTCAAAAATTTCATAAATGATTTTAAAATTTTTTTTTTTAATAAATCAAAATGGATAAACATATGATATAAACCACTTCAATTAGTTTAACAATTATAAAATAACTCCAGACTATTCCATTCATTTTATTTAACATTGAAAATGGAAGAAATTGCTATGACAATAGTACCAAATAATAATTATGCACGCAAATGCCCAAAATCTAAGGATTTTTCTATAGTACCCAGAAGATAAAAAAATAAATTCGAGTACTTTACTCAAAAATCATTCTTAACCGATAGGTTTGTTTGAGTATGTAAAAATTCCAAGTATTAACTATTTTGAGACAATGAAGTAGTTTTCGTGATTTTCTTACCACTAAAATTGATCCTATTTATCACATAATATGGTTCTACTTATCATTGAATCCTATTGTGCTTATCACATAATATAATTAACCTTACCATTAGAACTAACTCTTTTTACCACTTAAAGCATCTCCAATTAGTGTGTTAAACCTATTGCTAGTGTCGCATGTTAACTGACTAAAAGCAATTAGCAAAACTTCAAGCATTTCCCTCCCTTCTAATGGATATATCAAGGGATTTGTTAGAGAGTGTTTGGCATGATCTATATTATTATACTTTTTTTTTATCTTTTTTAGATCACATCATCTCTTTACTTTTTTACATATCTTTTAAAAAGTAAAAAAAATACACTTATTTAGATCATTTTAGACAATCTTTTAGTGTGTGTGTGAGAGAGAGAGAGAGAGAGATATGACGGAGAAAGAGAGAAAGGAGAGAGATTGACAATCGATTAACATGAGAGAGAAAGGGGGAGAGGGTTGACAATTTTTTTTACATGACACACATTCTAGCTACATTTTTGAAGTATTTATTAATTTGAGTATTTTTTCACTACTCAAATTAATAAATACTCAACGCACACAATTATGTTTTACTTTTGTCAATTAGTAAGTAGACACACAATACTCTAATGAAGCGATTTTTATAATTTTTACTTGCTATTAACTTTACTTATCAAATAATATAATCATACTTATCATTGAATTTAATAGTGCTTATTACGTATACGCCGTAACAATCTATTTATATTTCAAATCAATCTTACTCATCATTAATGTACTGAAGTGATTTTTATACTTTTAGGATTGGTTTGGGATATTTTAAAAAAGTGCACTTTTTGACTTATTAGCTTATATGGGTTGGGTTTGGGTTGAGTTTAATGTGATGTGTTAGAGAAGTGATGTGATTTAAATAAGATGATGTGACTTAAATAAGATAGTGACTTTTTATATTATTTAATAGATGTCAAACTTGGCATTAATTTATTTTTTAAAGTATAATCCTTGAATTTGGAATCATAGTTGGAGCCAACTGTGACTATGATAGCAATTCAAACCATCCCAATGGTGTCAAATTTGATGTCATAAGACAATGACTATATGGGAAAAAAGAGCAAGTCGGCACTGAAAAATTTAGGTAAAGGATATATTAAGGACCCCACAAATCAAAGCACTCATTATTTTTAGGTACACACAATCAAAAACCTCTTATGGTATACTAATCTTCAATCTATCACACTCAAAATTTAGGTACACGCTGTATTGGTCACTAATTATATAGTGCCAACTAGTTTTTATCAGTTTAATAATCATTTAGACATTGTCAAATCATCAATCTACCATATCTCAATGGGCCCCTAATTTAAAAGGAAAATAAAATTAGAGCAACTATCCAATCATCATGGTCCTTCCACTTATGCCATAAATAAAATATCATGAGCATGAATAGCTTGATCTTGATTTGTCTATATGAAAAGCAACAAAAGTCTCAAATATCAATATCAATCCATTTGAGATTACAAAGTGGATAAGTTTGTAGGAAAGATGGAAATTTATAAGAGTGTTCAGCATCTGCCGACTACATGAAATTTAAATTGTAAACTATAAAAAGTATTTAGGTACTTATAAGATAAGTCCTTTCAAATTTTGATAATTTCTATTTCATATTTGTAATTGAAATTTTTCATTACTTATCTAATGGCTATCTGCTTATTATAATAATCTAACTTCATTAATTAACATCTTATCATATAGTAAAAAAAAATAAAAGAAAAATTAATTACATGATGTTCTCAATAAATTAAAAATTATAAAAGTGTTACATGATTTCTGGATTACCTAACAAAAAGTATTGTCCTACTTATAACTTTTCCTGTTACGTCATTGGTTAAAATTAACACATGAATAATATCACATGCTACTCAAAGATTACTGAATATTTACCCATAGCAGACATATCCTAATATTACACTTTAACTTGATACATTTTCTTTTTTTATTTCTTTTTTTTAAAAGAATCAGCTTCTTTCAGTCTACCAAAGTAGATTAGACGTCTAGTTGGTTCTGTACAGTCTACCATGAAATTTCACTTTGATAATTTCAAACGTTTATCTTTTGAGTTGTGTGTAGAATATTTACATAAAAAATTAAATTAATCTGGTTCGTAGTTACATAATTTTGTCATATTTATCTTAAAAAATAAGGGACATTTATTCATATATCCCTCTTTAACTATTTATATTCTACTTAATTCAAATTAGTTTCTTATGTTCCAATAAATTTCATGGGTAAAATAGTTATCAAAATACCCTTAATAGTAATGGGGCGGAGCGCGTATTAATGTTTACATTGACATTATGAATGTTTCATGATGTGAACATTCAAATTTATTTAATGTGAATGTTCACATCACTAAGTTGTTAAGGGTTCAAATTTTTTTTGTAAGAATAAATAACATTATCCACAAAATACATTAAATATGAAAATTATAATTTGATGGATCAAATGTCGAAAGCAATAGGACTTATTGGATAACAAAAATATCTTATAGACTAATTAAAATACAAATACTTAAAAGAAGATTTTCTAATAAATTCTTCAAAAAATAAATAATTTATTTTTAAAATTATACTTCCCTCTTTCTTCCAAAATAATAAAATGATGTGATTATTATGATTTGCTTTAATGAATAGGATGAAGATTGAGATTAACAAAGAGGGAGCTAGGATGGGTCCCACAAATCCAATAAAAGTGATTGAAGAGGGCAACAACACCAATTAACCTAATACACAAATGAGACAATTTATTAAGATGTTAAAGACGTGTTAATCAAGAAAACCAAGGATTAAATTTGGTTTGAAATGTCCTTGGACCGACTATGGATTAGAATATAAACCACGAAATTTCGATTTAAGGGTAGGTTATGCTAATTGCTAAAATTGCTAATTTGGTTGCTAATAATGGACCACTCCCAACCCCTCCTCCTACTATGGTCCCATTTTGGATCTTTATACTTACTATCTATTATATTTATTAATCAATAATTAAACTGCTAGGTAGCCTGCTGCTCCTGATAGCATGACGCTTTACCTAACAATCAATATTTTCCAAGGATCATCGCATCTCGTCGACATCCATACGTGGTACTCTTGATCAATGAGATTATATAAAAAAATTATCCACTTGATTAAAATAGATCAAGTCGATTCTAATCATCTCATGTTTAGTAATTTTATTGGATGAAAAATGGCACATCAACGTATAAGATTAATAGTTCAGGAATACTATTGAATAATTACTTCAAGAATAATAACATTTCTTTAGGATTAATTTTACTTTTATAACCTAAATTATTGTGATGTTTTCTATCATCGTTAAATGATCAAACATTTATTTAGTTCATATAATTTTCAATTTTATCTCATGTGGACTAATTAGAGACAACTCATCTCAATTAGTAAATTTAACCTAATGGGCAAAATTATAATTTTACAATTTAGACAATCTAAATCATATAACAAAATACTCATCTAATTATATTAGACAATTTACCCCCTACAACCAAACACTCATCTTGTTCTCCACCCCTCATTTCAATAGAGAAGTGAAAATGATTATTTGATTGTATAGTTTAAATTGTTCAAATTTTGAAATGACTTTTTTTACCCATCAAATTAAGTATTAAGAATTATTGATTTGGACAATTATTTCCAATTGAATCACATTAGCTAAAATTAAAATTCTAAGGATTAAATAGATAAAATTAATATTTTTAGAATGAAATGAAAAAAGAATACATTACACTGATCTTCCCTAAGATTTGGAGAAAAAATAGTAAATTCCACAAGTTTAGCATAATAATATTAGGTTCTTTTAAAATTTTAATTCACATAGCACTTAATCCCATTTTCATCAATAATTAGTTGGTTATTGTTGAAAATTTGGTTTTTATAGGCTTATTTTGGGCCAACTTTGAGCCCAAAATTGAGTGAGGTCCACACTTATTTTGAGGTGGGTCCAAAAAGGTGACGTGTTCCTTACTGCATGGCAAATCACACGGTGAAGACGGTTCGTCAAAATCATTTATGAGTAAATGGGAACTTGACGTCGTTTTCGGATTCGTGGAATGGACAATTCAAGAATTAAATGTGGGTTTTCTTGTAAAGCTTGTCTCACATTGGAAACTTAAGAGAATTTATGTGTGTATATAAGTTCTAATTGACAACACTTGGGTTGGGCCTCAAGGGGCACCCCAAGTTTGTAGAAAGGATGAGTTATGGACAAATAGAACCTTGGCTCAAACCATCACACACGCGTGCGCTCTATCGCCATCCGTCTGGCCGTACTAGGTGTGGGTTGAGTCGGTTCTAATATTAATTTTTTGGACAAAATTTATTTGAATTTTCTCTAGAAATTCTTAATGAAATTAAATTCCAATTTTGTGTCAAAATTGAATTTAATTTTATGTCCAAATTTTACCTCATTCAGACCGAAATTCCTAACGGATTCAAACTGTTTTTATAGTTTTAAAACTGCCAAAAACTGCCCACTAGTTACAGATTTAAAATTGTAGCAGTTATCTGTTTAAAACAGTGTGCATCTGTTCAAATTTTGAACTGCACCTGTTTATTCCTTTCATATCTGTTCGGACAGATCTGAACAGTCGCCATTTGTCTTATAAATAGAAGACTTTCTAGCAGGTTTTTCACAATCACAAACATCCAGAAAAATTTGAAATTCTCTTGGTCCCCTCCCGGTTTTGCTCCTTTGCATAAATTCTCTTCATACTAGTTTTTAGGAAAAAATTAAGAGAGTATAGAATACAAGTTTGGTTCGCCGTACAAATTTTTTGGAGTGCTATTACAATTTGTGAAGATCATTGTATCCTGGGAGATAGAAGCCTTTTATCCGTAAGCACAGCAGTGAGGCGAATCTGTCTTAAGGACAGAGTGTCACACACTCTATTTGATCTTTTTGTACTTTTACATTTCGGTAAAATAAATTCTGTAAGTACTTTATTTTATTTGTTTGATTAGATTCAAATTATTTATTTTACACAGAAGATTGTTCCAACAATCTTAAGACAGATTCGAATTATTTTATTTATATAGAATTTTTCGTTTGTTTCCTTTTCTCTTTCTTTTTCTTACAGAAATTTTTTTTGTGATTTTACAAAATAATATTCTTGTTGGAAAAATAAATAGTAGTAATATACTGTTTGACAGATAGTAGTAATATATTGTCTATTTTCTTTTACAACTAGTAGCAATATACCGGTGTCATTAACAATTCAGAATATTTATTTATGAAGTTGGTCAGAAATTAATTTTAGTTTTCAGAAATAATTTCTGAGTGTTTATTAATTAAAATTTTGTTTTCAGTATTTTAATTATTAAAGTGTTACAGAAATTTAATTTTTTGTATGGAATTAATTTGCTTAAATAAAACTTTATTTTATTTTCAAATTAATTGGAAATAAAAGTTACAATTCTTGTTTCGTTTATTTTTATAGAATTTTATTCTGTGGTTTTGGTTTAAATTTTCTATGTGGTATAAAATTCTAATTATAATTTTATTTTATAATTTAGAATTCATGGCTACTAAAACTGGTCAAATTAATGCTCAAACAAGTACGAACATGGTGGCTGCAATTGCGCCAACCCCTCCTCTTGTTGTAGCTGTGCTAGTCAATCATAGTGAGAACCCAAAGAAGTTCTTAGGAACTAATTTTAAAAGATGGTAACAAAAAATACTGTTCTATCTTACAACTCTGAACCTAGCTCATTTCCTCCGTGAGAATGCTCTTACTCTGAACGAGGATGAAACCGACCAACAAATGGTTGCTGCGGTCGACACCTAGAAACATGCTGATTCCCTTTACCAGAACTATATCTTGAATGGACTTAACAACACATTATATAATGTCTACAGTCTTATTAAAACGACAAAAGAACTTTGGGAGTCTTTAGAGAAAAAGTACAAAACAGAAGATGCTGACTCTAAGAAATTTGTGGTTGGCAAATTCTTGAATTTTGTAATGGTTGATTCTAAGACTGTGATCAGCCAAGTTCAAAATCTTCAACTCATTCTGCATGACATTCATGCAGAAGGCATATCTCTCAGTAAATCCTTCCAAGTTGTTGCCTTAATTGAAAAATTACCACAAGGCTGGAAGGAATTCAAGAACTACCTCAAACACAAGCACAAGAAATGTCTTAAGAAGAATTGATTGTGCATTTGAGGATTGAAGAGGACAACCGCAATTTTGAAAAATGGGCTGGTAAGCATCTAATAGAGTCTAAGACAAATGTGGTGAAACATGCTCCAAAAGTAAAGAAACAGAAGTTTTCTGAAGAAAGTTCATTACAAGGCTCTAAGGGGGGGGGGGAACTAAAAAGTACAAGTTTAATGGCAAATGTTACATCTGTGATAAAGAGGGACATTTGACTAAAGATTGCCGTAACAAACGCAAAGGCAAAGGAAGATCAAGCAAGAAGCTTGCTCAAGCCAATATGATCGAAGTGGACAAAATTTCCAATGGTGTTGATGGCATAAATCTTTCTGCAGTTGTTTCCGAGGCAAATCTTGTCGGAAATCCTAAAGAATGGTGAGTGGACACTAGTACTACTCGCCACATCTGTACCGACAAAAAGATATTTATATCTTATTCAGTAGTGGACAACGGTGAACAACTTTTTATGGGTAACTCCTCGACTTCTAAAGTTGAAGGACAATGAAAGATTATTCTGAAGATGACATCTGGAAAGGAACTCACTCTCAACAATGTGCTGCATGTACCGAATATTCGCAAGAACCTTGTTTCCGGATCTTTGTTGAGTAAAAATAGGTTTAGACTAGTTTTTGAAAGTGACAAATTTGTACTTACCAAAAACGAGATGTATGTAGGAAAATGTGACATGTCTGATGACCTGTTCAAAATGAATGTAATAACTGTTGTACCATATGTTATTAATAATAATACATCTTCTTCTTACTTGCTTGAGTCTTCAAATTTATGGCATGGTAGACTTGGACATGTTAATTATGGATCTTTGCGTAGATTAATTAATATGGAATACTTACCTAAATTTAACATTAATTTAAATCATAAATGTGAAATTTGTGTTCATTAAAAACTCATTTTCATTCAATTGAGAGAAGTATGGAACCACTTGAATTAATTCATAGTGACATTTGTGATTTTAAATTAATTTAAACTAGAGGTGGGAAAAAGCATTTTATTACTTTTATAGATGACTATACTAGATATAGTTATATTTATTTAATTCGAACCAAAGATAAAACTTTGAAAACTTTCATTCAATATAAGAATGGAGTTGAAAATCAACTTGGTAAGAAAATTAAGAAACTTAGAAGTGATAGAGGTAGTGAATACGAATCACCTTTTGGTGAATTTTGTAAAGAACATGGAATAATTCATCAAACCACCGCTCTTTACTCACCTCAGCAAAATGGAATTGCTAAAAGGAAAAATAGGACTTTAAAAGAAATGATGAATGTCATGTTAATGAGTTCTGGTTTATCTCAAAACTTTCAGAACTTGTGGAGGGAAGCAATACTTTCTGCTAATTATATTATTAATAAAGTACTCCGGAAGAAAGTGAATCAAACACCTTATGAAATGTGGCATGAGAAAGTACCGTCCTACAAATACTTAAAAGTGTGGGGGTGTTTTGCTAAAGTGGCTATTCCTAGTCCTGAAAAGACTAAGATAGGTCCTAAAACCGTTAATTGCATTTTCATTGGTTATGCCATGAATAGTAGTGCATATCGATTTTTGATTCATAAGTCAGAACATTTTGAAATGCATGTAAATACTATTATTGAATCTCGAAATGCGCGTCTTTATTTGAACATGTGTTTCCAAATAAAACTCGACAAGAGACTAGTACTAATAAAAGATCTTATGATGCTGTTACTAGTCATGATCAAGAACAAGAGCAAGAGATATATCAAAATGAGAAAGAGGAACTTAGGCGTAGTAAACGTGCTACAACCTCAAAATCTTTTGGTCCAGATTTCCTAACATTTTTGTTAAAAAATAAGCCTTTAACTTTTAAAGAAGCTATGTCTAGTCCTGATGCTCTTTTATGGAAAGAAGCTATAAACAGCGAAGTTGAATCCATCCTGCAAAATCACACTTGGGAATTGGTGGATTTTCCACCAGGTTGTAAACCTCTTGGGTACAAGTGGATTTTGAAAAGAAAAATGAAAGCGGATGGATCAATTGACAAATACAAAGTAAGACTTGCGATCAAAGCTTTTAGACAAAAAGAAGGTCTTGATTACTTTGACACATACTCACCAGTTACTAGAATAACATCCATTAGAATGCTAATTGCCATTGCATCTTTGTACAATTTAGAAATTCATCAAATGGATGTGAAAACCACTTTCTTAAATGGTGAGTTAGATGAAGAAAATTACATGGAACAACCAGAAGGATTTTCTGTTCCAGGAAAAGAAAAGAAAGTGTGTAAATTGGTTAAATCATTATATGGTTTAAAACAAGCGCCAAAATAATGGCATGAGAAATTTGACAAAGCAAGGATGTCAAATGGATTCAAAATTAATAAATGTGACAAATGTAAACACAAACAAAGGCTATGTGATAGTATGTCTTTATGTGGATGATATGCTCATCATAGGTAGTAATAATGACATGATTAAAACTATCAAGAAAATATTGAATAAACATTTTGACATGAAAGACATGGGGATTACTGATGTAATTCTTGGTATGAAAATTACCAAAACATCAGAAGGTTATGCTTTGTCACAATCACATTACATTGAGAAAATGCTTGATAAACTCAGCAAAGATGATGATCATCTTGCGAGAACACCTGTGGATGTTAATTTGTTTCTTTCTAAGAATGTACAGGAAAGTATTTCTCAATTAGAATATACTTAAATTATTAGAAGCTTAATGTACTTGATGAACTGCACTTGCCCATATATAACTTATTTAGTAAGTAAATTAAGCAGATATACGAGTAATCCAAGAGTAGAACACTAGAAAGCAATTATAAGGGTTCTAAGATACCTCAGATTTACGCGTAACATTGGACTTAATTATACTAGATATCCGGCAGTACTTGAAGGATACTGTGATGCAAATTGGATATTGGATACTAGAGACTCAAAATCCACTAGTGGGTATGTCTTTACTCTTGGTGGGGCGGCTGTATCTTGGAAATCTTCCAAACAGACTTGCATTGCTAGGTCTACTATGGAATCAGAATTCATAACTTTAGATAAAGTTGGGAAAAAGGCAGAATGGCTTCGTTACTTCCTTGAATATATTCCAATGTGACCAAAACCGGTACCTGCTAGATGCATACATTGTGATAGTCAATCAGCAATTGGTAGAGCACAGAGTCATATGTATAACGATAAGTCATGACACATTCGTCGTCGACATAACACCGTGAGACAACTACTCTCTAATAGAATTATTTCCATTGAATATGTGAAATTTAAAGACAACATAGCGAATCCACTAACTAAAGGGTTAGTAAGAGAGTTAGTTAAAAATTCATCGAGGGGAATAGAACTTAAGCCTATTAAATAAGAGTTACCACAACGGCAACCCAACCTAGTTGACTGGAGATCCCCAGATCTAGGTTCAAAGGGACAACCGAATTGTGTATGACTCATAAGGATTAGTGGGGAGTTAAACTCCTACCAATTTCTATGATAAAATAGTGATGTCAGCAGCGTTTTAGGTTAAGTAATACTTGTAATGATTCTTATATCTAGGTATACCTAGTGAAGTATGGTAAGATACTCTTCATAAGAATGACATATATGAGTGTGAACTGGGCCGATTCTATGAGATTTATGAAGGGTTACAATTCTCTAGAGCACTCATGAAAAACCAGGTTGTTCAGGGCCAAAATGAACCCAATAATGAGAACTAAACTGTGTTTAGGGATATACTGTGTGAGCTCTATTGTCTTGGTTTATACAAATGGCTGAACAGTTCAAGACATCATGTTCACTGGTTAGCTAGCAAATCCGATAGTGTCTCACAAGGGAAGGTTCAAAGCCAAAAGTTACCTATCATTTGCAGAATATTTTCAATTTCTATACTCTCTGTAATTAGATCATGTTGTTGCATTTTCTCTTCGTCAAATTTCATTCATGTGGGGGATTGTTGGAAATTTGGTTTTTATAGGCTTATTTTGGACCTATTTTGAGCCCAAAATTGAGTGGGGTCCACATGTCTTTTGAGGTGGCTCTAAGAGTGATGTGTTGCTTACCGCATGACAAGTCACACGGTGAAGACAGTTCGTCAAAACTATTTATGAGTGAATGAGAACTTGACGTCGTTTTCGGATTCGTGGAATGGACAATTCAAGAATTAAATGTGGGTTTCCTTGTAAGGCTTGTCCCACATTGGAAACTTAAGAGAACTTATGTGTGTATATAAGTTCTAGGTGACAACACTTGGGTTGGGCCCCAAGGGGCACCCCAAGTTTGTAGAAGGGAGGAGTTATGGACAAATTGAACCTTGGCTCAAACCACCACACACGCGCCGCAGCTGTTGTTATCCGTCTGACCGGCCGGCCGAGCCGAGCTGTGCGGGGCGCGGGTGTGAGTTGTGGGTCGGGTCAGTTCTAATATTAATTTTTTGAACAAAATTTATTTGAATTTTTTTCAGAAATTCTTAAAGAAATTAAATTCCAATTTTGTGCCAAAATTGAATTTAATTTTCTGTCCAAATTTTACCTCCTTCAGACCGAAATTCCTAACAAATTCAAACTGTTTTTACGGTTTTAAAATTGCTAGAAACTGCCCAACAGTTACAGATTTAAAACTGCAGCAGTTATCTGTTTAAAATAGTGTGTATCTGTTCAAATTTTGAATTGCACCTATTCATTCCTTTCATATCTGTTCGGACAGATCTGAACAGTCACCATTTGTCCTATAAATAAAAGACTTTCTAGCAGGTTTTTCATAATCACAAACATTCAGAAAAATCTGAAATTCTCTTGGTCCCCTCCTGGTTTTGCTCATTTGCATAAATTCTCTTCATACTAGTTTTTAGGAAAAAATTAAGAGAGTATAGAACATAGGTTTGGTTCGCCGTACAAATTGTTTGGAGTGCTACTACAATTTGTGAAGATCATTGTATCTTTGGAGATAGACGCCTTTTATCCGTAAGCACCGTAGCGGGGCGAATCTGTCTTAAGGACAGAGTGTCACACACTCGACTTGATCTTTTTGTACTTTTACATTTCGGTAAAATAAATTCTGTAAGTAATTTATTTTATTTGTTTGATTAGTTTCAAATTATTTATTTTAAACAGAAGATTGTTCCAACAATATGGATGAAAAAATGATATTGTCATCTATTTTACACTAAAATATATATTTTAATTTATTTATCATTGTGTCTTCACACCATCTACATTAGTTCCGATTTGTTTAATCTTACTAAAAAGAAGATTAATATAATTATATCAAACTTGTAAGATTTACTGTATTTTGTTTAAATTTGAAGAGAAATCAGTGTAATTTTCCCTAAAAAATGACAATAATTTAGAACATTAAGGAGAAATTGAACCTATTTTGTTATTGTCATCTTGCTTATGTAACCTATTCACGCGGTCTTAAATAAATTATTTTTGGCAGTCTTAAATAAAATATTTATTTAATAATTATAACATGTAGTATAAAAGATTAAATGCAGCTATATATGCTGTAAAATTTCTGTCATTTTAATCTTAAAAAATATGCATAACACTTCTTAATTCTGTGCATGGTAGTTTGCCACATACCATTTGTCAACAAAGATAAAGACATTCCACCATCTTTGTTCTTGGTTTGGTTTATCTATATACTATAGTTGTGGAACACCAAATGAAGTAGGTTTTATTTGAAAGATAATTTTTTTCCTCATTTGAAAGTGTAAAGATAATACAGTTGGTGTGAAAATATAATGATAAAATATATATATATATATATATATATATATTTTTCAGTCTAAAAGAGATAATAATATTATTATTTTTTTAGAATTACAAAAGAAATTCTAAGGCTGGATCTTTATAACAAAATAAATTATGAGTTTTAATTTTATTAATTTAAACCCTAATCTTTTGACTTATTTTTAGTCTAAATTATCTATCTATTTTTGTTAAGTAAAACTGATTGAAAAATAGTAATTTAGTCATTAAACTCAAACCGGTCGCGGGACATTCAGCCCGGTCGCGGCCTCTCCGAGAAGCCACAAACCGGTTTTTACTCGGCTGCAGCCCTAATTGTGGATCTAAATGAGCGCTTTGCTCGGTTTGGCCCAGTATTCAACGTGTTCTTCCAGTTCTTCCTAAGTTCTTGGTTCATTGTTCATCTTAGGGGAAAACAGGGGGCACGAGGGCCTCTTTCACCCCACAGGTTCCAGTTATTCTAGGGTGTGGCCCTAATGATCTAAAAGGAGGGGGCACAACTAAGGTTCCAACATCCCCAAACAAAAAATTCAAAGAACACAATGGTATAAATATGAAGAACGAATACAAAAACCAGAAAAACGGAAGTTGAAAACACAAGGGAGGAGCGATGTAGCTTACCAAGAATAGACTTGAAGTGAGGAGGTCCACCAAAGCTCAGGCACAGCGTCAAAAACGGCAAGAATGAACGGGTGAGGAAGCAACAGAGAGGGATGCAGAAGTTTTGGAGGCAGAGGATTAGGGTTTGTTTGAGAACGATGGTGAACAGTGAAGGGTCTAAACCCTTCGTTTGAGGGTTTAATGATGGAGGGAAGAGACCAAACGACGCAGCCGTTTGAAATTCGTGCGTGGGAAACAGCTGGATGCACGATCCAATGAGGAGGTGACACGTGGCACCGAGAAATGCGGCTGTCAGTACGGCTAAAAGACCTTTGACGTGACTGTGGAGATAATGGCCGGCCAATCGAGTTTGCTCAGCAGCAGAAGTGTCTCCGATTCGACTGTCGCTCGGTGACAAAAACTTGCCCAATTAAGCTCGGCCTAGCAGGATCGCAACTCAACCTTGGCTCGGGCAAGGTAAACCCAATCACGACAGCTCGGATGGGTTTAAGGTGCAATTGAGAGGGGAGATTTCCATCTGATAGTACGGCCGAACAAAAGTACCGTCCAGCGTTACGGACTACGCGGCGCCGAGCAGATTGGACGGTTGGACGGCCGAGTTGTCTGGTTTGCTCGGGTGACGCGGTCAACCGGTAACCTCCTGAGGGCCGAGCTGGAGGTCGCTCGTGTGGGGCGAAGTCCGCGGTGGAGATTTCAGCCGAGCTGAAGGACTGACCGGGCTACGCGGAGGATGCGGCCTGGCCGGCATGCCACTGGCCGTCCAGCCGAGGCGAAGCGGTTGCGCGTGACCGAGATTGGAGATAAAACGGTTGGAGGCCGGCATGCCTCGCAACCGGTCAATCGCGATGAACCGATCGGGGGTAGCTCGGCATTGGCAGTTAGGTTCTCGCCTGGTCCCAAGTCACAGGCCGGCGGTACGTAGCACGGTTACGCGATTTCAAGTCTCCCAAGGGTTAGGCCGGTCATGGTACCCCGGTTAAGGGTGCCACCTGGGCCAATGGTGTGAAGGAGAGGACATCTGCTCCACGAACGCCTCAATACCGTTGGGCAGTTCTGCATGTACTGGAAGGAGGACAAAACCTTTACACGTGTAAGGTGGTGAGAGGCGAGCACTGCCACCTGTCCAGGGAAGGACAGCAGAGGTAGTGCGCGCACAATCTCGGAGCTGCGTGGCCAGCCTAGATATAGAGAGGGAAGGCGAACGTTACTGGTATGCGAACTCATTCTCACGAGCACTCTCTCTCTCTTCTCATTGTCTTCTTCCTCAGTGAACTGACTTGAGCGTCGGAGGGTTTTTCCGGCACACCACCGCCGGGCAGCTCACCATTTTTGTGTTGCAGAGATAGACGCCGTTACCATAAGCTTGACGTTCAAGGCGTACGGAGAGCAAAGAATATTTCGCCCCCGTACAATAACACTTCTTAATTCTGTGCATGGTAGTTTGCCACATGCCATTTGTTAGCAAAGATAAAGACATTCCACCATCTTTGTTCTGGGTTTGGTTTATCTATATACTATAGTTGTGGAACACCAAATGAAGTGGGTTTTATTTGAAAGATAATTTTTTTCCTCATTTGAAAGTGTAAAGATAATACACTTGGTGTGAAAATATAATGATAAAAAGAATATATATATATATATATATATATATATATTTCAGTCTAAAAGAGATGATAATATTATTATTTTTTTAGAATTACAAAAGAAATTCTAAGGTTTGATCTTTATAACAAAATAAATTATGAGTTTTAATTTTATCAATTTAAACCCTAATCTTTTGACTTATTTTTAGTCTAAATTATCTATCTATTTTTGTTAAGTAAAACTGATTGAAAAATAGTAATTTAGTCATTAAACTCAAAAAATTATTGCTGAAAAATGGTCTAAGTGTTATATAATTTAAAACTTTAAGAGAACTCAATATAATTATGTCAAAATTATAAGATTTATTGTTTTTTTTTTAAATCTCAGGAGAGATCAATGTAATTTATTTATTTTTCTTTGAAATTTATTTCTTTATTATTTTTTTTAAAGATAGCAAACATAGAAAATGTTTAAAGAAAAATCACAAGCTAAGTTACCTCTTATAGTCCAAGCACAAGCCCAAGTCAAATGGCTTTGCACTACTTGTATAATATCCATGTCCACGAAACATGCACAAGAAGTGGGCTTTCTCTATCTCTGTTTGGGATGGAGGTTTTTTGGTTTTTTTTAACTAAAAGACAAATTGATTACAAAATAAAAAAAAAAATAAATCCAAATAAAATATCACATCAAACCCTATAATCATTTCACGTTTTCTTTTACAAACATCACATCCAACCACAAAAAAACCCAACTACCTTCTCAAACACAAAAAAAAAATTCTCCAATAATATCCTACAACTAAAAAAACCTACAAAAAAAACCCACTTCTCAAACACCCACATACTATATGGGATATTTGTATGTTTTCTGAGAGTAGGAAGAGAAGTCTCTAAAGGCTCTATGTTTTGATCAAATTTCATTGTCAAGCTTGGTTGGCCCCTAATGAATGAATCAATTGATCAAGGTCCCTCTTGATTGTGACCTCATTTTCAAAAGGCAACAGTCTCACCATTCTCTTATTCAATTTCATCTGTTGGACTCTTCTTCTTCCTTTTTGTTTGTTTGTAAATTTTAATTTTAGATAGCACAAACCAAAAATATGATATGATAAAATTTTGTTCCAACTTGATATATATATTAGACTCATTTTAAAATTAAAAGGCTATCTTGCATGGTTCAAATTTAGAAATGTCAACATTAGATTCTTTTTTATTGAGCAAATGTTGACTCAAAACTCTGCAAATGCAAGTCATTATGTTGGTTTGATCAGGAGCTAACTAAATTGATCTTTTGGGAACTAATTAAATTAATTGGGATCTCTTGAACTTTGTAAGGAGATCAATAATATGCATTTTTTATATACAAGACTCCCGCTCTCTCCTAGGCTATGTTCTACGGTGTAACAAAATAAAACAAATTCTAATGCCACTTAGCACATTTTTTTAGATGAATAACTATGACTACCTTATAAAAATTAAATTTAAACATAACTATTAAGGTAATATATATATGATTTCAATCTTTTATTTTTTAATTTTGGTGCAGTTTATATGAGATGCATATAATTTATTTATTGCAAAAGTCTATGCCACAAAGTGTTTAACTTCTACTTATTGTTTGTAAGTCTAAAATGACTAAAATAAGGTAAAGAAAATTTGATTGTAAAGAAACTAAAGAGGAAATGCTTTAGGTTGTGTTTGGTTGAGTTTTAAAATTATAATTTGAGAACAAAGTTATATTTTGAGTTTGTGAGCTTTGGAATTATGATTTGAGTGTGAAAAATTTGTTTGGTTATGAGTTTTGAAAAGAATTTGAATTGAGTGATATGACATATGATACTAAAAAGTAGGTGTTCTGAAAAGTGTTTTGAAAAGTGGGTGTGAAATTAATTTTCTAAAATTGTAACTGAACAAAACACTCAAACTAAGAAGTAGAATTAAATTTCAAAAGCTCTACCAATTAGTTTTATTTATTTATTATTATTGGCTTTAGCTTTCCTAGAAGCTACACCAAAAGAATAGCTTAGTCATTTTTTAGGAAAGACTTGCCTTAAGAATCACTAATTAAAATATAAAAAAATTAGATTCTTATTATAGTTATAATAAACGTAAGACAATGTTATTCACATATTCCTCATTTCATTCTAACACATGGAACCACATCATGAGAGAGAAAATTAATTTTTCAAAATGCACGTGTGTACAAGAAATAATTTCATGTGATTGCCACATAATGTGATGACTATTGTGAATTCAATATTCCTGGTAGGTCTACAATAGATTATACAAATGCTCAAATTACAATAGAAGTTAAATGGATGTGACCACTATATTCTTAAATAGAGAAACAATGAATTTCTTTAGATAAGGAGTAAAAGATACTCCAATTCATAAATATACAGATTTGAGAAAGTGATCAATAGTAAGAAAACTATTATCGTCATGTGACGGCTCACAATTTTGAAAGATGGCATAAAAAAGGAATGGGTTATACTATGAGAGAGTGCATGTGCGTGCTTAATCTTTTACAGTATGAGAGAGCATAAAAAAAAGTATCTACCATATGAGAGCCCTCACGTAAGAGAAGATTGTTAAAAGAAGTGAGGATTGAAGTGAAAATTGCTTAATACTTGTACCCTTGCTTTGATTTTGAGAGAGGAGGGAAGTTATAAGTTATGAGAGAGTCATCGTCAAAAGTGAAATGACATCTCATGTCTCACAATGTAAAAAAGGGCATATATAAAATGTTGCTAAAAAAATGAGACTAATTTATTAAAATAATATGAATATTCTTTTTTCTTGTTAAAGAAATAAAGAGAAAGAAAAAAGAGAGAGTAAGACTTCAATATAAAAAGTGATAAGTACAGAGAGAGAGAGAGACGTAATCAAAAGTGAAACATGATAAGTGGCGAGAGAAGCATCATCAAAAGTAAAATGCTTTATCATGTGCTCACATTTAGAGAGGATGCATACAAAAAAAAGTTGTTAAAAGAAGTCAGAATTTCTTTTCTCTAATGCTTTTTAGTTTACTTTTCCAACTTTTTCTAGATGTTTCTAACTTTAGCATTTTTTTTTTTAGATCCAAGAGAAGAGTTTAAATAAATAACACAAAATACAGAGGGTCTAGGGAAATTAATCCCTTCTAGATCCAACTTGAAGCAAGTCAGCAGTTAACAAAGAGAGAATGGATACAGGAGGGTCCTTTTTCAAGATGAGGTGTTCTTGTTGATTTACTCCTAAATTAGCCAAAGCATCTGCACAGTGGTTTGCTTCCCTGGGAATTGTTTCTATAGTGCAGTTGCATCTTCGAAGCAGGAAGTTGGCATCTTCAACTAGGGCCCTGTAGGGAGAGTTTTTCCCAGCTCTACCTCTGATAAGCTCCATGGCCAGCTGAGAGTCTGTTTCAATTTGTATGTTTGCCAAGCCCTTTTGCAGAATGATGGTAAGACCTCGGTAGATGCCCCATAACTCAGCTTCCAAGCTGTGGCAGTTACCTAAGTATCCAAAGTAGCCCCAGATCCAAGTACCAACTTCATCTCGAAGCAGTCCTCCATAGCCTGATTGTCCTGGATCCCCTTTAGAGCATCTATCAGTATTCATCTTGAGCTTACCTGCAAGAGGACAAGACCATGACATTAGTGAAGGTTCCTTAAAGCTGGGGTGAAGTGAATTCTGGAAAGCTGCCTGAGTTTCCAAAGCCTTATTCAGTATGACTTTCACACTGATGTGGGGAGGTTGAGTAGAATTATCAAACACTTCTTTATTTCTCTCTTTCCAAATAGTCCATAAGGTTGTCAAAAAAACTGTTGGCCATTGGATATCATGAATGAGGTCCTTGCTCTTGATATTTATCCTAATCCAGTCCTGCAGAGTAGTGTGTTGGCTTAGGTGCCACCAATGAAGGTTCCTCAGATTTACCCATAAAACCTTAGCTTTGGGGCAGTTGATGAAAATGTGAAGCATATCTTCTCTAGTAGAGTGACATCTGGGGCAGATATCTGAATCAGAGAGATGTCTAATTACCCTCATATGATTAGTGAGCAGTCTTTCATGCATGACAAGCCAAAGGAAATGTCTAAGCTTATGGGGAGCCTGGATTTTTCATATCCCACACCAGTTGGTTCCAGCAGATTCAGTGTTGGTTAGAGCTTGGTAGGCTGCAGCTGTAGAAAAGTTGCCATTGGAAGGGCCCCTCTAATGGGGTGTGTCATTATAAGTAACATACCTGGGCCTATGTAATCTAAGGATGTCATCTTTATCTTGAGGGGATATGAGGTGCTGGATAGAAGTTAAGTCCCAGTTGCCCTCTTCATCAATGATGGAGCTGACTTTGGTAGCTGCATCAATATGAGCTCCCTGGTTTGTAAGGCTCAGGGGTTGGACTCCACACCACCAATCAGTCCATAAAGAAATCTGCTCTCCTGTTCCAACATTCCATTTAATGTTCTTATCCAAAACAATTCTATTTTTAACAATGTTGCGCCAGATATGGGAGGCTTGCCTAGCACTGGGCCAAGTAGATAGAGAGTGGTGTTTAAGATACTTGGTTTTGAGGATGGTACACCAGAGCTCTTCAGAGTTGAAGACACGTTTCCACCCTAACTTAGCAATAAGAGCAGAATTTTGAGCTCTGATGTTTTTGATTCCTAAGCCTCCATGCTTCTTACTTTTGCAGACTTGATGCCAGTTAACCAGGTGGACCCTCTTGCGAGTGTCAGTGCTACCCCAAAGAAAATTCCTGTTAAGTTTCTCAATTTGGTCACAGGTGTGGCGAGGGAGTTCCATAGTTTGCATAAGGTGATTAGGCATAGCCGAAGTGACCGCCTTAATCAGGGTTGTTCTACCAGCAAAAGATAGGCTTTTGGCTTTCCATCCAGAAAGTCTTTGAGCCATTTTGTCAAGAATAACTTGAAACTGGTTTTTAGAAACTCTATTATGGAGCATAGGGGTGCCCAAGTACTTACCCAGATTGTCAATGAGAGAGATACCACAGATGTAACTTAAAGAAAGGGCTTCTCTTCTAGGGACATTAGAGGAAATGAACATTTTAGATTTTTGAAAATTAATTTTTTGTCCAGACATTTCACAAAATTCAGATAACACATCCATAATGCAGGCACAAGTTCTCCTAGTAGCTCTAGCAAAAAGAATGAGATCATCAGCAAAAAACAAATGGGAAATGGGAGGGCTATCCTTAGAGGCCTTGAGACCCTTCCATTCTCCATTATTAGTCTTAGATCTGATCATATTAGAGAGGTTTTCCATGCAAAGGACAAACAAATAGGGGGGTAGAGGGTCACCTTGACGTAGACCTCTACCCATAGAAATGTTAGGGAGAGTCTCCACCATTCCAAATAATAGCAGAATTGACATTAGACACACAATTCATGATAAGAGTGATCCAATTAGGATTGAGGTTAAGCTCTTTGAGAGAATGGAGGATAAAATCCCAAGATAAGCGGTCATAGGCCTTCTCAAAATCGATTTTAAGAACCATGCCCCCAGTCTTACCTTTTTTACCTCTAAGTGTGTGCAAGATCTCTTGAGTGATGATGATGTTATCAGTGGTAGTGCGACCAGGGATAAAGCTGCTTTGGTTGGGACTAATGAGGTTAGAAAGAAAGGGCCTAAGTCTGTTGACTATAATTTTGGTAATGGTTTTGTACGTAACATTACACAGACTTATAGGTCTAAATTGTTTCAAAGACTCAGGGTTTTGAATCTTAGGGATGAGAACAATCAGAGTTTCATTAATCTCAGAAGGGACAGAATGATGTTAGAAGCAATCTTTGATAAAATTACAGACAGAAAGACCAATAGTGGTCCACTGGTTATGGTAAAAAACCGCTTGGAGGCCATCCTTGCCAGGGGCTTTAAAGGCTTTAATGTTGTGAATGGCTTTCCAAATTTTAGAATTACTCACGGGGGTTTGGAGACTGTCATTATCTTCTCTAGTGAAACCAATTCTGGCAATGTTAACTCAATTAGATAAGAGTTGTGTATCCTCAGACTGAAAGAGCTTGGTAAAATGGTCAAGAATATGAGCTTTGAGGTCATGACAATTGGAGAGCCAATTCCCATTATCATCTTTAAGAACCTGGACTTTAAGCTTTCTTCTTTTATTAAGGGTAGAGATATGAAAGAATCTGGTATTGCTATCTCCCATAGTAAGCCATTTTGTACGGGATTTTTGGTACCACAAAAATTCTTCCTGGAACAAGGTCTTATTAAACTGCTTAATAAGGTCCTTTTCAAGAATCTAAAGATTATGAGAAAAATGGTTATTTTGGGATTTTTGAATGCCCTCAATGCGGGCAAGAAGACTTTTCTTTCTTTTAAAAATATTTCCTAAAACCTCATTGTTCCAGATTTTAACAGAATGGGTGAAATTATTGATGGCTTCAATCAGGTTAAAATCCATGTTAAGCCAAGATTTTTGAACAACATCAATGAAATTGGGATGACAAAGCCAAGCAGCTTCAAATCTAAACGGTCTATTTTGAGGATTGGAGGGATGCATACCTTGAGTGTAGACTACTAAAGGAGAATGGTCTGAATAGGTTCTTGGCAAGGTCCGCACAGTACCTTCAGGGAACAAGGCTCGCCATTGCTCATTACTCATGGCTCTGTCCAAACGTTCCATAGTGTTAGCCATGTCTTGCCTATTGTTAGTCCAGGTAAAGCGAGGGCCAACACTGCCTAGATCAAGGAGGTTACAGTTGTTGACCCTTTCAGTAAACCTTTGGGTCCTGGTTAGGTTTGAGGAAGGTGTGAAGCTTCTCCTTTCACTGAGATTAGTATAGTCATTGAAATCACCCACTACAAGCCAAGCTTTGTTCATTCTTGCTGCTATATCTTCAAGGTCTTCCCACAATGAATCCCTAGCAATTAGATTTGGGCTAGCATAAACAACATTCAAGACCCATTCCTCATAGTCCGTTTTGTGCACTGTGGCCTGAATGTATTGACTGGGAACTGCTGAAGCTCGAACAGTGACCTGAGTAGGATCCCAGATGACCCATATACCTCCAACTCGACCAATTGGATCAACAGTAGTAGACGCTGTGAAGCCCAGGTTGTTGAAAAAGCTTCCCATTGAGCTGTAGGTGACTTTTGTTTCCATGAGAATGAGTATTCCAGGGTTGTGCAGTCAGAGAAGGTCTCGCATGTGCCTTCTAAAGGTATTATTACCCACCACTCGGCAGTTCCAGATCAAGATTTTTAGAGAGTCCATAAATGGCATAGGGGGGAGGGGATCAGTATCTAACCTGGGCAGTATGCTACAAATTCTCCGATGATCCTGATCGATTGATCTCAGAGATGCCATCTGAATTGAGTGCACTGGAGGGCCTGGAATGGTGCTCCAACCTGGTTCGATTCTCAGTCTTAGTTGCTCTATCCACCAGATTGTGTCGACGTAGTGAATGGCTTCTGTCCCTTGATCTAATAACAGTCTCATCGTATGCCCCCTCATCTTGTAAACTGGAACGGGAGGGAGAGGTATTGCTTCTTCCTCTATGTTTGGAAGGTGGGTCGGGAGGTTTTTTTACTTTAGCTTTTTCAGATCTAAGAGATGAAGATTGGGTAGAGATTAGGAGGTTTGTAGATGACGGATGGCTCTGGTCTTCACCTAGCGCCTCCATTGGGATTTCTGGAGCTTTACTAAGGGTTTCTAGGGGCCTAGGTTGAGTAGGATTCGAGGGATGAGGAGATTGCAGAGGTGAGATGTCATTGACAGATCTGACATCAGAGCTGGGGATAGGAAGGCCATTAGTAGTTGAAACGATAGGGATAGATGGGTTTTCCTGGGAAGCAATGGGATCACTACTGTGACTTGGGCTCTTAGTGTTGTTTGTGATGGGCTTAGTTATTACTAGGGGTGACTCAGGCCCATGAGGGGATAAGGAAGGAGAAACTCCAGATACCTGGCCCAATAGGTTAGCCGTAGCCTCAGTAAAGGATCCTTTTTCTACATAGTTGATGGAGTCCAATTCTGCGAATTTATTTGGGTTTGGAGTTGGCCCATGGGCTGGCCCTTTGCGATTGGACATAGGTCTTCAGTTCTTTCTGGTAACCAGCATCCAAGGTCCGAAATTGGCAGTTCCCTTCTCAGGTTGTTGTAGGTTACCGTTGGCCTGAGGTTGTGCAGCCTGCGAGAGATTGCTAACGGCTAGTCCGCTATCGGCCGGCGTCGAGCTAGGTGATGAAGGTGCTTGTTGTTGTGGATGTGCCCCTTTGTGCCTGCATAGCTCTCTCTTATGATCCACCCTGCCACAATGAAAACAAAAATTATGGATAGATTCATATTCAATGTTGTAACTTTTCTTACCAAGGAAGAAATGGGGGCATAATGGTTTGTTGAGGTCCATCTCAATGCAAACTCTTGCAAATTTGCCTCTGGTAGCCATGGCTGTGGTGAGATCCAGCTTGAGAGGATGCCCTAGTTGTTTAGCAATAGTATACAGGACCTTTTCTTGGAAGTATTCAATCGGAAGCTCCGGAAACCTAACCCACACTGCGGTTGTGGTTTCAAAAGCTTCCGATGCCTTGAAATCAGGCTTCCACTTGCGAACAGTTAGATAATGGTCGAGGATAACCCACGGCCCACCCGAATAGACATGGGCACAGTCCTCCTGAGAAGAAAATTTGAACACAAAGTAGTTGTTTCCCAAATCTATGGCATTGAATTCATCTTGTAGGGCCCATAGGTTTCTAACTTTTGTACAGAGCAATCTGTACCCAATGGTTTTGCCCAGAAGTCTTACAATAAGTGAGTTGGTCCAAGGTTGTCGTATTTGTTGCAAAAGTTGCTTTGGAAAAGATATTCTGGGTATACCTTGAGGTACTGCCTCTGGTATGTTAGTGTCCCTCTCTTCCGCTTCCTCATCTGGAGAGATGGTGTCCATCACATCATCAAAGTAAAAATCGTTGCTTTTAGGAGCTGCAAGTGCATCCTTAAACGATTTGGGCTTAGGTAGTGCAAGTGTTCCATCCTCAGGGGAGGGTGAGAGTTCACGTGTGGGGCCTGGGCAGTGAGAAATTGGTGAAACAGATGTGGAGGCATCATTGGTCTCCATATCTTTAGCGCCCATCTCGTCCTTGCCCTTGATCTTTTTGGTGCTGTGAATCATGTGATATTCTTCTTCAAAAGATTTTCTGTGTGGATCGTTAACACTGGCCAAAGGGGAGCTCATTCTGAATTGCTCAAACCACCTAGACTTTTTAGATCCGTGTTGAAGAGAAGTGAAAATGAAAACGAAAGAGAATTGGGTTCACTATTAGTGTGTACTACAAAGAGCCCCAGACAACTGCAATATCATTTGGCCAAGATGTGTGACATAGGTTTCCAACTTTAGCATTAGGGGATTGAAACAAGACTACTTTTGGTGCAATTTATTTCATTGACTACACAAGTTTCTTCTAAGGTGCCAAATTCACAAATTTTGAGATTGCAATTGTATTAATGAAATTCACAAATTTTGAGATTGCAATTGTATTAATGAATTCAAAATGAGTGAATTTTGAGTTGATTAGTAAAGAAACATATGTTCAAGGATTTGAGACTTGTTTAAGCCTTTAATTGTGTGATTTTGCTGTTTTAGGAAATATTTATTTCTTTAAGTACTTAGTTTAAATGAATCCATTTGAGGTTAGGTTTTTTACAACATGTTTAGTTTTGTTATATTTTCAAAATTTGAGCTTAACTCGAATCTTTCTATTTTTGAATAAATTTCGTATTCTCTTTAATTTAAGCTTGATTAGCAAGTATTGCCTTTTTAATTTATTTCCTATTTTAATTAGACATTTCTTTTCACCATAAATAGGAGCTGTAAACCTTAGGATAAATCAGTTTATTTTGAAAAATTAATATATTTCAAGAGAGAGTATTTCCCATAGTATTTCCTATATAAATATATAACATATTACATCAATAAAAACCCATGATTTTTTTAACAGTCTGAGGAGACTAAAATTTGCATGTACTCATTAAGAAATAAAATCCTAGAATAATCTCCTATTTAGTTAATAATCAACACAAGTAGAGAGTAGATGTTTTCCCAACACAACTCACTTTTATTATTATATTAAACTTTCCCATTGCATACTAGTGCAGCTACGTTAATTTCAATCCAATCCTAATCAACCAAAACTAGGGTTAGGATCAGAGATTTAGATAAACCTACATTTTTTAAGGCCCCTTCAGAGATCTAGTCAGAGAAGTGGACTTTAAAAAACCTTAATTATTATTATTATCATTTATTTATTTATTTTATTTATTTTTTAACTCTTGTAATCTTTTTTTTAATTTAGTTCATACTTTTTAAAATGGGACAAGTTTCAAATGCAGATTCATTTCCAAAGCATACAAACCGATTATTGAGGGGTCTTTTGGGAACAAAATAAAAAGTCGACTTTCAATTTTTTTACCCATTTTTGGTCACATCACTTCTCACATTTTTTACCAACAAAAAGACAAAATAGGTTAAAAAAGCCAAAAATCTAACTTTTTACCAACTTTTCAAAATCCTACTGAATTCAAATCCCTTGTCAGCATATGAAGTTCAATCTTTTGGAATCTCTTTGATTAGAGTACAAAAATATATGTGATTGAATTGAATTTTATTTTTTTTGATTTTTTTTAATTTATGAAATTTTTGTGAGAAGGTTGTAAGAAAAATATGAAACAACAGGCTACTTTCACCCAAAAAATTATTTTTTTTTGGGCAAGAAATTGAAACTGTTGTTCGTGACATAATGGATGAGATAGTAATTGCAAAACTATGAAAATAATTATACAATATTTGATTAAAGTTAGACACAAAAGGATAAGAATAGAGAATTTCTTTTTTTATTATTAGATGAAGTGATATAACTAATTATATAAATTTCATGATTATGACATCAGTGGTATTGCGAATCTTACCATATAGTTTAATTAGTAATATTGTTTTCTTTGGTAAATCAAACACAATATTACCAATATAAAAAAGTCACGTGAGTTTGAATGTCTCTTCCAATTCAATCAAAGACTAATTTAACCTTTCAAACTGAGTATCTAACACGGCGTAAAAGTCAAATTTTATAAGAAAATATATTTCATACTTTCTACCATTCACTAAGAAAAATTGCACAAACAAGTTTTTTCCCCTTCATTTTCCACCCTTTACACTTTTTTCATCATTACTAAACTAACCATGAAAATCTTTCATCCAAGTCAGACAAGCCTTACGTAAATCAAAAGAACACATGGGCTGTGAAATGCCCAAATGACTACATAGAAAATTCATGCATGGCATTGGCAGTGAGGAGTGACAGCATTTCACAAACAACTTTATTGGTTATATATGTTTGGCATGGTTTTTTTTTTTTTTTTGATTATTTTAGTAACAAAAAGATAAAATAAGTTAAGAAATTAATACGATAAAATGTCACATTCAAACAATAATCATTTTATTTTTTCTTTCACAAAAATAAAAAAAGCTAAAAAGTTCATCCCAAACTAAATTTTTTACTCCCAGGCTAAAATAGCCAAAAAATTAAAAAATCAAAAAGTCAGCTCACGTTCCAAACGAAAGCTGAGTGAGCTTCAGGTGACTAAAAGCATAATATTTTAAACAAAAAGTATATTCTCTAAACAAAAAACAAAAAAAAAATTTAGAAAACATATCGAAATTTTAAATCTAAGGTGCATATTTAAGGTTGTATGGCCATATTATAAATAAATCTTAACCTTACATTTTAAATTTTGAATAATTTTTTTATTTCGGTTTTTAAATATGTAGACTTGCTTTATTTGAAAACCCATTAAAAAACAAAACAAGGAATAAGCATGGGTTTAAAAATCCACCATTGAAAAGTCAATTATTCATTTTATAATTTTAATTGCTTCATAAACATTTTAAAATGCCATCAAGCCACAAAATCATGCTTGGAAAATCAACTCAAATTTTTTTGATGCATTGAAATCATAATTTTGTTGGATGTATTGCAATCTTCTAAGGGAGATGCTACAAAAATAATTTTTTTTTAAAAAGGATGTAGTGCACGATAATAAGTCTTGATGTTTAAAATAAGACTTACTAAAATCAAATAATAAAAACAATTCATCTTTCACATCACTTTATAAATTATGTTTGAAAACAAAAATCATGTTACATTAATCATTTTAAACTCAGTTGAAGTCAAATTATTAATGAAGCAAATTAATAGTTTTTCCAAAAAATTAAATAACATATGGTGTTTGTAACAACTAAAATTACATTTATTCTAAATGAAACATATACTCCACTAGAACAAATGCAACATTTTGTATATTTTTCTATAATTTTTTTAAATATTTATAGCAGCTTAAAGGGTTTATCAAGGACCCAAAAAAAATCAAAAATAAATTTTAATTTTTTTTTCATCTTTAGTGGTTCTATTTTACTTTTTAAAATTTTTGTACTTACTTTTTAGATTTGTGTCTAATAGGATCTGAAAACAATTTTTTTTTAAAAAAATTTGAAAAAAAAAAAAATCAACAAAAAAATTGCTAAAAAACAATTGGAAAAGGGTAGTTAAATTTAAAAGTAAATTACACTTTGTCCGTTTTAGATTTGGTCATTTTTTCACTTTAATCCTTAAAATTTTATTTTTTTCTCACTTTAACCCTTTATATTTCAAATTTTTTTCAATTTACTTCTAAAACTAACTTATGTTCAAAATTACTCAGAAAATGTTACATGAATTGTCACATAATATAAAATATATTATTATGTTAGGGTTTGTGTTTGTGTTTGTGTTTGTGTCTGTGTCAGAAGTGTGAGTTATATATAATAAAAAAATGGCAAATTACTAACACCCCCTCGAGGTTTGACTAAAATATGGATTCTCCGATAAGGTTTGAGAAATTACATCTCGCCTCTTGAGATTTATATTTACATAACAAATTACCTTCTGAGATTTATATTTGCATAACAAATTGTCCCCTATTTGTTATGCAAATATAAATCTCATGGGACAATTTGTAATTTCTCAAACCTCGGGGAGAATCCATATTTTAGTTAAACCTCGAGGGCGTTGTTGGTAATTTACCCTAAAAAAATTGTTACATAATTGTCAATGTAGGGGTGCTTTGGGAAGATGGTTATAATCTGATTTTTGGTGAAAAGCTGATTATAAGCAGATTATAATCAACTTTTCTGTGAGAGAAGAGGTTGGTTATAATCTGAAAATCAGATTATAACCATGTTGCCAAAAGAGGCCGTAGTATTTTTATCTAATTTTGGACATAAATTAACTTTGAGAGAAAATTATTAAAAAAAAAAAAAAAACTTGAAATACGAAAGACCAAAATAAATAAATAAAAAATTACAAGCTAAAGTATAAAAAAAAAAAGAAAAAAAAAAGAAGAAAAAGTCAAACATAAATGGAATAAAGTGCAATTTTTGCTATTTTAATAATATTTTAAAAATATCTAGATAAAAAATTTGAAAATGGCAGATTAATAAAGAGTAATGTTAGGATATCTATCAAAGATTTGCTAAATGTCTTGTATGAGTATGAATCCAACATAACTCATATGAGACAAATAGTATATTTGATAAAAATTTTGATAGAAAATGTTTTTAACATTTTTTTTTCTTAGATAATAGACAATTAAAGCTTGTTTAACATGTATTAAAATAGCATTTAGAAGTGATTTTGGATGATTTAAATAAGTGTACTTTTTGATTTTTTATGAAATATAGGTTGGATTTGAAGTGATGTGGTAGAGAGGTGATGTGACTTAAATAAGATAATATAACTTAAATAAAACAGTGACTTTTGACTTTTTTAAATTATGACAGATAAAACCTTACTATTTTAACATATTATTTTATTTAAATTGCATCATTTTTTTATTAGATCATTCAACAGTTAAAAAATAGGGCATGGCTTCTGTTCAGTCCTTAATCGGACTAGACCGTGCTGTTGGGCCTGTGGGGGCCCACCACGGGTCTCGTTTTGATAATCTGAATTGTTTAATGTGTAGAACTCGTCGAGTACTACATGACTGTAAAAAATTACATTAATTGGATATCGATAGCTATGTGATAAAATTAGTTTTGTATAAAAAAAAATAGACGGTGAATGAATTAACGGTTGACAAAAATCTGTTTTGATCACATAGCTATCGATATCCGATCAACGTGATTTTTTACAGGCATATAGTACTCGACGAGTTTTACACATTAACGGTTCAAATTATCAAAACAGAATCCGTAATAGGTCTCTACGAACTCAACAATACGATTCAATTCGATTAAGGACTGGACAGAAGCCATTCCCTAAAAAATATACTAATTTAACAGTTTCCAAATAACTCTTTTAATGTGAAAATTGTCAGCAATTCCTCTGCTAATTATGAGTGAGATTATTGCACGTGTCAACGTCAGTTATCACAGATTCAGAGTCAACTCGTCTTGAATCAGCGAGTTGGATTTCAGAGCTCTCCATCTATGCCACAACTTCCCTCTCTTTCTCTCTCATAGCCAAGTGGAATCACAGATCAACACCAAAATATATATATCTTACTAAAAAAAAGCCCCAAATGCAAAACCCATTTGATAGAGGAACGTAACGTTGTAAATACAAAAAACATCAACTGCAAAACAAACTCTCTCTCTCTCTCTCTCTCACTGTCATACGCCACATATTCTAGAGTCTTGTTCTCCGGTTCCATATTCACTCC
Organism: Camellia japonica; assembly: GCA_030407325.1. Taxonomy (NCBI): domain Eukaryota; kingdom Viridiplantae; phylum Streptophyta; class Magnoliopsida; order Ericales; family Theaceae; genus Camellia; species Camellia japonica. The sequence goes on along the minus strand of JAPPVO010000017.1, from coordinate 151,474,718 downwards.
ACGAAAGCTCTGGCACTCGTTTTTGTGGCTTTTCGTGTTTTTTCTTCATTGATGGTGGTTCAACTGCTAACTCCACAAGAGTCCACATAATCTGTTTTTATTAAACTATATGTTTCTTTGTTTTTTTTTAGTTTGTGTGTATCATGTGTTGGTGTCTACTGCATAATTTCATTGAAGTTGTTTACTGGGGAGGGTGTTTTCAGTAATGGGTCATCTTTGAATCTTCCTAATTTGGGGTTAAATTTGGTTTCCATGAGGTTTTGAGGAGACCCATCATGGATCTAGAAACTCGGTTTTATCAGAATCGTGTTAAGGTGAGATGGGTAATCCTTTAATTTGTGTTTTCTGAGAAATGGGTTTGCTTTTAATCTGTGTTTTGGAACAAACCCATTTGTGTTTTCTGATCAAATTGTTTTTGTGTTTTTTGTTGTTGCAGAAAGAATCTTGGAGGACAGTATTGATTTTGGCTTATCAGAGCCTTGGAGTTGTCTATGGAGATTTGAGCACATCTCCACTTTATGTATACAAAAGTACTTTTGCTGAAGACATTACACACTCAGAGACCAATGAAGAGATTTATGGGGTTCTATCTTTTGTGTTTTGGACACTAACTTTAGTTCCTCTTCTTAAATATGTGTTCATTGTGCTCAGAGCCGACGATAATGGCGAAGGAGGCACATTTGCTTTGTACTCTCTGCTATGTCGACACGCTCGAGTCAACTCACTGCCCAATTGCCAGTTAGCAGATGAAGAACTGTCAGATTACAAGAAGGATGTCACTTCTCCTGCTCCAACCACTTTTGGGTCAAGTTTGAAATCTACACTAGAGAGGCATAGAGTGTTGCAGAATTGTTTGCTTGTATTGGCTTTGATTGGGGCTTGTATGGTGATCGGTGATGGCGTCCTCACGCCTGCAATATCTGGTATATTTATATTTTGTTCTTATGCATCTTGATTGAATTTGGGCTTGTAGTTTGTTCATGTATGATTGATTTGATTGTTGTGGCCAAATATTTATCTGGTATACTATTCATTTTGATTGAATTTGGGCTTGAAGGTGTTTGTTGTTGTTGGTTAATGTATGGATTGGTTGATTGTTGTGGCCAAATATTTATTGGGAAAACTATTCATTCTGTTCTTGTGAATTTTGATTGAATTTGGGCTTGTCAGTGTTTGTTGTTATTGGTTAATGTATTGATTGGTTGATTGTCGTGGTGCAGTGTTTTCTGCCGTGTCTGGAGTGGAGCTTGCTATGTCAAAAGAGCATCACAAATGTAAGATTCTCAACCTTTGTCCCCCCTTTGTTATATGAAGTTTTGCATTTTGTTTTCAGTATACGTCAATACCTTCAAGTTAAGTAGGCACACCATAGAACAATAATTTGCAAATCTTTGGGATTTGATTCCATGCCAGCAATTTTGATTGGTTACGGTAGGAGTAAGTCATGTAATGTATTTTGTCCAACATATTCAAATTTTACCGTCTTGAACAGTCTATGCTTCTTTCTTTTCTTTTCTTTTTCTTTTTTTTTTTTGATAGAAGATTTCTTTTCTAAAAGAAATTTAATTAGTCTCCCTACCCCACCTTTTCTTTTATCATTGTTGAAAGGATTACCGAATGAGAACTCTCTGGATTTGGCTTTAATCTAATTTGGGCACCCATACTGAATTAGAGTCATTTGAATAGATAATCCAGAAAGCATGAATAATTTTCACGCAAATGAGTTACCCATCAATTCCAAAAGAAGAACTACGCTAGTAAGACCCCTCAAAAAACTTTGGACTATTATACAGAAAGAAATTGAGAACTATTATTTGTTTCTCTGAGTGTATATAAATAATCTGGCCTTTTATGTACTTTATTTCGAAGTTTGCAGTTACAGAATTCTTGAGCAATTCATGATTTGGTAGTTTATTTGGGTGGAGAGTGATGTATTATAGCAGAAAGCTAGAAATGTTTTTCGTATTGATCATGGTGCTCCATTTTTTTAGATCCCCTGGTTAATTATTTAAGGAGCAGTTACCAACTTGACAGAAATGCTTACGATTGCTTCTTACTCTTTTTTAAGTAGTAGGTGAATTTTCAGTTGACTAAAAAACAATTCATGCATCTAAAGTCACAATGTCATGAGTGTGGGTATTGACATCTAAAGCTAAAGGTTTTCATCTCATTAGGTCAGAAGGAAATTTTTTAATGGTGCAACTGCAGTTAGGTAAACAAGCTTTATTATGTTGACTTTGATGTGAAGTGTTTTGGTGGTCTATGTGGTTAATTATTGGAAAAATGCAGAGAAATCTTGCGAGTGTTCTCTGGATGGTGAATGTTAAGATATATTTGAAATGGGATCTTCGGGTTGTTATTAATACCCTAAGGTAGTATTTGGTTCTTTGGAATGAAGGTGGATTGGATTTGAAGGGTCATTGCTTAGCTTCCTTATAGAATGACCATTCCCAATTGTAAGTGACGATTCCATTTACAATGCACTTTTCATCACACTTTTAGTGAACCAAACGTGAGAATGAACATTTTTATATACTGATCATTCTATTCCAGCTCATACCAATCAACCAAACATAGCATAAGGTATTCAAAACGTATGGGGGAGGATAAGACAAAAATTGAGTATGCATGTGGTTAGTCAGTTAATTGACTATTTTCTATTGTATATACATGATCAGAAGGGTTTTCCACTGTGAAGAGTACAGAATGAGGCTCTTTCCCTTTTGCTGGGTGGGATATGTGGTCTGCACTAACGGATTATATCACTGGGACTTGAAAAGGTCGATGTAGAATTTTAAGAAGATCATATGCTCAAAAGTTAAGCAATCCAATGTGGAATTTACGTTTCCTCCCTTGGATTGTTCAATCAGTGAGCATGCAGACACTTGGAGGTTGCCATAAATGAGTATAATTGTTGCATGTCTGCATGGTTGGACAGAGGCCAATTTCAACCAAAAAGTGCTTTGTTTCAGGTGCTTACCTGTAAATTTGCAAAGACTAAATGCTAGTGTTTGATATGCGGCATAGAACATGATGGTTATTTGTTTCTTATTCAGAACTTTGGACTACGTAACTTGTACTGAAGCTTAGATGCCAGCACAACGTTGGGAATAGATAGTTGGAAGATTTAGAAGATTGATTATGCAATGCTTGTGGCTATCCCAGATGATTGATGTCCACAATTTAGTAATTATGCAATTCCGTGCATTTGGAGGAAGATTTTGTATAGTCTAGTGTCTTAGTAGCTAATACACAGCATAACCACTTTTGCTTCCCTCCTGATAGTTTATTGGATTCAATGATTTTTAGCTTACATGGTGTGACAATGATTATGAATGTAAAGTGGTGGACAAATTTGGAAGGTTAACAAGCTGTCATGGCAACTTTTTTTTTTCCTTCTGTTTGTGCAATCTATTTCCTTTCCCCTGAATAAGGTTATTATGGATTTTAGAACTAGCTGTGTATGGAACCTTTATCAAGCTGAAGCATTCACTTTTAGTCCTATACCTTTTGTGTATTTATTTTCTCCTCAGCAATTTTCATTGATCTTTAACTTATCTAAGTCCTTGAAGAAGGCGGCTAGGGTAGACAACAATAATGAGGAGGAACTGCAAGGATGAAATAAGAGATCAAACAGAAAATTAACATTTTGTGATGGACAATAATCATTATGATTCTGTTGATTGTCAAGACAGGGGAAAGAGAAATTGGCCTGGAGTATTCAGAGAGGGGAATGATGTAGGACATAGCCTTATGTAGGCTGCCCTACATTCAAATATGGTTGGCTGGAAAGTTGTGATTAGAGTTAAGGATGGAATGCAGGTCAAATGGCAAAAGTTTGAGGCCCTTTCGGGTTTGGAATTTAAGGGAATCACTTGCTGGGATTTTTTGGGTGGGATAGAGATGGTTTATCAAGGATTTCAGGGCTACTTCTATGATAGGGTAAGGGTTAGGAGTCCCACCTCCATCAAAATATAATACATCTACTTAGTTGCATCATTCTCTATTAGCCCGAGTTTTTAGAATAGCCTGTTATATTGGCCGTGTTGTTAGAATCTCAGTCATTAAATATGCTAGACTGAAATTTCTGCAATACTGGTATTTATTTCTAAAAGTTTGTTGGATATTATTCAATGCTAACCTGATCAGTTCTTTTTTAATGATCTTAATACCAATGTTTTCCATAATGTAATTGCATTTGGATGTCTGATTTTGTGACCGGTTTATGTGTTCCTAGAAGAATTATATTAAAATTTTAAATCATGTGTATGTATTGGTACCGCCTCCTAAAAATTTGATTATTCTGCAGATGTAGAAGTTCCCATTGCATGTATCATACTGATAGGCTTGTTTGCCCTTCAACATTATGGTACCCACAGGGTTGGATTCTTGTTTGCACCTGTGGTCATAATTTGGCTGTTGTGCATCAGTACTATTGGTGTATATAACATTTTTCGCTGGAACCCTCATGTGTATAAAGCACTCTCTCCATATTACATGTACAAATTTTTAAAGAAAACACAAAGAGGTGGTTGGATGTCTCTGGGTGGGATCCTGTTATGTATAACAGGTAAGTGTATGTTTTATGTAATTTATTTACCTCTGATTTTCGACCCATGTTATGAGAAAGAATAGTCCTTTTTCCCCCTCTTTTTTGATTCCCCAGTCCTATATCGAATTTTCCAGGGTCGGAAGCTATGTTTGCAGATCTAGGGCACTTTTCACAGTTGTCAATCAAGGTATATTTTATTCAATGTCTGAATTATATGATCAGTAGTTTTTATTTTCTGTATTGACTTGGCATGGCTTGTTATTTGTTTTATGATTATACATTTTCTCCTTCATGATGTAAACCTTCCCATTTTTTAATTCTTTGCTAATGTTGTTACCACCTTTTTCACTGTCGCAACCTTATTTCACATTGGCTTCAAGGTGATGATTGATGAATAAAATATCTATACTACCTATACTGTTATATAATGCACACAACTCAAAAGATGATTTGAAGCTTTGTAACGCTATTTTCTTTTCCAATAATGCCCGTAAAAGAACTGCTAAATGGTTATAGTTTCTGCTAAACAGTTTTCAAATTTAACCTATCTTCCTCCTTTCAAATTGCCCAAAGATTGTACCTAAGTAGGATGTCACCTTCATTAGGACCCCACATTAGGGACTCTGTTCACCAGCATTAGGATGTCACCATTTCAGAGTTATAAAATCACCTCATATGCTAATGAACATCAAAGAGTGCTAGTAACTGGTCAAGTACTACCTAAGAAGCACTGACATGGACACGACATACCAATTTTCAAAAAATGTAAGACACAACATGTGAGGGACACTCAAAATATATAGTTTTATATATTTATTCATATATATAAACAACATCATTCGAAGATAATAAAAAAATTGCCACATAATATTAATTTATATAAATCTACATTGTTTTTCTTTTATCATTATGTCCGAAGTTATTTTATTCAAACTTGTATTTTTTGTGTCCCCCCAAGTGTATAAGCATGTCCAGATCTGAAAAATTAAAAAACTAATTATTATTATTATATGGTACATTTGGATGAGTGTCTAACACGTGACAAAAATGGCCAGCACCTGTTGGGAAGTGTCCAATAATTGTCAGTGTCTGACACAAACATGACACGGACACACCATCTCTACTTAGAAGTGTTGCTGCTTCTTAGAGACTATTTTTCACAGCTAATAGAAGAGGCATTTACCTTCAGAGATAGGTCATTTATCTCAGAAAGCTTAGGGTTGATCATATTTTCACTGTCCTTCTGTGGTGATTCCAACAATCTGAGGATATAGTTTTTTGGTTTCTCAAATGTCAAGTTCCAAAAATCACTTTCTGTTTCACTAGATATGATCTCAAGTATGCAAGGAGCTTTCTCTAATAGACTGTCATGTTTCTGCAGATTGCTTTCACATCTTTTGTTTATCCATCCTTGATTCTTGCATATATGGGGCAAGCTGCGTATCTATCTCGGCACCATTTTGATGAAAATGACCCCCAAATTGGATTTTATGTTTCTGTCCCAGGTAGGTACCTTGTTTTGCTGCTTATTGAAGGATAAAGCATATGAATTTTGATTAATTACTCTAATGGTCCACAAAGTATAGGTTTTGTTACACTTTAGTCCCCAATCTTTTAATTGTTTTACTTTAGTCTCCAAAGTGTGCAATTTATATTTTAGTCCCTGACATCAGCAGCCTTCAAATTCAGTAACGGAAGGGGCGTATTTTTTGAATTTTATATAAAAGTTGGACAAAATTAAAATGACCAAATATAGACATGGTCTCAAAGTAAGCATTTTAGTTCTTAAAAAATGCATTTTATTTCTTTCAAGTCTCCAAAATATGCACTTTCGTCCCTAACTTTTTAATTCTGTTGCTTTCTTTTGTAAAATTCTGAAAATACCCCTTCTCCGTTACTGATTTTGAATGGTACCGATGCTAGGGATCAAAGTGTAACAGGTTACATATTTTGGGCACCAAAATGGAACAATTAAAAGATAGGGGACAAAGTGTAACATAACACATACTATTTGTATAATTAATCCTATTAATTATTGATGGATTTGAATTGACCAAGATATCTCACTCTAATGTGTCAGAGAAATTAAGATGGCCGGTTCTGGTTATTGCGATATTTGCTGCCGTGGTGGGAAGCCAAGCCATCATCACCGGAACTTTCTCGATCATCAAACAGTGCTCTGCTCTGGGCTGCTTCCCGAGGGTGAAAATAGTCCATACCTCATCCAAAGTACATGGCCAGATTTACATCCCGGAGATCAACTGGATCTTAATGGTGTTATGCTTGGCTGTTACTATTGGTTTCAGAGACACAAAACGCTTGGGTAATGCATCAGGTATGGCAATAATGGAAGCATTCAAACTATTGTAATAGTAATTTCAGTTTGCTTACCTCCATTTCCAAATTGGATATAAATCAAGGTGAATCATGAACCAAACCAATCACTACGGTTCCAAAAATTTGAGAACTAACTGAACCATAGAACCTTTGGAACCAAACTAGAACCAAACCACAAAAAGTGGTTTCGGTTTCTGTTCAGTTCTACCCTTCTAGGATAATTTTTTTTTTTTTGAAGTATATCATGCTTATCTAGTTTAATAAAATATTGATTCTACCTATAAAAGCATTCTAAAAAACTTCCATACTTCAAAATTTCAACTAATTTATAAAAAGTGCAAGTACAGATCAAATTGTTCGTATTTATACACCAAGTGCTACATAAATGTGTTTATCAATAATACAAGTAAAAGAATCTTCGAAATAGGGAACGGTTCAGTTCACTTCTCTTAAGCCATAATCCAAGACTGGACCATAGTTAACGTTTCCTAATTACTTGGAGCCTGAACCTACCCGTCCTCTCAAAAAATTAGAACCAAACCATATGATTTTTTTTTAGGTACAAAAACCATACGATTTGGACCAGTCTAGATGCCCTCCGGATTTTTTGAACACCCCTATAAATTATAAACTATGGGCTGAAATTAATAAAAAAAAATTCTTTTGTTCTTTTCCCTTTTCTTCATCTTCTATTTCGGTGAAGCATAAGTACCCTAGACTCCTGGTATGTGCATGCAACATATAGGACACACGACATTTTATGCGGCTATTTTGAAACATGCTTGGCGAGATGATAATAATATTCTTGTGCTTGCATATTTTTGGGTTTTCATAGAGAGAATTTGCTCAGCAAGATGAACCATTGGACCCAAACTAGAACCAGACCATCTCTCTCTCTCTCTCTCGCAATATGAGAGTAAGTGGAAGTAAAACTTCATAAGAAATACTGAGCTGAGGAATGCTTGGTGTGTCTTGCCCTATCATTCTGAAAAATGCTAAATTTCAGTATGAATAAATATATCATGTTAATTCACTTAAACCAACTCAAGTTTTTGTAATTATCGTTTTGTTTGTGATCGTTACTAACCTGTTACCTGTTCTTCCTTTTGGATCAGGTTTAGCAGTGATAACCGTCATGCTGGTCACCACCTGCCTAATGTCTATAGTTATTGTCTTATGCTGGAACCGGAGTGTCCTCCTCGCAGTTTGCTTCGTTTTCTTCTTCGGAACAATTGAAGCTCTCTACTTCTCTGCTTCTCTCATCAAGTTTCTTGAAGGAGCATGGGTCCCCATTGCGCTCGCATTCATATTCATGATCATCATGTACGTCTGGCACTATGGCACACTGAAAAAATATGAGTTCGATGATCAAAACAAGGTCCCCGTCGACTGGCTTCTCAGCTTGGGTCCCAGCCTAGGTATTGTACGTGTTCGTGGCATTGGCCTCATACACACTGAGCTCGTGTCTGGAATCCCCGCAATTTTCTCCCACTTTGTCACTAACCTTCCAGCATTCCACGAAGTCTTAATTTTCCTTTGCATTAAATCCATCCCAGTTCCCCATGTCAAACACGAAGAACGCTTCCTCGTGGGCCATATTGGGCCGAGAGAATATCGAATCTACAGGTGCATTGTGCGATATGGGTATCGGGACGTTCAGAAGGACGATATGGAGTTCGAGAAAGATCTTGTGTGTAGTATAGCCGAGTTTATACGGACTGGAAAAGTGGGTTGTGACGGTATAGATGAAGATTTGGGGAAAGAATGTGAGAAAATGGCGGTTGTTGGAACGCCTTTAACTCATGCAGAAGGCAAAGGCATTCAAGTGCGTGAGGTTGGAGTAGACAATCCGGAGTCGGCTAGCACGTCAGAGCTCAAGGAGATACAATCTCCAATTATGAAACCGAGGAAAAGGGTCCGATTTGTGATACCGGAGAGCCCGGAGATTGATGTTGGTGCCCGAAAGGAGTTGCAAGAGCTGATGGAGGCTAGGGAGGCAGGGATGGCATACATATTAGGGCACTCATATGTGAGAGCCAAACAAGGATCAAGCATGCTAAAGAAGCTTGTTATAAATTATGGGTATGATTTGTTAAGAAGGAACTCTAGGGCACCTATCCATGCACTAGGTGTGCCTCATGCATCTACTCTAGAGGTTGGAATGGCCTACCATGTTTGATTTTTGAGATTATACACGACTTATAGTTAATTTTATGTGTTTTGTACATGTTTACCTCTATAGATCAAAATTGTCTCGTTGAATAAAAGCACACAGAGTAGACAGACCACTTACAACTAATAGGACTTATCGTTCACTCCAACCCATTATTTAGACTATTTTTAGGCCCATTGTTGGCCTAAATGGATAATTTGGACCCTTCAATTTATAGGTTTATTGAGAAAATCATTAATGCAAAATTTTGTCCAAATAATTAGATCACAAAAATAACGTGAAAAATGGATGATAAATGTAATTTTAAAAATAAAGCATATATTTTTTATTCATGATTTTGTAATCCAATTAGATGACTATTAAATCTTCGATCAACTTGTGTTTTGCATGGATTGTCTTTTCTACAAACCGGACAAGATGAACGGTTTAAATTATCAAGATAGGAAGGTTATAAACTCACAATGAAACTAACAACAACCTTCATTGATGAATTGGAGAGAAACTAATATTCCATGACAAAAATATATAATTTCGAATCCTAAGCTCTACAAGTTTGGGCTATAGATCCATTGTGCCTGATTTGAATGGCATAGGCATGGATATTCTCATGTTCAAATTTAGAAGTAGTTAAGAGCTAGTTTATGGATCAAATTTATTTACCAATAAATTCCATTAATACATAAATATTTATCATAATGATGAACTTCTCAGCTACATTGATAAATTTATTAATCTAACCAATAAAGCTCACAATTTGATTTGAGTGACATAGGCATGGCTATTCATTCTTATGTTTAAATTTAGGGGTAGTTACGAGCTAGTGTATTGATTAGATTTATTTATCAATAAATCTTACTAATACATAAACGTTTATCAGAATGATAAATTTCACAGTTATATTGATAAATTCATTAATTTAACAAATAAAACTCACAAGTTCACAACTGCACACAAATAAAAATTCACCTTATTTGGTTTTGGTTTTCAGAAAACAATTTTTAAAAGATTCTATTTTTTTATTTTCCATATTTTAATGTTTTCAATGATTTTTTTAAATATTTTAAGTATTTTTTTTTTAAAAATTTTTAGACACACCTAACATAAATACACTTAAAAAGTATAATATTTGTGGGAAAAAAAATCTATAAAAAAATTCACTAAATACCAAAAAATAAAAAATAAAAAAAATGAAAATTCAATAAATTTTTTTATATTTATTAATTTTTAAAAATATTTTCACAAATATTTATAATTTAGATACATCTAAGTAAGATGCATCTAAAAAAGTAAAAAAAATTGCTTAAAATTTTAAAAATATTCACTCAAAACAAAAAAATACAAAAAATAAAAAACTTGATTTTTAAAAAACTATGTAGGGGGAGTTCAAGGTTAGGAATGTGATTAGATAGACAAAACTATACTAATGGTCCAACAATGGTGGAATGGCTGGAGGGTGAGCAGCAGCAACTATCTGGGAAGTTGGAGAATGATTAGCTGGGTGGGGGTGAAGCAGGTAGCTCAAGAATAAATGTATGGTAGTGCCAAAATGGACAGCATCTCCCCCAAATCTCCAAAATTCTTCTCTCTGAACCTTAGGAAATGGATCCTATTTATAGGCTTTTCCTTGGTACCAAGAAAACACCAAGTAGCCAAATAGAGAGAATACATGTGTCCCAGAGAATCACACGGAATATCCTGCTTTGAGCCACCAGGCTGAAGGTGCCACGTGTCCCTCTACATGTACTGTGTACTATTTGTTTGCCTTCGCAACTATTTTTTTTTAGCCTCAGCAAGTGTAGTTGCGGCGGAAGTGTTTGCCGCTGCACTTGCCTTTTCAGCTCGAACCTCAACAAGTGCACTTGCAGCGGTAAACCTTGCTGCTGTACTTACCTTCTCAGTTCTACTTGGCCAATACATGCATTCTCAGGACTCCATTAGTCTGCTATCGACTGTGTTCGTGCTCACCTCAACGAAGCCTCCACTCTTGGCCACCTAACCACAAACTCCCCAGCTTCCCAGGGCGAAGGCCATAACCAAGCATGCTATCAGCCATGCTGTACCTTAGTACCAAGCCCAAGGGGGCTTCCTTAGTCTTACCTGCACAACTAAGGCAAGTTTGTGACCTGGGTAAATGAAAAGGGAGTCCCTTGCGCTCGGCTGCCCCGTTCCCATCTTCGCGGGGTTGTCGCAGTAAACTAGTATCTCTGGGCTTGCTATCAGCGCCAAGGTAATGAACTTTGAAGCCTACTATTAGCGCCAAGCATTAGCCTCTACTTGCAGAGGGGAAGCTTTCCCCAAAGGCTGCTATCACCTTGGTGGGATGTTCCCTCCGCAAGGTGGTTGCGGCGGCTGTAGTTGCTGCGACAGTCATTTCCTACAGCAAGTTCAAATGGAAAAACCGACAATATTGGAGATAGTGGCGCTGACAAAGTGCTTTTGCAATTTAGTTGCTTTGGTTCTCTCCTTCCCTCAACAACTCCAGGTGGTGGCGAAACCGACAATACTTGGAATGGCGGCATTAAGACAAAGTGTCTCTGCAACTTGGCCGTTGCAAGTGTCACCTCTACAACTTAGTTACTTCGACTTTTTCTTTCTCTCAGCAATTTCAGATGGCGGCTGAACCGACATTATTAGGGAATGGCGGCGCTGAGGCAAAGTGCCTCAGCAACTTGACCGCCGCAAGTGTTCCTTCTACAACTTGACCGTTGCATGTGTTACCTCTGCAACCTTGACTTAGGCATTTTCCTTCGTGAAGTCCATTTGGACCTTTGGCTTGTCGGACTTGCTTCGGCCCACTGTTGGCTTACTTCCCTTGGGTTTTAGCCCATGCTCTTTTTTTATTTCTAGTCGTCTTAGAAAGGTGACCTCAATATTTAGGCCCATACTTAATTTGAGGTTTAATTTCTGACCCTTTACAAATTGAATTCAGAAAATTAGAACTAAACACACTGAATTTCTCATTTATAGAACTTATGTGTTTATAATTTTTTTTTATAAGTCCAATCAATAATATCCACATGTAATTATTATTATTATTTTTTTTTTTGAACTGCGCATGTAATTATCCCTAGAAGGGGTATTTTGCACTCATATTCGTGAAATGGTGATGCAATGTTTTGAATGAACAGCTGGCATATCCACCCCTAGTTTGTGACTAGTGTTAGAGAAAAGTCATGTTTAATGTATGTATATATATAAATTGAGTTAGTGGTAGTCATTGATTGGCAATAGGGTTGGCCTTTCCCTTATATTGGTTGGTTAACAATTAGGTCTTGTTTGTTTGGGTCAACATATGTTTCGATTTGGATTAATAGTCTAATAAAATTATTAATCTGATATTTGATTAAAAAATTAAAATATGAACTAATAATTCATCCGGATATGGTATCTCACATATGATGGACTATTCAATCTTACAGAGGGGATATGATATAAATTGGGGGATTAAACCAAAGTCTAGATTAACTCATCAAATAACCAAATTAACCCTGACTATATATACATTTGAAGAAGTTCGATTTTGCAGAGTTTGGTCTCTACCTTCTCGTGTGCTATTGTTGTCTTAGGAAATCATAACTAATAGATTTCATTTTTTTAACTCATTTAAATATTTTAAAAATATTTGAAATATTTAAAAATAAAATTCCATAAAATATTTTTTGAATTTGTAAATATTTTTAAAAAATAAGAATATTTTTAAATATTTGTTTTAAAAAAACCCAAAATAATTTCAAAATGCTACTAAGAACATGATATTCACATATTCTTTGTTGGAGATGATCTAAGAACAATAATATTATTATTTATAACAATTATGAATGGTATTAATCATGAATTATCACCATAGACTTTTAATTCAGCATGTCTATAATTGGTATTTTGTATGTATCTTCTCATAAATATATTTGTTATGTTTGCTATATTTTTTGATATCATTATTTTTCTAAATAGCTATATTTCATAGTTGAATAATTTTTGATATTTTTTTTATTTGAAAAAGAAAAGAATTACATTTTATTTAAATGAATGTCTTTTTGTATTTGGGTAGTGAATGGTTAGATGATTAAAATAACAGTGCATATTTTTTAATGGTTGCTTGTGTATATAAATTTTTAGTTAAATGATTTTTGATGTTTTCTGTTAAAAAAAAAGGGATTAAATTTTGTTCAAATGAATATTTTTTGATTTTAGACAATGAATGATTAAAATAGCAGTGCATAGTTTTTAATGATTACTTGTGTATATATAAATTTTATAGTTGAATATTTTTGATTTTTTCTATTAAAAAAAAGTGGGGGTTGAATTTTGTTCAAATAAATAATTTTTTTAATTCGGGCAATGAATGGTTAGATGATTAAAATAGCAGTGTATTTTTTTTAATGGTTACTTATGTATATATAAATTTTATAGTTGAATGATTTTTGATTTTTTCTATTAAAAAAAAAAACTGGGTTAAATTTTGTTCAAATGAATCGAAATGGATGTGGAGCAACAATAGAGAAATTTGCTTTTTAAAAATTACAACACATGCTAGTACAAAATTTTACAATAATTATAATAGGGGTATTATGGTCAATATATTGGATGTCCCATGTTTTGTCATGTCCCATCCATTCAAATCCCTTTAGACAAACATCGGATTAGATAATATTTTGTTAATCCCTCCTTATAATCCTAACTCAATTCAAATATAGGATAAGATACACAATCCAAAGAGATTCGTAATCGTAGGACTATTAATCATGAAAATACTAATCTAACTTAATCCAATCCATCCAAACAAACATGACCTAAAGATCATGCTTGGTAGCTAAGCTAAAAACAGTAGATCTCTCCCAACCAACCAAATTTTCCCTTCATTCATCAACATCGACACAATGTCGGCAAAATTTTAGCCACTATCTGAGTTTTTGAGTAAATGAGCAACTCATGATAGGTTGCTAACCAAATCCATGAAGTAGTATTTCTTGGATAATTATTCAATAATTTAATGTGATATCATTTACATAATATTTAAATTACATAGTTAAAAAAATTTACGGACGAGATGTGATGATTCATGTTTATTATTAAGTAATTAATGAGAAGTTGCATGGTTGTATGTCAACCTTATAGTAAGAGGACACACAAAATTATTATATGTCTAAAACATTGAGAAAAAAATAGAAAAATAGTTGCATGACTCTACAATTAAAAGGGGACACCACCTAGAATACAAGCCGGACCAACTGGATAATTTATCCTAGTAGAGAGATAAAGAAAGACCTATTTAATGTGTATTACAGTTTTTCATTCATGGAAACATTACCGTTGTGTTTAAATCATAGATTTAGATAGAAATTTGCAAAAGAAAGTTAAATGAAGAAAATTTTAGCTTCACTTTCCTTTACGTTTTTTTTTTTCTTTTGTATTTCTAAATTTATACTCAAATCCATGATTCAAAATTAATAAAACTTGTAAAAAATTTTTTTAATAATAATACTATAAATTCAGATATAATTATTGAGAAATTATTCAGAATTATCATCTTGTGATTCAGATTTATTCTATATATAAATATATAAACTCTACACACTATACAAATTTAATTTTTATCACACAATCACCCGACCTGATAAAAATCCCAAGACTTGTTCTTTTTTTAAAACATAAATGCTATTGAATGAGTGAAAGAGGATGAGTTGTATTGTAGGCCTACATGAAGTGGACCTTTTTATGGCTGAAATATGATTTTGAATCTCTTCATCTTTATCATGTGCGCATTGGACATGTCATTGCCTTAGTTATGTGGTTGCATTTCTTTCCTAACTATAAGCCTAAAATCCTACTCTATTCAGTTGTATTTGTACATGGCTTCTTTACCAGAAAATGATGTGATGAAAACAAGTTTGGTTTGACCTCGTTGTCAAATTGTTTTATATTTTTATTATATTCTCAAATTTATCGTAAGAGATTTTTTTACAAAGAATAAAACCTGAAATTTTAGAGATATTATTACAATTACAATTTCAATATATGATTGTGTGATAATATATTATAATGTGGCTTATTTGAAATTGAAAAGAAGCACAACCATGTAAGGTTCACATTGAAGCCTATATATATTAGAAAATTTCTAAGTCAATGCGACAAAGATATGGAGTGGTGACATGTGATTTTGGAGAAATTATTCAATATTTGCGAAATATTACGTGTCTGTACTTACTAACTAATTATCATTTAATATGCCTCTCATATTTCTCAATCACCCAATACAATATCCCACCTACCCACCTTCTCCACCAATCATAATACTATGGAATATCACGTGTCCATATTCCGAAATTATTAAATAATTACCACTGCTTTTGAAATAAAAAATTATTTATCATTTATGTACGAGCACGAAATAATCTTCTCGTATAATCCTGTTGATCAAGTTTGCACTCCTCCAAACGTCGTCGCTTTACTTCCTGAAAACACAAACGTGAGCTAGCCGGTGGGTGTGTGCCGGATACCTCTCTGATGCCTAAGTCAGCAAATAGACAATAGACAAAAAGCTCTGTATTTTTTAGCGTAGAAATTGTGATACCTGTATATAGGTCTGTCATGAGCTTTTATAGATTTCGCCTGGCACAATCTTAGTAGGACTTCAACTCTCTTTAGTAGAGTCCTCCTAGGAATCACAAAGATAATGTTTATCTTTCTATACCCTCCTTACTGCTTAACCAAGTGAGATGGTTTCACCACGGTCGAATAACAGCACAACCGAGCTAACACTGACCTTCCTGACACCAGTTTTAACCGTGCTCACTCAGCTCAGTGCTTTCATGGGCATTGCCTAGCTCGGTCCTTCGTCCACCTATACCTCGGTTTAGAGTACCTAGATCGGGCTAATAGTAGCCATATTTGGCCGAGCTAACGGGACCAACGTCCAAGCTATGTAGCCCATTTGCCTCGGCCCATAGCTCGGCCCATTTCAATATCTGGACCTAGCTCGGCTCTAGTTCACATAAATTACCCTCTCAATTGCCCCTTAATTCCATTTGCAACGCATGATTTGGGATTACTCGTTACCAACCGAGCTAAATGTTCAAGCCTCCAACCGAGCTAAATGTTCAAGCCTCCAACCGAGCTCAACTGTTACCGGGCTACTGATTTGTCCAGTCCAGGAACGTCTTGTCAATTGCTCTACACGTCGTTCCACCTCTCAAGCACGTCTGAATCGTTATTTATTCCTCTGGACACGTGGTTTACTCCCACTGGTCAAGTATACCTGCTACAGCCGTCTTTGTACCACGAAAATTTGAACAGTCCCGCTCATTCTCGTGCTTATACAAAAACTCATCTTTTGAATCAAACACTCCTACTATTAATCTTCTCTCCCTTGCCTCCTGAGTCTCCATATTCAAGACCATAGCACCTGCAAAGCTCATGTTCTAGCTGGCATCCTTATTGTTTTGGTCTTCGTCTTTTTGTTTTAAATCTGTAAGTGGCTCAACCCCTTTCTTTTTTGTTTATTCTGTGAGTATACATAGCATGGAAATATATATATACATATGTTTTTCAAAACGCATTCCCTTGGTTCTACATAAATGGGTAATGACCACCAAATCCCTAAAAACCACATGCCCAGACCTCAAAACATACTTAGCTGGATTTTCAATCAATCTGGAATGCAAGCCTTTGATCCAAAATAATACCACGACTGAGTTAGGAACCTGTTTGTGATAGGTGTGCATACAACTGAACTAGGAAACCTCGCTCAATAATCGAGCTAAATCCTTGAGCCCACCTTATGTTACGACCAATCTAAGAACCTTCCTGCTCAATAACCGAGCTAAAACTTGTGTTACGACCAAACTAAGAACGGGTTGCAACCCATTTAGCCAATCTAGGATTATGTTTATTCTGCCTTTTTGCTTAGCCCGGTCCAATGATCTGGGCATAACACTTTTTATCTTCACTTTGCAGACTTGATTAGGTTGGCCAGGCACACCTTTGCACTTTGCCCCCTCGGCACCATTGCTAAACCGAGCCATCCAACGTCACCTCAACGCCGAGCTAGGCTACCGTGCTAATTTGTATACAAAATTTAAGTTAAATGGGAAAATACCGGTTCTTGGTAAACTCGCCTGGGGCCATTGTCGAATTTCGTAAGGATTATAATATCCCTAACGACGTCCATCTCTCATTAGCCGAACTAGATACCACGCCTTGGGGAAAACCGGGCTTTGTTCCTTTCACTGTAATATCAATTGTAGAGGTCGGTCTCTGGTTCCCTATACAGCCACTCATATGCGAGTTCCCCAGGCAGACAAGATTATGCCCAACCCAACTCAGCACCAACACTTATAGAATAATAAATGGCATCGCCGAGCTAAACCACCAGCTCGGCCTCAACCTCAGATTGGCCGAGCTTTTTCACCAATATTCGCTCGGCCAAAATGACAACAGTTGGGTGTACTATTTAAGGGTAAGAAGAGGTCGAGAGAAAATTATAAAAAAATACACTGGATAAAGACTTAAATAATGACGATTTTTTCTGGGTTTTGGGTAATTTTGAAGATCAGGAAGCCCAGATACCGGGCTATAATATAAACTGGAATAAAGGGACTGCCGGTAAGAATACATCGGTTTAATTTTCTATTTTTGCTTTGCTGTTCCAGGCTATAATTTTACACCGTGCTAACCGTTTTGTTTTTTTTTTTGTACAGACTTAAACCAACTTAAATCATATTACCCATACGCCAACCAAGAGGCTCTTCGTGCCGCACTCCGATACCATCATCGTGGTTGGGCTGAGCTGCTTAACTTCGAACCGACCTACCGGTATAGCGGAAGGAGGAAGACCAGGGTGACTGATTTTCTCCTCGAACCATCACCTGAACCGGACCCAAACTTGCCCCAAATCAACCTTATTCCCCTCACTGAAGAACAAGAAATGGCCAAGCGCCGTGCTGTTCGCGCCCTGATCACCGAACAAACCACAACTCCAACTGCCGAAGTTCAAACCGAGGCACCACAGGCCGGTCAGACACACGAGGCTGTGGTGGCCCTCCCTACAACCCGAGCTTCGTCATCTCGGCCAAACAAGCGGCCACGCACACAACGCCTGAGGGATGAGGATGACACCGAGCCATCCGAAACCGGGCTTTAAGAAACAACTCACTCCCAAGGTCGCGACCGACCTAGCCCTTCAAATCCTCACACACCACCGGTGTGGGCACCATCTGTCACCTTCAGGGTCGCGTAATAACGGCCTCTGACTCTGTCAGTGCTAAGAAGGATCATCTTCTGGCCTTCAATTTGGCAAAGAGCGTCTGCCTGCCTGCCTACTGACATGGAGCGGCATAAGGGCCTGACCGAGCTAAAGGCCATTCGCTCGGTGTCTAAGTTGATGATACTGGTAAGTCCCAAAATCCCAATATTTCAACAAATGATACCGAGATAACCTCAATGCTTTGATTTTTCTATAACCGTTCTGAATGTTGTGCAGGCCCTGCAGAAGAGCCAAGTGGCTCATAAACTAGTACTTGAGCTACGAAAGATGGTGCGGTCAGCCATTGCTGATGCAGATGCCAAAGCAGCAGAGCTAAAAGATGCTAAGGCCAAGCTGGCCGAGCTAGAAACCGAAAACGCTAAGCTAGCCGAACTGGTCAGCACGGCAGAGGCTGACAAACAGAAAGCATTGGCTGAGAAAAAAGACCGCTACCTGCAGGAGTTGGCGAAGCTAGAGAATAAGAAGAATGCTGAACTGGAGGAGGTAAAGAAGAATCTACAAGACACAGAGGATCGAGGCTTCAAGGAGGGAGAGGAGACTTATATCCAATAGTACAAAGCCGCAAAGGATATTTTCTTTAAGTATGGTTGGAAGGCCGCTGTTGAAAAGCTCGGCTACGGACATGACTTTGAAATCTTCCAGAATCCCCCTTTCCACTTCATACCGGGATGTATGGCGAACTATGCTAATGCGGTCCAACAAAAGTTTCTTCAGGAAGGGGAGGAGGATGAGGTCCTTGCTCCACATACTGCTTCTGGCACTCAGCTCGGCCGCCAATCTGTCTCTCCTACTTCTGTGGACTCCAGCCAAGCCTTGCATGAAGCGTCTATGACCGAGCCTAACCAGCGGGCTAATGCTGTAGCCGACCTACCATTGGGCGAAGTCCGGGTTGACTTGGACGCCGACCTAGATGATTTGTTTGCTTGATTTTTCTTTTTCTTTTGAAGAAATGTAATCGAGCTGCATGCCCCTCCTCTTGTACTTATTTCAAGTGAATGAAATCAAATTTCTCATTTTGAGCGTCTCTTTGTTCGGTTTGTAGTGTACTTTTCATTAATTGCACCAACTTTCTATAAGTTTAATTGGCTTAACTTAGTTCGGCTTTTCCTTATCCTGGCCACCTTTGTTTAGCTGAGATAATTTATCTCTGTCAGACAATAACTTTAGGTATTTAATTAGATGTTGGTCAAGCCAGCCAACCTTTGTTTACCAAGATTCTTATCTCGGCTGAAGAACAAAAAGTGTTGGTCAATCCTGCCAACCTTTTTCAGCCTAGATCCTTACCTCGGTTGAAGAGAACTAAGTGTTGGTCAAACCTGCTAACCTTATTCAACTTAGATCCTTATCTCAGTTGAAGAAAAAAAAAATGTTGGTCAATCCTGCCAACCTTCTTCAGCCTAGATCCTTATCTTGGCTGAAGAGAACTAAATGTTGGTCAAACCTGCCAACCTTCTTCAACCTAGATCTTTATTTCGGCTAAAGAAAAAAAGTGTTGGTCAAACCTGCCAACCTTCTTCAGCCTAGATCCTTATCTCGGCTGAAGAGAGCTAAATGTTGGTCAATCCTGCCGACCTTCTTCAGCCTAGATCCTTATCTCGGCTAAAGAAGAAAAAGTGTTGGTCAAACCTGCTAACCTTCTTAGCCTAGATCCTTATCTCAGCTGAAGAAGAGAACTGAATGTTGGTCAAACCTGCCAACCTTCTTGATTGCCCCTAGCTAGCAATGACTAAGAACAACTTTTATAGTAGAAAGAATTATGCTGGAAAAACTACTTGCTTTATTTGAAAAAAGAAAAATTACAAGTATTTTAAGGAAAAGCTAAAAATAAAATAGTTTGAGATTGGCAGTGTTCCATGGCCTGGGAATAGCTTTGCTGTCTCCATCTTCCAAGTGATATGCCTCTTTTTTCCTGCTAAACCGACCACTTTGTATGGTCCTTCCCAGTTAGGTCCTAACTTGCCATCTTTAGGTACCAAAGTGTTGCCCATTACTTTGCGCAGTACCTAATCTCGAATCTTGAATTATCTCGGATGCACTATTTTGTTATATTTTCTGGATAACTCTTGCTGGTATGAGGCGATATGAACTAATGCTCTTTCCCTTTTTTCGTCCGCAAGGTCGAGTTCCAAGGTTATAGCTTCACCATTCAAGTTTGGGTCAAAATTTTGACTTCTAATAGTGAGGAGGCCTACTTCTAGTGGGATTACTGCCTCCATGCCGTAGGCCAAGGAAAAAGGCGTTTCTCTAGTTGACTGCTGAGGTATGGTACGGTAAGCCCATAAAACATGAAGAAGCTTTTCAACCCACTTGCCTTTTGCTCTTTCCAACCTCTTTTTCAAACCGTCTAAGACGATTTTGTTGGAAGCTTCAGCCTGGCCATTCGCTTGAGGGTATGTTGGTATAGAGTTGTAGAATTCTATCTTGTACTCTTTGCAAAAGCCCCTAAAGATTTTGCCATCGAAATGAGTGCCATTGTCGGATATTAGAGCCTTGGGTATGCCGAATCGAGTGATGATGTTCTGCCGGATGAACTTCTTAACGTCTTTCTCTTTTATAGATGCGAGTGCTTCTGCCTCCACCTACTCTGTGAAATAGTCAGTTACTGTGAGAAAGAACTTTCTGTTGCTGGGCGCAGTTGGAAGTGGTCCCACTATGTCCAGGCCCCACATTGCGAAGAGCCACAGGCTAGTTAATGATAGAAGCTCTCTGGCTGGTTGATGTATTTGGTGTGTGAACTTCTAACATTTCTTACACTTCTTAACGTATTTATCTGAATCTGCTTGCATGTATGGCCACCAATATCCTTGTGAAATTGCTCTGTAGGCCAATGATCTTCCCCTTTGGTGGTTTCCGCAAACGCTTTCATGTATTTCGAACAAAAATGCATTGATCTTATTGGGATGGATACATTTCAAGTAAGGTCCTGTGAAGGATTTTTTGTACAATGCTAGTGATGGAGAGAGCCAAAATCGTTGTGATTTTGCTTTACTTTTGTTGGCTTCTTTCATTTCTTCAGGCAAAATGCCTTCTTTTAAAAATACTATGATGGGGTCCATCCAAGAAGGACCCAGTTCGGTACAACATACCTTAACTGCTTCGAGTTCTTCAATGCTTGGTCTGGGTAGGAAGTCGATCAATAATGGGTGTGGGATAGATATATCTACCATTGACGTAAAACCGGCCAGCTCGTCTACTCTACTATTTTCCTTTCGGCTGATTTGTTCTATTCGGACTACTTCGAACTTCATGACCTCCTTTCTAACCAACTCTTGGTACTTAGCCATCCTATCATCTTTTGCCTCGTAGTCGCTTGAAATCTAGTTAACTACCAGCTGGGAATCACTATACACCATTAGCTCGGTGGCCTTTATGTGGAGTGCTGCTTTTAGATCTGCTAGCAGTGCTTCATATTCTGCCTCGTTATTGGTTGACTACTTGTTCAATTGTTAGGCCATCCGGTGAGATGAGGACTATGCCAAGTCCTGCCCCGTGCCTGTTGGATGCTCCATCTACGAAGAGTTTCCACATCTCTTCGACAAATAGCTTCCAGCAAATAGAGGGATCAGATGATGTCTTGGGATCAGGGGTGTTGCTGATGTTTTCTTCTAGACCAATATCCACTGTCGGGGTTTGATCTTCACTGTCTAATTGCCTTAAGTCTTTACTTTTTGGTGAGTCCCTGCTGGGAATATCATGGTCTATTCCTTCTTCCCTGTCCTCAAACCTGTATGGCTTGCTATGCAGCTGGGCGTCCTGTTTTGGGGGCTGCGCAATTCCCGCGACACTGTCCCTTTTTCTTTCGGTTGCCCCGTCAAATCGATCGGGCAGACATGATGACTTCCTGGCGTGAACTCGGCCACAAAGTCTGCCAAAGCTTGGGATTTTATTGCGGTTCTTGGTTGAAACTTGATATCGAACTGCCCCAACTCTACTGCCCATTTCAAGATTCGTCTACAAAAATCCGCCCTCTCAATCAAGGCCTTTAAGGGGAAGGCCGTTAGGACAATCACAATGTGGCCATGAAAATAGTGTGACAACTTTCTTGAGGCCATCATCAAAGCTAAGGCCAGCTTTTCCAATGGTAGGTACCTTGTTTCAGCGCCCAGCAAGGTCTTGCTAACATAAAAGATAGACAGGTGTTGGATTCCCTCCGCTCTGACCAATACTGCACTGACTGCATGTTGTGAAACTGTTAAGTACAAAAAGAGCTATTCTCCTGGTACTGGGGTTACTAACAACGGAGGAGACGTTATGTAGTCCTTCAAGCTTTCTAGGGCGCGGTCACACTCATCATTCCACTCAAATTTGGCCTTTAGTGCCTGGAAGAATGGTCAACACCTATCTGACGACCGACTTATGAACCGGTTAAGTGCAGCTGCTAGGCCAATGAGATGCTATACTTCTTTGACTGTGTTGGGCCTCTCAAGATCTTGGATGGCTTTGATCTGAGAGGAATCAGCTTCTATACCCCGGTTGGTCACTAGAAAGCCTAGGAATTTGCCTGATCCTACGCCGAATGCGCACTTAGATGCATTTAGATGCAACTTGTGGGACCTCAAAATTTGAAACATTTCATCTAGGTCCCGGAGATGGTCCTTCTCGTCCTTACTTTTGACCACCATGTCATCTATGTATGCCTCTATTGTTCTGCCTAACAATGGTTCAAACATTTTGGTGACCATTCGTTAGAATGTAGCCCCTGTGTTCTTTAGGCCAAAGGGCATGACCTTGTAATAGTATAGTCATCTGGGTGTTGTAAATGACGTGACCTCCTGGTCCGGTTCGTACATAGCGATCTAATGGTAACCCCGATATGCATCAAGGAAGCTAAGTCGGTTATGCCCTGCTGTCAGGTCCACCAGTTGGTCTATCCGCGTTAGCGACAAACTGTATTTTGGACATGCTTTATTAACTGTTTTGTAGTCCACACAAACGCGCCATTTGCCGTTCTTCTTTGGCATTACTACAGTGTTGGAGATCTACCTGGGATAGTGCACTTCTTTGATGGCTCCTACCTCCAGCAAGTTTCCTACTTCTTCTGCCACTATCTCTGTATGGTGGAGTGCCGACCGGCGAGTTCGCTGAATAATTGGTCTGGCAGTTGGATGGACATTAAGTTAATGGAAGATGAAATTTGGGTCAATGCTAGGCATGTCGTATGGTGTCTAGGCAAACACTTCAATGTCAGAGGTCAAGAATTCCATGACCTCTATTCTCTCAGTGCTGGACAAAGACGAGCTGAGCAAAAAGAACTTTTCTAGGTTCTTTTCATCTATCCTTACCTCAACCAACTCTTCCACTGCCTTCTGTTCGGTTGCTTTGCCGACATCTGTAAAAAAGTTCATTGCTTTCTGGCTCCTCCACCATCTGCACAAACCCTTTTGCAGCATGACTGCCATTCACTGTGACAAAGCACTGTTTGGACATGATTTGGTCTCCTAAGACTTCTTCAATTACTCCGGTTTCGTTGGGGAACCGTAATGCCTGATGGTAGGTTGAAGCCACCGAACGCATGGCGTGCAACCATGCTCTTCCCAAGATTATATTGTAAGTGGAAGGAACCTTCAATACCCAAAACTCCACTTGTTTTGTCATTGTTCCTATCTTGATTGGTAGAATTATCTTGCCCACTGGCTATTCTAGCATTGAGTTGAAACCGACGAGGGGAGATGTTGCAGGCGCCAAGTCTTTGTCCTTCAATTTTAGTTGCTTGAAGGTCTCGTAGTACATTATCTCGCATGAACTTCCCTGGTTAATCAAAATCCGTTTGATGTCGAAATTCTTGATGCGCACAGTGACCACCAATGTGTCATTGTGAGGGCAATGTAGCCTTGTTAGATCCCTGTCCGAAAAGGATATGACATTTGTTGCCTTCGTTTTTTCCCTTTTGATGGTAGGTTGTGCATTTAGTACCTCCCTCAAGTGCTCAGCCTTTTTGATCATCCCTCTAAGCTCATATACCCGCTCAAGTTCGATGATCCCATGTATAATGTTAATTATGCCTTGAGATGGGTCGTCGACCGACATCCCGCTCGGCCTTTTCATCATGGAAGGTGCAACGGTACCTCTCATCGTAACCCCTTTGTGTTTCTCCCAACTTGGCTAGCCACCGAACAAAGGGTTCATTGCGTATCTCGCTAAGAATCCGATAGATAGGTTTGTTGAATACTGTGGTAATGGCAGTACGGACTCTCAACTTCCTTGTTTGGGGGTTCTCTCTGTTGGCTCATCTACTTTGCCCATTTTTGCTTGGTTGTTCTACCGTGTTGACTTTTGCTGCAGTCTTTTTATCCGGCATCGCTGTTGTGCCAGATTTTGCTTTAGCGCAGGCACTATCTTCTTCTACCTGGATATGTTGATGCACCATCTCCATTAGGGCCTCCATCGTGAGGGGTGGTATCATTGTCATTGAATCTCTCAACTTGTTTTCGACCGATAAACCTCGTTTATACTGTGCGATGGCGAGATTTGTAGGGCAATCCCCAATCTGGTTGAAAGTCTCCCAATATCAACTGTTGTAAGACCTCAATGTTTTCTTCTCGCCCATGTCAATGGAGAGTAGTTGGTCAATCTCCCCTGGTGTCTTGGTATTCGTTTTGAATCTTGTCACAAACGCTTCTGCTAACTACGCCCATGAGGCTATGCTGCCTTCTGGCAACCTTTCGAACCATGTTAGACCCAGGTTGCCAAGGCTGGAAGGAAACATAATACACATTAGAGCCTCGTTTCGTCGGTATACTGCCATAACCTGGCAAAAGTGGCTTAAGTGCATGTAGGGGTCTGACTTTCCCTCATAAATGGTAAATTTGGGTTGGTGGAATCCTGAGGGTAGCGGTGCGTTCTCAATTGGCGGAACGAACGGCAAGCTCTGTAGCCTTGCTAACACTTTATCTGCTGGTTCGTAAGCAAGGCACGGCATTGGCATCCCTACCTCGACACTCTCATGCATCCTAGCGACCAATCGCTATAGGGTTGAAACTCTGCGAGGGTCGCGAGCCCTTGTGTCCTCCTTCTATCGGGCCCTCTCCTCTAGCACTGTTCGCAGGTCTGCTGACCTAGGCAACTCTGTGTGCCTAGATGTCGTTTGGTGCGTGTGCGAGGGCCGATAACTGCTTCCTTCCGTGTACGACCTTTCAGTCCTCGTTCTCTCAGACCTGGAGTAACGAGTCCTGGAAGTCCTTGATTGAGTGTCACCTGTTCTGAGGCTTCTACTTTCTACTTATGATGGTGTGGCTTGTCTGTCATAATCTTCCGAGTGGTAAGAGAGCGTATTGCCCTTGCGCCCCTCTTCTGTTGCTACTCCTTTTTTTCCTTTATCTGGCGCTTCATAGTCTCCATGTCTGCCGCCATCCTCCTTATTAATTCTTCTTGCTTCCTCACGCGATCCTCAAGAACTTGAGGATCCAACCTCCGCCTCTACTTTCAGGACTTTGAGAGCGACGAGGATTGGTGCCCCGTCTCTCCTGTGTGTCCCTCCGGGAGTTCCATCGCTAGGGTTCTAATTCTGCTATGGGTGGGATAGAAGGTAAACCTTCGCGCCTCTCGCCCCCCTCTGGGGTTTGCCCATCAATAGCAGATTACGGCAAATCTTCATTGTGCGCCATTGATTTTGACTAAAGAGGAAAACTCGATCAAAAGGTTTTGTTCTTTGTGTTTTCCTACAGACGACGCCAATTGTACGAGCACGAAATAATCTTCTCGTATAATCCTATTGATCAAGTTTGCACTCCTCCAAATGTCGTCACTTTACTTCCTGAAAACACAAATGTGAGCTAGCCGGCGGGTGTGTGCCGGATAGCTCTCCGATGCATAAGTTAGCAAATAGACAATAGACAAAAAGTTCTGTGTTTTTTAGAGTAGAAATTGTGATACCTGTACATAGGTTTGTCATGAGCTTTATATATACATATTTTGTAAATTACCCTCTCAATTTATATATACATATTTTTATAACTTTTGAATATTCATAATATATGTAGGACTTATTATATTAATAATAGTAGAATACTTATTATATTAATAATAGTAAAATATGTTACATCAAATGATAAATATAAATGGTTAAAACAAATAACAAACATAGCATTGCTCGTTTTATGTTTTTGTGTGGCTCATATTGTCTTTTTGCTATTCTTTTTGTCTAAGGTTAAGTTACTTAGTTTCGAAATGTAAAGTAGTAGTATGAGAATATAATATCAATCATAATTAAATTGGATGGTGTAATTTATGAATGTTTTTAAATAATTAATCTTAAAAAAGGGTTTTATAGCATTTGAATCGGCCTTGTTATCTCTAACTACTTACTTTAATGTATTTGTATTTGTATTCAATATTCAATCCATACCAATATTCAGTGTTGATTGTTTTATATTTTGTTTTGTTTTTTTATTTTATTATTAATTTTTTAGCATGGTGTGTGGTGGGTTAGATTTTTTTATCAAAATGTTTTCGTTTGGTAAAAATATATTTTTGCTTTTGATAAAAATAAAAACAAAAACTTCTATTTTATCTATAAATATTTATTTTTATTATGAAAATAATTTTAGACTATCATTAGGACAATTTGTAATTCATAGCACCATAAACACACATAGCTTGAGAGTGTAAGATGAGCTAATTTAAGCCTACTAAATTAATTAGGCCCAATAGTCCAATGTTGGTGGGCCTGAATTTATCGCAAGTCCAAGATTGGTGGGCCCGGATTTATCACCATCAAACGAGCTGAATCGCTCTAAGCATCGAAAGGGTTCGAATCCACGAACTTAGAGACTTACTCGGGTCCGAACTCGAAAGGGTTTGGATCCACGAACCTAGAGATCCGAAGCACTTGACTTTGAACGGATTCAGACGCAATCTAGAAGCCGCTCCATTAATAAGTCTCAGAACACTTGCGGACTCAGAGCTTTCCGAGATCTACGTACCAGAACCATGGGCGTAATGGAGTCCGAACAAAGGACCCAATCCTAAGGACGGTAAGTGGAGATAAATTCACTCTTCGCTAAACTAGCCTACACTCGAGTCGAGGTGGCATGATCTAGGGGGTCCTTGAGACTCAGCAATATTCGCGGCAGGACGTTCTCTTGAACTACTCTTGACCCTTCTGCGGCAAGACGTTCTCTGGGACTACCCCTGACCCTTTGGGATGATTGGGGATCATTGGTTAAGTGTGGCTAAGAAGAAGGGTTCGCCAAGAGGTTGATCTCCTCTTCGGGGTTTTTCTTATCCTCGGAGAGGTCACCTCTTCAGACAAGGTGGTTAGAGAGAATATTTTCCATGTGCCTTGCACATGGGCTCTATCCTACATCATGAGGTGCCTATAAATAGCACCCACCCATAGCTTTACAAGAGATGGATTTTGGAGAGACAACACTTGGGAAAGAACTAATTTCTCTTCTCCATTATCAACCTTGAGAGTGAAAGTGGGAGATCCATGGGAGAGCCTTGACATTATCCTCTCTTTAGCTACTTTGCTTTCTTCTTCACCCAATCACTTATCTCCATCATCTCTTTGCTTTTGTGTTCTTAGTTGAGACTATTGAAGAATCTAAGCCTCTCATCATCTTCTAGAGAATTCAAATTTTTCTTTGAGGATCTTCGAAGATCTTCGAATTTTCCAACGACGTTCTTGAACCCTATTATACATTTGGCGACTCTGCTGGGGAGGCCGATTGGTTAATGGTCTCAACGAGATCTGGAACCCACACAACTCCAACAAAAATGACAGGAGAAGATGAAGTTCACCAACAAGGATCCTCTAATGGTGGTAATGACAGGACCATGGCTCCAGATCAACCACTTTTGCTCGAAGCCATTCAAGGACTTCAAAATGCTGAGCAGAAGATTCTTACCACTCTTCAGAATCTCACTCACACCATGTTGGTGATGAGTTCTAATTTTGCACTGGCACCAAACGGAAATCAAACTAGCGGTGGAGTTATCCCCGCCGGAGTGCAAAATCACAAGGAGAAGTAGGCCCCAGTCAGCTTGTGGCTCATGGTAACATAGCGGCAGTAACACATACTCAAACCACAATAGGCGGCAGCAGTTTGCCCATGTCCGGGCTCCATGGTGACTAGGAGAGGTTCTGGTGAAATGAATATGAATGGTGCTCCGGCGACTGTTGGTATCCAAGGGAAATATAAGGGGCATAATGGCACAAAAAAGAGCTCTTCCCGTACCTAATCTTGTTACACCACCAGTAAATGTTACTCAAGTACCAAGCGGGCTTCCTTTGGTGACGACAACAAATTTGCAAGCCCAACCCGGTATAGCTACGTCGTGCGGTGGACTTTACGGGCCTCAATTCAATGTCCCATCACCAACTGGCTTGTCCATAGGCGTTGATGGCCAGTATTGTCAAATGTCCTCACCAATGATGAATTCGCAACACCAGAATGGCCAAGTCGCCCCTAGCTCAGTCTTTAGGTCCATAAGCCAAGTTCCGAGAATACCACCATCAAACTCTCTCCCTCAACAGTTTCTCACTCTCGTCGATGTGCAAGCCATGTTTGATCTCGAACAGGGCAAGAGGCCTTTACCCTCTTTGCCTGATCCGGATGTCAAGCCACCTTACCCTATTGAGATGCTGAGTTATCCATACCCTGAGGCGTATACAGTGCCGAACTTCATCAAATTCGATGGCAAACAAGGAAATGCTCGAGAACATGTTGTGCGATTCATCGAGACTTTGGGGATTCATGGTTCAAATCATGTTCTCTAACTGAGAGAATTCTCCAAGTCCCTCAAACTCTGAGAGAATCATGGTTCAAATCATGTCCTCCGATCAAGCATATAGTTAGTACGTTAACTTGACCCCAAACTCTGTTCAGAGTTGGAAGGAGATAGTCAACAAATTCCACGCCAAATTCTTTCAAACGGCTGAGAAGGTAACCTGTAGACACCCCATTTTTGACTGTCCTCAAGACTCGGTTGTGTTTGCAGGTACATCCAGCCACAAGTTCGATTGCTCATCGGGTATTCGACTTTCGTGGCGGAACGTCACAGGTTTGAGCTTTCCAAACCCTGTATCCTTTCTGCCCCATTCTTGGACCATGACTTGGTCCTTTCAGAATGTGTTTCTTGGTGTACTGCAGGCCCCCTTTTAGGCCTGCCGGCCTTCACTTTGTTGCTGCTGGCCATTGATTGAACCTGCTGACCATCAATGAGCCACTGCCGGCTATCACTGATGGCCGGCAGAACCCCTGTCTCAACAGGTTTCACTCCAGATCTTTTGAGTCAGCTGGAATCCTTTCATCTCCCCTCCATATACGTGTATGGAGGGATGAAGCTCTTGCCAAGCTTCTTGAAGAAGCTTTGCATTGTTTTCCCTCTATATAAGGGGAGAGCCTCTCTCCTTAGCAGAGGTTCAGCCATTTTAGAAGAGATATAGCTCTCTCTCTCTATATTTCTTACTCTCTCTCTATATTGTTGTGGTTTAGTCCATTTTTCTTGCACTTTTACACTACAACACATAGAGATACACCACCACCATTGGACTGAGGTTCTTGGGAAGGTTACTTGAGCTCTGAAAGTGAGTTTTTAGCCCCTAAGGTTGCTGGTTTCGAAGTTGATCTTTAAGGGTTAGTATTTTCCCCTTTTTACCACTTTTTTGTACCTCATTTTGGCCATCCTTGCATATTGTTTTAGGCCTTGCTTTCAACTGAGAAAAGTCTTTTTTTTAAGTGCTTTTGAAGTTTGTTTAAGGTCTTTTGGCTGTTGAGGGTCTTCAACCCTCTTGTTGGCCTTGTTTTGAGCCATGCCTTAGGGCTTTCGAGCTAGCCTTGGTTTGGCCTTCTAACCACTAAAATCCAGTGGATTTTTAGTGGTAGGCATGTGGTTTTGAGGCCTCAAATCAGAGGGGATGACCCCCTCTATTTTGGTTTTTGTTTGCTTGCATTTTTGGCCTTCCAAAGGAGCATGCCTCTCTGTACTTTTGAGGCTTGGTTCAGGCCCTTTTTTTGTGACTTTTAGGACCTACCTTGGCTCTGTCCATGGCTGATTTGGTCACCTTTTGCATGCATCTTGTATGTGTAGTGTAATCCCATTTGTAGCTCATCAAAGTAGCATGAAACTGTAGCTCGGCTTTTCGTGCCCCCTTTCGGAAGAATGAAATAGCCCTTACAGTTCGGACTCCACTTGTGTTGGTTCTGATTTCACAAGTGCAATGTGAAACAGTGGAAACACAAAAAGAGTCCAAATCCGGCAATTGTTTTTGGAAAATTGATGTTTGAATCAAATGCCAAAAATGGACTGCTTTGCTAGATTTCAGAGTTGCCACCTAAATATTTATGGGAAATTTAGGAAACCCGTGACTCGTGCCAAAGGCCATTAGTCCGTCGTTACCAAAGTGTCTTGGTTCGGGAACTTAGGTATGAGAGGGGAAGGTCAATAATGAGCACCCCACTCACCCGATCAAAGATCGGCCTCTACTAATTATGATGTGATTCTTATATACAATATATGTTCTTATTTTATCTCTGACATACAAGTATAGACTAATTTCACGAACAGTTGGAACGTTTGATTTTATGTTTGTTTTGAAAAAGTGTTTTAAATATGTATCACTTGAAAAAGTGATCTCATATATACATTAATCAAAGTATCCCAATGTCAGTGAATAGCCTTCATCCACAGGCATTCAAACAGTTTATCACTTAAGCAATTAGCCTCATGGTAGTATGCTTGATATGACAGCAATCACACTTATGCAATATGCTAAATCATAAAAACTCACCTCGTACTCCGAGCCAAAAAAAAGAGAACTAGTTAGGAAAAAATGCATGATCCTAACTATGTATTATGACTAATGCAACACATATAATATGCAATTACTAAGCTCGGCTACTAACATGGCATGTGAGTCAATTCAAGGCATGTAATAGCGCACGTATCCAAGTAAAGAGTTTGAATTTGACATTTGCAATAATATGATGAGCCGAACTTTTATGCATGCAATACAAGTGGATGCAAACATGAGTATGCTAAATTAAACATGATGTCCTTAAACTAACCATCATAAGCTGGGAAATAAAAGGGAGAAAGACGTGGGATTGGAAGACATGCACACACACACATACACACACACACACACACACAAACACTTATTACAAATTTGTTCGCCCTCGCGCAGGAGGGTCCGAATGTCCAAATGCGCCCTCACGCAGGAGGGTCCGAATGTCCAAGTGTCCGAATAAATAATTATTACAAAACCGAATGAATAATAAATGAAAGAGGCTGTCTAATTTATTACAATAATTGATGTAAGGCAAGCCTTGACACAATAAATTCGGTATAACGTCCGACCGAATTCAATTAATCATTGGTTCTTTAGGTGGGTTGTATCTAATTTTAACCAATTTTATTAGCCTTTTTTATTACCTGTCCATTTCTTTATCTTTTCTCCTATTTGTGCAAAAGTGATATTTACATCCACTAAGTCTGAAATGCAATAAAGGAAAATCAGTGTCGACTTAACCCGAATAAACCTTATTTTCTTCAGAGGAAATCACAAAGGAAGAGTCAAACTTATTTACAAGTTAGGGATTTTAAGTCAAACTCAAGATGTGCAACAAGGACTAGTCAAACTCAAAAGAGTAATAATGACTTAGAAAAACCCAAACTTGAGTGATAAGGACTTGAAATCCAAACTTGATAATGAGTGATAATGACACTTTCCTTAGCGATTTCCAATGGTCAATTAATCCCTTAACAGTAAACAAACAGGTGATAAATTATTCGGGGGAAATTACAAAGGAAGAGTCAAACTTATTTACAAGTTAGGGATTTCAAGTCAAACTCAAGATGTGCAACAAGGACTAGTCAAACTCAAAAGAGTAATAATGACTTAGGAAAACCCAAACTTGAGTGATAATGACTTGAAATCCAAACTTGATGATAAGTGATAATGACACTTTCCTTGGTGATTTCCAATGGTCAATTAGTCCCTTAAAAGTAAACACACTGATGAATAAAGAGAAATGAAAAATAAAAGATTGTGCTTTAGTATAAGAACATGTATACATTTGGGGTAGTGAACCTCCAAAGAATTTAAACCATTAAGCATGGAAGAGTTCCTTTCTTATACTTGAATCACAATCTTAATTTTTTCATAACTTTTTAATCAAAATAAGTAAAGAATGGAGGGAGGTTGCAGAGGTGATTATGCGACATTGATTAATTGATTAATTGGTTGACACAAACAAAAAATGTAAAACAAACTTATTGAAGTAAATTAAACAGCCCCCAAATAACATACAAATGTGTTGAAATTAAAGAGATTAAAGCTAATGTAATTATGAGGAAGGATAGCGAACCCCTCCCCACTTTTACAACTTCAAATCACATAGTTTCTATGTTGAAAAAAAAACAATTCCAAAACAGTCCCAAATCAAAATGAAAACACGAGAAAATGACGTACGAAGATTGAAATAAGAGTAAGAAAATTTTACCTCAATAGGAAGGTACAAGCTTGGCGCGAAGTGGATCGAAGCTCTCGGCTAGCGGAATGGCGGCGTAGCAGCGGAGTAGTTGGTGGTGCTGCTGGTGGTAGCTCGGCAGTGGGCTGCTGGTGGTGTATGTTAGTTGCGGAGTTGCAGTGGTGGGTGCGTGTATGGGTATGGAGTCATAGAGAGAGAGGAGAGGGGCATCAAATATAGATTCCACTTCTGCTGTGTTTAGAGTTGGATTGAATGCTCTCTTGTCTGGAAGTATGCCAACCACCGGAACTACAGTAATACCAACCTTTGTTACCAGGGGTTGTAAAACAGTGACAAGAATGACAAGTGAAGGGTCTAAGCCAATCTCCTCCTTGGCCTCCCTCAGTGCTGTCTCAACATCATTGGCATCCCCTTCATCTGTCTTCCCACCTGCACTGTCTTTGATTGTTGGGTCTTCAATGAGGTTGTAATTGGTGTTGAAGAGTCGAAGTTGTTGAGCTATGTTCAGTAGTCTTTCTGAGGATCCCCCTGCTCTGCTGGGTGTGTCATGTGGTGTGGGTGGTGAGCTGCTGTGTGAGAGAGGTGGCTGCTGTGTGTGGACTGCTATAGCAGTGGGTGTGTTGTGTAGCAGGTGGATGAGGGTGAGAGAGAGAGGTTGGTTGGTCTTTTAGCTGGGTTGCCGAGGGTGAGAGAGAGAGGTGAGCTGGGTTTGCTACCGTGGGTGATGGGTTTGGTGTGGTGTGTAGCAGGTTGATGAGGGTGGGAGAGAGAGGTTGGTTGGTCTTTTAGCTGGGTTGCCGAGGGTGAGAGAGAGAGGTGAGCTGGGTTTGCTGCCGTGGGTGATGGGTTTGGTGTGGTGTGTAGCAGGTTGATGAGGGTAGTGGTGTGCGATCGCAGCAGGGTGTGTGAGTGTGTATGGAGTGCAAGTGGGTGGCTCGGCAGTGGTGTATGTGAGAGGATGGGTTTGCGGTATGTGTATCAGGTTGATGCCATGGGTGAGGGAGAGAGGTGCCGAGAGTTGTGTTGGTGTATGAGTGTTATCAGTGTGCTGCTGGTGTCCCGTTGGGTAAATGAATCGTGTGTGCTGCTGGTGTGTGAATGAATGGTGTGTGCTGGGTTTGCTCCGTTCCTCTGATCAGTGCCTTCTCCTCCTCTTTATTTTATTCACTCCTTCACCCTCTCATGCTCTCCACCGAACCCCGCAGCCCCAAAACTCTCCCTCATGTGTTGTCGTGTCTTAGAGAGAAGAGAGATTGATCAATTCTGTTTTCTCTCTCCCTTACAAATATTATCTCTATGTTCCTTTTTTCCCCCAGAGTTTCCACCGAATTAAGCACCCAAGAACACCCACCCAAAACTTCATCATTCATACCAACCTATATCATATCTCCCTTTTTTTTTTTTTTATGATTTCTTTTGAATTCACTCTTCCCCACCATTTTTTTTTTCATGTGTTGTATGTTCCCTTTGAATCATAACACTACACACTCACTTCTCCACCACATAAAGCATCACCACACCGAATTTACATTTGTTTTTTTTTTGGTTTTTTTATTATTTATTTATTTTTATTTGTTTTTGTTTTTTTATTATGTTATGTTTGTAAAATATCTAAAATATACTATTTATATTAATTTATATAAAAACACTTAAAAATATGCCCACACACATAACATTACATAAAAATATATAAAATTATAAAATACTACAAATTAATAAAATATTAGTGATATAAAATAATTTGGCCAAAATGGGTGAGGTTTAGGATGAAAGTTTCAATTTGATTTTTCGACTGAGAGATTCATAAAATAGCACATTTCAATTTTCATCAGTGGGTGGTTAAAAGGAGGTGCCCAAGTCTTAGGGGCGGTCAAAAATGGGGTGTCTACACATGTTTGCCTAGCTTGTGTTGAGTCCATTTCAGTAGGTTTTTGGTGATGTTTTACCATGCCTTAGATCTGTTTTGGGTTGGTTTTGTTACTCCATACATGTATAATACACTTGTAGTGTAAATCTCATGAACTAGCTTTATATGCTTCTTGCTTTAGCATGTTATCCTAGCTTATGTTGAGTCCATTTCAGCATGTTTTTGGTGATGTTTTGCCATGTCATGACTCTGTCCATAACTGGTTTGGTCATCCTTTGCATGCTCCATATACTTGTAGAACAAATCTTGCTTACTAGTTTTATGTGCATGATGTTTTGACTCATCATCCTAGCATATTTTGGCTTTGCTCCAGCATGATTTTATTCTTGTTTTGGGCTGTTCTAAGACTGTTTTGGGCTGCCATGGCCATATCACTTATGTTTTGTATAACTATAATGTAAATGCTTAGGCTAGCCTTGGGTTTTGAGGCCCCTACCATGCCATACATGTGATGTTTGCATGCTTTGCCATCATTCTAAATGTTATTTTAGTCCATGAAATATGGTCATACACTTGCATTTGACATGCCTTTAATGCCTTGGAGGCTTGGCTCTTTACGCCTCAAGAATGAACTTTTGTGCATGCCATTAAGCCTAAGCCTTTGGCTCATCATATCAGTGCATTTTTGGTCTTGTTATACCATGATGTAACTCTGTTTTATGTTGTCCAAGTCATGCCATGTTTGGTTTCAATAGGTGTAGTGCATTGCCTCTTTTATAGCCTTGCATGTTCCATGTTTTTGGTCTTGTGTTCTAGCTTGTGTTGGCTAGCTTCGAGCTTGTTTTTGGTCTTGTTTGGACCTGCCTTGGGACTGTTTTAGGTTCCCTTAGCCCTTTGGGGCTAGCTTTGTATGGCCATGGCTTAAGTCCCTTTGCTAGTTCTTAGCTTTTGAGCTTCATGCATGCCATGCTTGTGTTATGTGTGTGATTTGGCATCATTCCTAACATCATTTTAGAGCATGTAGTATTGTCATACTTGCATGCTTTTCACTCCTCAAGTGTGCGTAAGAGTTGCATCTTTATGCCTTAATTCTTGGGCCCATTGGTATGCATGCTTGTCTAGCATTTTGTACTATCAATTCAGCACCTTTTGGCCACTGATTTGGGCATAGTTGAGGTCTGCCCATCTTGGTTTGCGACCATCCTTGCAATGTTGTTGCATGCTTGTCTTGCATATTGTTGTATGCTTGCTCCATCTTTGCATGTTGTCGCATGCTAGTTCCATTACATGTTGTTGCATGTCTATTACACTGCATTTTGCATGCTTAAGTCATTTTGCATGATTGCATGTTCGAGTTAGCATCGTGTATGCCATCCTTGCATTGCATTGTTGTTTGGATTAAGTGTTAATCCGAGTATGAGAAACGAGGAACGTTTCATACTTCAAGTGATGAGACGTGTCTCAATTCTCGGTCGCCGACGCTCTTGATTATCCATGATAGAGTTCTAGGCTTTATGTGTTTATTTGTGCATTCATTTCATATTGATTTGCACAAGTTGGATCTTTGGCCATCATGCATCGGGATGCGTGATTGATGGTCGTGGATCCGACTATGCCTCCCCCTTGATGTTTCGAGGTGATCTGGGGTGGCATAGTACGTACATACCCTTGGGAGACCCTCCATTTTCTCTATTTTGTGCTCTCCTACAGCTTGGTGTCCCAGCACATCAGTGGCCGGCAGTGCCTTGCAGATGGCCGGCAGTCCTTCATTCTTGGCCGGCAGTGTGCCATCTTTGGTCGGGAGGTGGTCGGCAGCATCTCTCCATGGCCGGCAGGCCACTGATGCACTCCCCAGACTGGTTTTGGTAAGTTCCAACAGCAAGGTCTCAAGGACACCCTGCAGACAGAGCCTCTAAAGAGCAACCGGAGAGCTTACCGGGACGGGAACCGAGCATGCATACTTTCCTTCTTCAAACAGAGCTGGAACAACATTATTTACTGCTTTGCTTACTTGTTAATTAGCATTTTGAATTTGTAATTTAATTAGTTAATTTGTTAATTAATTAAGTTTTGTAATAATTAGTTGTAGCTAGTTATTCAATTCGGTTGTGTAATAATTAATTAGCTTGTTAGTTAGTTAATTAGTCGGTTTGTATTATTTATTCGGACCCTCCGTCGAGAGGGCAAATTTTGTAGTAAGTGTGCGTGAGTGTGTGCATGTCTTCCAACCCCACGTTTTTCTCCCTTTTACTTACCTGCTTTTGATGATGAGTTTTAGGGCATGTTTTAACTAGCATCCTTATGCTTTGCATGTTTGCATACATTCATTTATCTTGCATGCACCGGGCTCGGCGCACCATACTAACCGCATTGTACTTCAATTCCAATTTGAATACATGTTATCAAATGTCGCATTTTCTATGCCATCTTAGAATAGCTAAGCCTATTTCTAGTTGCATTTCGCATGTGTTGCATTAGCCATCTTAACATGAACTAGGATCATGTATTGATTTCTAACTAGTTCTTTATTTTGGCTCGGAGTACACTGTGAGTGTTTATGCTTTAGCATACTGCATGTGTGTTAATGTTGCCATAATAGCATGCTTGCCATGAGGCTATTTGCTTAATTGATATAACTGCCTTAATGCCTGTGGGTGAAGGTTGGATTGCTTGAATTGGAACAATTCATTGAAATCCGCATTTTAGCCTACTTACGAGTAGCAAACTTCAAACCATTTTCCAAACAAATGGATATGCAATGCTTTGTTCCAAATTAGGCGATCTAGTCTATACTTGTTTTTGCTGTGCGCATCACATAGTAAGATTAGCTAATAACCAGAATAAGAACGCATGTGTTTTCAAAAACAAGACATCATATTTAGTAGTGGCCGATCTTTGATCGAGCGAGCGGGGGTGCTCATAGCTGACCTTCCCCAATCGTACCCAAGTTCCCAAGCCGAGGCAACTTTGGTGATGACGAACACGTGGCCTTAGGCACGAGTCAGGGTTTCCTAAATTTTCCCAAAATAAAATATTTAGGTGGCGACTCTGTATCTGGCAAAGCAGTCCATGTTTGACACTTCTTTCTTACAAATCAGTTTTTCAAAACGATTTCCCGGATTTGGACTCTTTGGTGATTTATCAATCTCACATTGCACATTGTGAGATCAGATTAAGAACCGTAACAATTTGAGTCCGAACTATAACATGAGGCCCTCGGGGCGCGTCTACATAACCGCACTTACCCTATGCAAGGAAAAGCAACGAGAGAGTGAAGACATTTCGAATATGTGAAGAGGTTCCAAGACAAAGCCATGGGCTGTGGAGGAAAGGTACTTAGTCCAAATTTGTGTTGAAGGGGCATTGAACGGGTACAAGATACTTCTTATTAATCACAAGCTACCCACATTCTCGGCACTAATTGAAGCATCTTGGAACATCAACGTACCTCAATGTCAGGAGATCGGGTTTGAGACTAGTTATAAAACCAGCTTCAAGTCATCTCGAGGACTTTCTGTCACTGCAGCTTTCGCGTCTTCTACACGAAAGTCGCAGGGGGAGGAATTCAGAGGTCAGAAGAGAAAAAACTGTGAAGATGACACTCCTTTTCCGTGTAGTGTTGAGGAAGTGAAGGCCTTAGTTGAAAAATA
Source organism: Camellia japonica (assembly GCA_030407325.1). Taxonomy (NCBI): domain Eukaryota; kingdom Viridiplantae; phylum Streptophyta; class Magnoliopsida; order Ericales; family Theaceae; genus Camellia; species Camellia japonica. Next base: position 151,436,442 of record JAPPVO010000017.1, on the reverse strand, counting down.
GGTGGCAGACGGGGCACTGAAGTTGTCTCGTATCGAAAAGCTTTTGCCGAAGAAGAACCGTGAGTGTGATATCCCTGTTCCGTAATATGTTAATTGGTCCTTAATATGAGTATGATTATGTGTTTAATATGATTTTGTGTGCCATTATGTAAAAATATGTGGTTTTGAATTTCTATCTGTTCACCGTAGGAACATCTGTTTGATTATCTGCTTTGGAAATTAAATTGAAGGCCTTATCGGCCACAGAACCCGAAATTGATTGCGCCATTATGATTAATGTAATTTTTAAAGCCTACAGTGAAATTTAATTGGAAATTGATTCAGATCAGATTAAATTGATTTAATTGGTGAATTAGTGCTCTATTATTATATATTAAAATAATATAACAAGAGGGGCTTTTATATAAGCACTACACACTCAATTTCTCTTCTTTAGCTTGACTTGGCTGATTATAAACTCTAAGGAAAAGGTGAGGGTCGGCTAGAGAGAGAGAGAGGGTGAAGGAAATTGGAGTTTTGGCCTCAAAGCTTGGTGATCTTGAAGGCACACTCAAGAATTTACCATAAATTGTAAGGATTAAGCTCCTAGGTGAGTAATCACCCCTTGGTTCATAAGTTTGAACTTGTGATTTTGTGTATTCAAGCTAGTTGGGTGATCAAGAGTAAGAGTTAACATTATTTGAGTTGGTTTTGTTGAATTTGAAGTCTTAGAACACATGCATGTAAGAAATTGCCATAAATTTCCATGTTTGAGCACAAAGTGTGTAATCCATGTTGAGTTTTGATTAATGACCATGTATTTGATCATCTCTTCACCAATTAAGTTGAGGATATTGTGTATATTTCACATGCAAGTGCAAATCATGGGAGTTTGAGTCTTGCATGTTTGAATCTAGTGTGTTGGTGATGAGTTTGAGCTAATTTGAGACATGCATGTGATTAAAGTATGAAATTGAGCTTAATTGTGTTGTAATTTGGTGTTTATACCATGTTAGAATATGTATATGTGAAGTTTGAGCCAAAATCATGCATTTGGAGCCTTTGAACACCAAATTGAAGCTCAAGAACATGTTCTGGATTTTCCAGAATTTTGATGTCCGCTCGAGCGGGGAAACCGCCGCTCGAGCGTGAAATTCGTGTTCCCAGTATTTTCTGCAGACATGGTGTCCGCTCGAGCGGGGAGCCATGTAGAGAGGCCTTCCGCTCGAGCGCCAGAGTTCTCGATCGAGCATAAACTTGACATATCCAGTACTTTTGCAGGCCTCAAGGGTCTGCTCGAGCGGGGAAGTCCACGCTCGAGCGGGGACCCTGTTTTTTGAAATTTTGAAAAGACATTCTGTGTTTCATTTTCTGTTCTTTTTCACTTCCAAGTACTCTTAGGCATGCATTGAGCATTGTAATTGAGTTAAAGAGATAAGAATGAAGCCTAAAGAGGAAAATGTGAATTTAGAACGGATCGAATTGTTTGTGACCCTTTTGTGTTCATAGAATGTGTAGGGTCGAGCTCCAGGGCAAACCAACCAACCGATCACTGTGAGTAATATCTTAACAGAGATATCTGAAATATGTTGTTGTCCAATTGCTTACTTCTATGTAAGTTTTATAAGTTCATTGATTCGATTGGTGGACAATGTTTGCTATACCAAATGAGTGGGCCAGAGGCCAGTCTGATCTGAATAATAGAATGAATGGGCCAGAGGCCGTTTTGACATGAATGAATGGGCCGGAGGCCGTTTTGACATGATTAAATGGGCCGGAGGCTGTTTCGACATGAATGAATGGGCCGAAGGCCGTTTTGACATGAATGAATGGGCCAGAGGCCGTCTCGACATGAAGGAATGAATGGGCCAAAGACCAGTTTGTCATCTGAATGGGCCAAAGACCGTTTTGACACAAATGAAAGTTTGAATGGGCCAAAGGCCAGTTTGTTTAGAACCGCAGTCACTTGACCTAAATTGTGTATATATATGTTAAATAGAAATATGAGTTGGGCCTAAGGCCGTTTGAAGCATGTTGTTCTACATATCGTCTGTATAGCTTCTTTAATTGATATTATTCATTGGGCTATCGCTCACGCTCATTCATGTGTTTGTAGGTGAGCCTGGAAAAGTCCAAACCCAGCCCCAGTGAAGTCTATGTGGAATAACAAAGGTTTTGGGAGAGTCAGCCCTTGTGTCTCACGCACGAGACCCGTCTTCGCCCTTTTTGTTATGTATTTATATTCTGTCATGTTAACGAAGACTTTGCATCTGTTGTATATAGTCGTGATGGGTTAACTTAGACTTATATGATCCTGTATGTACAGAACCTTATGTAGTACATATTTTGTTGTGAGTTATTAATGTGCATATGTATGGTTTGTTATGATGTGCCATATAAGCACAGCTCTATGGACAAAGTTTTAAATTGCTTCCGTTTGGCCCCCCCATTAACTCTATTAAAATACGTTTGGTTTGGTTCAAGGTCGTAGGTAATCTCTTGATTACTGGCCGGTTATGTCCTTAACCCACGGGGACGGGTTCGGGTCATGACAGCGAGGGCCCTAATTATTGTGTTTTCCACCGATCACTAGGACATCCTACAGAAAAGTGTCGGACACTTAAGAAGATCTTTAGAAAGAAAGTCAAAGCATATGAGCTAGAGTTCAGAGAACAGGGGGCCCAGGATATCTTAGAAGACATAGCTATGATGGTGTATGACGGCCACAACCTGAGCAACTGATGAAAGCTTTCCAAATGACCTTGCAACTCTAGAGGCAAATGTCGACATTCCGTAGAAAAAGTCTATCTATGACATTTACAATTTATATTTACTACATTGTCCAAGAAGTTCTATCTTTCTTATGTTATGAAGAAATTTATTTCCTCCATATTGTGTATCTTCATTGTGTTATGTTGCTTGAGACAGTTTTCAATTTTTGTTGCCCTTCAAAGAAAAAAAAGGAATAGTAAACTTGATTACCAACCTGAAGTAGTTGCCGAAATAGCGTGTGCTCCCACTCGAACCTCCAAAGAGTAGCCATTGCTTCCATCAATGCAAGCTTCGAGGGTCTTTCTTGCTAAAGTAGAGTGTGTGCTCCCACTCGAACTTCCGAAGAACAGCCCTTACTTCCATCAGTGCAAGCTTCGAGGGTCTTTCTTGTTGAAGCAGAGTGTGTGTTCCCACTCGAACTTTCGAAGAATAGCCCTTGCTGCCATCAGTGCGAGCTTCAAGGATCTTTCTTGTCAAAATAGGGTGTACTCCTACTCGGACGTTCGAGGGACAGCCTTTACTTCCATTGATTGTCAAAGAAAAGAGTGTGCTTCCACCCGGACTTCCGAGGGATAGCCCTTGGTTCCATTTGGACTTCCAAGGGACAACCCTTGTTTTCATCAGTGCGAGCTTTAAGGATCTTTCTTACTGAAATAGAGTGTGTGCTTCCACTCAGACTTTTGAAGAACATACCTCGTTTCCATTAGTGTGAGCTTTGCAGATCTTTCTTGCTGAAGTAGAGTGTGTGCTCCCACTTAAACTTTCGAAGAACAAACCTTGCTTCCATCAGTGTGAGCTTCGAGGATCTTTTTTATTAAAGTAATGCTCCCACTTGGACTTCCGAAGAACATCCCTCAAGACTCAGTTGCCTGTCAGAAGAGATCTTTTTTGCCGAAGTAGGGCGCGTGCTACTATTCGGACTCTTAGGAGACAACCTTGCTTCCGTTCGGACTTCCGAGGGACAACTCTTGCTTTTATTAGCGCAAGTCCGAAGAACAACCCTTGCTTCCATCAGTACGAGCTCCGAAGATCTTTCTTGTCAAAGTAGAGGGACTTCTACTCGAACTCCCGAGGGATAGCCTTTGCTTCCATTAGCTACCAAACTAGAAGTGCACATCCACTTGGACTTCTAAGGGATAGCCTTATTTCCGCTCGGACTTCTGAGGGACAGCCTTGCTTTCGCTCGGACTGCTGAGAGACAATCTTTACTTCTGTTAGTGCAAGCTTGGCAGATTCGATTTCCTTCTAGAGGGATCTTTTTCGCCGAAGTAGGGTGTGTGCTACTATTCGGACTCTTGAGAGACAGCCGTGCTTCTGTTTGGACTTCCAAGGGATAGCCCTTACTCTCATTAGTGCGGGTTCTGAGGGCCTGAGGTCGTGGATTTCATACAAGAATTCATTTTTCGAGTATACAAGATTCAAGTGGGTCATTTTCTCTTGGATTACAGTATTCACTATTAAAAACTCAATTTATACAAGGCTCTGACTCTGGACAGAATAAGTTCAGTAACAAATTTCAAGGCTCGAGATCCAAAATATTTTTATTTGAAGATTATATTTCCCATTTGTGATCGAGATTCAACAGATTATCATACAAATTGCAAGAATATCTCTACCAAGTCAAGATTCACAGCCCAAAATTTCTTACAAAACAAAATTCAGCAAGAGTGGTGGTTATCTCAAGATTAGCAGATCAAATTTCAACCCAAAAAAAAAAAAACTCATATATATTTAAGCAAAGCCCATAACACATATCAAATTCAGTATCAATGGATTTTCAGAAGAGGTTCTGAAGTGGGTTTTCACAAAAAAAAGCTTCCTCCAAAATTTAAAATATATATATATATATATATATATTTACCCACAGATTTACAAGCAGCAAAGCAAAATGAAGCTAATCAATGAAGGGTTTGAATCAACACAAACTAAAATTAGCAAGAGAGAGCTGGGTGAAAAACAACACCAGTAAGCATTGGTACGGTCTAAGGTCGCCGTGGATGGCCCACAACCAAGTTGAAGTCGGTAAAATAATGCAAGCCAGGAGGCGCACGAAGGTGCGAGCCGAACCGCAATGCAGCAGCGGCTGGAGCAAATTAGCAGCGCAGTGTACTGACTTCCGTGAGCGAGTGCGCACTGCCAAGTTGTCGCGCTGTCAACAAGATGAACGGTGACCACACATCGCGTTGAGTAGGGCAACATGTGTGGTCAGCGTTGGACCGTCGAGGCCGAAAGCAAACCAGCAGAAAGAGGCCAACGGTAGGTTGGGTCGGTGACGCCGACACCGACGGCGCTGGTGCCTAGAGTTGCAATAGTGGGTTGCGAGCAAGCGGCTACGAAGCTTCGTTAAAGAAGATGCAATCTGGATTCTATCAGCTTAGAGATAGAGTGTGCCGAAATGGGCTCTGGAAAAAGGAGATAGGGATTTGGTTTTGTCCTCATCCTTAAATAAAAAAAATGAAAGGTGTGATTCTTAGAATATTCTCTGAAAAATTCTGATTTTATATATATATATATATATAATGGGCCTTCGAATATGCTGGTGGACCTGTGTGAATTTGATTCTTTTTGTAAGTTGTTAAAGGAAAGTAAAGTCAAGTTTGACTATTAAAAAAAAATACAAGAAAATGTGGGCCTTATCTTTTCAAAAATAAAAAAATGATTAATGGTGGGTGCTTTATTCTTTCCTGGAGTGGAGAAATATTCTTCAGGTGTTCTAAAGGAAAACTTGATTTGAATTTAGTTTGAAAAAAAATATATATATTCTTCGTATGTTCAAAAAAAAATAATAATAATTTGAATTCGTATTAAAAAAAAAAAAGAGGCACAAAAATATGTTGGCTAAACATGGCCAAAATAAAAAAATATTATCTTTATTAGTTGTCAACTTTACCCATAAATTATGATGAGTCATCAGCTTTATCCTTAGACTCTGTTAAGACAAAATATTCTCAAAGACGTAATGGCTGAAAAGGTGAAACTATGCATGTCCGAGAAAACTAAAATTTCTCATACACGCAAGGGGCAAATGTAAGAGGAGCTAATTTGAGCCTACTAAATTAATTAGGCCCAATAGTCCAACGTTGGTGGGCCTAAATTTATCTCAAGTCTAAGATTGGTGGGCCCGGATTTATCATCATCAAATGAGCTGAATCGCTCTAAACCTCGAAAAGGTTCGGATCCACGAACTTAGAGATCCGAAGCACTTGACTTCGAACGGATTCAGACGCAATCTAGAAGTCGCTCCATTAATGAGTCCCAGAACACTTGCGGACTTGGAGCTTTCCGGGATCTACATACCAAAACCATGGGCATAATGGAGTCCGAACAAAGGACCCGATCCCAAGGACGATGAGTGGAGATAAATTCACTCTTCGGTTAAACTAGCCTACACCTAAGTCGAGGTGGCACGATCTAGGGGGTCCTTGAGACTCAGCAATATTCGCGGCAGGACGTTCTCTTGAACTACCCCTGACCCTTCTGCGGCAGGACGTCCTCTGGGACTACTCCTGACCCTTTGGGATGATTGGGGATCATTGGTTAGGTGTGGCTAAGAAGAAGGGTTCGCCAAGAGGTTGATCTCCTCTTCGGGGTTTTCCTTATTCTCGGAGAGGTCACCTCATCGACAAGGTGGTTAGAGAGAATATTTCCCATGTGCCTTGCACATGGGCTCCATCCTACATCATGAGGTGCCTATAAATAGTACCCACCCATAGCTTTACAAGAGATGGATTTTGGAGAGACAACACTTGGGAAAGAACTAATTTCCCTTCTCCATTATCAACCTTGAGAGTGAAACTAGGAGATACATGGGAGAGCCTTGCCATTATCCTCTCTCTAGCTACTTTGCCTTCTTCTTCACCCAATCACTTATCTCCATCATCTCTTTGCTTTTGTGTTCTTAGTTGAGACTATTGAAGAATCTAAGCCTCTCATCATCTTCTAGAGAATTCAAATTTTTCTTCAAGGATCTTCGAAGATCTTCGAATTTTCCAACAACGTTCTTGAACCCTCTCATACAGAGAGTAGTGTACACTTCATAATTGATTATTATTATTATTATTTATAGTTATTGCTCAATTCTCTTGTGCTAGTATAAACTATCTTATGAAATATCTCTTTTACATATTATCAATCAACTCACACTAAATGCCAAAGGAACTAGTGTACTAGACTTATTTAATTTTAATACAATACCTTTTAACCACCAAAAAATCTAGCCTAACATTTATATAAGCATTCAAGTATTTAATATCAAGGTAAATTGTGTTTCAATCTAAAAAGCTACTATTTATGTGATGACCGGTTACATCGTGCGTCTCTTCACTCATTATTCTCATTGGGTTTGTTGTGTTCGGAGGTTTTTTCTCAAAATTTTTGTTCTTGGTTACTTCGGTATTGAGTTTCACTTGTTTTAGAGGGTACGGGATTGGTCTCTAGAGTGTCAGGGGTTGAGCCGAGGAAGTTCTAGGCTGGGGGACCAGAGCCGCACGTGTGGGGCCTTGGGCCACTCGTGCAGGAGAGGGGACGCATATTCGGGGGGTACGGCCGCATGTGCGGGAAACAGGGGAATTTCTGGGTTGCATTCTGCATAAACGGCAGGTGCGGAGGAGAGGTGCAGGGATTAGTCCGTATGTACAGGAATGGGTGCCGCACGTACGGGAGACGTTGAGTCCGAAAATTTGCCTTTTCTTCCTTCCTTAGGCTGAGTGTGAATCAATTTATACACATCTCTCTCTCTCTCTCTAAAAAAACCTTTTCTCCTCTTTCTCTCTATATTTCCTACATCAACACTCATTAAATCTTTGATTTCTCCAAATCCATAAACATTTTGACCCTTGTCTCTTGATCAAAGTTGGAAAACTCTTCGAGGATTTAGTTGTGTGCGGTGGAGATCGGAGTTCAACACTGTCAAATTTAGGGCTTTCATTTTTTTTTGTTTCAACAAGATTGAGGTAGGGACTTCTTTAAGCTATATATATGTTTTTGCAAGGTTGATGTTGATTTTCGAGTTTTCATGAAGATATTAAGAAAGTTTTGATTTTTGGCATAAGAATGTAGGGATTTTCAAAAGTGGGTTTTAATCTCCAATTTTCCTAAGTTAATCCTTGAGGGTTTGACCTTCATTGTAGAGACCCTAATGTTTGGTATCTGCACGTGAAACCCTAAGCCTTAGGTTAATAGCATTTTCGCCCCTAGTTCCATAAAAGTCTGTATAATGGCCCAATAAAGAATAATTTTAAATCCTAGAACACCACTTTATAATTAGAAATACCCTAACACTTGGCTTTTATTTATTTTACCTCCTAATTTCTAAATTAATTCATACATTTTATTTTTTTTTAGCCTAGTTGCATATTTTCTTTGAACCTTCATTATTTATTTGAGCAAATAAATAGCTAGAAATATATTTTTTTTTTAAAAATTAGTTTTATTATTTATTTTAATTTTTAGTTGAGTAAATTAGTAGCAAATTAGTGGGAAAAATATCTAGATATTTATAAGTTGCTTAGGCATCAAGTTAGAAGGGTAGAATGGTCCTTTTAACCCAATTCTTGGCCTATAAAATTGAGAAGCATTGTCTCAATTCTTCTCTCACGTTTTTAGCAGCTCAGGGAGAGGGTGAGAGAGGGAAAGTGTGATCAAGGGAAGTAGAGAGGAAGGAAAAAAAAAAAAGAGAAAAAGAAGAAAAAGTGATTCAAGAAGGTAAGAACACCTCCTCTTCTTGTCTTCTCCAATTCTTTCACCATCCCATCCTATTGTTTAGATGCCCTCTTGTGTTGCATATTAATGGGAAATAGAGCATTTGGTGTGTATAAAAGTGTGGGTTTGAGTTAGTGACATTGTCTTGCAAATCTGTCAAATTAGGCATTGTAGTAACTTCTCAAATTTAAAAGAAATACCAAATTTATTTATTTCTCAAATATGAATTTAGTGTAGGCTATTTGGTGTGTTTAGAGCTTGTGATAATTTTATTAGCCCCTAATTATGTGTTTTTAGGGCTTGGATATTTTATTTAAAAATCTAGTCCTGAGTCTCTGAAAAACAATTCACTTCTTGAAATTTTATAAAATTCCAGAAAAATCATCTCATGTTGGTTCTTCAATCAAATTTAGTATTTTGAGTCCTCTTTCCAATGGAATTTATTTGGGTGAAAATCATTGGGTAGATTGAGAGGAAAGCTAGTTTTCCCAAAGGGTAACAAATCTGGACATGTTTTTGAATATAGCTTGTTGATGAATTTCTGGAGCTGCTGTGCAAATTCTGAGAACTGGGATTTAAACTAGATAGGTTAATTATTATTTTTGTGCAATTTCAGCCCCTAATTTGACCTAGAAGTATTTTTCCCAAAGCATTCTTGTTAGCCCTGTAGAACTGAACAGTGCCGAAAATGGTGTTTTATTGTGTTATTTGTCTCTAAGTGTTTCAAAGCCTGCCTAATGTTATTTGCTTGCCTTACCATACCTATGTATAACTATCATGGGCTATATTTCCTCTCTTATGTTTGTCTCATGCTCTTTTATATTACCGAATTACCGAATGTGACTAACTTACTTGGCAAAAGATCTAATAAATGGGAAATGGAAATGGGTTGGTAATGGGTGACGTTCACCCTTGTGCTTCAGAATGATTTACGTAATATACATGTGAATGGGATTAATACCAAATGAGTTAAGCCTTGTGCAAGTAGTCTAAGCAAGCCCCTAGGTTGACACGGATGTGTTCAGACTATGTGGTGGTTTCAGGGTGTAAGCGAGCCCTTTGGTATGGTATGTGCAGGGTGTAAGTGAGCCCACTTGTTTGGCCATCCCTTTTGAGGTCCATCAATGCCACTGACAGGTACATAACCGCAGGGTGGGCATAGGTGATAAGGTCTGCAAAGTAGCAAAAGGGGGAGTTCTGAATAGTCCGGTGTTCAATCCTTGTGGTTGGGTAGAAGGATCTCTTTGGGGGATTCTAGATGTCTAGTCTAACTACTAATTCATAGAATGTATGTTATGTTACCTGATTTGCTATGTATATGGTTGACTAGTTGATAGAATATATGGGGGTGTGTGTGTGTGTTTTTACTGGGCATTCCAAGATCATGGCGTGTCATGCTAGGTGAGGAAGCAGTTTACGATGGTGAAAGTTATCCCGAAGGCAACCAAGATAAAATGTTGGAGCCGTGGTTCACTTGAAGACTTAGATTAGTAGTTTTTTTTTTTTACTTTGACTTTTGGCATGTCAGTGTTTGTAATCCTATTGCGGAACACAAATGAATTAAATATGGTATTAACTTTGCTTATATGTGTATATTAAGATGTTTGGTTATCTATCCTGTTTGAGTTGTATTATGTACTCTGTTTTGTTTTTGGTCATGAATTCTGGGGCATTACAAGTTGGTATCAGAGCCATAGGTTCAACCCTTAACCCACGCGTATCGAGTGGTGATTTGAGATATCCTTGTCTCCTACGTTATTATATTCTATTAACATTATACTATATCATATTAAAGGTGGACTAAAAATTTTTTTTACCTACCGTAGGATGGATTCTACGTCGGAAAGCATTGATGACTGGGGAGTTTTTCGTTTCCAGAATAGACGGGCAGTAGCTGTCAGTCCACAAAGACTTAACCGACGATGTCAATTAGAAGTGGAGCGCGTGATAAAGAAAGCTATTCGGAAAATAGAGGAAGACTTTTCATACTACACCACGCAAGCAAGACGGGCGTTGGTACGCTGACACCTCCAGTGCAAATATCAGGAGCTTAGGTTCACTCTACAGATAGAGCAGAATGGTCAAACTTTTGCCGAGCTTAGGCAAGAGGTATTTGCTGAGGATCCGCATCCGGTGATGCGTTGCGTTGGACCCTAGAGTCGTGGCTCTCATCATCCTGAGTTAGAGGTTCCTTTTGTCTCAGTGCTTCCCGGAGCTTCCCCTGCATTCCCTATAGAAGTGTCATCAGAGTACTCCCCTACACCAGCTCAGCAGTTTCCAGCCTCCTCGGCATATGCTCCTTTACCACCTGAGGACCCGGACGAGGATCTCGAAGAAAACCCAAAGGAATCGTTTGACTTAGGGCTGTAATAGTTGTGGGACAAACCTTTTTGTGTACTTTTGTAAATATTGTTGTGTTGGTTGAAGCGTGTTTTGTTTTGGTGTATACACGCTACACGCTAACCTAAATAGTGTTACCTTTTTGTAAGAAGTTGTTATATATATATATAAATATCTAGTTGGCTATTCCAGTGTATTGTATGTTATTTTATTTTATTTTGCTTGCGTTAATTGCATTGTCCATTTAGCAAAATTACACCTCATACCACATTAAATTAGTCTATTTATTGAACACCTCTTCGCCTTCACAACAACCTTAAGCTTATATTACCCACAAACTTGGCAGATTGCGGACAATATGGAAGCAAACGATCAAGTAAGACGCCGACGCGGACGTCCAACTCGCAATCAAGGTGTTAATCGCAGTGGACCTATACCTGCTAAGGATTTACCAAGACCAGCCGGAAACCAGATTCTTGAAGAGTTAGGAAGGCTTAGAAGAACGCAACCAAACGAGCAGATATATTTGTTCTGGTAGTGCTAGTTATGCCTACTTGCAGACACCAACCTAAGGATTACCTAAGTCGTATTTACCGCCCCATTGTATTAAATTGTAAATTTTTAAATTGTTGAGATTTCTAGTTATCATTGAGTACGGTGGTTTTCAAAAGATGTAAATGAAATCTTCTTTTAAAAGGCATAACATGGCATGTGCATTTCATATTGGAAATATTGCATAAATGTATATACTTTGTTAAGAATTCTCTACTGGGCTTCCTATGGGATTTTGGTGTAGGAAAAGATGTGGTGATCCCACCGAATTAAGGGCGTGGACGTATTTTGTGGAGAGCAAATGACTCTTATTTTGTCGTGATTCATTTTGCTAGCCAAGGGCTATAAATGTATAGGTTCATGAAACCATTTTTGTGTAACCGGGCTTAAGCCTTGGAATTTGTAAGCCCTTGAGGGCAATTTATTTACTTTTGAATTTGATGTTCTACATGCTATAGATTCATGTATGTGATATCAATGAATATATAATTCACATGTGGGACTATTTTGTACAAACCTTATTGATCAATGATGTAGAGGTTGAGGAATTGCATCCTTTCTTATTATGAACGTTGATTCTTTTTCTTTGATGGGGAAGTTTTAGGCCTAGATTGTGTGGTCATTAGTGATTTGGATCCAACAACGAGATCCAAGCCAATTCTATATATATGTAGATGATTAAATATACAAGCTAGCTATTATTTCTAGGACCCACGTAAGATATGATCCAATATTTTCATTAATATCTATAGTTTGTCATTTTTTTTTCTTTTTTTTAATAATGTTATATACTAATTAATATACTAACTAATATATTAACAGATGATGTAACAAAATTTAAAAATTTTGGGTATTTGTAATTTGTATAATAGGTGGGGTCAGTAATAATAGCATAATACTAGTTGGTACACTAGTATGTACATTAATTGGTGCATGTAACAACACAATTTTTTTTTTTTTTTTTTTTTTTTGAGGGGGTGCTGACATGGTGTTCAAATATGGAATACTACTAATTCTTTATATATAATTTTTCTCTAACATATATCAAGTAATTATCACATATGTTATGTGATTGCAATAATCTCAAATTATCATATTAATATTATCAGTCGATTTTTGCATTTTCTTCAATGCCATATCTAACAAAACCATTGTAAGTTTGAAATAGATCAAATATATTTAAAATAAATAAAATAAAAGTTAAATTTCAATTTGTTTAACATTTTGGAGATATATATTACTGTTATGATTAAAGACACTTAGAAAATGATCTACAAGCAATCACACACACAAATGAGACACAAATATTTACGTGATTCGGCCTAATGCTTACGTCCATGGGAGAAAGAGAGAAAGCTTCACTACAAACAAAAACAAATACAAAACAGAGAAAGAGGAGTCTCACTCTCTCAACTCAACTCAACTCGTAGATCATACACTTCTCACAACTCTCTCTTTTCTTCTCCTTCTGATTGCTCTATCAACTTGGCTCGCATCTCTACCTATTTATACACAAACGGGAAAGCTTGCCTACTAACAACCAACCACCAAAAATAAATGGTAAACCATCAATACAGCCACCCTACAATGGGATAGCTCGGCTGAATGTCTCCACAAAATCTCTAGCCCAAAATCTTGCAGTAGCTACATTTGACTTCCATGGCCTACTTCACATGGTGTGGAATGCTCAACAATTCTCCCCTTCTACACCTATGAGGAGTAAGATCCTTACTGGAAGTTCATCCTAGCAATGTCCCTGCATACTTCGAGTTTTTCTTTCAAGACCACCTTTGTAAGTATGTTGGTTGGATTCTTAGAGCATCCCCAATAGTGTTTGTTAAAATAGCATTGCCATTGCTATAATTTGGCAATGAATAGTGTTATTTTGACAAATTATAGCAATGGTGCTCCAATGGTCACATGCTATTTTGGCAAATCTTAACCAACTTTCCCTCAAAGTTTGTGAGTGTTGTTTGAATATAGATTTTTTTTGTATTTTTTGTTTTTTGTGACTTTTTTTAACTGTTTCTAAAAAAAATTATATATTTACATTATTCCTGACTAGACAAATATAAAAAATGAAAAAAAAAATTGAATTTTTTATTTTTATAATTCACCCCACCAAAAAAAATACCACTATAAAAAAAAATAAAAAATAAAAAACAAATTGAAGATTATAACTGTTATTTGTTCTTAATTTATTTGTTTATTTATTTTTGAGGCAAACAAAGCACAATGACTCTTTTCATTTTCAAGACAGAATCATCACCGTCCATTACCCTAAACCAACGATTGAGATGAATTCTCTAGAATCATCCAACCCATTTCAAGACAACACACCATTCTCATCTTTATTTCATTAAAGAAAGAAGTAGGCTGAGCATCTCTCTCTCTCTCTCTCTCTCTCTCTCTCTCTCTCTCACACACACACACACACACTCACTCAAGACAACACAATCTTCTGGAATCATCTTTATCTTCATTCGGCTAGAATCTCAAGACAACACAATCTCCACCCTCTCTCTCTCTCTCTCTCTCTCTCTCTCCATGTTCATCCATATCTCTATCTTCATCAAACCCATTCACCCTCTTTCACTTTCTTCAGATCTCATCTCGCCATTATCAAATCCATTTCTCTATTACCATTTTCTTGGAGACCCATCAATCCGATTTCCCCTTTCTCTGATATGTGTCTGTTTTAGGCCAAATCAGGTGAAAAAATACAACAGACCCACAAATCTTTTATGAGATTTTCAAATATTGAAACTCAATGCAAAACCCATAAATTGGTTGAGATGAAGAACAAGTTCATCAATCATGCTGGAATCCAGGTATTTATCTTCTAAATTCGAACTAGATTGCTTCAAAAAAATTATATAAATTTGTGAAATTTGGGTTGACTGATAATTCTAAAATTTGTTATTGACTAATTTTTCGAAATATTTGTGAAATTTGTGAAACAAATTCTTGACTGATCATTCTGAAATTTGTGAAATTTGTTTTTGGAAAATGCAGAAATTGGTGAAATTTATTTTGAGAAAAAAAAATTGAAGGAACAGATGCTATAATAAATAAATGAATTATGTTTGACAAAAAAATATTAGTTAATTTCGTTTAAAAAAAAACTTCAAACATTTTGGGATGTTTTTCTGGGAGAGGATGAACCGAGCTTTGGAGCCAAAATCAGTTATTTTTGATGATGTGGCATGTTTGGCAAATGCCATTTCTGTCGTCAAATTTGACAACAAAAATGGCATCTCCTATGTTTAGCAGGAGGAATAGCAGGCCATTGGAGACCCCCCTTTTTTTTTGGGCAAACTACCAATAGGTCCTACTTTGGAGACTTATTACCCAATAGGTCCTACTTTGGAGACTTATTACCCATTAAGTCCTATTGATAAATTTATTAAGTGATAAAGATAAATTTATCAGTCTTTTATTTTTATGAATAAATTTATAGTGATAAATTTATCAGTCTCTTTGTTTTTATGAATAAATTTTTAGTGATAAATTTATCACTCTCTTATTTTTATAGTGTTAAATTTATTAGTTAGGACCTGTAGGTAAATAAGTCTAGTTAATAGGACTAATTGGTAAGTACCCCTTTTTTTTTCACTCTTGCCAAATTATAGCTTTGGCAGCTCCTTTGGCAATACCATTAGAGATGCTTTTATCTGTGTGAATCTTAACCAGTTCCAATAACTGCTTCTCCATTACTTCGCGTATCCAATAATACCGAACATCAATGTGTTTCGTACAAAAATGGAACATAGAATTCTTGCTCAGGTCTATAGCACTCTGGCTATCATAATGTACCGTGAACTTTTCTTGCTTTTGTCCCAATTCTTGGAGAAACCGTGTCAACCACAACATCTCTTTTCCAGCTTCCACTACGGCAATATACTCTGCCTCGGTTGTAGATAAAGCAACACACTTTTGTAGCTTAGACTGCCAAGACACAGCTCTCCCTGCAAAAGTGAACATAAATCCTGATGTAGATTTCTTACTATCAAGATCGTTTGCCATATCTGAATCAGTATATCCTTCTAAGACTGGTTTTGCTCCTCTAAAGCACAGACACATTTTAAATGCACCCTTAAGGTACCTCAGAATACACTTGACTACTTCCCAATGCTCTTTTCCAAGATTGGAAAGAAATCTGCTCACAACTCCAATAGCATAAGCAATATCTAGTTAGGTGGACACCATTGCATACATCAAACTCCCTACAACACATGAGTAGTGTTATCCCAGGTAGGCAACCCAAGAGGGGGGGTTAATTGGGTTATTAAAAATTTTACAATATTAAAATTAACACAATATTCAGAATTTTAACAAACAAAAAAAAATAAAATAATAATTATCAATATAAAAGTAAAAGAAATAGGGAGAGAAAATCAAATACTGAGATTTATAGTGGTTCGGCATGCCAGGCCTACGTCCACTCCCCAAGGAACCTCCTTGAGAATTTCTTTACTATCAATTGAATAAATACACCACCAAGCTTGTGGATTTGGCACAGGACTTACTCTTATCTATTGAGTCTCACTCAACAATAAATGCCTTACCATTACAAAATCTCTCACAAAAATAATGAATAAAAATAAGTGGTACTTAAACCCTCTTTTACAATAATTCTCTCACAAAGAGTAGATATGAAAATGTAAGAACAAAGGCTACATTTAGATCTGAAAGTAAAAGAGCAGAATACAATATACTCAAGATTTTAGAGCACATAGAAATTTTTCTCTTCAAGTTCTTGATTTTTGTCCACACACAACACTTCTATTTATATACAAAAATATACCCGTTGGAGGTAAGACGCTCCTTGCTGACGTCATGAATGACATGGGCACTTTTCTTTTGTCAAACTATAAATTTTCTTTGTTCACTTTTTCTTTTTCTTTTTGTAAGCAAATTCAAAGCATTTTGCAACTTTTTTTCTTTTTCACTCTACAGGCAAAACATGTTCAAAGATTTATAATGAAAAATTACATAAGTCTTCTCTTGTAATCATTACATTATATTATATTACTTTCAAGACTTTGACTATATATATAATATTTATAACTTTGAATTTAAACAAGCAAGATATTAAATTATTTGCTCCATCTTTTTCTTCTTTTTTTATTATAATAAATTATATATATATATATGACATGATATAATCAATTGTGTAAAAAATCTAATTGCTCACGTAATGTATTCTATTTATATTATATGCATTATATATAATATGCTAAACAAATATTTGCATACATGGTAAAAAAATCTCTTTAAGTAATATTTATGATAGATCTGAACATATATACCCTTTTTAAATTTCTGTATATGTTGTAAAGATTTTAAATTAAATATAACCTTCCACTTCATATCAATTTTGTCAAAAAAAGACAACCCATCAATACCAAATTTGTCAAAATAATACAACCAATCAATTTGTCAAAAGATGAATAATGATCAGCCTATCCTTTTTCTTTTTTTCTGTTTTTAAAAAAAAAATTGAATAGTAAAGTTTTCAAAATATTTTCATTTAAATAATATTTAACAAATGTACCATACAAATTTTAAACAGATATTATTTTGTGTCAAATAATACGTCTATTAAAAAATCCAAATTTTGCAAATAATATTTTAGACATCATCAAAATTAAACAATATGATTAACAATCTCCCCATTTTTTATGATGACAATATTTGTATGGATTTGACACAAAATAAAAATCAACAAGTTATTTGATAATTTTGCAACATAAAATATTTAAAGCACATGCATGCACAACAATTCAAAGTCATATATTTTTTCTCTCTTTTTGACATCATCAAAATAAAATATGGAGATAGGAAACAGACACATTTGGTAAAATATTCTGAGATGCCAAAAATATAATAATGGTCCATTGGTCTTGTCGAAATCATTGTGGGGATTTTGGAGCATCTTGAGCGCACAAAATGTTGACAAACAAAAGATCTGAGCAGATATGCATCGAGGATTGGATCGATGGAGTGTATAAAAAGTGACAAGGATTGTAGACAAAGAGACAAAAATATCAAGTGTTGGAGAGAAAAATTTGTTTTAGTTTCTTGTGTAATTATGTCATTCCTTACCTTAGCCATCAATGGTTCGGACTTGCATGAGGTGCCTGTAATGCAGACAAATGAGAGGTTACCAGTGGTGCAAGCATATGCTATTCCTGTAAATGAGAATCCTAGGGTTATTGGTAATCGAAATGATATCGATGCTATTAATAACACTATGGCTCTTAGTACACAGGCAATGACTGCAATGTCCAATATGGCGTAACGATTACAAGCAAGAGTACAAGAAAATCAGCAATGGAGAGATGAGGTGTGCTTGTTAAAACAACAATTGGTTAATATGTATAAGGAGAAGAAAGAGCTAAAAAGGAAAAATGCAAAGTTGGAGAATGCGGTGCAATATTATGCAACGGTTATAATGCCAACACTCACAGAAGTCGAAAATAGAGAGAAGCATGTAAAAGAGGCTCATGAAAAATTGTTGAGAGAAGTGAAACAGAAAAAATCCATGAAGCCTTTTGAAAACTTATATGTAATCGAGTCAAATTTTCTTCTTCTGAAATAAAATTGCAAGCATTTCTCCTTCCCTTTTTTTTTTTTATCTTTTTTATTTATTTATATACATTCCGTCGTAAAAAAAAATTTGGTGGTGCAAATAAGAAGTAGTGCAAAAAAAATATGTATATACTCCTCCTAAAATTATGCACAAAATATACACACGCCCCCTTTTATTTATTTATTTATTTACTATTATTATTATTATTATTATTATTATTATTATATAATTGTGATTCTCAAAATATATGAATCTCCCCCTAAATTAATACACTAAAAATTACGTAAATTTGAAGAAACAAATTACCAATCTAAAATACCAACGGCCATTAAGATCCGGTCATAAACAACTACACCAAGTGCACTCGCATAAAAGGAGAAAATAAAAACAAAAACAATTTCTTCAGACAAGGTAGAAGCAACCATTATTAAATCCAAGAGAGTTTTGAGCACATACAACAAGTAAAAAAATATAACACAGTGCAAAAAGAATTTTAACATATTGATCGGTGATGACCTTGATGATCGGAGGAAATAGAGAAGATCGTGTAGATCGGTGACGAATTTTTGTAGATCGACAATGGATCTTGATGGATCAGTCACGGATCTTGATAGATCAGTCACGAAACTTGATGGATCGGTGATGAAACTTGATGAATTGGTAAAGATGGTAATGCATATTTTGGGTAGAGAAGTGATGAAACTCGGTAAATTTGTGAGGGATTTGGGTGGATGATAGATGATGTTGTGAATGATGGCGCTGGTTATAGACGATGGTGAGAATGAAGATGGAGTCGGCTAAGGATGAGAGGAAGAAAGGGAGAGTGACAAAGCGAGAGAAAGAGAAAACAGAGAGTGAGAGAGAGAGCGGGTACAAGAGAAACAGAGTGGGTAAGAGAGAGAGAGAGAGAGCGAATATATATGTATATAATTTATTTTTATTTTTATTTTTATTTATAATTATTATTAGAAATATTTTATTTAATTATTTATTTATAAAAAAAAATTATTTTTAATATAAACATTATATTGGAGTATTCATCCTACCAAGTTCTATTCTAATATAACAAAATTGTTCTTCATTTAGAGGCTTGGTAAATATGTCAGCTAATTGACGATTTGTAGGCACAAATTCGAGTTCAATGTCACATTTAAGTACATGATCTCTTAGAAAATAATGCCTTATTTCAGTGTGTTTAGTGCGTGAGAGCTAAATAGGATTTTTTGAAAGGTTAATGGCACTTGTGTTGTCACATTTTATAGGAATATGATCATAGTGGAGTCCAAAATCTTGAAGTTGTTGTTTCATCCAAAGCAATTGTGCACAACACCCAGTGGCGACAATGTATTATGCTTCAGCAGTTGACAGAGCCACTGAGTTTTGTTTTTTGCAAAACCAAGAAGTGAGTGAGTGTCCAAGAAAATGACAAGTGCCACTAGTGCTTTTTCGGTCAAGTCTACATCTCGCAAAGTCGGCATCTGAGTAACCAAAAAGTTCAAAGGTGGTTCCCTTAGGATACCATAATCCCAAATTTAGAGTTCCAACAAGATATCTGAAAATTCGTTTGACTGCGGTGATGTGTGACTCTTTCGGTGCGAATTGAAAATGTGCACACATACAAACACTAAACATTATATCGGGTCTACTTGCAGTAAGATAGAGTAGGGAACCAATCATACCTCGATATTTCTTTTCATCTACAGGTTTACCTTGCTCATCTTTGTCGATTTTTATTGATGTGCTCATTAGAGTTGCTGCAGGCTTTGATGATTCCATTTCAAACCTTTTGAGTAAATCCTTGATATATTTCGTTTGATTTAAATGGATCCCATCATTAGTTTGTTTAATTTGTAGACCAAGGAAGTAATTTAACTCCCCCATCATACTCATTTCAAATTCATCCTGCATATCTTTAGCAAACTCTTTGCACAAACTTTCATTAGTAGCACCAAAAATGATATCATCAACATAAATTTGAACAATTAGCATATCTTCCTTTTTGATTTTTATAAAAAGTGTTGTATCAATTTTTCCTCTAGAAAAACCTTTGTCAAGTAGAAAATTACTCAATCTTTCATACCATACTCTAGGAGCTTATTTCAAGCCATATAAAGCTTTTGAGAGTTTGAAAACATGATCCGGGTAGTTATGACTTTCAAAACCGGGGGGTTGTTCAACATAAACTTCCTCCGAAATGTACCCATTCAAGAAAGTACTTTTAACATCCATTTGATACAATTTGAAATCTTTAAAACATGCAAAAGCAAGTAACATTCTAATAGCTTCAAGTCTAGCAACCGGTGCAAAAGTTTCATCAAAATCAATGTCTTCTTCTTGATTATAACCTTGGGCTACCAACCTAGCTTTATTTCTAGTAACAACTCTGGATTCATCCATTTTATTTCGAAAAACCTATTTTGTACCAATAACAGGATGATCCTTAGGTCGAGGAGTCAAAAACCAAACTTCATTCCTTTCAAATTAATTTAATTCTTCTTGCATTACTAAAATCCAGTTTTCATCATTTTCAGCTTCTAAAAACAATTTTGGTTCAATTTGTGAAACAAACGCTAAGTTACCACAAACATTTCTAATAGAGGAACGAGTTTTTATACCTTCTACTGCATCACCTATGATGAGGTCTTTGGGGTGGTCATGAGCATACTTCCATTCTTTTGGTAGATTTGAGCCGCTTTTTGGAAGAGCATATATTTTTTGAAGTTTTTCCATTGTCATTTCTTCTTCATGTTCGCGTAATGGATTTTCTTCATTTTTTTTTATGTAAATGCTCTCCATGCTTGGTTGATTTTCTACAATATCATTACTTACAAGATTCTTGGAATTAATGTTGTTAGATTCATCAAAAACAACATGCACAGATTCTTCAACAAGTAGAGTTCTTTTATTGAATACTCTATAAGCTTTACTGGAGATTAAATAACCAAGAAATATAGTTTCATCCGATTTAGCATCAAATTTTCCTAAGTTATCTTTATTATTATTCAATACAAAGCATTTACAACCAAAAGCACGCAAGTGACTAATGTTAGGTTTTCTACCTTTCCAAATTTCATAAAGGGTTTTCTTAAGAATAGGTCTAATCATGACACGGTTTACAACATAACATGCAGTGTGTAGACACCCCATTTTTGACCGCCCTCAAGACTTGGGCATTACTGATGGTTTGCTCGGTGTTGAAAGATGTGCAGGGCACAGGTTCAGTTCCTTCGGCAAGGAGAGAGGCAAACCCTTCAAAACACTTTGTTTAGGGGTTTGGAGTTGAAGAAAAGAGGAGAGAAGGGGAGAAAACTGGTCTGGGAGAAGTTCGGCATGAATCCGGGTAGGAGAGAATCGAGCAGCCCTCACTGAATCGGGTTTATTCAATTGCACACTTGGAATTTACCTATGAGGCCACTATCGTTGGAAAGAAGACTTCCGGGGCTTCACTTTGTACTCAAGAATCTCCCAAAGCCAAGTCCGGGTGGAGGAGATATGATTGGTTGAAGCTGGGCATCATCCCGGTTGGTTCGAGTCTGCGCGGCTTCACGGAAAAGGGCATAACTTTTTGTACAGGAGGAATTTTGATGCAAGGTTTGCGCCATTGGAAAGCTAACTTCCGGGGCTTCGATTTGCATACCCACCGGCCATATTTTGACCAAGGAATCATCCATCGGCACTCTATTTAGCCGACCGGCACTTTATTTTGACCAATGATCGAATCTTCTGGCCGGTTTGACCCCTTTGCACCCCCCAAGCTTGGTGCATGCCAGCTGTGCCAGCTGGGATGCACAGAACTCGACCCACGTGCATACATGTGCCAATTTTGCACCCTTTAACCACCTTTGGCCTCCTTCTTTGCACCCTTTGCTCAAGGCTTCTTGGGGAAGCCTTGACCCCTTGTCTTGGCTTCCTCAAGAAGCCTTACCAGCTGTCCAAACTTCTAGAGTAAGCCTTGGCCCCCCTTGACCCTTTTTGAATGACTTAGCCACTAAGTCTTGGCTTTACTTTGCTTATATAAGGAGGCCCTCCCCTCCTTTGATGAGGGTTGAAAATTTCTAAGCAAAAAACCAGAGAATAGATATATATATCTAACATATATATCTACAACCATATATCTCTCTCATCCAACCTCCAAACTCCATAGTTCTTGGGCCATTCCTTCACCAACCTATAGCACAACACCTCCAACATCCATTCCAGCGACTTGGGGCTGTTCTTCAGAGCTTTGGAGCACCTAAACTTGGTCCAAGAGGTGCTGGTTTGCTGGTCTTCAAGGGTAAGGCTTCATCTTCCCCTTTCTAGCCTTTTCTTGCTTCACATCTAAGCCTTGCTTGCAAGCACTTTTGGGCTCCGACCTAAACTTCAAATAGTCTTATTTTGGGGTCCTCTTTATGTTTGATTGAGGACCCCTTGCTGTTTGGTGATTGCATCTAGCACCTATCTCTTTACCCCCTTGTATGCCATGATTCTTACATAGTATATTTAGATGGTGTATAATCTGTTTTTGAGCATGTAATAAACTGTAAGTAGGCTCATTTTGAGCCCTTCTTCAACATTGAAGAAGGGCTCAACCATGTTTGGTAACTCTATCATGCACTTGCTTTGTAATCTCTTCTATTTACCGTAAGTTTGCATGCTTTGTTAGCCTATCTTGCTTTTGTTTTTGTGGATGGTCATAAACTGGAAATGTGCTTGTTTTTCCATGTATAAGATCTGTTTCTAGTTGTTTAGGCCATCCTTGACATGCCTTATATAGTCACCTTGCATTTTGGCTTGCTAGCCTTAGGTGTGTGAGCGTGTAGCATGCACTACTTGTCTAGTTTACTTGGTTTGGCACCTTTTATAACATGATTTCAGAGCCTTATAATGCATGCTAGTTGTTCATGTTTAGCTTCCTTTAAGTGTGCTTAAAGCTTGCTTCATCATGCCTAAGTATTGGTACCTTTGCATGTGTATGTGTGCATGTATGCTTAGCCCTCATACTAGGCATTTTGGCTACTGATTTTTGGGCCTTTTAGAGTTGCCTAATTCATGTATAAGTCCATCCCCCATTGGTTTGCATGTTTGCTTGTATGCCTTGCATAAGTGCATTACATTGTTCACTTTGCATGATAGATAACATGCTTAGGGTTGCATCACATTCGCATGCATGTTAGGCCTCTTGAAGTGAAGTATGATAGAGGTTTGGCACCCTTGTTTGCTTGATTGCATTGCATGCATTTGAAATTAAAATTGCACTCTCGGTTCTTTGGGCCATCATGCATAGAAATGCGTGATTGGTGGTCCGAGAACCGAGGCACATCCCCCTTTGAGTCAAAAATATGATAAGGATTGTATTCGGTGCATACATGCTTTGAATCACATTGCCATGCATTTTGTTGCCCTCTGCTGCTGTGAGTTACAGGTTTTGCAGGCATTTTGTGCCGACCGGCACTGTTTAGTGCCGACCGGCAGTGAATTGGAAGCCGATAGCTTCACTCAGTGCCGGTGGCCACATTCTTCAGCCGGTGGTGTTTTATCCCAGCCGGTGGTACTCCCCAGTGCCCTGAGAGGCACTCTTGGGACTTTGGCACTTTTCAGAGGAGGATAGCAGGGAAAACAGAGGCACACTTGCATGACAGTGCGATTCCGAGCCAATTCCGAGCGCGCGCTGCATTTGGGCCCTCCTCCCGAGGCATTTACTGTTTTAATTAGATTAATTATTTGTCTAATTAATTTAGTGAATTTGTAATAATTAATTAGCTTGCGTAGTTAATTATTTGTATTATTATTTTGGTCCCTCCGTGCGAGGGCGAATTGTAATAAGTGTGGGTGCGTGGGCATGTCTGTCTTCCAATCCCCATTTCTTTCTATCCCTTTTATTTACCTGCTTACGATGGTAGATTAGGGCACGTCTATTTTAGCATACCTTATGCAATGCATGCGTGCATCCATGCATTTGTTTACATACACCGGGCTCGGTACATCATACAAACTGCATCGTACTTTCAATTCCAAATTGAATGCGTGATAGTTGTTGCATTTCATGTGCCATGCTTAGGATAGCCGAGCCTGTCTAGATTACATTCCGTATGCGATGCATTAGCCACTTAACATGAACTAGGTCATGCATGTTTGCTAACCGGGTTATTATTTTTGGCACGGAGTACGATGTAAGTTTTTATGCTTTAGCACTTCGCATGCGTGTGAATGTTAACATGACAGTATGCTTGCCATGCGGCTAAGTGCTTATGTGATAAACTGCTTGAATGCCCGTGGGTGGAGGTTGGATTGCGTGAGTTGGAACAACTCATTGAAATCCGTATTTTAGCCTACTTTCGAGTAGCAAAAACCAACACGTTTTTCGAGACAAAACGGATATGCAGTGTTTATTTCCAAATTAGGCAATCCAGTCTATACTTGTTTGCTGTGCGCATAACATAGTAATTCTAGGTTAATAATTGGGATAAGAGCATGTAAAGTTTTCAAAAACGGATATCATGGTTAGTAGAGGCCGGTCTTCGGACCGGGCGAAAGGGGGTGCTCATAGCTGACCTTCCCCGATCGTACCCAAGCTCCCGAGCCAAGATCACTTTGGTGATGACGGACACGTGGCCTTCGGCACCGAGTCAGGGTTTCCTAAATTTCCCATTTTAAAAATATTTAGGTGGCGACTCTGTAATCTGGCAAAGCAGTCCATGTTTGGCACTACTTTTTCAAAAATCTGTTTTTCTTCAAAACGATTTGCCGGATTTGGACTCTTTGGTTCAGATTTAGAACCGCGACACAAATCGAGTCCGAACTGTAGCCGAGGTCCCCCGCGGACGTGCTACACAGTGTTAACAGCTTCCGCCCAAAAATATTTGGGCAAATTATTTTCACAAAGCATAGTACGGGCCATTTCTTCAAGAGTTCTATTTTTTTCTTTCAACTACTCAATTTTGTTAAGGAGTTCTAGGAGCAGAAAAATTATGATCAATTCCAAACTCATCACAAAACATAATAAAATCATTATTTTCAAATTCTCTACCATGATCACTTCTAATACTACAAATCACTACAACAAAAAAGGCCTTTGGTGACTGACTAATTTTGTCTCCAAACATCAAAATTTCGTCACTAAAGTGATCTGTGACGAAAAAAATTTGTCACCACGTTCGTGGCCTATACGTCGTCACAAAAAGTACCTGGTGTCGAAAAACAGTTTCATCGCCTATTTTTCATTTTTGGCGACGAAATGTTTCGTCTCCAAATGTTGAATTTTTCATCCTCTAAAATACCAATTTCGTCACCAAAACTAAATAATATTTTATTGTAATTGTTTTTTGCGACGAAATATTTCATCACCAAATATATTTTAGTGACGAAAGTTTTCCTCACCAATGATATGGATTAAGGTGACAAAAAAATTCATCACTAAAATGAGCAAAAAAAGAAAATTATTCAATGACAAAAAACATTTTGTCACTAAATATTTCAATTTAGCGACGAAATATTTAGCAAATGTGACAAAATTATTCGTTATGTTTTTTGAAAACTAATAGCGACATTTTTTTATTTCGTCACTAATAAAAATTAAAAATTTTGAAAATGGGGGTACTATTTTCTTCCGAAATTTTTTCTTTTCGGTAATAATTCCCTGCGCATTTCAATAACCTGTTCAATAAAATATCTATTACAAATCAATACAAAAATCTGTTCATTTTCATAAACATCACAATCGAATTTTAGCACTATTCACAAAAATACAATATGAACTGCATGCGAATTATAAACACGTCTCCTAATATCCACAAAAAAACGTCTACTAATATCCACAAAAATATAATATTAACCGTATGTAGATTACCAAACACATCTCCTAATATCCAACAAAAAACATGTCTACTAATATCAACAAAAATAAAATATCAAGGGCGGATTACCAAACATGCCCCGTAATACCAACAAAAATATAAAATTTACAACACAACCAAAATACATGTAAGGTAATATGAACAAAAACACAAAATGAGCTACCATCTGCCCTCCAAATTACCAAACACGTCCATATCAAATCTCGAATCTGCAAAAAAATGAAACATAAAAAAAAAGAAAAATGCCAGTTAAACAATTATTATCTTATACATAACATATACAATTTAACATGCATTTTTGGACTTAGTTTTCAAACCGGGAGTCTTGTGCTAGTTCCGTAAGTTTCTACAACTCACATTGGTCCATCCCAAGATGTTTGAGGTGTTTCCCGGGCCGTCTCATGGCTGTTGCACGATTTTGGCCCCCGAAGGCCTATTTTCAAGCTTAAGTGTGAAAAAGTGCATTTTTTGACTTAGTTTTCAAACCGGGAGTCCCGTGCTAGTTCCATTAGTTTCCAAAACTCACATTTGTCCATCCCGAGGTGTTTGAGGTGTTTCCCGGGCTATCTCGTGGCTGTTGCACGATTTTGGCCCCCGAAGGCCTATTTTTGAAGCTTAAGTGTGAAAAAGTACATTTTTGGACTTAGTTTTCAAACCGGGAGTCCCGTGCTAGTTCCGTAAGTTTCCACAACTCACATTTGTCCATCCCGAGGTGTTTGAGGTGTTTCCCAGGCCATCTCATGGTTGTTGCACGATTTTGGCCCCCGAAGGCCTATTTTTGAAGCTTAAGTGTGAAAAAGTGCATTTTTGGACTTAGTTTTCAAACCGGGAGTCCCGTGCTAGTTCCGTAAGTTTCCACAACTCACATTGGTCCATCTCGAGGTGTTTGAGGTGTTTCCCAGGCCGTCTCGTGGCTGTTGCATGATTTTGGCCCCCGAATGCCTATTTTCAAGCTTAAGTGTGAAAAAATGCATTTTTGGACTTAGTTTTCAAACTGGGAGTCCCGTGCTAATTCCGTAAGTTTCCACAACTCACATTGGTCCATCCCGAGGTGTTTAAGGTGTTTCCCAGGCCGTCTCGTGGCTGTTGCACGATTTTGGCCCCCGAAGGCCTATTTTCAAGCTTAAGTGTGGAAATGTGCATTTTTGGACTTAGTTTTCAAATCGGGAGTCCCGTGCTAATTCCGTAAGTTTCCACAACTCACATTGGTCCCTCCTGAGGTTTTTGAGGTGTTCCCCTTCCACGATTGATCTTGTATCTAGATGTCTTACAAGTCGGACATTTATCTAGTGTTGCATTCTCCTTCCAAAATAATACACAATCATTTATGCAAGCATGAATGAGCTCATATGATAAGCCCAAGTCACGTAGTATTTTCTTAGCTTCATAAGTTGACTTTGGAACCAAATTTTATTTCGGTAAAAGTTTACTTAAAAACTCTAGCATCATATCAACTGACTTATTGCTCCAATGATTTGTTACCTTCATATTAAGCACCTCAATCACAAACTTCAACAAAGTATAATTTGTACAATTTGGGAACAACTCACGCTTGGCATCAGTCAACAATTGATCAAAAGTTCTCACTTCCTCCCCTTGGGTTGTATCAGTCGATTCCCCTCTTATTTGATCTTCCACTAAGGCTTCAATACCACCTACAATTTCATCACCATCAAGTCGCATCTCATCATCATGGTAAGCCTTGTTTGAAACACGGGGTTCCCCGTGCTGGTGCCATACAGTGTAAGTTTGCATAATCCCATATTGGAGCAAATGAATTTCCACATTTTGAAGATTTTGTCTACAAACATTCACACACTTTATACATGGGCACAACAGAATACCATTCTAGTCTATAAGCCCCATTGCAAATTGAAGAAATAACTTGACCCCATCATTATATGGTTTACTCATCCTTCCATTAGCCGTCCTACCTAGGGCAATCCAATTTTTATCCATGTCTGATCACAAATGAAAGATTAGGAACAATATAGTATAATGTAGACTTGTGTATTTATGAACTAATTAAATTGAAAAATTCAATAACAACTTCACCAAATATATGTCCAGATCTTTAATGAAGATTCTTATACAAGTTCTAATGTTATATGCAAGTAAGGAATAAAAACTAACAAAAATGGTCATTATTGATTTTAACATTCTAACACCACCATTCTAATACCATTCCTACTGCAATACAAAAGCAAAATACTCCACCATTATAACACCAAAATACTCCACTAGTAGAACTCCCACACTGAAGGCTACTGATGTTGCACCTACTAACCTAGGCCCCTTCTAACCAGAATAGAAATCCCACAAAAACAAAACCAAAAATGATAGCCACTTCTGAACATAACATTCTAACAAAAGTTCTTAGTTATACCTCATGTGATATTTAATTATAACTTCTTTTTTTGTTTTTAAGTTACGATCCTTATAGTATTGAGTTATGTTATTTCTTATAATCAAATTTACAAATGACACAATTTTCATATGATATATATCCTCCTTTTATAAGTAATGATTAAGAGTATAACTAATATGCCTATCTTCATACAAAGCCATCTTACCTAAAATTAATTAGGGCAAAAAATTTCAGGGGTATTATGGTCATTATTCATGGGCTTAATGAGCATAGGTAAAATGGATGACTTCAGTTTGACCTTCTCATTCTCTTTTGGAGCATATTATTACACATGGTGTTAGTGCTGAACTATCAACGGTTAAAACTATAGCATTTGATTTAGGACTGCTAACATAAGAAGCTCATTAACGTATCATTTTATATAATGGAATAGTAACTCTACATGTTGTTGCAGACACTGTAAGTTAAGTTGTTTCCATAACTAGTTCACCCTGCTACTTTTACTCAATTGAGTGAAAGACAAGAATATATTTCTAATTACCCTTCTATATTGATAATCTGCTCCTTTTAAATAGGTTTCTAATTTCTTTAAAAACTATATTAAACTTAATATGATAATCTGGTCCTTTTAAATAGATTTCTAATTACCCTTCTATATTGATAATCTGCTCCTAATAGATTTCTAATTTCTTTAAAAACTATATTAAACTTAATATATAAAAAATTAAAGCATCAATTGCCTATCTATTGATAATCCAGCAGGCACATCATTGTTTGTACCTAGGAGAAATCCAATTCAAAACAGGTTTCCATTAGGTTTTTTTTTTTTTTCGGTTTCCAATTGGAACATCGAATTTGTATACAGAGCATTATATGTATACAGAGCATATTTTATATGTATATAGAGCATATTTCATATGTATACAGAGCATATACATCAGACAAATACATCAGACGGAGCATCGAGAGAGAGAGAGAGAGACTAATAGCAGTGGTGTTCTCCGATCGGCACAGCAGCGGCGGTAAGGAAAAAAGGGGCTAATGATCGGCAGCAAGGATAGGAGAAACCAACAGCGGCGGTGAGGGCTGTCGGCGGTGGGTTGATGCAATGGTAGCAGCGGCGGTGAGGGAAATAGGTTTGAACCGAGTATAACGTGTGTGTGTGTGTGTGTGTGAAATAGGTTTGAACCGATAAATTATTGTGTGTGTTTGAGGCGCCAAAACATTTTTATTTCCCCCCTAAAATATTTAGTGACTAAATTATTTATTGATGACAAAATTATTTCTTCACCAAAGATAAAAATATTGGCCACAAAAATCGTTTTGTCACTAAATGATATTAAAATATTAAAAACTATTGGTGACAAAAATATATTCGTCATTAATAATTTTATAATTGGTGACCAATTTTTTCGTCACCAAAAGTCTCAAAATTTTGGCACCCTCTAAAAATATTAGCGGGAAAATATTTGGTGACAAAAAAAATATAAATAATGACGAAAAATAATTTGGTCACCTAATTTTTTTTATTATGATTTAGATTGGTGACGAAATTTTATTTTTGTCTCCAAAAATAGTACATTTGGAGACGAAATATGATTTTCGTCATTAAAAGATACATATTTCGTGACAAAAAAAATTTTCGTCATTAGTTTTCGTCTCTAAAGACTATTTTTGTTGTAATGAATATTAAGATTTTTTTCATTTTAAATTCTTTTACAAAGTCTTGAGAAATTATAAAATGCTTCATTTTTATGTGCTAAAAATAATACCCATGTATATATAGTATAATCATCAACACAAACAAAAGCACATGATTTTCCTTCTAAACTTAATGTTCTAGATGGTCCAAATAAATCAATATGCAACAGTTGAAGTAGTTTAGTAGTTGAAACGATATTTTTGGATTTAAAAGAAATTCTAGTTTGTTTTCCAAATTGACATACATCACAAAGTTTGTCTTTTTCAAAAATAATTTTTAGTAAACCAATAACTAACTCATTTTTTGAAAGCTTGGAAATTAAATCAAAATGAGCATGTCCTAATCTTCTTTGCCAAAGCCAACCATTATCATTTATAGTAGAGAAACATTTAATATTAAAATGAGAAGACAAATCATACAAATCAAACACATATACATTTTCATGTCTATAACCTACAAATAAAGTTTTGTTTTCTAGGGTGTTTTCAATAGTGCAATGAGTTTTCTCAAAAATAACTCTATAACCTTTATCACATAATTGACTAATACTAAACAAGTTATATTTTAAACCTTCAACAAATAAAACATTTTCAATAATAGGAGAGGGATTTTTACCAATACTTCCTACACCAATGATTTTACCCTTGCTATTGTCGCCAAAAGTCACATATCTGTCATCCTTTGGTTAGAGTGTGGCGAACATAGCTTTATTTCGAGTTATGTGCCTCGAACATGCACTGTCGAGATACCATCTATCGTTACTGGATTTTGTCTTGAAACATACCTATAAAATTTGATTTTTCTATTGGTATCCATTTTTTCTTGGGTCCATAAAAGTTAGAATTTGACACTTTTGAGATGTCCATAGGGACCTACCTCTTTTTTATTTTAGCAAAAGGATTTCTTTTAACAGGACATAAAGGTGAAATATGACCTTTTGTACCACAAAAATGACATGTGAGATGAGAGTGATTAGAAGATGCATACACAAAGCCATTTTTGACAGTTTTTACTTTTGAAAAAGGTTTATATCCAATTCCGGCTTTACCAAAAGTACGATTTTGATTTTTAAAAATTTTATCTAAAGTCTCTCTACCTTGAGTGAATTTTGAAAGAGTATTTTTCAAGTCTTCAATATTTTCTTTCAAAATAATTTGCTCATTTTTTGAAGGCTCATTTTCTTTTTGCAATACAACTAAATATTTTTTAGAAATTGAAGACTCTTTTCGAGTTAAAATCTCATTTTCCTTTTTCATTTTCATGACTTCATTTTCTAAAACATCTATCTTGGAAGTTAATGATTCATTTTCTTTTGATAAACTTGAAATCACTTTCTTTTGACAATTACTTTTCAAACTAAGTTTCTTAAATTCAGCATGTAATTCATCAAAAACTAATTGTAATTCATCAAATGTAAAGGATTCGTCATTTACCTCATTTTCGTTTCCATGTGCCATTAAGCATAGGTTAGCAACCTCATTTTTGCAAACTTCGGTTTCTGTGTCGCTTTTATCGCTATCTTCTCCCCATGCTGCAATCATAGCTTTCTTCTTGTCCTTCTTGAATTTTTTCTTAAGTTCCAGACATTCTGATTTGTAGTGTCCAGGTTTGTTGCATTTGTAGCAGGTAACTTGAGATTTTTTGTGATTTTCTCCTCTTTGAAAATCCTTATTGTTGAAGTCTTTTCTGAAAAAATTTCGTACGCCTTGTTTCTTTCTCACAAACCTCTGGAACTTTCTAGTGATGAATGTCATTTCCTCATCCTCATCCTCATCTGAATCATCTTCCTCATCCTCTTGATGTTTCGAGGTGGATTTGAAGGCTATTCCTTTCTTGTTATTGTTGTCCTCCTCTTCCTTTCCTTCATGCATTATGAGCTCATAAGTTAAGAGAGATCTCATTAACTCATCTAGACTTAGCTTTGATAAATCCTTGGCTTCGGTAATGACAATGACTTTTGTCTCCCAACTTTTTGGCAATGACTTAAGTACTTTTCTTACAATTTCAGCATTAGTATATATTTTTCCAAGATAAGTTAAACCATTAATAATATCAGTAAAGCTAGTAAACATTTGAGGAATAGTCTCATCAGGTTTCATTTTAAAGAGTTTATAATTATGGACTAACAAACTGACTCTAGATTCTTTAACTTGTTCAGTTCCCTCATGAGTCACTATAAGCTTGTCCCAAATTTCTTTTGCGGTTTTACATGTGAAAATTCTGTTGAACTCGTTGGCATCTAAGGCGCAGTACAACATGTTTGTGGCTTTGACATTAATTTGGGCCATTCTAGTATCTGATTCATTCCACTCATCTTCAGGTTTTGGTACCCTAAGTCCATTTACAGTTTTAGTAGGAACTTTTGGACCATTACAAATAATTTTCCAGCATTCATAATCATTAGATTAAACATGTATGGTCATCTTAGTTTTCTAATAGCTAAAATTTGTGCCACTAAATAGTGGTGGCCTATTGGATGCTTGTCCCTCAAGTAAAGAATAACTAGGGGTTGCCATGATCTACTCTAAGACGGTTAAGTCACACAAACTAAAGTCTAGGCTCAGATATCAATTGTTATCCCAGGTAGGCAACCCAAGAGGGGGGGTGAATTGGGTTATTAAAAATTTTACAATATTAAAATTAACACAATATTCAGAAAAAAAAGAACAATAATTATCAATATAAAAGTAAAAGAGATAGGGAGAGAAAATAAAACACTGAGATTTATAGTGGTTCGGCACGCCAGGCCTACGTTCACTCCCCAATGAACCTCCTTGAGAATTTCTTTACTATCAATTGAATAAATACACCACCGAGCTTGTGAATTTGGCACAGGACTTACTCTTATCTATTGAGCCTCACTCAACAATAAATGCCTTACCCTTACAAAATTTCTCACAAAAATAATGAATAAAAATAAGTGGTACTTAAACCCTCTTTTACAATAATTCTCTCACAAAAAGTAGATATGAAAGTGTAAGAACAAAGGCTACACTTAGATCTGAAAGTAAAAGAGCAGAATACAATATACTCA
This sequence comes from Camellia japonica, assembly GCA_030407325.1. Lineage (NCBI taxonomy): Eukaryota > Viridiplantae > Streptophyta > Magnoliopsida > Ericales > Theaceae > Camellia > Camellia japonica. The sequence goes on along the minus strand of JAPPVO010000017.1, from coordinate 151,403,565 downwards.
GAATTTTGGAGCACACAGAAATTTTTCTCTTCAAGTTCTTGATTTTTGTCCACACACAACACTTCTATTTATACACAAAAATATACCCGTTGGAGGTAAGACGCTCCTTGCTGACGTTATGGATGACATGGGCACCTTTTCTTTTGTCAAACTATAAATTTTCTTTGTTCACTTTTTCTTTTTCTTTTTGTAAGCAAATTCAAAGCATTTTGCAACTTTTTTTCTTTTTCACTCTGCAGGCAAAACATGTTCAAAGATTTATAATGAAAAATTACATAAGTCTTCTCTTGTAATCATTACATTATATTATATTACTTTCAAGACTTTGACTATATATATAATATTTATAACTTTGAATTTAAACAAGCAAGATATTAAATTATTTGCTCCATCTTTTTCTTCTTTTTTATTATAATAATTTATATATATATATATATATATATGACATGATATAATCAATTGTGTAAAAAATCTAATTGCTCACGTGATGTATTCTATTTATATTATATGCATTATATATATAATATGCTAAACAAATATTTGCATACATAGTAAAAAAATCTCTTTAAGTAATATTTATGATAGATCTGAACATATATACCCTTTTTAAATTTCTGTATATGTTGTAGAGATTTTAAATTAAATATAACCTTCCACTTCATATCAATTTTATCAAAAGAAGACAACCCATCAATACCAAATTTGTCAAAATAATACAACCAATCAATTTGTCAAAAGATAAATAGTGATCAACCTAACCTTTTTTTTTTTTTTTTTTTTAAAAAAAGTGAATAGTAAAGTTTTTAAAATATTTTCATTTAAATAATATTTAACAAATGTACCATACAAATTTTAAACAGATATTATTTTGTGTCAAATAATATGTTTATTAAAAAATCTAAATTTTGGCAAATAATATTTTAGACATTATCAAAATTAAACAATATGATTAACAGTAGGGAATTGCCTCCTTATTTTTTCTTTCTCTTATAGAAGAGGGACAAGAACTCTTGCTCAACCTGAAATGATTAGCCAACAAAGTACTAGCTGGCTTTGCATCTTTCATGTTGAACTTCTCAATCATCCATTCAACATACTTCTCTTGTGACAACCACAACTTCTTAGTTTTTCTGTCACGCATAATTTTCACGCCCAAAATTTGTTATGCAGGGCCTAGGTCCTTCATGTCAAAGAACTGTAATAACTCATTCTTCAGTGATATGATTGATTTGGCATCCTGTCTAACAATCAGCATATCATCAACATAGAGCAAGAGTATGATGAAGTTTCCACCGGGAAATTCCTGATATATACACACTGGTCTACAGCAGTTCTTTTGTACTCATGACCCACCATGAATGAGTCAAACTTCTTGTACCACTGTCTCGGAGCTTGTTTGAGGCCGTAGAGACTCTTCTTCAATTTGCAGACTAAGTTTTCTTTCCCTTTTACTTCAAAACCTTTTGGCTGCTCCACGTAAATTTCTTCTTCCAGATTACCATAGAGAAAAGTTGTCTTCACATCCATTTGTTCAAGTTCCAAATTCAAACTAGCCGCTAGTCCCAAAACTACTCGAATGGATGTCATTTTCACAACTGGCGAGAAGATTTCATCAAAATCAATACATTTCTTTTGCCCAAAACCTTTGACAACAAATCGAGCCTTATATTTGACTAGTTTTCCACTACCATGTTTTTTCAACTTAAACATGCTTTTCGACCCTGGGGAAGTTTTACTAAGTTATAAGTCTAATTTTTCTACAAGGACTACATCTCTTCTTGCATAGCTTGCTGCTAGTTACTCTTCTCCTTATGATTCTGAGTTTCTTGAAAACTTTCTGGCTCTCCCTCATCAATAAGCAAAATATACTCAGAAGCAGGGTATTTTGACGATGGCTTAGGCTCTCTTGTCGATCTTCATAACTGTGGACCAACAGTCTCTAGCGGAGGGAGTTATGGCTCCCCCTACTCAACACCCTCTTCTTGTGGATCTTTTTCTTCTGGAAAATTATCCTGCAACTCTACATCATTGATTGTATGCTGCGGTAGCTCTTCTTCATCAGTGGCATGCTGTGATGGTACAGGATTCGAAACAATTTCTGAAACATCATCAACTTTGGGTTTGACTGGTTGCCCAAAGTCTTCTAAGGTCTGACCTTCTTGAAACACCACATCTCGACTTTGAACGACCTTCTTATTTTTCGGATCCCACAATCTGTATCCAAATTCTTCATCTCCATAGCCAATAAAAAATGTATGGAGTAGCTTTATTATCCATTTTTTGTCTGTGCTCCTTGGATACATGTGCAAATGCTTTGCACCCAAACACTCTCAAGTGAGAGTAAAAAATCTCACTTCCAAACCATACCTTTTCTGGAATCTCAAAATTCAGTGGAACTGATGGTGATCTGTTGATCAAATAGCAAGCAACGCGAACAGCTTCTCCCCAAAATGTGTAACATCCCGTATTTTGAGGTATTAATATTTACTGAGTGGTATTGGTGGTTTATTATAATAATTTAGTGGTGAGATTTTTAGATGGAAATCTAAAAATAAAATTATTTCTTGTATTTATTACATCTCTTTTATATCTATCCCATCGTTATTTATTCTCATTTAATAATTAATTTATCAATTTTTTTAAAATTTCCCCATCGCGTGGAGAAAAATCAATAATTATAAAAAAAATAATAAAAAAAAAACAAAAAAACAAACAAACCGTGGGCAACAACCCACAGTTTCCCTGACCTGCCCCCATACCCTTTTGTCTACCCTTTTTAACTCTTTTCATTAATTTTATTTATTCTCTTTTACTTTATGAATGACCAATCGTTGATGCCACCAGACCACACCCATTTGCTATCCCAAACTTCCTTGATTTATTGGGAACATAATTGCCTTTTATTTTATTTACCTCCTCTCTTTCTTATAAATTGAGCTTATCATTTCTCAGTTCCTCAACTTCACCTTTGCTTTGGCTTCATCTCTCTCTTCATATTGTTTTCTCTCTTAATTTGTTTGTGATCAAAATATTAAGTTTAGATGTGGGATTTAGGTTGAGAGTTAATGTTTTTAATGTGAGAGTTGTATATTTTATCAAAGTGAGATCAGAGTTATTTTTGGAGACCCATGGAGTAATTTCAGATTTATGGTGATAGAATTAATTGATTTGAGGTAAATTCAGGTTGTATACAATATGCTCTATTTAAATCTCTTTGCAAAGAGTTCTATTTCTAATTACCCTCAATTTGTAATCCACTTGATTATTGTGGTTATTAATAGATTTTGTAAAATCATTTGTTGTCGAATCTTTGATATTCTGATCATTTGGTAAAATTCTCTACAAATATTTCTGTGTTAAAATGGTGATTTGTCTAACTGAATGACATGAAAATACTCCGTACATGGATCGAGTGGACTTTGCCAATATGCTCTGTACCAATAGCCCGGATAAGCGGTTGTGCTTGGATGAGGGGGTGAGGCCAGTCACTGGTTATGTATTGAGTAGGACCGAGTATTTGGTTATGGATAAATTATCATATGTTGAGTTGACTTGTTTGTGCAATTTTGGTAAATTGCTGGGTATCTCGAATTGCATCGTTTGTGTAATTATTGGATCCTTGTGAGTTTATTCTTTGCCCAAGCTTTGTTATTCCTGTCGTATTGTATACTTCCCGATTTAATTTATTTTTTAGGTGTGGAGCAGATTTTAGCGGAGATCGAAATCGAGATTAGAAGATTTATTAATATAGAGATTTTGGACTCACCACTGTAATTATTAAATTTGGAGATAGTTGTAATATTGTTTATTTTGGCGGATATTGTACAAATTGGAGACAATTTTGTACTTATTATTTTTTGGAACAAAACTTGTATTTTTTTTTAGGCTATTTTAGTGTATTTAACGACCCAAGAGTGGGGCCTTACAAAATGGTATCAGAGCGTAGAGATTAGGTCTTACATGGGATCTATTGGGTTGTGAGTATAACAGGAAAAAAAAAGAAAATCATTTTTATATCAGAGTGCGTAGGAGAACCATGTTATTTGGAGTTTTAGTTGAGAATAAATTTTGGAGCATTACAGATTGGAATTTCGAGGATGAAATTATTTTAAGGGGGATAGATTGTAACATCCCGTATTTTGAGGTATTAATATTTAGTGAATGGTATTGGTGGTTTATTATAATAATTTAGTGGTGAGATTTTTAGATGGAAATCTAAAAATAAAATTATTTATTGTATTTATTACATCTCTTTTATATCTATCTCATCGTTATTTATTCTCATTTAATAATTAATTTATCAATTTTTTTAAAATTTCCCTATCACGTGGAGAAAAATAAATAATTATAAAAAAAATAATTAAAAAAAACAAACAAACAAACAAACCGTGGGCAACAACCCACAGTTTCCCTGACCTGCCCCCATACCCTTTTGTCTACCCTTTTTAACTCTTTTCATTAATTTTATTTATTCTCTTTTACTTTATGAATGACCAGTCATTGATGCCACCAGACCATACCCATTTGCTTTCCCAAACTTCCTTGATTTATTGGGAACATAATTGACTTTTATTTTATTTACCTCCTCTCGTTCTTATAAATTGAGCTTATCATTTCTCAGTTCCTCAACTTCACCTTTGCTTTGGCTTCATCTCTCTCTTCATATTGTTTTCTCTCTTAATTTGTTTGTGATCAAAATATTAAGTTTAGATGTGGGACTTAGGTCGAGAGTTAATGTTTTTAATGTGAGAGTTGTATATTTTATCAAAGTGAGATCAGAGTTATTTTTGGAGACCCATAGAGTAATTTCAGATTTATGGTGAAAGAATTAATTAATTTGAGGTAAATTCGAGTTGTATACAATATGCTCTATTTAAATCTCTTTGCAAAGAGTTATATATCTAATTATCCTCAATTTGTAATCCACTTGATTATTGTGGTTATTAATAGATTTTGTAAAATCATTTGTTGTCGAATCGTTGATATTCTGATCATTTGGTAAAATTCTCTACAAATATTTCTATGTTAAAATGGTGATTTGTCTAACTGAATGACATGAAAATACTTCGTACATGGATCTAGTGGACTTTGCCAATATGCTCTATACCAATACCCTGGATAAGCAGTTGTGCTTTGGTGAGGGGGGTGAGGCCAGTCACTGGTTATGTATTGAGTAGGACCGGGTATTTGGTTATGGATAAATTATCATATGTTGAGTTGACTTGTTTGTGCAATTTTGGTAAATTGCTGGGTATCTCGAATTGCATCGTTTGTGTAATTATTGGATCCTTGTGAGTTTATTCTTTGCCCAAGCTTTGTTATTCCTGTCGTATTGTATACTTCCCGATTTAATTTATTTTTTAGGTGTGGAGCAGATTTTAGCGGAGATCGAAATTGAGATTAGAAGATTTATTAATATAGAGATTTTGGACTCACCACTGTAATTATTAAATTTGGAGATAGTTGTAATATTGTTTATTTTGGTGGATATTGTACAAATTTGAGACAATTTTGTAGTTATTATTTTTGAGAACAAAACTTGTATTTTTTTTAGGCTATTTTAGTGTATTTAATGACCCAAGAGTGGGGCCTTACAAAATGGTATCAGAGCGTAGAGATTAGGTCTTACATGGGATCTATTGGGTTGTGAGTATAACAGGAAAAAAAAATCATTTTTATATCAAAGTGCGTAGCGGAACTGTGTTATTTGGAGTTTTAGTTGAGAATAAATTTTGGAGCATTACAGATTGGAATTTCGAGGACGAAATTATTTTAAGGGGGATAGATTGTAACATCCCGTATTTTGAGGTATTAATATTTAGTGAGTGGTATTGGTGGTTTATTATAATAATTTAGTGGTGAGATTTTTAGATGGAAATCTAAAAATAAAATTATTTATTGTATTTATTACATCTCTTTTATATCTATCTCATCGTTATTTATTCTCATTTAATAATTAATTTATCAATTTTTTTAAAATTTCCCTATCACGTGGAGAAAAATAAATAATTATAAAAAAAATAATTAAAAAAAAACAAACAAACAAACAAACCGTGGGCAACAACCCACAGTTTCCCTGACCTGCCCCATACCCTTTTGTCTACCCTTTTTAACTCTTTTCATTAATTTTATTTATTCTCTTTTACTTTATGAATGACCAGTCATTGATGCCACCAGACCATACCCATTTGCTTTCCCAAACTTCCTTGATTTATTGGGAACATAATTGACTTTTATTTTATTTACCTCCTCTCGTTCTTATAAATTGAGCTTATCATTTCTCAGTTCCTCAACTTCACCTTTGCTTTGGCTTCATCTCTCTCTTCATATTGTTTTCTCTCTTAATTTGTTTGTGATCAAAATATTAAGTTTAGATGTGGGACTTAGGTCGAGAGTTAATGTTTTTAATGTGAGAGTTGTATATTTTATCAAAGTGAGATCAGAGTTATTTTTGGAGACCCATAGAGTAATTTCAGATTTATGGTGAAAGAATTAATTAATTTGAGGTAAATTCGAGTTGTATACAATATGCTCTATTTAAATCTCTTTGCAAAGAGTTATATATCTAATTATCCTCAATTTGTAATCCACTTGATTATTGTGGTTATTAATAGATTTTGTAAAATCATTTGTTGTCGAATCGTTGATATTCTGATCATTTGGTAAAATTCTCTACAAATATTTCTATGTTAAAATGGTGATTTGTCTAACTGAATGACATGAAAATACTTCGTACATGGATCTAGTGGACTTTGCCAATATGCTCTATACCAATACCCTGGATAAGCAGTTGTGCTTTGGTGAGGGGGGTGAGGCCAGTCACTGGTTATGTATTGAGTAGGACCGGGTATTTGGTTATGGATAAATTATCATATGTTGAGTTGACTTGTTTGTGCAATTTTGGTAAATTGCTGGGTATCTCGAATTGCATCGTTTGTGTAATTATTGGATCCCTATGAGTTTATTCTTTGTCCGAGCTTTGTTATTCCTGTCGTATTGTATACTTCCCGATTTAATTTATTTTTCAGGTCTGGAGCAGATTTTAGCGGAGATCAAAATTGAGATTAGAAGATTTATTAATATAGAGATTTGGGACTCACCACTGTAATTATTAAATTTGGAGATAGTTGTAATATTGTTTATTTTGGCGGATATTGTACAAATTGGAGACAATTTATTAGTTATTATTTTTGGGAACAAAACTTTGTATTTTTTTAGGCCATTTTAGTGTATTTAACGACCCAGGAGTGGGGCGTTACAAAATGACATTGGCGGCTTTGCCATTTTGAGCATACATTTGACCTTCTCCACAATGGTCCGATTCATTCTCTCGGCTACACCATTGTGTTGTGGGGTTCGAGGAACAATCTTCTCATGCCGGATTTGCAAGTAGCACAGTAGACCTCAAACTCCTTTGACATGTACTCACCTCTATTGTCTGTTCAGAGACACTTCAGCTTTTTTCCGGTCTCCCTTTCGACCATAGCATGGAATGTTTGAAAATTCTGAAACACCTCAGCTTTGGTCTTTAGGACATAAACTCATACTTTTCGTGATGCATCATCAATAAACGTCAGGAAGTATTTTCTGCTATCCAAAGATTCCATTTATATGGGACTGCATACATCGGAGTATACTCTGCTCAACAACTCTAATTGTCTTCTGGATGATGAGTGGAAAGCGACTCTATGATGCTTCCCAAATAAACAGTTGTCACAAGCGTTCAATTTCTCATCTTTGGCAAAGGGAATAAGAGACTTCTTTGCCTGAATCTGCAACCCTTTCTCACTTATGTGACCCAGCCTTTTGTGCCACAAATTTGGTGATGCCTCATCTTCTGCTGCGTTGAGGCTATCTATAATCACATTCACATGAATCTTGTACAACGTACCAGTTACTTGTCCTCGGGCTATCACCAAAGATCCCTTCTTCAATTTCCACATGCCTTTGCCAAAGTAGTTCTCAGAGCCTTGTCTATCTAAGGCTATCCCTGAAATAAAATTCAGGCAAAAATCGAAAACATGCTTGACATCTTTTAATACCATCGTGTACCTAACTTTGGTTTGGATGCGAACATCACTGATTCCTACAATCTTTGAAAAAATGGAGTTACCTATCTTACTGTACCAAAATCTCCAGCTTGGTACATACTGAAGAACTCTTTCTGGAGTGTAGCATAGTAGGAAGCTATTGTATTTACCACCCACTCGGTGTTATTGTCTGACTTATAGAGGCATTCTTCTTCTTCAACAGAGAATAATGCAATATCCTCTGAGACAGTAACAATAGTGTTCCCATCTTCGGTCTCTGGCTGTCTATTACCTTGTTTTTGTTCTCCCTTCAAGGCATAGCAATATTTCTTTATGTGACCCTTCTGGCCACAATGGTAACACTTGAACCTTGGCCGGCTCGTACCTTGTCTGGACTTCCCGCTATCTTGAGATCTTTCTCTACTGCATCCTCTATTTTTGCTCCTTCCTCTATCTCTGCTTCTACCTTATTTTCTATGACGAGAGTATATGACTAATCTCCACCCATGTCTTTCTTTCTTGTCTCTTCGCTAAATAAAACATCAGTGACCATGTTGGTGGTTAGTCTTCCTTCAGGTGCAGAGTTGCTAAAGGACACCACCAACGTCTCCCAACTATCTGGCAAGAAACTGAGCAACAATAGGGCCTATATCTTATTATCCTGCTCCATTTTGACAATTGTTAGTTGGTTCACCAAATTTTGGAACTCACTGGTGTGTTCTACATCAGAAATGCCGCCTTTCAGCTTCAAATTTACAAGCCTTCTCATTAGGAAGGCTTTATTCTGAGCAGTCTTTGACTGATACATGCCTTCTAATTTTGTCCAAAAAGCATAGGCATTAGTCTCTTAGGCGACATAGTGGAAGACACTATGATCGATCCATTGTCTGATCTGACCAATAGTATTTCGATTCTTCTGCTTTCAGTCTTCATCCTTCTCTACAGTTGGTTTAACTCCATTTAGCTCAATGGGGTCAAATAAATCTCGACAGTATAAGACATCCACCATTCTGGGCTTCTAAATTACATAGTTGGAAGCATTTAGCTTGATCATGGATCCCAAAGTTGATGTTGATTCCTCCATCAATAATTGTCTCTGCAGAAAATGATATCTGTCTGAAAAAATCAAACTTCGCCATTAAGTCCAAACTGGTCAAATTAGCCGGAAAAGCATTTTGGATTGTCAAAATAAAAACTACAAATTTTTGAAATCTGATTTGCAAAATCTGATCATATGGATGTGTCCAGAATATTCCAAATAGTTGGGAAGCACTATTGGATTGTCAAAAACAAACGTTAAATGGCTCAAATCTAGCCAAAATAGTTTAGCGGTTCAAATCGGCAGAATCTGAAGCATCTACGAAGCACCGGATAATTACTCCAGATTGGCTAACATCAACGGCTTAGGCGGTTTGTTGCCAAGGAGTTTTGAACTCTTGACTTCCAACACCAACACCTGGGCTTTAGCCACTCTGCCAACAGAAAGACTTCTGGTCTATATTTTCACAAATAAATATTTATTACATAAAGAACAGAAGGGTCATCTTCAACTTCAGCTTCCTCGTCGGACTGAACTTTCTGGTGATCCTCCGACAAGTCTCTGGCAATGCGTGTGAGAACGCGTGGATAATCTTCTTGGATTGATTTTTATGGATCTGGAATGCTCTCGTCAAGATGATCCTATTGGTGTACTCAATGCGTGATTTTGAGCAACTCGAAAATTTCAGTTTCAAAGAAAAACACTCTGTTTTTCTAAAACTCACTCACCTTAGCTTTAATACCACTTGTTATGATTAAAGACACACAGAAAATCATCTACAAACAATCACAAACACAAATGAGACACAAATATTTAAGTGGTTCGGCCCAATTCCTACGTCCATGGGAGAAAGAGAGAAAGCTTCACTATAAACAAAAACGAATACAAAACAGAGGAGGAGGAGTCGCACTCTCTCACCTCAACTCAACTCACAGATCATACATTTCTCACAACTCTCTTTTTTTTCTCCCTCTGGTTACTCTATCAACTTGGTTCACATCTCTCCTTATTCATACACAAACAGGAAAGCTTGCCTACTAACAACTAACCACCAAAAATAAATGGTAAGCCATCAATACAGCCACCCGACAAGGGGATAGCTTGGCTAAATGTCTCCACAAAATCTCTAGCCCAAAATCTTGCAGTAGCTATATTTGACTTCCATGGCCTACTTCACATGGTGTGGAATGCTCAACAATTACAGATTCATTGATATTTCATCCAAAAATGTCTAATTAGATTTTACAAAACAGATCAATCAATATGAGGGAATGTTTGGTTACTCAATAAGAACAAGGATTGGATTATTTATACATGAGGCTCATGTTGAAGATTGGTTTTGATTCACCAAAGTCAACAATAGTTGTTGATTGAAGACAAAGGAAGAAACTAAATATTTGGGCTAAAGAATCAGCCGAGCATGGTAGGGTGGCTAATCTTCAGATCTTGTTAGTGGCTGTCATAAATGCTATCGGTGGCTTGTCGATGGCTATGAAGACTTTGGCTCTCCCATTGCATCTATAAATGGGTAGTGAATGGAAGGAGTTTTGTGTTTTCAAATCAAAGAGTGTGAGAATTACAGAGTGTAAGTAACAAGAGAGAGTATAAGCAAGAGTTGAGTGATAGTAGTGTCTCCTCCTTCTCCATTATTGTAATTTTCTATTTTTGTCCATATAGTAAATTCGCTGCCTGTGGACGTAGGTGATTTGCTGAATCACGTAAAATTTTGTGTGTTCTTGCTTGTGTGTTTGTATGTGATTATTTTCTGCCTCCTAGGCACAACAATTGGTATCAGAGCTTTGATGTGCGTAAAAACAGAGCGCTTTTCTGTAACTCAAAAATTTTGAAGTTGTCTAAATCAAATTTTTAGCCTACCACGACATACGTCTCGACGAGAGGAGTCCAAACCTAAAAAGAACGGTACAAAACGGAGGTCAGGGTGGCATACACGATCCGGTCAAAGGTTGGCGCATAAAGTCAACTCTGAACCAGAGGACCCGCACGTGGCGAGGAAGTTTTCGAGGCCAAGATATATACTTCAAATATACATTTGAAAGAAAACCAACACCAAGTGGAGCTTTGTCCAAGTGGTTAAGGTTGAACATTTCTCTCCCTTGGCCAAGGTTCAAATCTTTGGGGCAACAATATTGCAAATTATTTTTGCAACACTGCCATATCAACGCCAGGTGTCAGCCCAGCCACTGCCACGTCTGAACCATGTGGCCTCCAAGGCATTGCCACATGTCAAGCCACATCATCGACAGCTCACTTGCCATATCATCACCATGTCAACACATCTACCACGTCATCATCCTAGTCAGTCGAAAATTCTAAAATTGTAGGGAGGCCCCTGAAAGTTTAGGAAATTACATTTCAGCCCCTAATCATGCTGAAATTGTAATTAAGCCCCTGAAACTTCTATAAATTTCAGTAAGGTCCCTAGATTTGGAGAAATTTCATTAAGGTCCCTGAAAAGGTGGAGAAAATGCTTTCCTAGCTAAATCAACCGTTCCGGACGCAACCACAAATTCTGTTTTTTGAGATTTGGACCCGAATTTTTAATGAAATTTTCAGGAGCTTAGAATTTGCCATGTTCTGGGCATTTCAAGCGTCCGTTATTGTTTGTAGTGGAGATTATTGAGCAATCTCAATGGCATCATCGATGGAGACGAGATCAATTGAGTCTACAAGCAACCCAGCAACTACAAGCAGCTTTAGGCATTGGATCCTGGTGTCCCATGCTAAGTTTAAGGTAGAAAAGTTTGATAGAAGCAACAACTCTCACATGTGAAAGTGCGAAGTTAAAGACATGCTTGTCCAGATGAACCTGCATTTCACTCTGGGAGACAAACCAGAGAGCTTGGATGAATTTGAGTGAGAGAAAGTTAATCTCCTGGCCTGCAAGTCCATCCAACTTTGTCTTGCAAAGGAGGAGAAATGCGCCTTCACAGAATATGATACTATGAAGGAGCTTTGGAAGGCGCTAGAAGATAAGCTCATGACAAAGAGCATTAAGAACTAGCTCTGCTAGAATAAGAGGTTATTTCATTTCAACTACAAGAAAGGTATTTCGATGAACGAACACCTGAATAATTTCAATAAAATTGTTGCCGATTTGAAAAACCTAATCGATGATAAAGATAAAACACTGTTATTATTAAATTCCTTGCCTGACACATGTGACCATCTCCTAGGAGGCAAAAAACAATCACATACAAACACACAAGCAGGAATACACAGTTTTACGTGGCTTGGCAAATCGCCTACGTCAATGGGCAGCGAATTTACTATATAAATAGAAATACAAAATTACAACAATGGAGGAGGAGGAGACGTTACTCTCACTCAACTCTTGCTCACACTTTCTCTTGTTGCTTAGACTCTGTAATTCTCACACTCTCTAATTTCACCACACCAAACTCCTCTCATTCACTACCCATTTATAGATGCAATAGGAGAGCCAAAGTCATCATAGCCATTGACAGGCCACCGATAGCATATATGGTAGCCACCAACAAGATTTGAAGATCAGCCACCCTACCATGGAGTAGCTTGGCTGAATCTTTAGCCCAAAACTTCAGCTTCTTCATTTGTCTTCAATCAGCAGCTATTGTTGACTTGGATGAATTAGAGCCAATCTTCAACAAATCTCCACCTTAGTGAGGATTCTCTATTCAACATAGTGATCGATCCACACTGCCATGCACCTCAAGGTGCTCGGTTCCGAGAAATGTTGACCAAGTCCAAACAGTGTTGGAACTTGATCCCAAAAACCACTTTTGTGAGCATAGCAGCTAGATTATCTGCAGTACTAATCTTTTGAAGCAAAATATCCCCTTCATTTACAATTTCTCGGATGAAATGGAAACGGACATCAATGTGCTTGGTACGGGAATGATGAACTTGGTCCTTTGCCAAACAAATGGCACTGTGACTGTTGCAGTACACCTCAACATACTTCTGAACAATACCCAAATCCTCAATCAACCCATGTAGCCAAATAGCCTCCTTAAAGGCTTCTGTCATAGCCATGTACGCTGTCTCTGTAGTAGACAAATCCACTATTGATTGAAGCGTTGACCTCCAACTCACCGGCGTTTTAGCAAGCATAAATAAATACCCTATTGTTGACCGGCGTTTGTCTAAGTCACCAACATAATCTAAGTCCACATATCCAACCAGATTCTGTCCGAGTCAGTCCTTAACACAGCAAAAAACAAAGACTCCCACAAAAATCCTTTTTATAAGTAATTTGAACTTAATTTATAGTGATTTAATTTAAAGATTTTACGCCTAAGCATGTGATATGGAATATGATCTTGGCTAGTTGAGAGCCTCGGTCCAACTGAAAGAGTAACAGACAACAACAAGGCACAAGCTATACAACTCGTCATCTTGCAATATTTGGAGCCATTGTGTCATAGTTTTGATGTGTATTCGCCGCCATTATTGGATCTGGGCTTCTTGATTTTCTTGTCTATCTGGGTTTTAATCATTGCCTTCTATATAAGGAAGAAGTCTAACACCTCATCTTTGTGCTTCATTGTGTAAATCCAGACTCTCCTTGAGAAATCATCAATGAACGACACAAAGTAGTGTTTACCTCCCAAAGAAGCATTTTTGGAAGGACCTCATACATCGGTGTGAACGTAGTCTAGAATACCTTTTGGTACGATGAATAGCGGGTACCAAACTTGATTCTTATTTGCTTGCCCAGTACACAATGCTTGCAGAAGAGACATTACCTTTGATTAGTCTACAATACTAAAGCAGTTGAATCCTCAAGAGAATAAGGAGGCATTGAAGAAGCCAGTGCAGTTGGAGTTTAAGACTCCAACAAAGACTATTCAGACAGTCAACAATCCTGAAGAAGTTTCAATTGATAACTCTGAAGAAGATCCTAAAGAGAGTTCAGATGAGAATGAAGATCCATTTCAAGAAGCCCCACAATAGTCAGAACCCATTGCAATCAAAAAAGGAAAATGGGTTACTAAACAACTCGGTTGGATAATCGATATGGTAGCCTATGCACTTCCAATCATTGATGACAATGTTCCGTGCACTTTCAGAGAAGCCGTGCAGAATGCAGAAAGTGTCAAGTGGAAGGAGGCTATGCATGAAAGGATCGGGTCAGTCCATAAGAATCAGACTTGGGAGTTGGTGCAACTTCTAAAAGACAAGAAAGCAATTGGGTGTAAGTAGGTTTACACCAAAAAGGAAAGCATCCCAGGCAGAGACAACATCATATTCAAAGCTAGATTGGTAGCTAAAGGCTATGCCCAAAAGGAAGAAATAAACTACAATGAGGTATTCTCTCACGTTGTCAAGCACACGTCTATTCGTATCTTGCTAGCTTTGGTTGTACAGTTTGATCTCGAGCTGGCCCAACTCAATGTCAAAATTGCCTTTCTTACATGGAGATCTTGAAAAGGAGATATACATGTTCCAGCCAGATGGTTTCAAAGTTGCTGGAAAAAAGAATTAGGCCTGTAAACTGAACAAATCATTATATGAGTTGAAGCAATCCACGAGACAATGGTATAAGCAATTTGATCGGTTCATGATAGAAAATAAATACACAAGAAGCCAGTATGATCATTATGTATATTTCCGTAAGCTTTCCGATGGTTCCTTCATCTATTTGCTCTTATATGTAGATGATATACTGATTGCATTTAAGTGCAAGGTGGAGATTGATAAACTCAAGACACAGTTAGTAAGAGAGTTTGAAACGAAGAATATTGGCGAAGCAAAGAAAATTCTTGGCATGGAGATCAAGAGAGACAAGAAGAAGGGCACGGTTTGTCTGACACAAACCCAGTATTTGAAAAAGGTGTTAGACAGATTTGGCATAAATAGAAAAACAAAAGTTGTGAGTACACCATTGGCCCCTCATTTCAAGCTTAGTTCTTCGACATCTCTACGCACAGAAGAAGAACAGAAGCATATGGCACAGGTTCCATATGCAAATGCAGTTGGTGCATTAATGTATGCTATGCTCTGTACAAGGCCTGACATTTCGCATGCTGTGAGTATGGTAAGTATGGTAAGTAGATATATGCATGATCCAAGAAAAGGTCATTTGCAGGTAGTGAAGTGGATTTTAAAGTACTTACATGGCACAATTAATATGGGTATGAAGTTCGAGAGAGATCATAGACTCGGATAGAATCTGGTTAGATATGTGGACTCAAATTATGCTGGTGACTTGGACAAACGCCGGTCAACAACAGGGTAGTTATTTACGCTTGTTAAAAGGCAGGTGAGTTGGAGGTCAACGCTTCAATCAACAGTGGCTTTGTCTACTACAGAGTCAAAGTACATGGCAGTGACAAAAGCCTTTAAGGAGGCTATTTGGCTACATGGGTTGATTAAGGACTTGGGTATTGTTCAGAAGAATGTTGAGGTGTACTGTGACAGTCAGAGTGCCATTTATTTGGCAAAGAACTAGATTCATTATTCCCGCACCAAGCACGATGATGTCCGTTTCCATTTTGTCTGAGAAATTATAAATGAAAGGGGATATTTTGCTTCAAAAGATTAGTACTGCAAATAATTTGGCCGATATGCTCACAAAAGTGGTTTCTGGGATCAAGTTCCAACACTATTTGGACTTGGTCAACATCTCTCGAAACTGAGCACCTTGAGGTGCAAGGTAGTGTTGATCGATCACTATGTTGGATAGAGAATCCTCGCCAATGTGGGGATTTGTTGAAGATTGGCTCTGATTTACCAAAGTTAACAATAGCTGCTGATTGAAGACAAATGAAGAAGCTGAAGATTTGGGCTAAAGATTCAGCCAAGCTATTCCATGGTAGGGTGGCTGATCTTCAGATCTTGTTGGTGGCTTCCATAAATGCTATTGGTGGCCTGTCGATGGTTATGAAGACTTTCGCTCTCCCATTGCATCTATAAATAGGTAGTAAATGTGAGGATTTTTGTATGGTGAAATCAAAGAGTGAGAATTACAGAGTGTAAACAACAAGAGAGTGCGAACAAGAGTTGAGTGAGAGTAATGTCTTCTCCTCCTCTATTGTTGTAATTTTGTATTTTTGTCCATATAGTAAATCCGCTACTCGTGAACGTAGGCGATTTGTCGAACCATGTAAAACTTTGTGTATTCTTGCGTGTGTGTTTGTGTGTGATTATTTTCTGCCTCCAAACCACAACAACTCATTTATCCAATTTCATAAAGGGTAAGATTGTGTTGTGCACCTATTTTTACAAAATGTTTGGCAATAGGGTTATGGCAAGCAATAGGTGACACGTGAAGCATGGCACAAAAAATTAAAAATGAAGAGGGCAATTAGGAGGAGCAAAGGAGGACAACTTGCAGCAAATACGCATAGCTTAGGAGTAGAAATTTCTTAGGAGTAGCCTATTTTGGTAATTATGCCAAAAGTCAGCTTTTTAGTTTTTAGTTTTTTTTAGTCATATTATTTTTTTATTTTTATACGTTTTTTAAAAAAAAGTCAAAAAAATAAAAGAATTAACTTTTAACCTACTTCTCAAAATGGGCCAAAATCTGAATTTGTAATGTTAATTTCCTTGTAATTTTTCTTTATAAACTTGGATAATTTCAAATAATGCAACTTTCTTTGTTTACTTTTTCTTGTGTTGCTCTACTTGTTTTAATGAAGTTCTTGAAGTTTTAAAGAAATTTTTGAATCTTTCAAGATATTAAATCATACCCAATCATACCCAATCGTCTGATCATTTTAGATGTTTGGTGAAATTCAAAGTTGAGAGGCTTTGTTGATTGAGGCCTAGCTAGAAAATTTTACTAATAGACTTAAATATGATAAAAACATCTAAACAAAATTATCAGGCATACAATAATGCTACAATTGTCCAATTCCTTGCAAATATGGGACGAGATAGTATATATTACTTTCCACATTTCTATTGATATCATGGAATACATAATCCCCTTCTTATTTAATCTTATCCCGCTTATTTTATATCAAATATAGTTTAAGGTTAGTGTTTATAAAACAAAAAATTAAAAATTAAAAACTAAAATTAAGTACGGAAAAGATAAACGTTGAATTTTTTAAGCTAAAATGTTTTTTGATAAAAATTTAAATGTTGAACTAAAATAAGTTATTCGATATGTATAATATTAATTTTAAAATTTATTATTTTAAAATTGTATTTTTTAATTTTATATTGTGATAGTGAGTTGGTGGTGGTGTTGGTGGAAATAGAGAGATAGCGATCATGATTGTAAAGGGGTAACGTAATGGATATAAAAAGACGGTGGCAGCGGCGGTGTAATAATGTTGACTATTGTGGTAGTAGAATGATGGGAATTGGGATACTGTTGTGCCATAAGGCACAATAGTTACTGCTATCTTTTTGTGAGAGATTGTCCTGAGTGTTGTTTAATAATCTGAACCGTTCATATTGTATGTCTCATCGAGTAAATCATCCATGTAAAAAATCAAATTGATTCGATATCTGTAGCCCTATAACCAAAGCACATTTGTTTCTATAAAAATTAACGGTTAACAGAACTTTCATAAATTTTTAAAAACAATTAGGATCTAATCATGAGATTATGAATATCCGATTGACTTGATTTTTTACATGAATAATATTCTTGACAAACCCTACAATATGAACGGTCAGATCATCGAAAAACACTTGGGACAATCTCCCATAAAGAGATAGCAATAACTGATGTGCCTTAAGGCACAATAGTACCCCTTCTTCAAAATGATGACTATAATTATGACAATGGTCGGTAACAATGATTGTGGAGGTGAAGTGTAACTGTTGTTGTGGTGGTAATAATGATAGTGGTGACTATGGTGATGGTAGTGAAATAATATTGGTGTTTGTGATAATAATAACAATGATGATGAAAGTAGTCGTCGTGGAAAGGTGGTGGGTAATGATGGTAGCAGCGGCGGTAATGATGATAGTGGCTATGAGGTTATGAAGATGTATGTTAATGCTTATGTATAAGTCTTTATAAATTCGGTCAAATTAAGTAGATTTCCTATCGGTTGAATTTTATTAATTTTTAACTTACATTTAAAGAATTAATTAAATTTTTAAATGATACTATTTATGTTTATTAAACAAACTTAATTAATTTTTTCCTAATATATCACACATCACTTAATTCATTCATTCTATTATTCGGATCAGTGCACTCTTCAGTAAGCTTTCAAAAGCGATTCATTCCCACGTCCATTGTATTAGTCTGTAATTAGCATATCGCTTGTGCTATGCACGGATTGTATTTATAATTATTTATATATGTGAATTGTGATTTTTAAATTTTTTTTTAAATACTTTTTTTTTCTTTTTTTATATTATATTAAAGTTTAATATTTTGATAATAATCATATGCGTTGGACTTTTCAAGAAATTTTTTTTATACTTGTTCTTAATGGATTAAAGTATTATTATGAGGGATAATAATCATATGTGTTGGGACTTTTCAAGGAATTTATGTATTAGATTTTAAAGAATTTTTTTTGTGATTGTTCTTAATGCATTAAAGTGTTATTATGAGGGTAAGACTTGGGAGTTAGGAGAAGTTAATAAATGCTAAGATTTTTTTTTTTAAAGCAAAAAATTAGAAAATTTAGATTGGGACATTGGAGCTCCCACAAGACTTAGGATTAAAAACCCCCTTTTACTTAATATATAGTATAGATTTGTAAAGAGTTCACCTACTAATGTATTAATCTATAATGTGTAAGAGTTCATTCTAGTCCAAATTTATTTGAAGTGTCTAACTATATATATCGTATCCAAATGCAAGTTATGATTTAAATTGATAATAATTATGAACAATTGTGTTTATTGGTTAGGAAATTATTAAATCAAAATTATGCTTTTATAACTAAATTTTATTTACTTAAAAATTTATGTCTGTGTTTGGTTCTCTTTTAAAATTGTGATTCCAATAAAAAAAAATTAAAATTTTTTTCAAAACTTATAACCAAACACACAACTCAAAACTACTCAAAATTCAATTCAAAACACTTTTCAAAACTCATAACCAAACTCTTTTCAAAACTCTATTTAAAAAAAAAATTCAAAAAAATATTTTTTATTTTGTTTTTTAAAATAATGATTTAAGTGTGGAGTCGTATTTTGAGTTATGAGTTTTGAGTTGAGTTTTGAAAAGAGAAAATTTATTTAGTTATGAATTTTGGAAAGAGTTTTGAGTTGTATTTTGAAATTTTTTGAATTTTTTTTGTAATATTTAAAATTTTTCTTAATTTTATTTTTTTAGGTTAAATATTTTATATTTTATATTTTATATATTTATTTATTTGTTTTAATGTGCACTTTCTTTCATACATTTGTGTGCTGTATTTTTTAAAAATATATTTTGTAAATATTTAAAAATTTAAAAATTTTATTTTATATATAATTTTTATTTTTAATATTTTAATTTTTTATATTAAATACTTTATTTTATTTTATAAATATATTTTTATATTTATTACATTTTTAATTTTTAATTTTTTACTTTTTTAAATATTTAATTTTTTTAAATTTTAAAAAAAAATGATCGCTATATATATCTAGATCATAACATGTTATTTGGCCAATAGTTACAAAAATTATTTTTTGAAAAAAATAAAATAAAAAATATTTTTCTTCAAAAATAAAATAAACAAAATATTTTTTGAAAAAAATATTTTTCAAAAAATATAAAATAAAAATAATTTTAGACAAAATTAAAAATATTTTTTTGAAATTTTTTTTAATAGAATTTTTAAAAGAGTTTTGAAAAGAGTTTGGTTATGAGTTTTAAGAAGCAATTTGGGGAGCTAGTAAAAAATTAGCTTTTAGTTTTTAGCTTTTAACTTTTAATCCATTTTTGGTCACATCATCTCTTATATTTTTACACAAAAGAGGATAAAAAAGCTATAAAAAAAAATTTAAAAATTAGTTTTTAACCAACTTTTCAAATCACCCCTAAGTTATGTGTTTGGTAATGAGTTTTGAAAATAATTTTTGAATTGAGTTTTGAATTATGTGTTTGATTATGATTTGAGTTTAGAGTTATGTTTTAAGTTTAAAATATTAAAAAAATTAAAATATTTACAAAATAAAATAAAATATTTAAAATTAAAAATTAAAAATTAAGAAATATTTAAATAACAATTATATATTTAAAATAAATATAAATAAAGTTTTCTTAAACATTTTTAAATATTTTTAAAAAATAAATCCAAAAAATTTTAAAATATAACTCAAAATTCAAAACTTTTTTCACAACTCAAAACTCTTTTCACAACTCAAAACTCATAACCAAACAAATTTTCTTTTTGCAAAATTCAACTCACAACTCCATACTTAAATTATAACTCCACATTTAAATTATAATTTTAAAACTAAATCAAACAGATCCATGATTTTATATAGAAACTCAAAAAAAAAATAATAATTGAATAAAAATTTAATTTAAAGATTTAATCAAAAAAATGATAATAATAAGGCACTTAGGCTAGAAATTCATCAAAGTAAAAAAGAGAATATGTGAAGAAGGACATTAGTTTAAAGTTTTTGTCATCTTATTTTTGTAATGTTGAATTCAAGCAAAACTGAGATGAAAAGGTCTATGGTTACAAGCTAACTCTTTCTAATGTGCCCCGTTCAGCTTTAATTTTCACAGAAAGAATGCTTTCCTGCTGTTACATAACTCACACAAAAGAACAATTCATATTTTCATCAAAGTTCAAATGAAGCCTAATTTTTGTCACACACAATAAAATAGTACAACAGTCGTAGAATGTTGGACCAAAGTTTACGAACATAACACAAGTTCTCTTACATCCAAATGGGTCTAAATACTACCATCTACTCGTAGTTTTTCGGGAATGTTTTAGGAACCAAGCAATAGAACTGCACATGGACCAATTGTGTATCTACTTGTCAACGGGATGGGCCAAAAATTATTATATCTTAAACTAAAATATCTGCTCTGAAAACAATAGGAACTCCAAAAGAAAAGGGCTTCTTTTTTGCTAACTCTCATTTTTTTTTATTTGGAATTTTCTTTTTCTTTTTCGTTTCTGTGTGTCTACTTTTTGTTTTGTTTTTTTGTTTTCCCCCCCTTATTCGTACCTACGACAGCACAGTCAACTTGTTCGTGTAACATATAATACCCAAGAAACACAACGAATGCAACTAACGAACGTGAATGCCACAAATAAATGAAAATAATCAAACCAATAACAAAACACCGTCGACCCAATCGTAGATTCTATTTTGCAGCTGAAAACAGATTGACCAGTCGGCAACAAAAAAAAAAAAAAAAGATTATAGAGATGGTGTCCTCCATGTCAACTGCCACTTTGTTATGGCCACCGAGAATGTGTGTATATGGCTTTGGACATTGCATTGTCAAGATTTCCAAATTTGCCAAAAACCCAAGGCGTGCGTACTACGTTTGCCTTAGTCATACGGTGGGTTTGTGTTGCCCATCTCTTATGCAGTTAGTCATGTGCTTGTTCATTTGTCATTATGGCACATATTATGCAGTCTAACTATGTATTTCACTTTTGTACAGCAATGATGTATTGCGTGGGTTGGTTGATATGACGAGTTTCGCAGCGAAAGATTTACTACTGACTACCCACCTAATGTTATCGATACGGGGTTACGTGCAGACGTTCGCATAGATCAAAGCCTACGTATGCTTAGGACTGTCGTCGGTGTTTTGTGAGTCATTATTTTTGTGTTGTTGTTTCGTATGTGATCCATTGTCATGGATGCTGTGACATGTACATTTAGTTTTGTATCACCTATGTAGTTGTTGTCAGTACTGTGTTCGTCTTATATGACATAATATTTCTGCAAAGTGTTATAAAAACTGTCTTTGTTTGTTGGCGTTTTGTACTAGTATATGTAAAACTTCATTAATTGTCTATGGACTTGGGTTTCGGATGTGGACATGAAAAACATATACTCAAATTTTGTTAAACTGATACATCATTAACTATACAAACATGATTGCATTTCTCATAACTCCAGCTACACCAATCGCACTACTTATGACAACGAATTGTTCGTCACCTCATACCCCTTCCAAGAACCGAGGTAAGGCTGTTACATCAACCTAATAACAACTAGTCCACAAATGCCAGTTCGACAATACAAAGCTGTATCTACAACTCGTCATAGCTGAAATGGACACGGGTAATCGACAACCGTGTAGATTGTCAATGACTGGGTATAAGAACATTGCGAACAAGTTTTTGGACAAAACTGGCCTGCTACATTTGGCCAAACAAATGAAAAACAAATATGACAACTTGAAGAAAGATTGGGTTGTGTGGAAAAAGCTGAAGAATGCCAACCAAGGCTTGACAGGGCTTGGGTACGACCAAGAGAATGGTTTGTTCACAGCTCCTAACCATTGGTGGGCAAAAATGCAAGCAGTATGTCATGCAATAATTATTCTTTGCCATAATCGTGTACTATTTTTGATTTGTAGTGCAATATTTTGCTTACAGAACTACTTTCTAAAATCAAAGCAATTCCTGAATACATTCAAGTTATCCTCAAAGAAAATTGTGCCACGTTTACAATTATTATTAGTTGTACTGTTTTCATTACTAGTTGCTACATTGTTAAAATTCTTTCTTGTGAACCACACAACTTTGCATGTTTACAATTATTTGTATGTTTTCAATTATTGTCTCTGAATTATTACTGGAACTAATTATTGTTGGAGTAAAACATTGTCAACGATGTACAATATTTGTAGTCCTTACATAATCCATTCCACTAATTTGGTAGTGGTGCACATTCTCAGTTACGTAATTTAGTTTTATTGGCTTTAACTGTCATTGCTACTTCACTTGCAACCCTACAAATAAATTGCAACATTTTTTTTTACATATGTCTATTCTTCTGTCTCAAATGAACAACCGATGTCCTAAGTTCAAGGCGAAGTCTCTAGAGCACTTGGAGCTCATGGAACGGGTGTGCTCCGGGGCAGCTGCGACGGGGAAACATGCATGGACTCCAACTGAACTGCACGATGATAATGCTGCCGCGACCAATGCCAACAAGGATAGTGACATGGGACCTCTCAGTGCTGGCACACCACCACATCCGAGCCATGATACTGTCGGGGAGAACATGGTGGATAGTTCCCTGTTCGACGATGCTCTCCCGCAGTCAGCCGCTAACGAATCAGCTAATGCAAAACGTCGCAAGCGACTAGCGCCTGGTACTGTCACTAGTATCATGGACAACCTTGTGAAGGCAGTTAGCAAACAAAGCCGGGAACTGAAAATTACGCAATATGTTGTTATAGGAAAGGGTGAGAACACTATGGGGGACTATCTTGTAAGGCTAATGAGCACGCTTGGATTGGAGCCCGGCAGTAAGTTGTTCTCATTCGCATGCGGCATAATGATTCACCCGATAATCAGGACCTCATCATGGTTTTCCCCTGGATTATATTGTCAATTGGTTGAAAGAGAAGCGTGCCTGCACGCCGGCCAATGTTGGCAGGGACCATGAACGGGACATACGTCTATTCGGGAGTGATGGTGTGGTTTATATGGATTAAGCTCTTGCTTTTGCATTGCCTTTTTTAGTGCTACCATGGTATTGTAGTTCAAATGTTCATGGACTTTAATGTTGTGGGCAGTTTTTTTTTTTTTTTTTCTGTGTTATTTTCGAAATATGTTTTTAGAAGAACCATATGCTTCACAATAGTATAGTCGTTAATTTCGCTTGTGTTTGGTGCATTTAGTTAAGTTTGGAAACAGGCCAACTATTTATATGTTATTCTAGCTTGTTATTGTTGTCAAATTTGCTATTAACTTTAACAAGAAGGGTTTTTTTTTTTTTTTCGTTGTGTAAATTGTTGCAGGGTTGAACATATTTTAGGTGTGTTTGGTTTGGTTTTAGGAGATAAATTTTCAAAAAAAAATCTTGGGGAAAGAGTTTAGAATTTTTTTGATTTGTTTTGTTGTATATTTTGGAAATAGTTTTGGAGTACGAGAGTTTGGAATGATTTGATATTTTATTATAGTTGAGTAAATGTGTGTAAGAGAAAAAGTGATTGAGAATGAGAGATGAGAGAGAAAAAGTGATTGATTGATGTCTATGAGAAAGAAAGTGATTTTGGAAATTTTTTCAAAAAGTTTCCAACCAAACAAAATTTTGGAATTTTTTTTCAAAAATTTTGTTTTGAGAGTTAAATCAAACAAGGCCTTTGTCTTTATGCTGGTAGATGAGAGGAGTATGTTTTCACCCATTGTCTATGACGTAGGTGATGTCTGCAAAGTGTACAAGCTAGTACACGCCACTGTTGTGTCACATGTTGGTAATGCAAATAAAGCATGGCAATGGAATCTATTGTATGCATCATATACTACATTTCAGATTTGTATGTCACAGTGTATACGGAATTACAATATTTATGTGTTTATTTCTTGTGAAAATTTTTGTATTTATTTATTTATTTGTGGTTCTATTTATTTATTTATTTATTTATTTATTTCTGGTTCTATTTATTTATTTATTTACAGTTTCTGTATTCATTCATTTATTTATTTAATTTTGGTTCTATTTATTTATTTATATCTCTGTATTTATTTATTTATTTATTTTTCGTTCTATTTGTTTATTTATTTATATTTCTATATTTATTTATTTTCGGGTTCTAGTTGTTTAGTTATGTATATTTCTGTATTTATTTATTTATTTTTGGTTCGATTTATTTATTTATTTATATTTCTATATTTATGTAATTATTTAAATATTTCTTGTGCAATATTTATGTATTTATTTGTGTGTCACATGTTGGTGATACAACTGAAACTGTTGCTTACTTTGTTGCTAATGCGATGGATGCATCAGAATGGAATCTGGTAGCCACTTTTATCATGTACTGCCTTTCATAGAGTATTGTCACATCTTTGTTCTTCATGCATCACATAGAAACAAAAGTATGTAGTACTTCAACTTGTCAAACAAGTGCTATATATGGAGATGATGGTATGTTTGTATGGAAACAACAGCTTTGTGGCACATAATCAATTGTTGTTGTCTTCCAAATTTCCCTTTTGTTAGAAAAAAAGTGTTGTATTTTTTGTTCACTTCACAGTAACATAACCCCGCCAAAGGTGTGGTACGTGCCTGACATTAATATGTATTTACACTTGCTATTAATGTATTTATTGGAACACAATTTCTGGCAAGCAAATGTTGGAAACTATACAAAGTGGTTACTTTCGACTAACCTAGATAAATTGGATCAATTTTTTTTATCCGATATTAATGTTTCCAATCCAACTTATTTTTTAAAGTGTATGCAAATTGTATATGAGTTTTTTTCTGTGGTTTGCAACGTTCATGGATCCGCAAGAGGGTACTAGCTCTGTAGTCGTATGCAATAGGCAAATAAATGCGTGGATACGAGAGACAATCGGAGAAATGCAATCGACAACATCAATGATATGGGTGGAAATTGCACGCGTTGCCAATGAGTACGTGTATGTTGACAAGACTCTATTTCACACATCATCATTGACTGGTCTCTTGTGGATGGAGGAGATGCTTCAAGGTCGAAATTAAGCATTTTAGTGAAATTTTTGGATGTCAAAAGATGTGTTCTTATTGTTGTGCAAGACATTATGCGCGGCTTCTCGAATTGGGATATTGAAGACCGTTTCCAACACTCGGGGGAAATAGTATGACACCATGTAATGCGCGTTCTTAAAGCAATGAAGTTGTTTACAAGTGCACACTGTCGACCGACGAAGTCACAACACAGCAGACATTCGTACTTAGAGTCTCGATGAAAATATTTGCCATTTAGAGTGAGTTTAATCATTTACCCAACATTTCATGAATAGTAACCACATTCAGAAAACAAGGCATTACAATTTTGGAGGTAATGTGTTCGTCCTTGCCGCTTACGCAATTGCTGTGTGTGCTTGCCTAGGAATGTATTGGCACGCTAAATGGCACACACGTGGAGTCACATCTCCCGCCGTGGGAGGCAGCGCCATATTTTGGTCGTAAAGGACGACACACGCAAAACATACTCGCGGTGTATGATTTTGACTTGTGTTTTACTTTTATCTCTTCCAAATGGGAGGGTAGTATGCACGACAACAGAGTTTTCAACGAAATAACACAGGACCCAGCCAAACAATTCCCTAACCCTGAAGAAGGTTAGTTGAATAAAGGGTGTTTAATGTTCTTGTTAGTTGTGTGCATTTGATTAGTGAATGATGTTACTAATGCAAAATGATCTTATTACAAGTAGGAAAATATTATCTTGTTGATGCGGGGTACGAGAACCAAAAAGACTTTTTGGTGCCGTTTAAGGGATGCTGATACCACTAGGAAGAGTTTCGCACTACTGGACGAGTAAGAAATGCAAACGAAGTTTTCAACAAGGTGCACTCCCCGTTACGGAGTACAATTGAACGTATGTTCTGTAACAACCCTCGTCACTGTTTACCAATTGATTATTGATTACCATTAAACTGGAACTGATTATGATAAGTAATTGAATTGATTGAAATACCGAACTGACTGACTGAAATCCAAAACTGATTAATTGACTGTATCTGTTTAAATACAGTTTCTATCTGTTGATTGTTAAGTGATCTGTTCATGTTTTACGTTTAAATTGCAAATTGAAGGCCTTATCGGCGGCCGAAACTGAAATTGATTGATGTTCTGTGTTAATTAAATTTTTTGTGATTTTATGGTGTGATTATCTGAAAAGTGATTTAGTATGATTAAATTAGATTAAATAGTGATAAATTGCATAGTTTGACTTAATCACCATAATGCCATTGTTAGTGGGCCATGTAGGCTAAGCATGTTTGAGCCTTTATACACTCAAACAAACATTTCATCAGCTCATTTTGAACACCACAACCGACCAAGAGAGAGAGAAAGTGAGAGTAGTGAATTCAACATAGAGAATTGGCTTGAATCTTGAGGAATTGAAAGCTTAAGTGCATAATTGAGCCTCCATACCTTTAATTCAAGACTTAAGGTAGATTTCTTGCCATCTTGTTTATGTTTTGTGTTGACTCTTGCATGATTCATGAGTCTTTAGTGATCTAAGGTATGAATTGGTTCAATAGTGTTGAATTATAGCTTAATTCATGCATGCATGTTTGGATTGTTGAGTTTTAAGTCGTTTTCATGGCAAAATGTTACATGTATGCTCATAATTATGTTAAGTCCATGATTTCATCTTGAATTTGAAAGAATGAGCTCATTAGAGCATGTTTTGAAGCTTGAAAGTTGTTTAAAATCCATGCATGTTGCATGTTCATCTTGTTCATGAATTTGGTTTGAAATTGGATTTAATTGAAACACCCTTGGGCTTTGATTTATCAAATTGATCTTTGAAACATGTAATATTATGAGTTTTGAAGTGTTTTCCAGAAAATTAGCCCAAAATGATCGAATTTGATGCATTAAAACTTGGTTTTGAGCTTGAGGTTCAAATCTGGGTTTTCCAGATTTTGGACCCACGTTCGAGCGAGGAAGTCCACGCTCGAGCGTACATTCTGTGATCATGCCTTCCGCTCGAGCGAGAAAAGTGACGCTCGAGCGTGAAATGCGTGCATCCAGTACTTTGCATGGGCTTACAGTCCGCTCGAGCGAGGGAATTCACGCTCGAGCGAGGACTTGTGTCTCACGCTCGAGCGAGGGTCGAGCGCCCATCGAGCGTGGATTTTGAGCATCCAGTATTTTCACTGTAGCTTGCAGTCCGCTTGAGCGACGGAAGTCACGCTCGAACGGAGCTCCTTTGTCTGCATGTCCGCTCAAGCGTAGAAAGCCATGCTCGAGCGAGACCCCTGTTTTCTGAAAATTTTGAAAATGTTTTCTGAATGCATCTTTGCATCCTCATCCCATCCTAGGCATTCTTAAGGCCTAGTTTAAGGCATCTTAATGAGGATATAGATGTAGAACACACCGAGGCAATTAGGGATTAAGTTATTATCTTTCCCAACTGTGTAGCTTAGTGTGTGTTCGTTCTGTAAACTGTGTAGGATTGGCGACTGGAGACGCGCTCTAGCTTTACTGTAGCCCAGAACTCTGTGAGTAACAACTGTGTAAAGATATGTTCAAAAATGATTATCTTCTGAACAATTGAACTGAACTGTTTTCTGAATTGTTACTGTTAACTGAATGAATGTATGTCCTATATTCTGAACTGTACTGTGGCATCCTTAGCAACTACTGTTACTGACTGTTACTGTTACAGAGATCTCTGTCGGTTCCCTTGTGGAACCACTACTGTTTACTAATTGATGGCCATCAATGACTGTTCGGTCTTTTTTGACCTACTGTTTACTGTACTGCTATGTTAATGGATGTACCACATATGACTGTTTACTGTACTGAACACTTGATATACTGTTTGAAACAATTGTTTTCAATACTGAAGGACATTCATTTCAAACCCCTTTACGCTTTATGTTATTCACTGGACTTTAACTCACTGCTTATATATATATGTAGGTGTACAGGCACCAGACCGCGGCTAGGAGCGTCGGGGTAAACTCCAGTTTTGTCAAGCCAACCACTGTGCCTCACTGCGAGGTTCCGAGCCTGTCTAGCTATGGCTTAGGGGTGTTTTAATTTCCCCTATCTGTCTCCGTAACTGTTTTGTAATCTGTATAGACTGTTACTGTACTGTTTAATAGGGATTAAGTCCCCATTCTGAACGATTGTATATAATGTACATACCGTTTTGTCACTGACTGCATATATGTATGAAAAACCTTTTTACATACAGACTGTCACAGCTCATTGGACATTATTTATTTACTGTATTGGCTTCTGCCATGCCCCTGTGCTCTATTTTACTGTATTACTGTTAAGCAGGCCTTCGGTAATTTCGGATTACTGGCCGGTTACGGTGCTAAACCCATAGGGGCGGGTTTAGGTCGTGACACGTTCGGAGTATGGAAAGCGCGATGGGGATTCCTACATAACATGCCTCGATATGATTTTGGAAAAGTGGAGGTGCCATTGGTCGGGACTTTAATAGCACTACATAATTTTATACGTCGCAATTCCAACAACGATGAAACATTCAACAGGGTTGCCAATGCAAAGACTTTTACTTTCAACGACATGCCAAATGTTGCGAGTGTTAGTGATGATGATGATGCTGAATCAGAAGGCGATGATGACGTACATATGAACGAAGTTAGGAAATCAATTCAGAATGAGTTGATGCGACATTGGCGTCAACTCGGGCTGTAATCATGTTCGGGGCTTTATCAATTGATGGGAAATGATATAAATGTGTCAAACTGTTGAACCTGTTATAAAAACTGTCTGGTTGTCTTCGTAAATCGAAGGTTGTCAACTGCATTTAGCAGACGTAAATGTGCCCAAAAAAAAAAGGAAAGAGCGTAATTTCTTTGCAAAAATTGAATAATTTTAATATTACATTGAATAATTTAATAATTTTAATATGATGTATAGTGCAACATTCAATAATTTAATATTTTTAATAATTTAATAATTTCAACCGTGCAACATTGAAAAATTGTAATACTACATTTCTAAAAAATTGTTCAAACAAACCCATGGATAAAAAAATAATTTTCCTAAATTGGGTAACAATATTTTGATCATTTTAATGTAATGTGATGTGATGATATAAACAAATATTAAATTAAAAAGTCAAAAACTAATTTTTTATCAACTTTCTAAATTACTTTCCAAAAAACCTAAAAAACTTGATAAAAACTGAAAAAAGAAAAAAAAAACTTTTTATCAATTTTCCAAAATTGCTTACGCACTCTCACACACGCAATCAATTCTCAACTTAAACCCTAACAGATTGGTCAACAACATTTGTCTCACCTCTTGCTCCTCCACCACGCCGATCGCCATCGGCGCCGCCTCTATTAGCCTTGTCGGTGGCCGCCGCCACTAGTAGCCTTGCCGGTCGCCGCCGCATCTTCTCCGCTCGCCGATTTGGTACGTGCTTTCTCTTTGCTCTTGACACGTGTGCAGAGTTGAATAAAATTACAGACAGAACCGAACCCTAGACTCACTAGTCGAAATTTATGTACCGTAAAAGGCGTTAAAAAGAAGAGTCTTGTGAAATTTTCCATGTCTGTGTTGAAGGTCAAGAAATTGGCCGTCTCGTGTGCTCCGATTTGTCTTTATAATATTCACAGACCAACACTAAGAAGAACCATCAGTACGAAAATGTCGGCCGAGTCATCTTCATCCCAACTCACTCACATCATCCATTTGCCGATTCAACGCTCTCAACCCGTCCAGATCGTCGCTGCCCCTGGTGTCTCCACTTCCGACTTCAGGCAACTCTCTCTCTCAGTATGCATTCATGTTATTTCTTATAATTAATTCTACAAGTCCTGTAAACAATTTCTATCTATTTTGGTTATGCTAATTTTATGTTTGGATTGAGTGATTTAGAGAGAGAAAAAAAGAAATGGAGAGACATGGATAACTTAACTTGTGAGAAATGGAAAGAAATAAAGAGAAACGGGGAGAAATTCAATTTCTTTTAGGCCCGTTTGTTTTGGGGTTAAATAGATGGGAGGGGATTAGGATGGATGGAGTGGTTATTTAGTGTTATCCTTGTTTGTAGAGTTGGGGAGGGGATTAGAATGGAGGAGGTGATATAGATGGAGGTTAGAATGGGATTGAGATGGAGGAGGTGGAGATGGTATTAGAAAAATAATGAGGGGATTAGAAATTTTTTTATTTTTTTTATTTTTTATATATTGGGAATTTTTTTTAAAATATTAATGTTTAATTTTTTATATTTTTTTTATTTGTTTTATTATTTTATATAAAAATAATTTAACAATTCCTACACTAACAACTATCATCAAAACAAATAATTTTACTCAATCTCCTCACTAACAATCTCCTCACTATTAATCCCCTCACTATGAATCTCCTCCATTCTACCTATGAAAACAAACGAGCCCTTATAATCTTCATTTTCAATCTTCACTCATATTTTTATATTTTCATAATATCAATTTTGTCTATGTAAAAATAAAATGATTGAAAATATAAAAAGGTTATTTTAGTAATATAATATAAAATAATTTCTTTTTTTTTTTTTTTTTTTTTTTAATGAAATCTAACCAAAAAAAAGGAGAAAAATTACAATTATTTGTTTTATTTTATTTCTTACTTATTCAAACAAGAAGGAAAGAAATCACAATCATTTCTTTTCTTTTCTCTTATAACTTAAGTAATCATTTCTTTTTTCTCTCATAGATCTCCAAACATAGTGCAATTTAAATTTTACATTTTAAATTATGTTACAAAGTGATTCTCTGTAATTTGTGTTAAAATTTTGAACAAAAAAAAACAACATGACCAAAGAGGAATCAAAAAATATATAACGAATAAATTACACTAATGATCGTATCCCAAAAAAAAAAAATTAAAATTTTACTTTGGTCCCCTAATTTCATTCGTAGTCTTTTTTTTTCTTTTTTTTTTTTTTTGGTTCAAAATATTAAGGACATATGACAGAGGATAACATTGTAACAAAATTAAAAATATAGGCTTTAAATTGTTCAAATATACTTGGCTTAGACTACAAGAGTAATGGTGTAATTTACCCATTTCCATTTGATAAAAAAAAAGAAAAATGATTGTGCGCATGCATATATATATATATATGAAAATTTTAAATGTCGAAATTTAGAAATACTTTCATACTAGAGGTGATGTTTGATGTCAGGATTAGGTTGATGGGACTTACAAGTACTGTGAGATTGAGTGATGTGATTAGCAGTGATGGTATTAGATTGGAAGTAGTTGCGTTTGTTTGTGCACAATATTAGATTGGTGGGATTAAAAGGATGCGGAGTAGCTATTATTTCCCAACTCCCTAATCTAATGTGGCACCAGAGTGATATACTTTAATGGACAAGGTTCCCTTTGCCTTTGTTTCAATGTTTTATGGTCTTCTCTTAGAGCTAGAGAAACAAGACTAGATGGCCTTCGCCTTATACTGGAAGGCCTCTAATGGGACGCATTTACCCATTTCTTGGGTAAGGTCTTCCAACTATATTTGAAAATCTATGAAATTAGGTAAAAACCCTCATTATTGTAATATTGTGCACAAACAAACGCAAATCGGCAATCAAACATGGCCAGGGGGTTATCTCTTTACATGACCTGTTCCAAACACGATCAAGGTGATGCCCTGGCACCATGATTTCATAGATTCATATCACAAATATATGGATATGCATCTTTGTATACTCTGTATGTTACAAACGGATGTATCTATGTAGGTATGTAGTAGACTCTTAGTTGTGGGCTAAAGTATCTTTGGTCCGCCATTTGAGTTGCTATAGCCAAAATTTGGTAAGAGCTGAAGGTAAGAGCCCTCCAGTGGCCTGCCATTGGAGCTACCATATTATAGCGTCAAAAGTTGTGTCAAATTTATTTGAGCTTGCCACTTGTTTTAATGCATCCTCCAACAAGGCTATCAATTTTAACTTGCTACTTTTAACTACTACTACTTTTTTCTGTTCTTTTCTTTTCTTTCTTTCTTTCTTTCTTTTTTTATTTTTTAAATTTGCGCTCTTCAAGAAGAGAGAAAATAAATAAGGGAGAAAGAAGGGATTGAGAACAAATTAGTATTTTGTGTTTACACTATCTACCCATTCTCAACAACATTCTTTTTTCTTTTTTTTCTTTTCTTTATTTATTTAAATTTACACTCTTCAAGAAGAGAGGAAGAAGAAAGGGGAGATGGAGAACAAATTAGTTTTTTTTTTTATGTTTGGTTATTGTAGTTTGACTCTCTAAATGTTGATAGCAAAATGGTTAGCCCAATGGCTAGCATGTTGGAGAGGCAAAATGGAGGGGAGGCTTGCTAAAATGTCTAAAGATGTGCTTTGGCTAGCTTGTTGGAGATGCCCTAATAAAATGATCCAAGCTAGTCTTGTTGATGAGGATCAAGAAAGTGGAGGCATGAAGACCTATTTTAGGGGCAAGAGGTGTCAACCTTAGTAGCAGGAATCGTCGGAAGGAGAGACAATTCTCGTCTAGAATCGCAATTCAGCGATTCGTAGCAAGATTCGTGAGAGAATCGCATCTCCATCGAGATAGAATCGCGGATCTAATTGGATGGGAGTGATTGGCGACACAGAAGGGGGAAGAGAGAGAGAGAGAGAGAGACTAGGTTGCGAAGAAGCAGTAGCTGCTAGGGTTGGGAATTATAAACATGAGAGTTGGGGCTTGGGTTTTTTTTTTTTAGACCCATACAGACATTTGTTTGGGCTTGTGAGCTGTTTTATTTAGTTTTTGGGTTACTAGATGATTTGCATCATAAACATGAGAGTTGGGCTTGGGATTCTTCTTCTTCTCCTCTCCCTCTCTTCTTTTATTTTATTTTTGTAAGAAAATAAATAAAACAAATAATTTTTAACAAAAATATTTTAAAATAAATAGATAAAAAAATAATATAAATATTTTGGAATAAATGAAAAAAATCTAATAAAAGTATATAATTATAATATTTTAACATATGATTTTTTATAGTACATTTTAAAAAATATATATATATATAACATATATTTTCATTATCATTAGAGAAAAAAATATATATAATCTTACAATATATTTTTATATATATTATATTATTTAATATATATACAAACACTCCTACCAACGATTCTTGGAATGTCTATGATTCCCCACTCCTACTCCCGCTCCATGCAACTAAGGTGTCAACATGAAGCCCAATAATTTTAGGAAATTTCGTTTAGGATTGTCTTTAATTTTGCTTAGTTTTTTTTTCTCAATTTCTGTATTTGGTTATGGAACATGCATATTGGATTGTGTAAGGAAGATACTCAAGTTTTGATTATTGAATATTGATTCAGAGAATTTCTGAAACTCTAGTTGCCTTTTTGTCTTCTTTGGTCCTACACTAATTTTTTCTTGTTTCTTTTGTAAATATTAGTTATAGAAAAAGTTGTTAAAGGATGGGCTTCTATTGATCACAACTGTCCATCTTTAAGAGATAATTAGAATTTTTTTATATGCCTTTGGGTTATGTGAACTGTACATGGTATTGCAGGAATGCCATTGAATCGTCTTCGTTCAAACAGTGGCTCAAAAACTTACAAACTGAAACTGGGATACTGGCTAATGGCGCTATGCTTTTGAAACAAGTGCTTATTCAGGTATTATTTATTTGCGAGCGTTGTCACAAGCTCACAACCACTAATGTGTGCCGTAATTTTTTCTAGTAATCCAACAAATTGTTTTTAATGGTTGAGTTGTACTCTCTTCCTCCATTCTATTGGTTGTTTTTTTAGTAGTTGTGTTTTTGTGTTTTGCTGTTGTGTTTTATAATTCTTTGGGCTAGGAACAAGAACAATATTTCACACTAATCCATTGATGACTATAGCCTTAGAAATAATCGGATTTATAATTAGGGTATTAGCTTTCTTAAATTTAAATTTTGTATGTGATTGCAACATCCCATCTTTTCCAAGGAATGTTAATCCACCTATGAGATTGTTGGAAAATTGTAAGAAAATGGTAAGGGGAAAAAAAAAGAAAGAAAGAAAGAAAGAAGAGGTTTTCAGATGGGGAAAATGATGGACCATCAAATGAGTGGAGGGATCTATACACAAAGAAGGGTAAGGGAAGTAAGCGTAATACTACAGTGCATGAACCAAGTACTTTGACTTCACAATCCAACTATTTTTCTATACTGGATTAATGCATGGAGAAAGATGGGGTTTATAAAGGGTGTGGCTCTTAGTTGCATGAAGTGGGGGCAGTGGCTGGATGGAAGCGCACTGTCATGGTGCACTGCTAGGTTGGGAGCGCCTCCGGGAGAGCTTATGTATTATGTGTATATATAAATGTAACATAATTCAAAAATACAAGAAGATTTTCTTTTTTGTTGGGTTTATTCAAAAACTGATTGGCTTACATATTGAAGCAAGAGTGCTTACTGATGTGTAAGGTGATGTCTGGGAAAGAAATGCCACTAATAATACGTATAACATCCTCCCATTCTTGTTCTTGTACTACTTATCATCTCCACTTATTGGTCACAGGGGGTTGATATGTTTGGCAAGCGTGTTGGCTTTGTTAAGTTCAACGCAGATCTGGTTGATAAGGCAACAGGAAAGAAGGTATTTCATCAGCAGATGGCTTCTTTCTTTGGATTCATTTGATTTATCATCTCAGTGTATTGCATCTGAATTTAGATCATGCACTAGACCTTTTTTTTTTAAAATTTAATTATTACGTGTTCTCTTTCTTTCTTCAACTGAATTAAAACATGCTTAGGTTCCAGGTATTGTGTTTGCACGAGGGCCAGCAGTAGCTGTGCTGATCCTTTTGGAGTCGGATGGCGAGACTTATGCTGTGCTTACCGAGCAAGTAAGTACTGTGTTTTTGTTTATGAATGTATTTTATTTTATATCCTTAATGAAGTGCTAGAATTCTTAAAATAAGTATAATTGTTAGCTAATGAGTTAGACGGAAATTCTGACATTTATTGTGTTCTGTATTTTTATTTCATGGAGATCTTTATAAGAATGTGTGTGTTTAAGGCTAGGGTACCTGTTGGAAGGCTTATTTTGGAATTACCAGCTGGAATGTTGAATAATGACAACGGTGATTTTGTGGGTACAGCAGTTAAGGAGGTCTCTCTCTCTCTCGCTCTCTCTCAAACAATACTTCAATCATATATAAATCGCTAGTGCATGAATGTGAGCATCTTGTTGGCTGCACATAGCAATGATGAGTTTAGCATAGGGTTATGCTGTGGCAATAATTTTAGTCCAGTTCAATGTCATTATTTTGGGTTGTGCTCTTACTTACTGGAACATGGTTACATGGTGCTTCTTCACTTAACCCTTTTTATTAGTAGGTCATTGTCTAATAGCTTGCAGAATAAAATTTTCATCCCTTTCTTGTGTTGTTTTTTTTATTTTTCACCTTGCTTCATGATTCGTGTGTTACTTTAATGTGGCAGGATACCATGCTTGTCATTTATAGATTTGGTTTAGTAACATAATTATAATCTTGAAATTTCCTCCTGCCTTTTTATTTGGGTGTTTTCTAGTATCTTCCTTGAGTGTTTTTTTTTTAATTTTTTTTTTTTTTTATTTATCTTTTTTGTTTTTGTTTTTTTTTTTTAATTATTATTAACGAGTTCATAGATTGATTAGTGGTGTTTGAGCCTATGATTCATGGGTCATATCAAGAGGAATTGGGTGGTCCATACAAGTTAGGAATGCACGACATTTAACAATTTCTGGCTTCATTTGCTTGAAAGTTTGTGCAAAAGAATTGTTGTATGACCATAATTTTTTTCATTGTTTGATTACTTTTTATGCACTTTTTCTTAGATACCATTTTGATTGATTGTAAGTGGTTGATACATTTTGATTTTATCATCAAGAACAACTCTATGTCATTCTTTGGCATAAGAATGTAGTTATAATGCACAGATAATTCTGTGCCAATAATATGTCCAAATACACATTGAACCATTTGTTTGCTTATAGGATCTGAGATGTCCTACCTGACACCCAGTGTCCTAGCTGGTGTAGACTTTGGCATTCATCTCTGTTTCAGCATATTAATGCATCCTTAGTTATTTATATGTAGAATTTTATCTCTCAAGTGTCTCAAATGAAACTGATAATCTCGACTTTAAAGAGATGGGACTCTCTCTCTCTCTCTCTCTCTCTCTCTCCAAATAAAAAGGGATGATTATAACAAAGGATGAGTTTTCAGAACACCTTAAGGAGGCAGGTGTTGAGTTGAATGGTGATTCAAATAGATAGCTATTACAATTGATGGGTTTGCAATGAACATGTATGATTTTCATAGACATTACACATCATATGTATTACCAGATGTGTTAGTAAGTTGGTAATGTCCTTGTGTTATTGCCAAGGCTCCTTTTTGTTACATGCATGATTATCCAATGGTTACTATTTTATATGTAGTCAGCTATTTATGCTAATCTTGTGCCGTACTTGAAACTTGAAGCCACTCAAGGTTAGCTGCAGTATGTACATTTGATTGAAACCCTAGCGCTCAAACTATTCCATGTGAAATGTCTGCTATATGCAATTTTCCTGAATGTGTATATTCTAGTGATTGTGTTCACTAGTTGCATTTTCAAATACTTATTATCATTTTACTTTCCTATCAGAATAGACTTGCAGTCTTTAAGGTTATATGGAAGAACCACAGAGTCAGTGAAGTTTTAAATTATGATTTCAATCAGATGAATATGACAGGTTGAGGAGGAGACTGGTATTCGCTTGAATCTAGAAGATGTGGTTGACCTCACAGCCTTTCTAGATCCATCAACTGGCTGCAGAGTTTTTCCTTCTCCAGTATGTAGTTTCACATTCTTGTTTTTCTTTTCAACGGATGTTTTTAAGATTTGAGAATTGTTTGGTGCCAGGAGCAATTAGTATTTTAGTAACTTGGATTTTGAACTCTTAATTGCCATTACAGTTTTATAATTGTTACTGTATGAGGACTTCTTGTCCTCCAATCTTTCTTCTTTAATAAATTTTTTTGTTGATTTTCAAAAAAAAAAAAAAAAAAAGTTTTATAATTGTTACAGTAAAAACCATAATTTTAAAAAAAAAATTATTAAACATTATTATATTCATAGAGATACATTTGTCATGCAGAGAGTCCGGAAAACCATCATGACTAAGGACGGTTAAGCTCTATCTAGAGCCATTTCATTCCATAAATGTTGGTGGTCATCTAATTACCTCCAGCTTCAAACCAAAGCATATACAAAGAATCATCATCATCATTAAACACCTGTTATATGCATCACATGGGCCCGTGGGCCTGTAAATTAGAACCCCAAACTTTCTGAATTTTGTACAATTCAGTATAACCCATCCATGGTTAGTAAATACTTTTGTTTTCTCAACAACACTATGTATAATACTGGGAATAGCCCCCAATTTGCCACTGCTCAATTTTCCTCATCAAGAAACTTATAGGCTGCATTTGGATTATGGATTTGAGTAGGGATTCATAGAAGGACAGGACAAGTGAAAGGAGAAATGACAAAATTAGAAGCTAAAATTGTCACTTGCCCTGCGCTAAAAATTTACTCTTTTGGAACAAAAGTGTATCATATTTTGAAACATGCATTCTAAAATGTAAATCGCTAGGGTATTAGTATTTTCTAATAACACTGCCCCTGGTAGTGGTGGGTGTTAAAAGGTGGCAATTGGTGTGGTGAACAATACGGAGTACCAAAGGTCCAAAGGATGATAATTATAAATATGAAATTCAGACTTTTTTCTTTCACTTTAATTCTGGTGTTTTTTATTAGCTACATATGATATGACCATTTAACTCAGTTGAGCATGGTATATATTTCTGAACAATTTGTGTCTCATCATTTAGTGCACTTCAGAATCCCGTGTTGTACCTTGTTCCTCTCTGTGGAGTTCTATGAAAGAATACAAAAAACCATTCAACTCTACCAAATTTTCTTGCCAGAATAATATTCTCATTATTATTAGTCCAGTAAAAGTAATTTGTTGTTTTTTGGCCATTGTTAGGGAGGGTGTGATGAAGAAATTAGCCTGTTTCTATACAGGAGACGTGTGGGTAAAGAAATTATCACTCAGCTGCAAGGAAAAGAAACTGGTCTTCGTGAACAAGGTGAGTTGATCAAGGTGCATATAGTTGCTTATGAGAAACTCTGGCGTGCAACAGCCGATGCAAAAGCTCTGACGGCCATTGCCCTGTATGAAATGGCCAAGAGAGAAGGGCTGCTACCTCCTCCAAGAAGCTCCCCTGCCAACTCTTGACACTGTTAACCTTTTACATTGTAAATTTAAATTAGGTTCTAGTTTGTGTCATCAACTAATTGGGCCTTTTGCATCCTAGATTGCCCGTGACATTGCTCTGGTGTTTGGAGATTATTGACTCAAAACATTACTTTTATGTCCAAATAGAGAGTAGGTACTTAGTTTCCACTAAAATTGATGATGGATACGTAAATACAAATTTGTGGTTTAAACTTTTTCACCATTGACCTTTTTATTTTATTTTATTCATATATATTTGTTTGAGGTTAGTATGGATGCAATGAGCACTCCAGTGTGAAGCTTGATGTAGAGATTTTCTTGTTGCTGCAAGCCCTACTTGTTATGACCGCCATTTTTTTACTGGGCATCTGTTACTTGTAAAATGAACTAGGGCTTGGAGTTGGGGAGTGATCTATTACCCAATTACCTTTTGTTGATTTTCTTTTATTGAAAAGGGCTCTTCTTTTACAACAATGCTAGGTAGCTTAAAATTTTGTAGCTCAAATGGCTCAAATCACTCAAAACGACGTCGTTTTGAGTGTAAATGAGTGTAAAACGACGTCGTTTTGACAGATTTGAGCTATTTAAGCCACCAAAATTTGAGTTACCAAACATTTTTCCTTTTATCACTCTTTGTCGGGTGAGAAAACTAGCAGGGTACCTGTGCCATACGCTGAACAGATTGAAAAATTAAAAGTAAAAAATAAAAATTTAAAAACAAATAATGAAATATTTGTATGAATTGTTGGATGAAAATAACCTATGGATATCCATCGACCTTGGAAGTGTAATTTTTCCTTCCTACTATGAGCAATCCAATGAGCTGTATCCATTATTAGCCATTTTTGTTATGCATGTTTGTTGATAGTTAAATTGAAGATGTAATTTTAGAGCAAAATTGAAGTTTCAAAAAAAATTCCCCTAACATTTCTACACTGTAGTTGGCAAATCATTATGATGAAATTTGAAAAGGTTGAACGAATAAAATTCAAAGAATGAGAAGACCTTGACTTGAAAAAATAAAGTAAATGTGCAATCAAAAGTTTTTTGTTTTTTATTTTCTATTTTCATTTTTGAAAAGCAAAATACTTGAAATACTTGTTTTCAAATGCAAAATTATTATGTATTAATTTTTTTTTATTCTTTTTAAAGTAGAAGATTCCTAACAAGTAACCACCAAATAGACATTAATGGAGGAAAGGTTAAAAAAAAAAAAAAACAATTTGAAAAGTGAGCAGCTCCTCCCAAGATTTTATCATCTCCATACCTTTCAAGATTCTACTTCGTGGGCCTCATGGAATTTACGGTAGTGATCTGAACCGCTAATCTCGTAAACATCACAGAAAAAAAATATATGTAAAAAATTATTAAAAACCGATAGACATACTAATTTATCGTATTTTGTTTAATAAAATGAACATTAGTTTAAAACTATGCCATAAAACAAAATACGATTAGTTAGTATGTCTATCAATATCCAATCAAACTAATATTTTGTATAGGTATTTTTCCATTTGAGGCTTATGAGATGAACAGTTTGGATCACTGTCATAGGCCTCGTGGGGCTTACAAAATAGAATCTTGCGGAGTATAGAGAAGATAGAGTATTGAGGGGAGCTGTTTCCCTTCGAGAAAGAGATAATCTCAAATAAATAATAAGAAATTTCAACATATATGGAATGATAAAAAAAAACACGAA
Organism: Camellia japonica; assembly: GCA_030407325.1. NCBI lineage: Eukaryota > Viridiplantae > Streptophyta > Magnoliopsida > Ericales > Theaceae > Camellia > Camellia japonica. The sequence goes on along the minus strand of JAPPVO010000017.1, from coordinate 151,362,963 downwards.
AAAAAATCTACTTAATCTAAAATAAATGGTGAGAAATTTCAACATAAAAAAAAAAATTAAAAATTCCAAAAAAAATCTACTTTGGAGATTTTGGGGACCCAACTGTGGCACCCACTAAAACACCAAACAAATGTTATGAACTACCAAAATATATATATGTATATATATTTGAAATTTTATCTCGAAATGAATTATATGATATACATTTAAAATTAATATATAAGATGTGAATCTTATTTAGAATTATTGTGATTTATAAATATATTTATTTGAATATTTTCTAAGTAAATTTTTTTTAATTTGTAATATTGCTGAAAAATATAATAGCCTAAACAGAGCAATTTTGCGTCAAAATTACCTGACTAGGCAAGTATATTGAACACAAAAGGAGCCGCAAAGATTGACATTGATATAAAAGCATGTTATATATGCATATGCAAGCTCTAATGATAATGCTATTGCATTTTTTAATAGAAGAACCAAAAGATTGGGTTTCCGCTAGATTGTTATTGTATAATTTGTTTGAACGGTTGGATTTTTAATTTATTAGTTTGTCAATGTGTTAGATAAATGGACATTTATTTTAATTTTGATTATTTTAGTTAATTTATAAATTAAGTTTTTTTTTTTTAAATTTTTGATTCAAGTTTTGTAATTTAAATTATATTTTTTAAAAATAAACTGCCAATCTACTCGAACCGTCAAATTAAAACCGCTATTGTTTGTCAATTGAACCGTCAGTTTTTGATAAACAAAATGGCAATTTCTAATGTTAATTTTGTCAATCCGGCACTTGCCATGCGATTTTTATTTTATCTCTAAATCGCATCGACCCGCACCGCACATACCCTACCTCCAATAGATAATGTTGGTCCCACACCCAAAAATTAAGATAACATTAGGGACATACTTTTGCTTATCAATTAAATTTAAAATGTTCAAAATTTTCATAATGTCATTTAAATTTAACTTTTGTATATTAGAATGTAAATTATGGGTTGTTTTGAGAATTAATTATTTTAATTGATTTTTTGATTTTTTTAAGAGGACTTAGAGAAAAATAGACAGAAAAATTAACTTTTTAGTAATAACTTTTTGACTATTTTAGGCCTGTGTTTGGCAAGTTGGGTTCAGGCTAAATTAGCCACTAAATGACAAAAGTGGCTAATTTAGCCACATCCGGACAAAAGCATGACAGGAGCATGGCTGCAACAATTTCACAGGTAAATTTATCATACTATCCCTACATGAAAGAGGGGCGGCGTCAGCCCACACAAAGTAAAAAAAAAAAAAAAAAATTCAAATCAGGCTTTTTACCAGGAAAAACAAGAAAGTTGAAAAAAAATTAAAAACATTTTTTTTTGTTTTTTTGTTAAAATATTTTATGAAAATAAATTTAAACTATATTTTATAAAAAAAAATTTAAATAATTTTTTTTTTTGTTATGTATTTGGTTATGATTTGAGTGTAGAGTTGTGAAAGTAGTATGGAATTTTGAGTTATGTGTTTGGTTATGAGTTAATTCAATAATTTATTAATTGAGTTTCATTTTATGTGTTTGGTTACGACTTGAGTGTAGAGTTGTTTTTAAATTTAAAATATTAACATTTTAAATTATTTAAATTATTTGAATATTTAAATTATTTAAATTTTGTTGTTAAAATAATTTTTTGAATATTTAAATTGATTAAATTTTTACAATTGAAATATTTTTTGAATATTTAATTTAAATTTTTGCGTATTAAATTTTTTAGATTATTTACATTATTTACAAATAAATAAAACAAATGAAAATCCATCTTTGAAATATAAAAACAAATTAATGTGGGTTAATAAAAAAATGCCAAAATCGTAAATTAAAAAAAAAAAAACGACAAAAATATGCCTCATTGAAATTTTTTTTAAAAAAAAAACATGAAAACATAAATTACCATTCGCCATGCAATTAAATAAGGCAATAAAAATATAGACAATAAATAAAAATAAATATGGCAAAAATATAAATAAATAAGGCAAAAAATAAATAATTAATGTATAAAACAATAAATAAAAATAAATATGGCAAAAATATAAATAAATAAGGCAAAAAATAAATAAAAATAAATATGGCAAAAAAATAAATAAATAAGGCAAAATCCAATAAAAATAAATAAGACAATTTGTGCAAAAAATATCATTATGTTATTGTATACCAATAAAAATAAATAAGGCAAAAAAAGTAAATTAAAGAACAATAACTAATTAATGTATAAAAAAAATGACAAAAACAGAAATTTAAAAAAAAAATAAAAAAATAAAGCAAAATACGCCAAATACAAACCCAAAATAAAAAATAAAAAAAGAAGAAATATTTTTCCAAAATACGCCAAAATAAAAGCCAAAATTAAAAAATAAAAAATGATCCAATTTAAGCAAAATACGCCAAATCCAAACCCAAAAAAAAAAAAAAAAAAAAAAAAAGTTGGCAAAAAATGCAACATCCAAACCGAAAATAAGAAAAAAAATTTAAAAAAAATTAAAAAAACCAACAATTTCGGACCTTTTCGGAAGCTGACGTGGACTTTGCAAAACTATTTGAATTACAGATATATGTGGCTCAAGGGCAATCAAGGGCACTTTGGTAAATTAATAGGAAGACACCTCACCAAAAAGTCAAAAAGCTAAAAAAGCCAAAAAGTCCTTCCCAAACCAGGCTTTTTAGCCCCAGGCTAAAATAGCCAAAAAGCTAAAAAGTCAACCCACTTCCCAAACGGAGGCTAAGTAGTTTCCAAACTTGGCCTAAAAAGTCTTTGTAATAAGTTTTGAAGTAATAATCGGTAATTAATTGAGTAGTTTTAAATTTTGAGGCAAAATTATTTAAAATGAATTTAGATCACATTCGATTTGTGCTATGTATGGTTAAATGTATATGATAATGATATATATTAATATTTTATGAATTCTTAGATTATAAATTTATTTTTATTTTTGAATTTTGAGATATATGATAAAGATATTTATTAACAATGCATGAATTTTTAGATCATAAAATTTATAGCTCTATCTACTTTACTCTATGACCCAGCAGAGGTGCAACTTGGGTTGGCCCAACTTAAGTAATTTAATTTATAAAATTTTAGAGCCTTAAGTAATTTAAGTTCGTAAAATTTTATAACCTTAAGGCTATTTTAAATTGATCAGGACTAGGGACAAAGTTTAATAACTCGAATTAAATTCATGTCAAAGCTTGAATAAAAATTTTTCACAATTCAAGCATTCTGATTTTTATTGTTAATAATATATAACCCTCGCATTAAACCTGTGCATACAGCGAAACTTTTGAAAAGAATTTGATTTAGAAAAATTGATTTATGTTCATTTTAGATATTTTTTTAATTGTAATATAAGAGAAAATTGTACTAAAGTGTTTTTATATATCTACTCATTTAAATAAAAAAATTATATGATTAAAAATTTTGTGATTAGGGATAATGTATAGAACTTATTCAAATCTAATCCAAATAAAGTTGGTGATTAGTTAAGTTGAGTTTTTTTTTTTTTTTGTTTTGTCATATCTATTAATGGCCCTGTTTGGTAAAGTTATTTTAAAGTTAAAATCCGATAATCAAAAAGCAGAAGTTCAAAGAATCCATTTTCTAACTTTTAAATAATCAGCTTCTTCTAGTTTATTTAAGCTATTTCTACCTAATAAGTTATAAACAAAAATTGCACCAAACAGTCTAGTACAAACTTTCAAATTAAAACAAGCTTTAATCACCTCTTGAACCAAATAGAGGTGTAATTTTGGCCCGCCATCGGGCCTTGCAAGCTCTCGCCAAAAATTGGGTCGACCTACTCACACAAAATCTTAACTAAAGCCCAAGCCCTAGGGAAATTCTGGCCTCAAGCTGGGCCTTAAGCTTGGGATTGGACCTAAGATCGGGACCGGGCTAGGCCTGACAATTTATTTATTTATTATTTATATTTTTTCCACTAAAATAACTTAAAAATAACATTGGGCGTTGGGCAGGCCAAGCCAGAAAAAGCATGGCCCAAGGTCTAGCCCGTAGGGTCGGACTGGCAGGCCTCAAACCTAGTTGGGGCAGGCCTGGGCGGGTTTCAAGCTGGCTGGTCACATCTTTAATGAGTGGTTAATTTTCTTAATTATTATTTTTTCTTCTAAAATTAAAAAATGTAAGTTTTCATAAAATTTATTTTACCATTGAAGAAATTATTGTCTCATTAACATAATTTTATTTTTTTAAATAATATTTAAAATTTTAATATTTTACCATTTAAGATGCAAATTTTAATGAAAACTTAAAATACAAACCAAACCAAACCAAACCAAACCTTGAGTCCCATCAAATGAGGTCGGCTACATGAATTTTATTCTCCATGTGGCCCTATCAAAGGCCATTTCATTAGTCAAATTAAATAGATTCATATCTCTAGTTACAATGCTAGCCAACGTTAATCTAGGTCTACCCCATCCCTTAACACTCTAATCTACCGTTACAACATCGCATCTCTTCACTACTGCCTCTGTTGGTCTCCGTTGAATGTGACCAAACCATCTCAATTGATTCTCTCTCAACTTATCTTATATCGGTGCTACTCCTACCCATTCTCGAATACACTCATTTCTAATTCTGTCTTGTCTAATCTTGTCACACATGTAACAACCCTCATCACTGCTCACTGGTTAATTACCGATTACTGCTAAACTGAGAATAATTATAATTGATAATTGAATTGATTGAAATACTGAACTGACTGATTGACTGTATCTGTTTAAGTGCATTTCTATCTGTTGATCGTTTGTTTAGCTGTCCATGTCTTTGCGTTTAAACTGCAAATTGAAGGCCTTATCGGCGGCCGAATCAGAAATTGATTGACATTTTACGATCACAAGAATTTATGTAATTTTATAGTGTATTTACTTGAAAAGTGATTTGGTATGACTAAATTAGATTAAATAATGGTAAATCACAAGAATTTGGTTTAATTACAACCTTGCCATTGTGAGTGGGCCACTATGTGAACCTTTTTGAAGCCTTAGTTCATTACAACAAACATTTCCTCAGCCATTTTCATTGTTCTTGCCGATTTTAGAGAGAGAGAAACATAGAAGATTGGTCTTCATCTTGTACCTAGCTTGCAATTAGAAGATTGAAAGGAGTTCTTACTTGTTTGAGCCTCTACACTTAAACTACTAGACCTAAGGTAGATCATTGACCTTCTTTATTGTGTATTTAAGTTGATTCTTGCATGATTTATGTCAAATTGTAGAGCTAAGTCATGATTAGGTTCTAGCATGTTGAATTAAAGCTTAATTGTTGCATGCATGTGTGCATTGAAGAGTTTTGGGTTGATTTCATGGCAAATGTTGCATGCATGTTCATGTTAATGTTTAGGACCATGATTTCATCTTGTTTTTGAAAGAATTGAGCACATTAGAGCATGTATTGAAGCTTTGAATCGATTTAAAGTCATGCATGTCTTGTTTGAGATCATGTTCTTGAAAATGGGTTTGAAATTGAAGTTGTTTGAAACACCCTTGGGCTTGAATTTTATAAATGGAGCTTTAAATCATGTGATTCTATATGTTTACAAAGGTTTTCCAGAAAATGGGCCTAAGAGGATCGAATTTGGTGTTTGAAAACTTGAGTTTTGAGCTTGGAGCTCAAATCTGGATTTTCCAGATTTTGGTCTTCCGCTCAAGCGGGGGATATGGCGCTCGAGCGGGAAATTCGAGCTCCCAGTACTTTGCACTGTTCATCAGTCCGCTCGAGCGGAGGATTGGGTGACACGCTCGAGCGGGCGTCGAGCGTGAATTTCACCTATCTAGTACTTTTTGGTCCGCTCGAGCGGGCAAGTTGACGCTCAAGCAGGGACCTTTGTTTGCCTGTCCGCTCGAGCGGGACCCTGTTTCACTGATAATTCTGCAAATGCTTTTAAAGTGCATCTTTGCATCCTCATTTCATCCTAGGCATTCTTAGACCTAGTTTAAGACATCGTAATGAGGATATAGATGTAGAACACACCGAGGCAATTAGGGATTAAGTTATTTTCTTTCCCAACTGTGTAGCTTAATGTGTGTTCGATCTATTAACTGTGTAGGGTTGGTTTCCGGGGAGACGCTCTAGCTTACTGTAGCCCAGAACTCTGTGAGTAACGATTGTGTAAAGATATGTTCAAAATGATTATCTTCTGAATACTGAACTGATACTGTTAACTGAATGAATGTATGTCCTATATTCTGAACTGTATTGTGGCATCCTTAGCAATTACTGTTACTGTTACTGTTACAGAGATCTCTGTCGATTCCCTCGTTGGAACCACTACTGTTTACTGATTGATGGCCATCATTGACTGTTCGGTCTTTAAGACCTACTGTTTACTGTACTGCTATGCTAATGGATGTACCACATATGACTGAATGACTGAAATACTGTTTAATGAACTGTTTTCATTACTGTAAGGACATTCATTCTAAACCTCTTTACGCATTGTGTTATTCACTGGGCTTTAGCTCACTGCTCATATATATATATATAGATGTACAGGCATCGGATCAAAGCTAGAAGCGTCAGGGTAAACTTCAGTTTTGTCAAGCCAACCACTGTGCCTCACCGCGAGGTTCCGAGCCTGCCAAGCTATGGCTTAGGGGTGTTTTTATTTCCCCGTCTGTCTCTGTACTGTTTTTGTAATACTGTATAGACTGATAGTACTGTACTGTTAATAGGGATTAGGTCCCTGTCTTCTGAATGATTGTACATGTATGTATATACTGTTTCTGTACCGAATGTAATTATGTATGGAAAGTCTTTTTGCATACAGACTGTCACAGCTCATTGGACACTGTTTTATTACTGTAATGGCTTCCGCCATGCCCCTGTACTCTGTTTTACTGTATTACTGTTAAGCAGGCCTTCGGTAATCTCGGATTACTGGCCGGTTACGGTGCTAAACCCATAGGGGCGGGTTTGGGTCGTGACAGAGTGGTATCAGAGCGATACTTAACCACGAGTTATACCGCACACACGTGTCCAAATGAGCTATAGGATGTCCTAGAAAAGTGATTAGGGCATTTCATGAGCATGAAAAGTGTGTGATTATGACATGACTGAATATATGCTAATGTGTTAAACTGTTTAAGTATGCAACTGTTTATGTTTATAATTGCTACCACTGCTTATAGTGAAATGGATAATACAAGAACTGCAAATGAATCTGAATCCTCATCCACTGAGGCAAGAATGGCAAGAATGGAAAGAATGATGGAACTAATAACTGCAAGATTAGAGCAACAACAGAATCAACAGCCCCCACCTCCTCCTCCGGTACAGCCGGAACAGAATGTCAATGTGAATGATGGGGACATAATTGCTCTCACCCAGAAGTTCAGCAAAATGAAACCGCCATCCTTTCAGGGAGGCCTGGAACCGCTAAAAGCTGAAGCATGGGTCCTTGAAACAGAAAAGTTATTTGAAGTGTTTCCGTGCTCGGAAGCAAATAAAGTACTGTTAGCTACCTTCACCTTGCAAGAAGAGGCCAGAAGGTGGTGGATGCTGATCCGTGACACCAACACTGTAGTGACTTGGGCTCAGTTTAAGGAGTCCTTCTTTGAAAAGTATTTCCCCCAGTGTGTCAGGGACAGAAAAGTGACTGAATTCGAACAACTGAGACAGGGCACGATGTCCGTGGCTGAATATGAAACAAAGTTCACCGAGCTTGCTAGATATGCACCACATATGGTGGACACTGACTACAAGAAGGCCAGAAAATTTGAAGGCGGCCTTAATGTTGCAATACTCGACAGAATAAGTGTTTTAAAGCTACCGACCTATGTAGGTGTTCTCGACCGAGCATTGATGGCTGAGTCGAACATCGAAGCTGTGAAACAATCTGAAACGCCGGCATCTGAATGGCGTAGTAAAAGGCAGAATTTTAAGTTTAAGAAAGGCAAGCATAACCCATTGAACAAGAAACAGAATACGGGGTCAACAACTAACCCCAGCCAAGGGAGTGGTTTCATCCCACCCTGTTCTGAATGTGGCAGGAAGCACAAAGGGGTTTGTTACAAAATATCTGGAGCCTGTTACAGGTGTGGCAAGGTGGGCCACATGGTTAAAGACTGCCCCTCTGCTCCGCAGACCAATAGTAAAGCTGCACCAAGCGCAGCAGCATCAACTGTTGCACCAAAACCGAACCCCAAAGCTACCGGGAAAGAGCCTATGAGGCAGGGCCGAGTCTTCGCCCTAGTACCGGGAGACGTACAAAATACTGAGACCGTTGTGTCAGGTATCCTCTCTATTTGTACTCAAAATGCATATGTACTGATTGATTCGGGGTCTACACACTCATATGTATCGCATGCTTTTTCACGGAAATTGAATAGACCCTTAGAACCTATGAATTATCTGTTAGCTGTATCATCACCTATTGGGGGATCCATGACATGTGCATATATGTATCCTGCTTGTGAGATTATTGTTGGGGATATGCATCTGTTTATTGATTTACTGCCATTGAACATTGATCATTTTGATGTAATATTGGGATGGACTGGTTACAAAAATATCATGCTACCATTGACTGTGTGACCAAGCAAGTTGTTTTCCGTCCACCTGGTTTACCCGAGTTTGTGTTTAATGGGGTTGGAGTAGTACATCCTCCGTATTTGATTTCGTCTGTGAAAGCCGTTAAATTGATTAAAAAGGGGTGTAAAGGATATCTGTGTTCTGTATTGACTGTATCTACTGATGATAATGTTAAAACTGATGTGAACTGTATTCCTATAGTCAGAGAATTCCCAGATGTATTCCCAGATGATCTGCCAGGGGATTTGATTGACAGGGAGATTGAGTTCACCGTTGATGTGATTCCAGGAACACAGCCAGTATCTAAAGCTCCATACAGAATGGCTCCGACTGAACTGAAGGAATTGAAAGTGCAACTACAAGAACTGTTAGACAAGAAGTTTATCAGGCCTAGTACTTCACCGTGGGGCGCACCTGTCTTGTTTGTGAAAAAGAAAGACGGCTCACTGAGACTGTGTATTGACTACCGTGAACTGAATAAGGTAACCGTGAAAAATAAATATCCATTACCGCGTATTGATGACCTATTTGACCAGTTACAGGGTGCTCAAGTGTTTTCTAAGATTGATCTCAGATCCGGACATCATCAGCTGAAAGTTAAATCTGAGGACATTGATAAAACTGCTTTTCGAACGAGGTATGGACACTGTGAATTTTTAGTTATGCCTTTTGGAGTTACCAATGCACCTGCTGCATTTATGGACCTTATGAACAAAGTCTTTAAACCATATCTTGATGACTTTATAGTTGTATTCATTGATGACATACTAATTTATTCCAAAAGTATAGAAGAACATGAACATCATTTGAGATTTGCCCTACAGACCCTAAGAGAATAGAAACTGTATGCTAAACTGTCTAAATGTGAATTTTGGCTTGATCATGTTATGTTTTTGGGGCATGTTATTAGCAAAGATGGGATTTCAGTTGATCCACAAAAAATTGAAGCTGTAGTGAACTGGCCTAGACCAACAAATGTGACAGAAGTCCGAAGCTTTTTGGGGCTAGCCGGGTATTACAGAAGATTTGTCAAAGATTTCTCCAAAATTGCCTTACCGTTGACTCAATTAACTCAGAAGGGGATATCATTTGACTGGACTGACCAAAGGGAATCAGCATTCCAAGAGTTGAAAACTCGACTTGTAACTGCACCAGTTCTTACCCTACCTTCAGGTACGGATGGTTATACTGTATTTAGTGATGCTTCTCATAAGGGTTTGGGGTGTGTTTTAATGCAGAATGGGAGAGTAATTGCCTATGCTTCCCGACAACTGAGACCGCATGAAAAGAACTACCCGACCCATGATCTGGAACTTGCTGCAGTAGTATTTGCACTGAAAATCTGGCGTCACTACCTTTATGGGGCGACATGTGAAGTATATACCGACCACAAGAGTCTGAAGTATTTCTTCACTCAGAAAGAACTGAATATGAGGCAGCGGAGATGGCTAGAATTGATCAAAGATTATGACCTACAGATTTTGTACCATCCGGGGAAAGCCAACACTGTTGCCGATGCACTGAGCCGGAAGTCAATTGCAAACTTAGCCTGTTTGCTTACCGGGCAGAGAGAGTTGCTTTGTGACCTTGAAAGATCTGAAATTGAAATTGTTTTGAGAGAACAAGGTGGGACAATAGCTGTTATTTCTGCTCAACCGGCACTAATTGAAGAAATTAAAGAGAAACAGCAACAGGATGACTTCTTGAAGAAGATCATCGAAGAAAGGGAATCTAAACCGAGACCGGGGTTCAAATTTGAAAAATGTACTGAAATTTCAAGAAAGACTGTGTGTACCGAATGATACTGAACTGAAAAGAAGAGTTCTGCAAGAGGGCCACAACTCAAAATTTTCTATTCATCCGGGGAATACGAAAATGTACCAAGACTGAAACTGAATTTCTGGTGGCCGGGAATGAAGAAAGAAATTGCTGATTTTGTATCAAAATGTCTTCATTGCCAACAAGTTAAAGCTGAACATCAACGACCCGCAGGCTTATTGCAGCCCTTACCGATACCGAGTGGAAATGGGAACATATTACTATGGATTTTATCGTGGGATTGCCTCGCTCCAGTAAAGGTATGGACTCGATTTGGGTTATTGTTGATAGACTGACTAAATCTGCTCACTTCTTACCTGTTAAAACAATTTATAATGCGGACAAATTGGCTATACTCTGTATTGATGAAATTGTTAGACTGCATGGAATGCCTGTGTCCATTGTTTCTGACAGGGATTCGAAGTTTACATCGAGATTCTGGCAAAGCCTACAGACTGCACTGGGTACTGAATTGAGACTGAGTAGTGCCTATCATCCTCAGACAGATGGCCAGTCAGAAAGGACCATCCAGACTCTGGAGGATTTATTGAGAATGTGTGTCCTTGATTTTCAGGGAAACTGGGAAAGCCATTTGCCATTGGCTGAGTTCGCCTACAACAACAGTTATCATTCAAGTATCGGTATGGCGCCTTTCGAGGCATTGTATGGCAGAAAATGTAGATCTCCGATTTGCTGGGCAGAAGTTGGAGATGGGCCTTTGCTTGGGCCCGAGATTGTTTATGAAACGACTGAGAAAGTGAAACTGATACAACAGAGACTGAAAACTGCACAGAGCAGACAGAAAAGTTATGCAGATGTCAGAAGGCGAGACAGAGAATATGAAGTGGGTGATCACGTCTTTGTGAAAGTGACACCGATGAAAGGCCAGACTCGTTTCGGAGTCAAAGGCAAGTTAGCGCCAAGATATGTCGGACCATATGAGATTATTGAGAAAATCAATCCGGTGGCGTATCAAGTTGCGCTTCCTCCTGAAATTGAGCATATGCATAACGTCTTCCACATTTCGATGTTGAGAGATTATCTCCGGGATCCTTTCCATGTGATAGAGCCTACTCGTGTAGTGTTGAGTGATGACTACACTTATGAGGAACGGCCTATACAGATTGTGAACAGACGGATCAAGAAGTTGAGAAACAAAGAGATCCCGTTAGTGAAAGTTGACTGGCAAAACCATGGTGGTGTGTATGCCACTTGGGAAAGGGAAGATGACATGGCTAAAAGATATCCTGAACTGTTTCCACTGAACCCTGTTTTCTTCCAGAATGAAGGTAACTCGAGTTTAGAGGACTAAACTCTTTTTAAGGAGGGGAGACTGTAACAACCCTCATCACTGCTCACTGGTTAATTACCGATTACTGCTAAACTGAGAATGATTATAATTGATAATTGAATTGATTGAAATACTGAACTGACTGATTGACTGTATCTGTTTAAGTGCATTTCTATCTGTTGATCGTTTGATTATCTGTCCATGTCTTTGCGTTTAAACTGCAAATTGAAGGCCTTATCGGCGGCCGAATCAGAAATTGATTGATATTTTACGATCATAAGAATTTATGTAATTTTATGGTGTATTTACTTGAAAAGTGATTTGGTATGACTAAATTAGATTAAATAATGGTAAATTACAAGAATTGGGTTTAATTACAACCTTGCCATTGTGAGTGGGCCACTATGTGAACCTTTTTGAAGCCTTAGTTCATTACAACAAACATTTCCTCAACCATTTTCATTGTTCTTGCCGATTTTAGAGAGAGAGAGAACATAGAAGATTGGTCTTCATCTTGTACCTAGCTTGCAATTAGAAGATTGAAAAGAGTTCTTACTTGTTTGAGCCTCTACACTTAAACTACTAGACCTAAGGGAGATCTTGACCTTCTTTATTGTGTATTTAAGTTGATTCTTGCATGATTTATGTCAAATTGTAGAGCTAAGTCATGATTTAGTTCTAGCATGTTGAATTAAAGCTTAATTGTTGCATGCATGTGTGCATTGAAGAGTTTTGGGTTGATTTCATGGCAAATGTTGCATGCATGTTCATGTTAATGGTTAGGACCATGATTTCATCTTTTTTTTGAAAGAATTGAGCTCATTAGAGCATGTATTGAAGCTTTGAATCGATTTAAAGTCATGCATGTCTTGTTTGAGATCATGTTCTTGAAAATGGGTTTGAAATTGAGGTTGTTTGAAACACCCTTGGGCTTGAATTTTATAGATGGAGCTTTAAATCATGTGATTCTATGTGTTTACAAAGGTTTTCCAGAAAATGGGCCCAAGAGGATCGAATTTGGTGTTTGAAACTTGAGTTTTGAGCTTGGAGCTCAAATCTGGATTTTCCAGATTTTGGTCTTCCGCTCGAGCGGGGGATATGGCGCTCGAGCAGGAAATTCGAGCTCCCAGTACTTTGCACTGTTCATCAGTCCGCTCGAGCGAAGGAATGTACGCTCGAGCGGAGGATTGGGTGACACGCTCGAGCGAGCGTCGAGCGTGAATTTCACCTATCCAGTACTTTTTGGTCCGCTCGAGCGGGCAAGTTGACGCTCGAGCGGGGACCTTTGTTTGCCTGTCCGCTCGAGCGGGGTAACTACGCTCGAGCGGGACCCTGTTTCACTGAAATTCTGAAAATGTTTTGAAAGTGCATCTTTGCATCCTCATTCCATCCTAGGCATTCTTAGGCCTAGTTTAAGACATCTTAATGAGGATATAGATGTAGAACACACCGAGGCAATTAGGGATTAAGTTATTATCTTTCCCAACTGTGTAGCTTAGTGTGTGTTCATCTGTACTGTGTAGGGTTGGCATTTCCGAGGAGACGCTCTAGCTACTGTAGCCCAGAACTCTGTGAGTAACGATTGTGTAAAGATATGTTCAAAATGATTATCTTCTGAATACTGAACTGTACTGTTTTCTGAACTGATACTGTTAACTGAATGAATGTATGTCCTATATTCTGAACTGTATTGTGGCATCCTTAGCAATTACTGTTACTGTTACAGAGATCTCTGTCGGTTCCCTCGTTGGAACCACTACTGTTTACTGATTGATGGCCATCATTGACTGTTCGGTCTTTAAGACCTACTGTTTACTGTACTGCTATGCTAATGGATGTACCACATATGACTGAATGACTGAAATACTGTTTAATGAACTGTTTTCATTACTGTAAGGACATTCATTCTAAACCTCTTTACGCATTGTGTTATTCACTGGGCTTTAGCTCACTGCTCATATATATATGTAGGTGTACAGGCACCGGATCAAAGCTAGAAACGTCAGGGTAAACTTTAGTTTTGTCAAGCCAACCACTGTGCCTCACCGCGAGGTTCCAAGCCTGCCTAGCTATGGCTTAGGGGTGTTTTTATTTCCCCGTCTGTCCCTGTACTGTTTTTGTAATACTATAGACTGATAGTACTGTACTGTTAATAGGGATTAGGTCCCTGTCTTCTGAATGATTGTACATGTATATATATACTGTTCTGTACCGAATGTAATTATGTATGGAAAGTCTTTTTGCATACAGACTGTCACAGCTCATTGGACACTGTTTTATTACTGTAATGGCTTCCGCCATGCCCCTGTACTCTGTTTTACTGTATTACTGTTAAGCAGGCCTTCGGTAATCTTGGATTACTGGCCGGTTACGGTGCGAAACCCATAGGGGCGGGTTTGGGTCGTGACAACACATCCACCTTAGCATCCTCATTTCAGCCACATTCATCTTATCTACATGTTGTTTCTTGGTTGCCCAACACTCGGTCCCATACAACATCGCTGGTCTAATAGCCATTCTATAGAACTTACCTTTTAGTCTAGTGGGTATTCGTTTGTCGCACAGTACCTGTCACGTCCCAAAATTTGGACAATTAAATATTACATTAAGACTAAACCCTAATCAACATTCCATCATCCAAATTCTAAGGGTGAAACAAAATCTAAACGTTTCGTCTCCATAAGGTTTAAGTAAATTTCCATCCTCAAAAGATTACAATGGATAAAAAAAACTAACAAAACGCCAACTAAACCATCCACCATAATTTCATAACTAACCAATACCTCTAACATTAAAGTAACAATAAAATAGTTAAAATAACTTAAATAATGTAAGATTACAAACCATGCCAAATTATCCAAATACTAAAGTCATAAAAAAAAATTTAATAAATACATAAACTAATATTAACCCTAAACTCAAAAAAACAAAAAGAAGCCCAAATGACATGTCCAACAACTATAGTTGTTCCACATCACCACCATTGTCACGACCCAAACCTGCCCCTATAGGTTTAGTGTCGTAACCGGCCAGTAATCCTTGGATTACCGAAGGCCTCTTAACATAATAGCATATAAATAAGGGTTGCGGAAGCAAATACATGAAATATACGTAGTCCAACGAGCTGTGAAGACATATATGGGACTGATAACTTCGAACTTTCATAACCATACGTGTGATCAAAACAAAATGTAGCAATTAAGTCACTTCATGTATACACAACAGAGAACTTGTTCGTAAATCAAAAGGAACAAAAACTTATACATCCCCAAAATGCAACCACGAGGCTTGACTCAAACCGGAACCTCCTCGGGAGGCATGAAGGCTGGCTGTCAAAATTGAAACTCCAGGGCCTCAATTCTGAGCCTGGTCACATACCTAATCACCTACATACGTAATATAAATAGTGAGCGGGAGCTCAGTGAATAATAACAGAGTAAAGGGTTAAATAAATAATGCTCCATAATTAAGTCCGTACATAGAACCAATTCATATTTGTGTTCTCATTCAATGCATATACAGAATTCAGGAATCATGCTTAATCATTCATAGTTCATCCGTTAGCGCTAACAGAGTATATACAAAACATCATAGATCATACTTGTCAGTTCCATAGAGAAACCTCCGACCGGGTATGGATAACTTGCCAGTTCCATAAAGGAACCTCTGGACTGGGTACGGATAACTTGTCAGTTCCATATAGGAACCTCCAGTCGGGTACAGATAACTTGTCAGTTCCATCAAGGAACCTCCGGACTGGGTACAGATAACTTGTCAGTTCCATAAAGAAACCTCCAGCTAGGTACAGATAACTTGCCAGTTCCATTAAGGAACCTCCAGTCCGGGTACAGATAGCATACTTGAATCACAACATAAATACCACAAATATTTATCATAGTTGGATAATCATTCATAGTACAAAACATAGCATTTCATAGTACAGATCTTATTCCATATACAGAAAATAATTTAACTTGAACATAGCTTTACTAAGTTATTACTCATAGATAATCGGTGGCTCTAAAGAGACAAGTAGAGTAGGCCATTCACTTAACTTGAGGTGCGTGACCTACATAACATGACAGATTCATACATTAGAATACACGCCTGGATTGTACATGATTTATTTAATTTGTTCTTAGTGTGTTCCTAGCCTTTATCCTCATCATAGTGTCTTAATCTTGGCCTAGGAATGCCTAGAATGGAATGAGGATGCAAAAATGTAATTGAAAATATTTTTTCAAAGCTTGCTGAAAACAGGGTTTACGCTCGAGCGTGGCTTTCCTCGCTCGAGTGTACATGCAAAATGTAAAGGTCCGCTCGAGCACAGCTTCCTTCGCTCAAGCGGTCTGCAAACTTTGAAAAAGTACTGGTTACTTGATTTTCTCACTCGACGAACGCTCGATTCCCGCTTGAGCGTGAGACTCAAACCTTCGCTCGAGCGTGACTTTCGTCACTCGAGCGATCTGTAAAAACACATGAACTTCTGGGAGTATGCATTACACGCTCGAACGGACTTCTGGTCGCTCGAGCGAAAGTGCGAGATTACATGGTCGCTGCTCGAGCGTAGAATTCAATGCTCGAGTGGAAGTACAAAATCTGGAATTTCCAAATTGCACTCCCCAGCTCCAAGCTCGAATTCTACGCCCCAAAATTCATCTTCTTGGGCCAAAATTCTGGAGAACATCTAAGAACTTGTAAACTATTATAGTTTGAAGATCATTTCATGAAATCAAGGCCTAAAAGTATGTCAAACATGCAACAATTCAACTTGAAATGTAAAAACATGGTATGAACATGACATGCATGTGTTCACTTGAGTTTATGGCTTCTAAAACATGATCAAATGTGATCCATTGATGAGAAATGTTATGAATTCTTCAACTTATGATAGAATTACAACATGCATGGAGAAAATCTTTGAAAACAACTTCAAAATGCTATAAATATGCATGCATGTATAGAATGACTTATCTTTCTTTAATTCTTGCTCAATCCTTACATGAATTCATCTAATTCACTTGTTTTCATACATTATTCAACTACATTACAAGGCCAAAGACTAAAACTCTTACCTAGAGTCTAGATTACACAAGTGAGGAAGCTTCAATTCCCAAATTCTTTGCAAATCTCCGATAATTCCTAGCAATTCTCCCATATCCCAACTTTTGCTCCCAATTTTTCTTCTATCTCTCTCTCTCTCTCTCTCTCTCTCTCTCTCTCCACGTTTTTGCTTGTGTGTGTGTGAGCTCAAATGTATTCAAAAATGAAGAGAAAAAAAATTGTGAAAGCATATAAGAAGCCTTATATAGGCTCACTTAATGATAATTAATTAAGGTTAATTAAGTGAGCATTAATTTAATCTAATTTAATGGTTCTAAATCAAATTTTGATTAAACCTACCATAATGTTATAAAAATTCCAAATAGCACATAAATCAAGTCAATTTCTGAATCGGATGCCGATAAGGCCTTCAATTCGCAAATCGAAACAAAACATGAACAAATCTTTCTACGTTAAACAGATATAAACACAAGATAGTGCAATGCACATGTAATTAACTTAGGATTTCTTCTTAATTACTTGTTAGGCATACTTAAGCATGAATTAACGCTAATCATGGGTTGGAGTTGTTACAAAGGAAACTTGGTTGCGCTTAAACAGAACGCACCCGAGTTGCTAAGAGACAAAACGGGTCAGTATAGAAGTATACTAGTATGAGTACAAGAATTAACACCCATATGACCACTAGACACAAACAAAAATGCATTTAATTCTTGTTACGGAATAAGACAAGTAGTTCCATCCGCACCGAGATGAATGGATAGTTTCCTGAGATATGGTGACATTTAGTTTCTTGCTCGTACACAACGAAATATAAATTGAGTATAAAATTAACAAAATAGAAATAAAATATGTTGGATTAGCCCTGCATAAAAAGTTAGTAATACCCCCCTCATCCTGCAAAAAAATAAAGTTAGTATAATTTAATCATAAGTAACTTGCTGAAGAAGTATAAAAATGTACCGTTTCATGCTTAAATAATTCGAATTGACCAAAACTCAAAGAACAAAAGTTGTACAGAATCAAATTTCCTAAAAGGTATCACAAACGAATTTAATAGAAACTGAACAGGTTGAGAGAAAAACTTGATAGAAGAACCTAAATGGAATTCAACCGAAAAACTGAAGTTGAAAACAAAAAGAAACTACCCTAAGATGACTTTTTTCGAAAAAGTTCAAAACAAAAAAAGTGTTCAGAATAATGTTTTACTTCAGTTTACGCGAAACCAATAAAAATGAGCTCGTTCTGTAGGTTAAAACAACCTTTAAAATATGCATTACTAAAATGAATCAAAACTACTGTAACCAAGATCATCCGATTATAAGTTCTAATCGATCTTTTTAATAAAAATTCAAAACACAAAAGTTGTCTAGAATCACATATTCATGCCTCTGCTCAAATTTCATAATTTATCAAGGTCGTTTACTATTTTTCAAGATGTACAAATCAATACAATTCACACTATAACAATAAACTCATATTTAATTCTTTGTACCTTAACTCCACCACTTCGGCCTCCACTTCCAGCCTACACATATATTCCATGTGCCTCCCGTATACCTAACATCGCTCCAAAGCCAAACTTGCACAGGGATATCGTCCCGAGTTTGACCCTATGACAACCCTCACCACTGATTAGTGCTAATCTATGATTAAGCATGTTAAATGACTGATTGACTGAAATCCTAAACTAATTGATTGAGTGTATAGCTTAAGTGCATTTCTATCTGTTGACAGTTGAATGATCTGTTCATGTTTTATGTATTAATCTGCAAATTGAAGGCCTTATCGGTGGCCGAACCAGAAATTGATTAGTGTTTTATGCTAATTAGAATTTATGTGATTCTATGGTATATTTAACTGAAATGTGATTTGGTATGATTAAATTGGATTAATTATTGATAAATTACATAAGTTGGACTTATCTACAAATTTGCCACCTAGTGGATTGATCTAGGCCAACCCCTCTCCATTTCATACACTTTTGATACAACATTTCATCAGCCCATTTCTTGAGTAAAACCGACTAGAGAGAGAGGGAGAGTAGAAGAATTGATTTCAACTAAAAATTGGCTTGGAGGCTTAGGAGATTGAAGGATTCCTTGCATATTGAGCTTCTACATTTGAAATTGGAGACTTAAGATAGAGAATTTACCTTCTTGTTCATATTTTGGGTTGGAGTTTAGAGCCAAGTTATGGCTTAAAATGTTGAATTGAAACTTAATCCATGCATGCATGTACATGTTCTAGCATTTTGAGGTTGTTTTCAAGGGGATTGTTACATGCATGTTCATATCTTGAGTATAGTTCATGAATTCATCATGTTCTTGAGGAAATTGACTCTTTTGAACAAGTATTTAAAGTTTTAAAGTTGTTTAAATTCTTGCATGTTGCATACACTTCATGTTCTTGAAGTTTTGTTTGAATTTGTATTTAATTGACTTGCCTTTGGGCTTGATATTACAAAATTGATCTTCAAAACATGTTATACTATGAGTTTACAAGTGTTTTCCAGAAAATTAGCCCAAAAGGATTGGATTTGATGCTTTAAAGGTTGATTTTGAGCTTGTAGGTTCAATATGGAATTTCCAGAATTTGGACCCACGCTTGAGCATAGGACTCCACGCTTAAGCGTACACTCTGAGTTCATGCAGTCCGCTCGAGCGGGGAAAGTGACGCTCAAGCGGGGAATGCGTGTATCCAGTACTTTCTTGTGTTTTACAGTCTGTTCGAGCGAGGGAGTGCACGCTCGAGCGAGGACTTGTGTCTCACGCTCGAGCGGTGGTCGAGCGCCCGTCGAGCGTGAATTTCATGCATCCAGTACTTTTGCCATGTTTTATAGTCCGCTCGAGCGGGGATCCTTTGTCTGCACGTCTGCTCGAGCGTAGAAAGCCATGCTCGAGCGTGACCCCTGTTTTCTGAAAATTTTGCAAAGTGTTTAAAAGTGCTTCTTTGCATCCTCTTTCCATCCTAGGCATTCCTAGGGCATGTTTAAGGCATCTTAAGGAGGACATTGATATAGAACCACACCGAGGCAAATTGGGGATTAAGTTATTATTTTCCCAACTGTGTAGCTTAGTGTGTGTTCGTTCTGTAACTGTGTAGGGTTGGCATCCGATGACGCTCTAGCTGCTTATAGCCCAGTGCTCTGTAAGTAACAATGTTGTAAAGATATGTTCAATCATGAATATTTTCTGAATGATCAACTGTACTGCTTTCTGAAATGATATATCTTACTAAATGAATGCTTGTCCTATTTGCGAACGGTATTCGTGGCATCCATAGCAATTTACTGTCACTGTACTGTACTGTTACTGTCACAGAGATCTCTGTCGGTTCCCATGTTTGGAACCACTACTGTTTACTAATATGATGGCCATTAACTAACTGCTCGGTCTGTTAAGACCTACTGTACTGTTACTATTGGATGTACCACATATGACTATTATAGTTTCTGAATGACTGTTATGGCATGGAATATGAGCCACAAACTGAATGACTGATATACTGCTAAATGACTGTTTTCAATACTGAAAGGGCATTCATTCTTAACCTCTTTACGCATATGTTATTCACTGGGCTTTAGCTCACTGTTTATATATATATATATATATATATAGGTGTCCAGGCACCAGATCGGAGCTAGGAGCGTTGGGTTAAACTCCCTTTTTGTCAAGCCAACCATTGTGCCTCACTGCGAGGTTCCAAGTCCTTCAAGCTAGGGCTTTATAGGGTGTTTTAGATTCATCCATCCTGTCTCTGTTTTTGTATAGACTGACTGTGCCTGTACTGTACTGTTATAATAGGGATTAGGTCCATGTCCTAGATGATTGTACATGTGTATATATCCTGTTTTTGTTTTGAATGTGAATATGTTATGAAAAGTCTTTTTGCATACAGACTGTCACAACTCATTGGACATCTTTTAATTACTGTTTTGGCTTCCGCCAGCCCCTGTACTCTGTATTACTGTTTTACTGTTAAGCAGGCCTTTGGTAATCTCGGATTATTGGCCGGTTATGGTGCTAAACCTATAGGGGCGGGTTTAGGTCGTGACAGACCTACACTCCCCGGATGGTTAGCATATACGTATGCGCGTAAATCAAAGCACTCATCTACTCTTGAGAACGAGGCAACAATATACATATACAAAACATCTCAATCATGAGAACAAATATAACAATGCCAAGCCTAAGGCATTCAAATAAATCTCATAATCCTCACTTTTTTTTTATACACTCTTTCTCACCAACACTCAAATAAAATAACAATCCATGGGATCATTGTGAAGTATAAAAAATTTATCTATGGGTTCCAAATTTATTTTAATTTCATATATTCATGAGTATGATTACAATCATAAAATAAATACATATAAAAACCCTAAATGTTACATACACGTCTAACCAAATAATGAAATCAATCCATCATCTACATGCAAATACAAAATCAAATAAATAAACAAATAAACAAATAAAAGCAACGAATCAATCCATCATCTAACCAATATCTATGGATTCTAAGTTTATTTCAATTTTATATAATCATGAGTATGATTATAACCATAAAATAAATACATAAAAAAAAAAAACCCCTAATGCATACACAACTAACCAAAATAATTAAAATCAATCCATCATCTTCATATAAATTCAAAATCAATTCAACATCAAATAAATAAAAATAACGAATTAAACATAAATCAAGGGAAGTGGGTTTTGTATTTACAATTTTTTTTTTTTAAGATCAAAGAATCACTTAAACAATTAATGAAACCCCCAAAATAAAACCCTAAACTTTTCTTCTCCCCTTTCCTCTTTCTCACACACACATTCGCAAACCCTCTCTTTTTCTTGATTACTCTCTCTCTCTCTCTCTCTCTCTCGGCTTGCCGCCGCACACAACACTTATTTTTTCTTTTCTTTAGTTTATAACCTAATAGTTATTATATTATATAATACAAATACAACATAATTAAAACATAAATAAATATAATATATATTTTATCAATATATAAAGCACTTTTATATATATATATATATAATATATAAATATATGAATTACCTATATATAATTGACTAACACATTAAATTAATTAAATGTCACATTAAATTGTCATGTATCCACACAATTAATAGAACCAAAAATAAAATAAAGTAATAATAATAATAATAATAATAATAATAATAAATAAATAAATAATGGCTTACGAAAACTCAGGGTCACTACAGTATCCTAAACGCACTTCTCCACTTACATCATCCCGCCTTAATCCTATGGGCCACATCCGCATCAATCTCCCCCACTATTGTGATAATCGACCCTAAATAACGAAAATGTTCATTCTTAGGCAGTTCTTAGTTCTCAATCTTTACTTCTCCTCTGCTTTCATTGTTACTATTACTAAATTTACACTCCATGTACTCTGTCTTAGTTCTGCTTATCCGGAATCCTTTAGATTCAAGAGTTTTTCTCCAAATCTCCAATTTTGTGTTAACTCCTTCTCTAGTCTCATCCACTAGCACAATATCGTCTGCAAAAAGCATACACCATGGCTCATCATCCTGAATATTTCTTCTCAACTCATCCATAACTAAAGTAAAAAGATAAGGACTTAAGGTAGATCCTTAGTGTAACCCTACAATGATAGAAAATTCATTTATCTCTCCAGCAGGTGATCTAATAGTGGTCACCACCCCTTTATAGATGTCCCTAATCACATCAATGTAACCTTTTGTCACCACTTTATTCTCTAACACCCACCATATTATATCGCGGGGCACTCTGTCATATGCTTTCTTAAAGTCGATAAATACCATATGAATGTCTCTTTTCTTTTCTCTATACTTTTCTATTACTTTCCTCAATAGATAAATCGCTTCCATTGTTGACCTGCCAGGCATAAACCTAAATTGATTCTCTGACACCTCTGTTATATCTCGCAATCACCCTCTCTCACACTTTCATTATATGACACATTAGCTTGATTTCTCTATAGTTGTTGCAATTATGGACATCTCCTTTATTCTTATAGATTGGCACTAAAATACTCTTCTTCCACTCATCTGGCATGTTCCTAGTCAACAAAATTTTGCTAAACAACCTAATCAACCAAGCAACCTCTTTTTTGTCCAAATACTTCCAAACTTCAATAGGGATATCATCAAGTCCTAAAGCCGTATTTGATTTCATTTTCTTAAGTGCAATCTCCACTTCAAAGTTCCTAATCCTGCGATAGAACCTATAGTCTTGGTTTATCGTATTACTAGCAATTTCTTCCCCTATTCTCGTACCTCCATGTTCCTCATTTAATAGTTTCTCAAAATAGCTCTTCCATCTTTCTTTAATCTCTTCTTCCTTCACCAATACCTTAGAATCCTCACTCTTGATGCACTTAACTTGATTAAAATCTCTTGTTCTCCTCTCCTGTATCTTAGCAAGTTTGTATACCTTCTTCTCTCCCTCCTTGCTATCTAGTCTAGTGCATAGGTCATCATAAGCTTTCAACTTAGCCTCTCACTACTTTTTTTCCCTCTTTATTAGCCAATCTATAGCTCTTAATGTTTTCCTCAGTTCTATCCATCTTCCACTTTTTAAAGCACTTTTTTTTTTTTTTGCCTTAACTACTGCTTGAACCTCATCCCTCCACCATCAAGTTTTTTTCTAGAGTTGGGTCATGTCCCTTTCGACTCTCCAAGCACTTCTCTTTAGATTCTTCTTATACAATTGGCTATCGAGTTCCACATAGTGTTAGCATCGTCTTCCAAGTCCCAAGTACCTTCCTTATCCATTCTATTCTTAAATATTTCTAATTTATCCCCTTTTAGGTCCCACCATCTCGTCTTACGATGCCCACCATCCTTCCTAGCTTGGTATTGCCCTCTAAAACATAAATCTAGTATCAAAATCCTATGTTGAGAGGCCAGGCTCTCTCCAGGAATCACCTTACAATCATTGCATTTTAGGCGGTCCACTTTTCTCACTAAGAAGTAATCTATTTGGCTCTTAATTAACCCACTCTTAAAGGTTATCAAATGCTTCTCCCTTTTCTTATACATAGTATTGGCCACCATTAGGTCAGAAGCCAATGCAAAATCTAAGATACTCTCTCCAGCCTCATTCCTATCACCAAAACCGTATCCACCATGCACCTTTTCATAGCCTAGTTTATCTATGCCTACATGGCCATTAAAATCTCCACCTATAACCAGGTTCTCTCCTACGGGTATCTCCTGTAAGATCTCATCCATTTGCTCCCAAAAATCCCTCTTAGTCTAATCATCTAATCGTACTTGAGAGGCGTATGCACTAATAACGTTCACTGTATTCCCTTCAATAACTAGTTTAACTAACATAATCATATCCCCTTTCCTGATGACCACCACTACATTCTCCACAAGACCCTTGGCAATTATGATTCCTACCTCATTCATGCGTCTATCCTTACCACTATAATACAGTTTAAAATCGGTATCCTCAATTTCTCTAGCTTTCTTACCTATCCACTTAGTTTCTTGCATGCAAGCTATACTAACTCTCCTCCTAATCATAACATCTACCAATTCCATCATCTTACCAGTTAAGGTTCCTATATTCCAAGTGGCTACCCTAAACCTGTAGTCTTGGACTAGTTTCTTTACCCGCGCTCGTCCAAAAAATGCAGGAACCTCTGCCTATTTTCACTGCACCCAAGCGTCGATGCGGCGTCCCTTGCTCACTTTTCGAAACACCCAGAAACAGGCACAACGCGTCACTTGAAGAGAACGACCTAGCATTTAAACGATTCAAAGTAGGATTCATTGTCATAAGGGATCCAAGCGACTTTTTTACGTATTGGTTGTCGACTACCTAACATGCAACCCTCCTCCTTAACCTGAACTTGGGACCGGCGGAGTTATGAAAACTTAAAATAAAATTTTGAAAATTGATCTTTTTAGTAATTTTTTAACTTTTTATGAAAAAAATATGTAAAAACGTAGGGAAAATTTACCTATAAAATCCATTTTGATTAATGATAATCCATTCAGTCCCAATAATTTTTTATGGACCAATTAATCCTATTGATTTTGGAAATATAGATTTAATATATTATTTGGAGATTATATTTATGATTATACCCTTATTCTATTATGTTTCCTTTTTTTTTTTTCTTTTGTGTTGGAAAGGTAATATACAAAATCTATGGGAATCAAATTTGGGATGAATTTTTATATGAGAATCTTTTTTATTTTGAAAATATTTCAAAATAAGTACAAAAATGACTTGAAATATAGAATTCTTCAAACATTCCAAAAGGATGTGGATTCTTCAAATATTTTAAAAGAAATACAAAATCCCTTAGAGCTCATTTGGGAAGTTTAGTTTTGGGTTTTTTTGGCTAAAATAGCCGCACAAAAAAAAAAAAGAAAGGCTTTTTAGTCCAATGAAACAAAATATCACATCTAACCCATAATCATTACATTATTTTTCTCACAAAAAAGTCAAAAAAGTCAAAAAGTCAACCCACTTCCCAAATGAACCCTTAATAAACTTTGGGCAAATGTTTTCAAACTGTAACACTCCAATATAATACTCAAACATAACACTCCAATGTAATACTCTAAAAAAAAATTCTTAGTGTATTTTTTTCAAATGTAATACTTCAATATAACACTCCAAAAAAACTCTTTAATGTAACACTCCAATGTAACACACAAAAAAACTCCTTAGTGTACTTTTTCTAAATATAACACTCCAATGTAATACTCTTAAAAAAGGATGTGGGATTCTTCAAACCATTCCAAAAGGAGTACAAAAATTCCTCGTAAGCTTTGAGCAAATGTATAATTTCAAATTGTGAGTATTACGTTTGGAAAAAATACATTAAGAAATTTTTTACTCCTTCCATCCCAAAATATTAGTCTCTTATTCCATTTTTCATTATCCCAAAATATTAGTCCATTTTTAAAAATCAAGTAATAACATAATATGAATTTACTATTTTGCTCTTCTTTTAAATTCATTAATAATACAAAAAGTATAATTTTGACAATTGATACTCCTAAAAAAAAATATTATCAAAGGGTAATTTTGGAAAATTAATATTTTTAAAATATAATAATTGTACTATCAAAAAAGTTAGATTTCCCAAAAAGGACCATTGTTTTGGGACAGATGGAGTAGTATTTTTGTGTGTGTTACATTGGAGTGTTACGTTTGAAAAAAGTACACTAATGAATTTTTCTGAAATGTAACATTGTTACGTTTGAAAAAGGTGCACCAAAGGGTTTTTTAGTGTGTTACATTAAAGTGTTATCTTTTTATCTGTAATGTGGGATTTGTTTCAGAATGAAGGAAAATCCAAACTCTATAGTGCGGATTGCGCAAATGTGTAATTTTATATTTAGAGAAATTCACATTTATCCTTAGAAAATTAAACCTAAACATGCAAGTGACTACTCTTTAGTGTAATTTTCACTTTAATGAGACCTTTGGGTTTATGAGGAAAAATGGAGGACTAAATAGTTTACAAGATCACATTTTGGGATTTATTGGTGCTTCACCCAAAAAGTAGAGAGAAAATCACTTTGCTTGGTTTGAGTTTTTTAAAAACACTTTTCAAAAAATTTTAATTTTTTGTTTTTCGTATTTTTTTGTTTTTATTGAATTTTTTAATATTTTAAGCAATTTTTTTAATTTTTAGACACACATAACATAAATATACTTAGAAATATAATTTTTGTGAAAAAAAATCCTTAAAAAATTCACTAAATACCGAAAATACAAAAAAAAATGAAAATTCAATATATATATTTTTTGTGTATTTATTAACTTTTTGAAATATTTTTCACAAATATTTTACTTTTTAGATACATCTAAGTAAGGTTCATCTAAAAAAGTAAAAAAATGCTTAAAATTTTAAAAATATTCACTAAAAACATAAAAATGAAAAATGAAAAATGAAAAACAAAAACCTCAATTTTCAAAAAACTGAATTTAAAAAATTGAAACCAAACACACTGAATAACTTTTTTGTAGTGATTTTTTTGACCTTTTTTTTTCTCTCTAAAATATCAAATTCCTAAAACAGGCCTTAGTCTTTGTTTAATATCTAATTAAAAAGGTCACATTCTTTTTAACTCTTGTCTTTAGTAATTTTTTTTAATAATTTTATCTTTTTCTGATTCATCTATAGTGTAGAAGAATTTTAATTAAAAAAAAAAATCACTAAAAAACAGTAAAAAAGTCAACTATCTTTGATTTTTTTTTTGTCTCCAACATAATTTTTTTCATTTTTTTATGTTTGTCTAGTCGAGTATAATCTAAACGTTTAAAATATTATAAAAATTTTAAAAAAAATCACTCAAGGAAAAAAAGTCAATAAAAAGGTTATAAAAAAAAAGCTAATTCCAAACACCTACTAGATAAAAATATGGGTCACCATTTAATAAGATTTTCAATATCAAAATTACGAGAAAAAATGCTTAAAAGTTTTAACATTAAACACACAACAAAGTTTTACTTTCTAAAATAGTTAAATTATAAATAATAGATGATCTATATAAAATAATTAGTTCTATTTTTTTTCATTCTCCAAAAAATCTTTTTTTTTATTAGATAGATTATAATGTTAAGTTAATATAATTGATCAAACTAGGGTGTAACTTGGGCGGGCTCAACCCGAGCAACTTGAATTTAACCCGAATTTTTTTAGGGCTTGGACAAGAGATATAAATTCAGTAAGAGTTTGGGCAAAAATTCAAAAGTTCGAATTAAATTTGGGCGGGCTTAGGCAAAGATATCAAACAACCTGAGCGAAACTCCAATTATACATATATAGATATATAAAAATATTCAATATACATATAAATTATTAGTTATTACATGATATTAAAGTAACTTAGATTATTAAATCATATTGAATATATATTATATATACAAATAACATAAAATCGTACTTTTTTTTTATTTCCACTTATAAATTGTAAAGACTACTATAGTAGCATCTCTCTTACATTATATAAATTATTTGTTTTGATGGTATTAATGATTTTCTATATAAAAAAAATGTAAATAGAGTCAAATTTTAATAATTTAATAATATAGCTAGACAAAAAAAAAAATTGAAATTTATTTACAATTCGGCCAACTCAGGCAATTTAGGTTTCATTCGGGTCGGGTTTGGGCAGGCAACCTTGGGTTACAATTCGGGCCTGGGCGGGCCTGGACAAGTCTCAGCACAATTTGGGTTGGGCTTGGATAATCTTCTAACCCGACCGAATCTGTCCGAGTTGCACCACTAGATCAAACCATGCACATGATTGCATATCGCAGCTTATTATATTATTATATTTGAAGGAATAATAAATATTTTAAAGGAGAACTATCAAAAAAATTATAAGAGATGTAAAACTCTAAGTATAATAGTGGTATTTGAAAAAATATATATATATTATAGTATTTTCTAGACATATTTTATAAAATTCTGAAATGGTAAGGTAATTTAGAGCAAAAAAATGTCATAATTAATAGAAACTAAATTAAAGTAATTTTTAAAATGAAAGAATATGCCATTATTATTTATTAATTAATAAGGAAATGTTAGAAAAGTATTAAATTGAGTTTTAATTATATAACATTCTTATAAGAAAACTATCAACAAATTTTATTTTGTATAAAAACATTTTTTGACGGATTTAGAAATTAAAAACTAAATTATATTTTGTATAAACTAAATAGAATATGTCTTTTTGTGATTTCTGTATTGTCTGTGAAAAGCAATAGAACTTTAGACCAAACTGTCGTTCTAAATCCAACTGACATACTACTTTAATGGGCGAAACAACCCAACCCTTATTAGAACATACTACAGGTTGAAGGGAAAAAAGAAACAGTAAAAGTAGAACTTTTGAAAGAAGAATAAAAAAAATAGCTGCAAAACTTTGAAAAAAGAAAAAAAAAAATAGCAAACTATGTGGCATCTCAACTACGTGAAGAATGAGATTTTATATTGCAATAACACAGAAAAATGCTTCAGAGTTTGAATTCTCCATGGCTCGATTGGCCTGAATCCAAAATGATGCCGTTTTGATTTTTTTTTTTTTCCCTCTTTTATATCTGAAACAAAAACAGAGGAAGGAAGGAAGGAAGAGACAGAAGGAAGGGGGAAGGAAGAAGAAAGAGGGAGAGGAGACCATCACTGGCGCTGCCATCACCGGCGCCAACCATCCTTTGTGTGTATATACAGATCTGTTTCTTTCTTTCTCTCTGTGTATCTCTCTCTCTCTCTCTCTCTCTCTATGAAGTCTCTGTGATGATGATGATGTGTTGATAATGATGTGTTGGTTGTTGATGATGATGATGATGTTTTGATTGTTGATGATCTCTTCTCTTCTTTCTTCTTTCTTCTTCTATTTTCTTCTTTCTTCTTCTTTTGTGAGTCATGGAAATGATGAAGAAAGGGGAAAAAAAATCCAAAACGACGTCGTTTTGGGATTTCGGGCCACTCGAGTCACGGAAAATTTGAGCTACGTAGCGGGATTGAATAACAAATCCCAACTTTGAAGGAAATAGTACTAATACATTATGAAAGCTTTTGTATGTTTTGAAATTTTATACTATAACTACTTAAATTAAAATTAGCAATAACATTATGTTAGGGTATGGATTTACATTGCAATAACAATCACAAATTCGAAGGAAATAATTCAAATAAATTTTTGGCAATTATGAATTTTTTATAAAAAAAATTAGCTTAATTTATATAAATTAGGTTTTGAACTAATTATAAAATAAGCATTTGAAGTGTTATAAAATTCAGAAAACATGAAGAAAAAAAAAAACATTAGAAAATCATTCCATAAAATGACATGTGTATTTAAGTGTGATATATTGTGGAAATCTTTAATTGAAGGAAATATCATTCCACAAAATTTATGAAAATCTATTAATATATTATTGACAATGATTAAGAGAATTTGAAAATTAATTTAATTTATCCAAATTGGATTTTGGACCAATTAAAAAATGACATGTATTTTGAGTGTCATACAATTTATAAAATATGAGAAAATTAGATTGTCATTTCTAGCTTCATAATGTTTTTGTTTATATAATAGCATAGATATTATTACGAAATTTGTATCTATATTATTATATTATGGAATTATATTATAAAAATCTTTTGATTGGAGCAAATAACATTCCATAACTGTTGATACTATTATGGAATTAAGTCATTGTCATTCCATAATTATTGATATATTATTGACATTGATTAAGAAAATTAAAAAAAATTAATTTAATTTAGCTAAATTAAATTAATGACTAATTGTAGGATGACATGTGTATTTTTATATTTATCAAATTCAAAAATTTGAGGAAAATAGGTTGAGATTTTAAGCTTTAAAGAGGTCACAACGTTTTTACTTATATTATATAATAATGTATGTAGTATATATGTGTTGATTATTTGTACATTATCTTGTTAAACCATGGGTCATAAAACATTCATAATCTATTTATGCTATATATGAAGGAAAAAAAGAGGGTTTCTAATAAGAAGAGATGTGAGAGTTCCACATACTCAATATAAATTTTCAAAATTTTTGAATTATTAAATAATTAAAAAACTTTCTACTGGTTAACCCAATTACAAAAAAAAAAACTCTAATTATCTTTTAAATTTGAATTTCAAAATTCAAATATCCCACTAATATGGGAAATTAATAGCATATCATACATTTGCCTCCCTCCCAACCTTTTCAAATAATGCCAATAAAAAACATAAAATAAAATTAAAAATCATAAAATTTTGAAAACCTTAAATAACATATAGAAATTCAACATGAGAAGTATTTTAGAAGAATGCAAAACCCTACACAATCAAGCAATCCTATGCAACATGCATTCTAGAAGAGATTAGTTTTGTACTTATTCATATATTTGTCTCTTTTTTTATTATTGAGAACTAGTATAATACCCGTGCTATGCACGAGTTAAAATAAATAATTAAAAATTATTTTTAAAATTAAATTATAAAAAAAAATTTATTTATAATATAAAATAAAATTTATTTAACATTAATTAGTTCCCATATAATAATATTTACGATAAAACATAAATATATTTCGTCTTGATGAATTCCGTAATTTTAGTTTTTCAATTTACCAATTATCTCATATCTATTATGTAAAATCAATTACCTTATCAATAAATTAAAATTGAAGAATAAATAAAAAATAGAAAAAAAAAATAGAGTATTAGTGACCCCAATCTTCAACCCACTCCTCAAGATTTCGATGATTTCGATCCTGCTAGGTTGCTAAGTATAACGTCTAAAGCAGTCTAATTAAATATTAGTTAATTATATTTAGAGGTTAGACCAATTGAACATTACGCAAACCCTATAGCCATTTTCTTAATTTGAACTCCATATAAATCATTTTTTATTTTTGATTTTTTATATTTTTTAATTGTTTTATATTAAAAAAATTTAGAACTAATATACTAAACAAATAAGTTAAACTGAATATGTATATAAAACAATTTAACTCTAGCCCATAGGCCTAAGTTTTTTTATTGTGTATTTGACTGAAAATGTGTTAGACCATGTTAATGGCTAGTACCTAAATCTCAATATTTATTCAGTAAGTAACTTGAGCCAAAATAACTACTTGGTTTATTGTTAGCATGGTTCAAATAAAAGGAAATGCATATACTATATATGAATTTATAAATTTTTTTTCTCATTTGTTAATAAATTTATCCATAATCCACATTTCAAATAAGAATTTTATAAATTTTTAAGAGTTAATCACAAACTTTAAAATAAAAAAAAATAGACATGATACATTATAAATATATATGAAATAACTTTATTAATAAACCATTTTTATTGAAAAACTCTATACTTAATTGCAAATAGTTCTTCTAGCATTTGAAAATTTAATATTTATGAATAAATTTAATATTTTCAAATACTCCAAGCATTTTTCACATTTAAAATTTATGAATAAATTTATGTAATTTAAAAATTTATACTTTATTAAAACTTTTAGCATTACAAAATCAATAATTAAGTTTTATCAAATATACTTTAAATTTAATCATCAACCTATTTTTTAAACAAAATTTTCTCATTCAAAATTTTGGCAAA
The DNA here is from genome assembly GCA_030407325.1 of Camellia japonica. Taxonomy (NCBI): domain Eukaryota; kingdom Viridiplantae; phylum Streptophyta; class Magnoliopsida; order Ericales; family Theaceae; genus Camellia; species Camellia japonica. The sequence goes on along the minus strand of JAPPVO010000017.1, from coordinate 151,331,069 downwards.
TATTTATTTAGGAAAACTATCCACATGTTAGTGCACCATGTTCACGGTTATTATTAAGCTTATGTAACTTAGGCCCAAATCTAAATGCACCTTGTATTTTTTAAATTTTGTTTAATGTTTGGCATGACCCGTAAAATGGTTATAAATTATAAGTAAAATTTTAAATTCTTAACTTAAAATAAGTTGTAAATTTATTTGGTGCAATGTAACTTTTGATAATCTATATAACATTTTTATTGTGTAAATATATATAATGCCTCAAAAGTTCAAATAAGTTTTTTTTTTTTTTAAAAAAAAAAAAAAGAAGTTACAAATTTTTGTTTAAAAAACCTCTATTTTTTTTGCCAAATAAGCTATAAAAATATCAAATAAATTAGAATTTTAAATTACAACCAAATAAACTTAGTCACACAATAAAATATAATATAAAAATATAATAAGTATTACATTATTTAAGAAAAAGTGCACCAACTATAAAATCTAAAAATTAAAAGCAAACCTTATAAAAATTTTAAAATATGAAATCATGGAAATTAGAAAACATAAATGCATAAGTAATATTATAACCATATGCATTATCCAAAAGAAGAAAAATCTTACAACAGAAATTTGTTAATAAATATGCACATTTTCTCAATAGCATCTGTCATCTATATTTATGTACTTGATAAATATAGATTTTAAACCGTTGAACATCAACCGAAGAGATTGGAGATTTATTTTTTAAAATACACTTAGATTAAATAAGCATGCAATAAATTTTTAGAAATTAACGTGATTGTTAGATGCATAATAGAAATAAGGATGTGGGATGCTAAGGATTAGAAATTGATCTTTGTAAAAAAGCATAAACTTACAATGAAAAAATTTATCAATTGAATTCTTCACAATTGCTCCATCACTAACAATTACAACACTTGATGAACACTGACTCTAATTTAACTCGAATCTAATAAGTGCAAGAGAGAAGATTTATGGGAGAAATGAATTGCTTCTCATAATTTGTGATACACAATTTTAAATTTTTAAAATTGATTTAGTCTTCTTTCTTTTTAAAAGCCATAAATTATGAAAAAATTAGATTTTTTTTAATAGTTATATGGCACACTTTTGAATTTTGAAATGGGTTAGTATACTTTCCTTTTAAATTTCATAAATCATTAGACAGTTATATTTTTATTGTTGAGAAAGTGTTACCCAATAGATTTTTAAATTTTTTTTTTAATAATAAATAAAAATTTAGTATGTGAGTTTGGAAAGAAATAAAAAAAATGTAATTTTAAAAGCTTACTATATTGAATTTTGAAATGAGCATTATTATAAATTTTGAACAAGATTTATATATTAGTTATAGCATAGATAACGTGACCATTTGAAAGGTTTTTATAAATTTAAATTCTGTTGAATTGTTTATCATATTTAATGGCACATAATTTTAAATCTTGAAATAGAAATATATATATATATTTAAAAATCATAAATTATGGAATAATTAGAGTTTTTTTTTATGATTATAATTAGATTTTAGTGAATTGCTTCCATATTAGTGGCACACAAATTTAAATTTTAAAATAATTGAGCATACTTTCTTTTTAGAAGTCATAATTTATGGAATAATTAGAGTTTAATTGTTATGGTTAAATTAGAGTTAACCAATAGAATCTTTTAAAAATAAAAAAATAATTAGATTTTAGCGAATTGCTTCCATATGTAGTAGCACACAAATTTAAATTTTAAAATAGTTGAGCATACTTTCCTTTTAAAAATCATAATTTATGGAATAATTAGAGTTTTATTGTTATGATTAAATAAGAGTTTAACTAATAGAATTTTTATTATTATTTAAAAATCAAAAAATTATAAAATTTAATTTGAGGATTTAGAACTCCCACAAGCCTTATCATTAAAAAGACCATTTTCCTTATATATATACTAGCATATCACCCGTGCTATGCACGGATTATGTTTACAATCTATACTATATATTAAGCAAAAGAGGGTTTTTAACCTCAAGCCTTGTGGGAGCTTCAATCTCCCAATCTAAATTTCCTGATTTTTTGATTAAAAAAAAAAAATCTTAGCATTTATTAACTTCTCCCAACTCCCAAGTCTTACCCTCATAATAACACTTTAATGCATTAAGAACAAGTATAAAAAAATTCTTTGAAATCCAACACATATGAATTCCTTGAAAAGTCCCAACACATATGATTATTATCCCTCATAATAACACTTTAATATATTAAAAACAAGCATAAAAAAATTTTCTTGAAAAGTCCAACACATATGATTATTATCAAAATATTAAACTTTAATATAATATAATAATAATAAAAAAGACATTTAATTCTTTTAAAAGTTCAACACATATGATTATTATCAAAATATTAAACTTTAATATAATATAAAAAAGGAAAAAAAGAAGACATTTAAAAAAAAAAAAAAATTTAAAAATCACAATTCACATATATAGATAATTGTAAACACAATCCGTGCATAGCACGGGTGATATGCTATCTATACTATATATTAAGCAAAAGGGAGTTTTTAACCCCAAGTCTTGTGGGAGCTCCAATCTCTCAATCTAAATTTCCTGATTTTTTTATTTAAAAAAAAAAACCTTAGCATTTATTAACTCCTTCCAACCCCCAAGTTTTACCCTCATAATAATATTTTAATGCATTAAGAACAAGTATAAAAAAAATTCTTTAAAATCCAACACATATGAATTCCTTGAAAAGTCCCAACATATATGATTATTATCCCTCATAATAACACTTTAATGCATTAAGAACAAGTATAAAAAAAATTTCTTGAAAAGTCCAACACATATGATTATTATCAAAATATTAAACTTTAATATAATATAATAAATAAAAAAAAAGACATTTAATTCCTTGAAAAGTGTAACACATGTGATTATTATCAAAATATTAAATTTTAATATAATATAAAAAAGGGAAAAAAAGAAGACATTTAAAAAAAAAAAAAGACATTTAAAAATCGCAATTCATATATATAGATAATTGTAAACACAATTATCTAAGGAAAATGGGATTTTTAACTTACAAGTCTTGTGGGAGCTCCAATATCCTAATCCTAATTTTCTAATTTTTTTATTTAAAAAAAAAGTCAGCATTTGTTAATTTAAGGAAAATTGCAATTCATATATATAGATAATTGTAAACACAATTATCTAAGGAAAATGGGATTTTTAACTTACAAGTCTTGTGGGAGCTCCAATATCCTAATCCTAATTTTCTAATTTTTTTATTTAAAAAAAAAAAGTCAGCATTTGTTAATTTCTCCAAATCCCTATGCCTTTTGAGAGATTTGGTCAAAACCTCCTAATAATTAAACTTTAATGCATTAAAGACCAGCATAAACAAATTCCTTGAAAATTTCAACACATCTATCTATCTATATTATATTATCTATATCTATATCTACATCTATCTATCTATATCTATATCTATACTATATATTAAGCAAAAAGGGGTTTTTAACCCCAAGGCCTGTGAGAGTTTTAATATCCCAATCTGAATTTTCTAAATTTTTTATTATAAAAAAAAAAACTCGGCATTTATTAATTTGGTCAAAATTCCCTAATCAGCATTTATTAACTTTTTTCAATCCACATGTCTTTCCACATGCCTGCATTTATTGATTTGGTCAAAATCTCCTGATCAGCATTTAAAATCCCCTCATACAAATAATTATAGATACAATCTGTGTATAGTTACTGCAGTACCCTTTTCAACTTCTCTCATACACTATGGTTTAGTGATAAGATTGTTAAATTATTTTTATAATTTTCAATCCACATGTCTTTCCACATGCCTGCATTTATTGATTTGGTCAAAATCCCCTGATCAGCATTTAAAATCCCCTCATACAAATAATTATAGATACAATCTGTGTATAGTTACTGCAGTACCCTTTTCAACTTCTCTCATACACTATGGTTTAGTGATAAGATTGTTAAATTATTTTTATAAAAAATCTTAAAAAACATAATTTATATATTAAAAAAATTTAAAACAAATATAAATATCTATAATTATCCCGTGCATAGCACGGGTGATAGGCTAGTTATCTATATATGTTAATTGTGATTTTTAAATGTTTTTTTTTTTTAAATATCTTCTTTTTTTCCTTTTGTATATTATATTAAAGTTTAATATTTTGATAATAATCATATATGTTGGACTTTTCAAGAAATTAAATGTCCTTTTTTTTATTATATTATATTAAAGTTTAATATTTTGATAATAATCATATGTGTTGGACTTTTCAAGAAATTTTTTTATGCTTATTCTTAATGCATTAAAGTGTTATTATGAGGGATAATAATCGTATATGTTGAGACTTTGCAATGAATTCATGTGTTGGATTTCAAAGAATTTTTTTTATACTTTTTCTTAATGCATTAAAGTGTTATTATAAGGGTAAGACTTGGGAGTTGGGAGAAGTTAATAAATGCCAATTTTTTTTTTCTTTTAGATCAGGAAATTTAGATTGGGAGATTGAAACTCCCACAAGACTTGGGGTTAAAAATCTCATTTTGCTTAATATATAGTATAGATAGGTTAGGATATTTATATTTAAATGAATGTTTGAATATATGTTCCTTTCATATTCTCTCTTTGAGCCTTTTGTCTTGAGTATCTACCTGTAATGTTGAACATGTGCATGTCTCTATATTTAATGTATTTATAAATAATATATATATGTGATGTTAAATATATTTGCATATGTGTAAATATATACATTTTGTATGTATATATATGTTGATGTTGATTATATATAATGTATCATAACTTATATTCATCAATTTTCTTTTCAATAGTTATTCAATTTACTTTGATTAATTGATTGGGACTACATATATTACTATTTCACAAAATTTGTTCTTAAAATCCTTTTTAGTTGTATGAGAGGGTTTAAGAGCGTCGTTGGAAAATTCGAAGATCTTCGAAGATCCTTGAAGAACAGCTTCGAATTCTCTAGAAGATGATGAGAGGCTTAGATTCTTCAATAGTCTTAACTTAAGAACACAAAAGTAAAGGAGATGATGGAGATAAGAGATTGGGTGAAGAAGAAGGCAAAGTGGCTAGAGAGAGAATAATGGCAAGGCTCTCCCATGGATCTCCCACTTTCACTCTCAAGGTTGATAATGGAGAAGGGAAATTAGTTCTTTCCCAAGAGTTAAATCTCCAAAATCCATCCCTTGTAAAGCTATTGGTGGGTGCTATTTATAGGCACCTCATGATGTAGGATGGAGCCCATGTACAAGGCACATGGGGAATATTCTCTCTAACTACCTTGTCCGAGGAGGTGACCTCTCCGAGGATGAGAAAAACCCCGAAGAGGAGATCAACCCCTCGGCGAACCCTTCTTCTTAGCCACACCTAACCAATGATCCCCAATCATCCCAAAGGGTCAGGGGTAGTCCCAGAGGATGCCTTGCCGCATAAAGGTCAGGGGTAGTTTAAGAGAACGCCCTGCTGCAAATATTGCCGAGTCTCAGGGACCCCCTAGATCGTGCCACCTCAACCCGGGTATAGGCTAGTTTAACCAAAGAGTGAATTTATCTCCACTCACCGTCCTCGGGATCGGGTCCTTTGTTCGGACTCCATTGCACCCATGGTTCTGCTACGTAGATCCCGGAAAGCTCCGAACCCGCAATTGTTCTGGGACTCATTAATGGAGCGACTTCCAGATTGCGTCTGAATCCGCAAATCCGTTTGAAGTCAAGTGCTTCAGACCTCTAGGTTCGTGAATCCGAACCCTTTCGAGTCCGGGCCCGAGTAAGTCTCTAAGTTCGTGGATCCGAACCCTTTCGAGGTTTAGAGCGATTCAGCCCGTTTGATGGCGATAAATCCGGGCCCACCAATCTTTGACTTGTGATAAATTCGGGCCCACCAACCTTGGACTATTGGGGCCTAATTAATTTAATTGGCTCAGATTAGCTCCTCTTACATTAGTTATCTTCATTTTAAGGTGATCACCTCTCCAAATATTTATCATTCAAAATATATAAAATATATCACTCAAAATCTAAAATTTCGTTAAAAAAAAAATGTGGTACAGGGGATGAGGATTTTTAAAATCCCGAGACACCATGTCTCGTATTCATTGAATTCATTTGATTTTTTTTAAAAAAATTCATTGTATCAAATTAACCCTACTTTATGTATGATTGACTAATTTATCTATATCTATACTATAAGCAAAATGGATTTTTTTATTAGTTCCAAAGCATTAATTTAAATTTCTTATTTTTTAAAAAATGTGTGAGCCTTAAGAAAATAGCATGGAAATATTAGTTTAATCATATCTATGGTTTTGGAATTTAAAAATCTTAATATAAAAAGTAAAAAAGAAATCATATCTAATTCATATCTAATTTGAAATTTAAAAATTTTTAAAAGGAAATTTTAAATACAATTTCAGTCGTATATAATTTCAAATGTTAAAAATATTTACTTCAAAATTTTATATTTTTCTTTTTTTTTAACTAAACAATACATGTGGCATCTAAAAAATTAAGATTTTTTTTCCCGTTAAAATATTTATAGCACATTTATTAATTAGAAAAGAAATTCCGCATGACACATGTAAATATACACTAAGAAAAAAAATACATGCGTAGTGCAAATTTTTATGCCACATCAAAAAATATACGTGTCCTGTTTAAAAACACATGTGCTTTTAATTATATATTTTAACCATATCTAAGCCTTCTATATAGCCTCCGTTTGGCAAGTGGATTAGCTTTTTGATTTTTTGACTTTTTTAGCTATTTTAGCCTGAGCTAAAAAGCTTGGTTTGCGAAGGACTTTTTAACTTTTTTGACTTTTTTTGTGAGAGAAGAGTGTAATGATTATGGGTTGGATGTGATGTTTTGTTTGTTGTTGCTAAAATAGCCTATTTTGTCTTTTGGGGCTAAAATAGCCAAAAAGTATATTAAATTAAAAATACTTGACATAAAATATACATGGTATAAAACTATTAGTTTATCTAATTGTTTTTTTTTAATTTAAGAATTTGTAGATGGGAAATAATAATAAAAAAAATTAACCATATCTAAATTGCATCTAATTTCATATTGAAAAAAAGAGTCTAAATAAAATTTATTTACTTGTAATTTAAAAACATTTAAATAGAAAATATGAATGAAATTTTTAACTGTATATAATTGGACAAACTTTAACATAAAATACAATAAAATTGAAAAACTTATAGGACGACATGTGTTTTTTTTTTTATCATAAAATATAATTTTCATAATTTTTTCTATCTTTACCAATTAAATCATGACATCTATTTCTAATTGAAAACTTAAAATATACAATTAATGACATAACAACTATAATATATATATATATATATATAATGAAATGGTTAAAATTTAATTCATTCTAAATTATTTTTCTATACATTTAAAAAAAATGTATACTATTATTTAATTTTAAAATTATTTTTTTAACTTGTACATAGAATGGGTGATTTGTTATTATGATGAAAATTTTATTTACCATTTTGTATCATATAATAGTTTCACTACTCTTGCATATTTTTAATAAAATAAAATAAAATATTTACAATATTAATAATTTAATAAATTCTTAGAGCACAGGGAGTCGTACTAGAGACCCCATTTTTAGAGGATTCCCACAACTTTCAAAGTGATTCACACTATTCATGATATGTGCCTCACACATATATGAGTGGGCCCCACACATCATGAGTAGAGATGTAAGAAAAATCGAAAAAACCAACCAAACCGATTGAACCGGATCAAACCGGCTATATTTGGTCTATTTTTTAACAAGAATCGGTCTGTGCGGTTTTTAAATTTGATTTTTTTCGGTGTTCAGTTCGGTATCGGTCTAAGCACTTTGTGCACCGATCTAAATCGAAACCGACCGCTTCAATATATATTGTATTTATAATATATATATATATATATAATATAATGATATTAATAAATATAATAAATTATTAACCTTATCATCTTTATAACCTAATTTTGTAAACTCTTATTATATATAATTTTAACTCTAACTCATTATTCTTGGAACCTTAGTATTTTCAAACTTTTTTTTGTTTTTATTTTTGTTAATTTAGGAATTGAAAAGTATGTATTAAATGGATGGATTAGATATGTTTGAAATAGTTGATAAATAACTAATTTAATATTTTTATATAGATTAATGATTATATTTAAAAGTGGCTCAAGTTTGAAAAATCTTAAACCGATTATATCGCACCAAACCGAACCGTTTCAATTGGTTTTGGTTCAATGCGCTTTGATGGGAGAAGTGGTCTGTATCGGTATTCAAAATAATAAAACTAACATTATCAATTCGGTGTAATTTTTATCTAAATACTAACTGTACCAAACTGATTACATCCATAATCATGAGTGGTGTGAATCACTTTCGAGATTGTGGGAGATCTTCCAAAAAGGGATCTTCTAAAAAAGGATATCACTCATTTTTCTTTTTATATTTCTAACACAAAAATTTAATAAATCAATCAGGCGCCAAAAAAAATCAGTGATTCAAATCTCCCATTTTCTGTGATTCAAATCTCCCATTTTCTGTGATTCAAATCTCCCATCGGGTTTTTTCCTTTGTGTTTGTATAATCATGAGTGGTGTGAATCACTTTCGAGATTGTGGGAGATCTTCCAAAAAGGGATCTTCTAAAAAAGGATATCACTCATTTTTCTTTTTATATTTCTAACACAAAAATTTAATAAATCAATCAGGCGCCAAAAAAAATCAGTGATTCAAATCTCCCATTTTCTGTGATTCAAATCTCCCATTTTCTGTGATTCAAATCTCCCATCGGGTTTTTTCCTTTGTGTTTGTATAATCATGAGTGGTGTGAATCACTTTCGAGATTGTGGGAGATCTTCCAAAAAGGGATCTTCTAAAAAAGGATATCACTCATTTTTCTTTTTATATTTCTAACACAAAAATTTAATAAATCAATCAGGCGCCAAAAAAAATCAGTGATTCAAATCTCCCATTTTCTGTGATTCAAATCTCCCATTTTCTGTGATTCAAATCTCCCATCGGGTTTTTTCCTTTGTGTTTGTAATTTATTGGCATGAATAAAAAACAATTTAATAATAAAAAATTGACTAACAAATGGCAAATAATCTTAAGGTCAAGTGTATGTTAGTGACGTGTAGAGAGTTGGTTTGAGATGTAGGTTGTTTTTTTAATTAGTTTAATTTATAATTAAAATACCTTGTTTGAGATAAAATTTTTAGTTTTTTTAAATTTTATAGGAAAAAAAATAAAATAATTATAGTTGAATGTGACATTTTATCTTATTTGATTAAAATAATTAATTTTTATCTTATATGACTATCTTAACCTAAATATTGTCCCCAAACAAGCTCCGAGTGTGATTGGGAATGTAGAAGAAGGAAAATTATTCATTGGTCCTCGGCACGATTTGGTGGGGGTTTTAATTTAATTTTTATTAATTAAAATAATAAGATTTATAATTTTTTAATTTTTTTAAAAGATAGTTTCACACTTATTTATTATTGAAGAATAATAATAGAAACTCTCATAAAATACAATCTTCATAACTTTAAAGTAATCTAAACTATTTATGTCACTATCAGAGATAAAAAAAAAAAAAAAATTCAAACATATCAATAACCAATACATCAATAAAAATGATAAAAATCTTCTTTAGTAGGGATCCCACACATTTTCTATTAATGAATTATGTGAAATAATATTTTCAGGTTGAGAGTGTGGGACCCATGGGCAGTCATGTCATCGTCGGGGAGGAAGGTATTAGGTACGATGGGTGGGTGGGTGGACGAGGAAAATGGTAGAAGAGAAAAGAGAGAGATTGGGGGAAAGAAAAGAAAGGTCAACATCCTTGTCGCCTTGATAATTATCCGCATTCAACCACGTTTTATTATTTCGAAGACCCCAAAAAAAACATTATTCAAATGCCTCTTTTATCCATTACAATTACGCTTATGCCACTGGATTTTACACTTGGGTTGGGAGTTTTTTTTTTTTTACTAAAATAATTAATAAAAATAAAATAAATTAAAATAAAGACAAAATATTATATCTAAATTATAATTATTTTACTTTTTTTTCTTTCAAAATTATCAAACTAATTACAAAAAAATAAATATTATCCCAAATATAACTTTTTAACCAAATTAAAATAAACTAAAATAATCGAGTCCCTACACTAGCCTCGTATATGTCTATCTAACCGTGGTCTCAATTGGTTTGAGATAAAAAAACTCCAGACTTTAGAATTCATATAATTAAGAGGTGTTTTAGGAAGATAGTTAAAAATTAATTTTTTAACTTTTTTTTTTATTTTTTTTGAAAAAATAGATAAAAAAATATAAGAGGTAACGTGATTTAAAATAGATTAAAACCTAACTTTTGACTTTTAATCCTCTTCCCAAATGAGGCCTAAAGTTATATACGGATTGAATTCGTTGGATTTTAGAAAAATTAGGAATTGACATGGTAGATACGGTTTTAGAAAAATTAAAATCATAATTGAACCGTTAAACTTGTAAAATCGGATTAGAAACAAATTATAGAAACCGATTTAGTTCTGTAAATATGACATATATTTTATATTAGTAAATAAACTAATAATAATTAATTTGGTTGAGTTGGTTAGAATTTATCAATTTCAGAACAAAGACTACTTTCAAATCTTATAAGAAACTTCTTGGAACCAGAAATTGAACCAAAATTAGATGAAACTGACAGTTTGAATCAATTTACCGGTTCTACTGATTATTTTAAACACCTTACATGTAATGGTATGATAAACCTCACTAAAAAATAAATAAATAAATTATAAGATGTTTGATTTGGTTCATTTTTAAAAAAAATTGGGGCCTTCTAGTTTTACAAAAAAACCTATCAAATAAACTGTCACTTTTTTTATAAAAAAAAGTTCATAAAAGATTTTATTTGGTTTGATTTTTCAGATTGTGTGTGTGTGTGTGTGTGTGTTTTTTAAATTTAATTTTGTGAAACAAATTTAGGTTTATTTTAAGCAGTAAGTTAATAGTTAATTTTTTAATTTTTAAAAAAAATAAGTAAAAAAAATAAAAAGACAATGTGATTTAAAAAATAAAAAATAAAAAAACTAATAAACTCATAGTTGCGGGCCTGTTTGGTAACCATTCTGTTTTCAGTTTCCAGTTTATATTTATAAAAATTTTAAAAACTATCATAAAAATTTGTTTGATAATTTTTTTGGTTTATAAATGGTTGTCTCAATTTATAAATTTGAGGAAAAAACGTAAACTCAAAAAATGAGTTTACGTTTTCAGTTTTTAATTTTTTTTTTTGAATAATTTATTTTCAATTATTTTTTTTCAAATAATTTTTTGTTTTCAAATATTTTTTTCAATTATTTTTTCAAATAATTTTTTTCAAATAATTTTTTTTCAATTAATTTTTTTTTCAATTATTTTTTTTTCAAATAATTTTTTTTCAATAATTTTTTTTCATTTAATTTTTTTTCAATTATTTTTTTTCAAATATTTTTTTTTCAATTAATCTTTTTTTTCAATTAATTTTTTTTCAATTATAATGTGTGTGATACCATTGTCATAAATATTAAAAATAAATATAAATATAAATATTTTAGAGCTGAACAAACATATTTTTTAGTTTATATTTTTAAATTTTTTTAAATATTTTATTCAAACCAAACGCGTTTTGTAATTTATGTTTTTTTAAAAATAAACAAAAACTAACTTATAAAATTTTTATAAATATAAACAAAAAATATAAACGTTACCAAACCTTACCTTAAAAAAAGATCCTCATGGCAAGTTCTAAAACAATAGTTATTGGGTTTGTAAAAGAGTGGACAAAACCAGGGGGTGGGTGGCCTTGTGGTAAGTACATGGGGATTAAGTCCCCAGGTCATGAGTTCAAATCTCCTTGGGCCAATCTCCTGGGCGTAGCACAGTTAGTTAGGAGGTTGGACCTCGAGTTGTCTAACCAACACTTTGTGTGGGTTCAATGCTCCCCCGCTGTGCGAGTCCTGACTTAAGCGGAGCTTGTCTTGGGAGGTCGGGGCAAATTCTCAGGTTATAGTCTCCTCGCTCGGAACTCGCTCGGAACGGCTAACAGGACACCTTGGTGATCTCTACAAAGGGGCGCTGCCTTGGACCTGCGGGAGAGTAGGAAGGATTTTTCTGTAAAAAAAAAAAAGTGGACAGAATCGTCCAATGAGACCTTTTCTTTTTATTTTTATTTTTTTTGTGTCGTGGAATGGATAAAATGTTGTAATAAATATGTGAAGAGAGAGACTATGGGGGTGTTTGGCAAGTGGTTTTGGGGCTAAAATAGTCACAAAAAATAAAATAAGTTATTTTAACTACAACAAATAAAACATCACATCCAACCCATAATCATTACAGTCTTCTCTCACAAAAAAAGTCAAAAAATCAAAAAATCATTCCCAAACCAAGCTTTTTAGCCCAGGCTAAAATAGTCAAAAAAGTCAAAAAGCCAACCCACTTTCCAAACGAAGGCTATATAAGACATGAAGGGCTTGTTTGGTTTGTTTTTGGGAGAGTTGTTTTTGAAAAAAATTTAGCGAGATAGTTTAGAAATTTTTTTAGTTTGTTTGGTTGTATATTTTGGGAAAGTTGTTTTTTTTTTTGAGTGTATGATGATTTGATATTTTGGGAGAATTTGAGTAGATGTGTGTAAGAGAAAAAGTGATTGAGAAGGAGAGATGAGAGAGAAAAAATGATTGATTGATGTGTAAGAGAGAGAAAGTGATTTTGAAATTTTTTTGAGAAAAACTCAAATCAAACAATTTTTTAGAAATTTTTTTTTAAAACTCATCTCTCAAATGCAAACCAATCATACCCGAAAATTTTCAACGTGCAATAAAAGGAGCGAATGAAATAATTAATGTATGTATCTAAAAAAAAAATTAATAATAATAATAATAAAATATTCTTTTATGGTGCCAGCTTGAGCCAGCCAGGAGGAGCGGCGTACGGTCTTTGCTCACTCAAAAGTAGCTGTTTTGGCGCGTCACACAAAAATAAAAAAAAATAAAAAGAAAAAAAGAAAGAGGAGTTGTTGGCGCAATTTATTTGGGAAAATGATATATAGCTCAAATATATTGGGCTCGAATTGGCTCGAAATTCAAAACGATGACGTTTTAGGATTCTTTTTTTTTTTTGTTTTCATTTTCTTGCTTTTGAATATAGACAGAGGCGAGAGAAGAGAAGAGAAAGAAAAGATGGAGAGGATGATGAAAAGAAGAAGACGGGTGATGGCGGTGATCGCCGATCGCCACTTTCAGATTCTGTTTTTCTATTTTTTATTTTTTATTTTATTTTTTTTCTAGTGGATCTGGATTTGAAAATGAAGTGGGAAAAAAAAATTTATTGGTTGATGATGATGATGTGTTGATGAAAATGTTGTTAATGATGATGATGATGATGTGTTGAAGAAAATGTTGTTAATGATGATGATGATGATGTGTTGATGAAGATGTTGATTTATTTTTTATTTTTTATTTTTTTCTAGATCTGAAGATGAATGGTTGTTGATGATGTGTTGATGATGATGTTGATGAAGCTGCTCCCTCTTCTCTTTTCTTCTTCTTCTTCTTCTGCTTCTTCTTCTTCTTCTTCTTCATCTTCAATCATCTTCAAAAAAACAAGAAAGAAAGAGAAAAAATAAAAATAAAAAAATCCAAAACGACGTCGTTTTGGATTCGGGCCAATTTCGCGTTTGAAAATTTCGAGCTACGTAGCAGAATCGATTTATTTGAGTTGATTAAAATTTTTTGAATAAATAATAAATACCGTATATTTGTAATTTACCCTAATTTTTTTTTATAATATATGAAAGTTTGTGTCAAAGTATTTGGTATAATTTCTATTTATATATGTTAGCTTGGAGAAAGGGGGGAAAAAAAAAAAGAACAAAAAAAAAAAGAAAACCCATTTATCTAGAAGTTTAGAGTTGAGTGCTTTTGGCTTTTACTTTTTAATTTTTTATTTTTAACTTATAATAAACTGCACCGAATAAGTCTAAAGTCTCTTCACATTTATTTGTGGGCAACTTTTGAATAATATGAAAATAAAAGTTATTATCTTAATTTTTTTCAGCAATGATTCTCTCCCAAAAAATTTACTTAGAAAAACACTTAGAATTTATAATTTATGAATAAGATTCATTTTAATTGTAACCCCACAACAAGAAATTTAAAAACTAACACCATAAATTTAGATTTGCAATTTTCAAGATAGTTTTCAAGCTACATAGGATTTTTGTAAATTTTTAATGACAAAAAACTTCAATCAGTCCATTTAGTCATCCAGTGCAACAATTTTAGGGAGCTACTATAATGGCTATTATTGTCAAATTGTAAGAGTTTCACTCAAAAGATCTTTAATATATTTAGGGGTGTTTTTGGCAATATGTTATTTTAGTCAAAAAGTAAAAAATTCAATACCAAACAATCAGTTAAAATAGCCACTTTCCAAATATTTGCTTAAAAATTGACTAATGGTATTTCGTTGCAATTTTAAATTATAAATTATTTAACTTTTTTTTTAAAATTTATTTCACCAAAAAAAAAGAGAAAAGATTTTCTTAAGTTACAAATATATATATATTTTTGCTTATTTGAAATTCTCGAATACATATAGAAGTACTAGTGTAAAGAGAAATGTTTTTTTCCCCGAAATTTCCCCCTCCCCCCCTCGAATAGCCCGAAATTTAGAAGAGAGAGAGAGAGAGAGAGAAGAGAGGGGAAGAGGAGGAGCTCCGCCCGCCGTCGCCTCGCCTCCGCCCGATCGTCGCCCGCCGTCGCCTCCGCCTTTGCCTTGCAGTGCCCCCTGCCTTTGCCTCCGCCCCCGCCCCCGTCTCCACCTCCGCCCCCGCCCCCGCCCCCGCCTCTAGCCCGATTTTGTTGGCCCCCTCCAGTCTGTCTTCTTCCCTTCTCCTTCTTCTTCCTCCTTCTTCTTTCTTCTTCTTCTTCTTCTTCAAAAAAAAAAAAAAACAGAACGACGAAACGACGTCGTTTCGTCGTTTCGGGGGGATTCGGGGAAAGCAGATTCGAGCTACCAATCACTTCTGCTAGTGTAAAAAGATTTTTGAGGACATTTTGTATATTTGTGCAACAAAAAAAATTATGTAACAAATTAATCATATAAGTTCATTTTTTCACAAATTATCAAATGTTGCACAAAAAAGATTTACAACTTATTTTAAAATTTTTGATTTAATAATAAAAAATGATAATTATCGATGCAAACTTCTAAGTAATACCAAACGGATCCATTTTTGCAATTTTGCTGAGAAATCAAACATGTGTTTTAAAAGATTTATTTTACTGACCATGTGTTTTTATTTCTTATTCTTATTTACTCACCCTTTTGACAAAACTGACCCACAATTTTTTGTTGGTAAACTAGGCTGAGTTGTTGTATGCTAGGATTTGCGTGGTCAATTAAGGTAACAATTTGGGAGGTTCTTAATATATTTACTAAAATTTTATTGTATGTTTATTTATGAAAAATTTTAAAAAAATAAATTATTCAATGTCACATGGAAAAAGGTTACGAAAGCATTTTTAGTCTTAATTTATGTGGAATACAGAGAAACCTATCTCATTTGGATTATTTTAATAGGGGGAATTATATGCAAGTAGGAGTAGAGAAAAAAAATTACAAATACATGGGGGTGCAAGTGTTTTTGTGGTAGGGTGCAAATGAAAGACTGTGAGGGTGTAAGTGTCACTTGTACCTCTTAGTGTGTTGGTAAATTTTTTCTCTAATTCTCACATGCATGTGATTCCCCCACTTTAATAGAATAATATTATATGCACCAACTAGTGTACTAATTGATGATGTGATATAATGTAAGATATTTTTGATATTTGTAATTTCTATAATGAATAGAGTCAATAATTATATCATAACTAATGTATGTAGTACCACCGACTTTAATAAAATGATTTTTTAAGCCAATTAAACTTAAAAGTCGAAACCCATTTGATTTTTTCCATTTCTTTCAAAAAGCCAATTTAAAAACTCACTAAAATGTGCTAAATAAATTATTTCTTTAAGCATTAGCGTATTTGTGAATTTATTTTAAATTACTACGCTGGCTTGTGAGCTATACCAAAGAAAAACGTGAGAATATGTTTGTCATATGTCAATGTCACTAATAAGACTGAATAATGGATAAGGGCGCCGCTATGCTTTAAGGCACAATAGTTACTATTATCTCTTTTTGAGAGGTCTTTTTGAGTATTTTTTGATAATTTGAACTGTTCATATTGTAAGGTTTGTTAAGAATATTATTCCTATAAAAAATCAAATTAATTGGATATTCATAACTCTATGATTAGATCCCAAATGCCTTTAGAAATTTATGAAAGTTATGTTAACCGTTAATTTTTATAGAAACAAATGTGCTTTGTTTATAGGGTTACAGATATTCAATCAACTTAATTTTTTGTATGGATGATCTACTCGACGAACCTTATAAGATGAACAGTTCAAATTATCAAAAAATACTTGGAAAAATCTCTCCCAATGGGCACAGCAGCACCCCTCTCCGCCTGAATAATTACTTTCATAATAGATGTGATAAGTGTGGCGAGAAATTAGGTGAGATTTTTAGGAGCTCCATAATAGTTTAGAAGGCTTGGTCCCCTGCTTATCCTACATTTACATTTGGCCTAAGTTTGTTGATAATTAAACCAAAATAATGGAAGAAAGAAGATTGGTCCTCCCTTAAAATAATAAACAAATCAATAATTACACTGTTTAAGAGGATAATGTAGTTTATTAAGACTGAAGTTTGGTCTGCTTAAACAATTCATACTTTAGGTGAACAAAAGCTCCCTACTCATAAAACTAGCTTGCCTCATTTTCTTCATCTAGGTAAACTACAAACACCTCAAGCAATTGCTACCTTTTTTTCTTTTTTTGATAGGTATATTCTTTTGCACATTACTACCTTGGATAAAAGTACAAATTCATATACATTTTTTCCCCATGAGAAATTGGATTGGCTTCATTCATTTAAAATATATATATATATGTACAAATAATATTTACTACATGTAATTTATCTAAATTGTTGGCATTCTTTACCTAACAAATTAATCTCGAGTTGGTTTTTAATGAGTTAAACATCAATCAAGCTCAAGTAAATTGACTTTTTATGGAAGATATAAACATATCAAGTTAACAACAATAATTCAGAGCACTAATTTTTGTGCTCTAATAGAGCACTAATGACATAGTAAGGAGAAAAAAAAAAAAAATCAAGACCAAAACATCACATCACAGTATGTGAGGCCTACTGTTAACTCGTTAGAGTTGGCTTTAGAGAGCTAAAAAATTAGAGTTTCAAATCATTTTTCAAATAAGCTGAATAGGAAGATACAAGTAATTTTAGACTCTATAGCATTTGGAAATTTAACAAAAAAAAGATGGCAACTTTTAGTTAATTTTTTTTTTTTTTAGATAGCATAAAGACGAAACTAACAAGCAGTGACTAAAGACATCAAAGAAGATGGAACCTTAGGAATGGCAACGGGGCGGGGTAGGGCCAGGGATCACACTCCTCGTCCCCTATCCCCGATGGTGAAAATCTCCCCATCCCCGGCTCCGATCCCCGACGGGGACTCTATCACCGTCCCCGCTCCCGCCCCCTAACAGGGATGGGGTTTCCCCGACCCTGCAAATTCCCCGGCCAAAAAAAAAAAATCAATTTCATTTCATCATCATCAACATCAACAACAACAACTATTAGATCTGTAGAAAATTGAATCTGTTTTTAGTATTTCTCATCATCATCATCATAGATCTATAGAAAATTTAAAACCAGAAGAAAAAAAAAATTATGTTTCACCAATAAAAAATCTGTTTCATCAACAATCATCCTCAACATCAACATCAACAACAACCAGTGTGTATATATATATGTATATATATTACGTTGAAGAGGAGAGCCGAGCAACAGTTGCAGCTTGAGAAGCCACTTTTGCCACCCACGAAGAAGCCATGGCTAAGAGTTCAGAGATGAGATCGAAAACAAACACGAATGCCAGACCAGGAGATGACGGTGGTGCGATCATTGCGGCAGCAACAAATTTATTTCATCGTTGCTCAGATCTGGGGTAGAGGGAGAAGAACGAGAGAGAGAGAGAGAGAGAGATGTGGTGCTTCGATCGACGACAGTGGGAATTGGAGATGGGTAAGGAGAGAGGGGAGAAGTAAAGGACGGCGAGGAAGGAAGAGAGAGATGAGAGACCACGGTTTGTATTGTGTGTGAGGTAGGGTTTGGTTTATTGTATATATATATATATATAAGGGGTATAAAAGTAATTTTACTTCAGAGAAATTCGGGAATGGAGCCGGGGCTGGGGCCGGGAAGGGGATTGAACACTGATCACCGTCCTTGGCCCGAAACAGATCGGGGATTGATTTTCAAATACCGTCTTCTCCCCATCGAGGGTATTTTTTTAGGAAAACCCGCTCAAATCGGGGTCGGGGCTAGGGATCCTCGTCGGGTCAGTTTCAAATTGCCATCCCTATGGAACCTCCTCCATGCAAACCGTTGCACCATCCAAGTCCACCGCAATCCAAGCATGACAATGAGCCACCGAATTCCCTTCGCGACGCACATGTTGGATCGACCAAACCCTAAATAGATGAATAAGTTCTTGTGCCGCAACCACAAGATGGCCAAAACTTGACAACAACTCCGACTTCGATTGAAGGCCCCAAACAATAGATAACGAGTCACCCTCAAGTATAATACATTGCAAACCCAGATTACTTGCCAATTGTAATGCCTTTAGAACTGCCATTAGGGCTGTGTAAAATACCGCCCAATTCGCTAAAATTGCACCGATTCGCATCGCTTTAATCGCTAATCGCGGTTTAAACTTTAAAATTTATAATCCGCCAACCGAACCACTCTGCTCCGCTATAGTTAATATATATATATTTTTTAACCTCCAATGAAACATCAATATAAAAATGAGTGTGAGAGAAATTTAAGATATGAAATTTATTACAAATTAGTGGTTATATATATGAAACATATTTGAAAAACCTAAGTAATTCGTGATTAGATTAAGATTTAATTGTTTCAATTCTCAACCAATTAAAACTCACAATCTAAATCATCAAGCACGTACGAAAGTGATTTAGATTGTTGTTTCAAAAAACAATGAATCGACAAAAACGATTTTTTTACGTGGAAAAACCACAATTGAAGCACTTTTAATTGTGATAAAAAACCACTGGCGAAACGTCACAAATCAATCCACTACTGAAGAAAGAAAGATTACAAAGATACCAAACAAATTACCAGAACCGCTTCTAATTTGTCTTCAAATCTTCTGTATGTCTTTCACTGCAACCTTCATTCAGAATTAATTAGCTTGATGTTGACTCCATAACATCTATTGTCGAATAAACGACTACACACAGCATCAAACTCCTTTGATTACTCTATGCTTGAATCTTCGACTTCCACCAAAGAAAAATACTCTCCAAGAAAGATCAAACAAACTCTTTGATGTGTGCTTATAAGAACATGAGTTCAACCTCAATCAAACATCAAGGAAAACCAGAAAACTATCCCCAAAAGAAAACCCTAAAAACCTTAAAGAAGATCTAGGAAAAGTAACCCTAGAGTTGGAGCAACAAGTGGTTTTATAGAGGCTGAGATCGCGAGGTCCGCTCGAGCGTAGGAAAGGACGCTCGAGCAGGGACTCTATATCACGTGTTCCAAACCAAGGTTCACGCTCGAACGGAAGATCCCACGCTCGAGCATAAAAACACATCACTCGGTATTTTTGCAGACACAAAATATTGTGAGAGTGTAAACTCCGCTTGAGCGCCACTTTGCCCGCTCGAGCGGGAAGACTAAAAACTGGAAAATTACAACTCGATTTAAACATAAGTTTGTCCATGGAATTTGACAACAAGTAGGGTCCTAACAATCTCTCCCTTTGTCAAATCTCGGACAAAACTGTTCTAAACAATTTTCCTAACAAACAACCCAAAACACAAACTAACTAAAACAATCAACAACCTCAAAAACAAAACCACTATATAAAAAAAACCACAAGAACTGAAAACGACGACCATGAACCACGTAATTCTTGAACAATCCACCTAAAGAAACAACCACACAAACCCAAACTGTGGAACTGGATAAATAGCCAAATATATATATATATATATATATCTAAACAAAAGCAACCCAATATCCAAACTCCAAACATAATACCCATTCAAAAATAAAGCATGCATCAATTATTTCTAACAAAGTATCTCAATAAGGCATGCATTAAGTATTTCTAACATCCAAAAAAAAATATCTCTAACAACCAACATGCATCATCCGCTCTCCTTTTTTGTTCGGGAGAGAAAAAAACAATAGAGAAATCAGTGCAAAAAAGAACCAGAGATATATCTGTGCAAAAAGAATACTAGCAAAAAAAAAACATGTCTATGCAACAAAGATCACTGAGTTGGTAGCTGTGAAGTGACTGCATCTGGAGAAGAGACAAGATTTGAGACAGATGAGCAGAGGACTGTGCAACGGACTTCTTAATGTGCCTGGATGAGGCCTCCAACGCAGTGAGCCGAGCATCGACAGTAGTCTCTAGATCCGTAAGCTTGGCCTCGAAAATATCCATCCGGCCCTCAAGACGATCAAAATAAGAGACAATAGACTGCTCGAAATGATGGAGCTGGCCTCGGATAGTACGAATTGGAGGTTGCTGCTCCCCCTTATCAGCAGCCTCACCAGCAGCAGCCGCATCATACTTTGCCTCCTCGGTTATAGCAGCATCACCTGCACTTGTACCTGAACGACCCACCCCAGTTGGGACCCCTCTAACATGAGACTGACTCTGGGAGACAGTCTTTTTGGTGAAAGGCCTGGAAGGAGAAGCAAAGTCATCCTCGTCAAACGAGAGAACCTTAAACCTGGCGAGAAGCCGGTTAATAAGGTAACCATAAGGTAGACCGAGGTTGTTACGCTTAAATGCAGCAACCATCTTTTGAATGATCAAGGTGGCAAGGTCAATAGAGCGATGGTGAGCAATACAATGAATGACAAAACCTTGTTCTTGGTTTATTTCCGAGCTATGGGTAGTCACAATGATGTTGGCACACACAATAAGATTGAGTAACTGAAATTGGAGAAGGAGCTCATTTTGCTTGATCAATGAGCCCGGGAGCCAGGGACGAGATGTACCACATAAGGTAGTGGCCACCTCATTAAAATCACAAGTGGGTCTCACAGGAAAAGGATAGAAAATAGGAAAGACTTTACTAATCCCTAAAAGCTTACGAATGAGGTCAGTAGTAACTGTGATAGATTTAGACCGGACCCAAGTCTTAAACGAAGGACCAATATCATCAATACTCTCCATATTACAATAAAATTCCCTCACCTATTTAAGATTTTGAGGACCTAAGAAGGAAAGTACCAACTCCCTACCCAATGGATCAAATAGTGGACGGATATGGATTAATTCAAACGTGTTTGGTAAAATATTTCGTTAAAGATGAACAGTTCGAGAAGGATAGGACTCTTTAAACAATTTGGCTTTATCAGCTGAGGGAAACCGGTCTGTGTTAAAAGAGGGGCGTGAGGCAGTGGACTTCTTACGTTTAGAAGAAGACATGACTAAGCCAAGTATTAACCAAAAGAACAAACACAAATCCCCCAACCCAAGACAATAATTAAAACCAAAGAAAAAACAGAGAGACAAATCATTAGTAGCACATTCAAATCTATTAACATTAAACAGCCAATAGTTGTAAGAATCAATATGACCAACCCTCAAAACAATCACAATAGAGCAGAATGCATATAAGATGAGTCAAGGTGAACATAGTAACCATAACCAAAGAAACAAATAGATTAATAAAAAGTAGTAGAACATAATACAATGATATTCCTTAACACAACTCAGTATTCCAAAGACATAATATTCCATAACAAGATTCACAAAACCAACAAGACTCAAACACTACGAACAAGGATGGAGTATGAAACATGAGAGGAACAAGCTACAACAAATAATAATAATAGTAATAATAACGAGAAGGAAATAGACAAAGGCTAAGAGATATTGACTTGAAACGGCCAAGAAGTACAAGAATCACCAACAAAATCGTCCAAGGAATGACACAACACAAAGTTGTCAAGAAGCCCTAGGTGAGAGAGATCGAATTTGGGGAAAAAATGAACTGAAGAGGCGAGGGAATTTTTTTTTATAGCAAACCAGTCCGCTCGAGCGTGGGATTTTACGCTTGAGTGTGAGCCAAAACAAGCGTGGCTACGCTCGAGCAAGAAAATGGACACTCGAGCGCCAAAAACGACCTCAAAACTGAAAAACTTTGCAAAAAAAATGCTGGAAGAATGAAATCCACGCTCAAGCGTGAGAGTTTTCGCTCGAGCGGGGACAAAACAACCCCAAACCTCAAAACACCCCCCCTTTTTTTTAAAAATAAATAATAAAAAAAACAAAACCAACTCAGCCATAAAATATACCCCCCCTTTTCTTAAATTAAAAATACTTGACATAAAATATACATGGTATAAAACTATTAGTTTATCTAATTGTTTTTTTTAATTTAAGAATTTGTAGATGGGAAATAATAAAAAAAAAATTAACCATATCTAAATTGCATCTAATTTGAGATTGAAAAAAAGAGTCTAAATAAAATTTATTTACTTGTAATTTAAAAACATTTAAATAGAAAATATGAATGAAATTTTTAACTATATATAATTGGACAAACTTTAACATAAAATACAATAAAATTGAAAAACTTATAGGACGACATGTGTTTTTATTTTATCATAAAATATAATTTTCATAATTTTTTCTATCTTTACCAATTAAATCATGACATCTATTTCTAATTGAAAACTTAAAATATACAATTAATGACATAACAACTATAATATATATATATATATAATGAAATGGTTAAAATTTAATTCATTCTAAATTATTTTTCTATACATTTTTTAAAAAAATGTATACTATTATTTAATTTTAAAATTATTTTTTTAACTTGTACATAGAATGGGTGATTTGTTATTATGATGAAAATTTTATTTACCATTTTGTATCATATAATAGTTTCACTACTCTTGCATATTTTTAATAAAATAAAATAAAATAAAATATTTATAATATTAATAATTTAATAAATTCTTAGAGCACATGGAGTCGTACTAGAGACCTCCTTTTTAGAGGATTCCTACAACTTTCAAAGTGATCCACACTATTCATGATATGTGCCTCACACATATATGAGTGGGCCCCACACATCATGAGTAGAGATGTAAGAAAAATCGAAAAAACCAACCAAACCGATTGAATCGGACCAAACCGGCTATATTTGGTCTGTTTTTTAACAAGAATCGGTCTATGCAGTTTTTAAATTTGATTTTTTTCAGTGTTCAGTTTGGTATCGGTCTAAGCACCTTGTGCACCGATCTAAACCGAAACCGACCGCTTCAATATATATTGTATTTATAATATATATATATATATATATATAATGATATTAATAAGTATAATAAATTATTAACCTTATCATCTTTATAACCTAATTTTGTATACTCTTATTATATATAATCTTAACTCTAACTCATTATTCTTGAAACCTTAGTATTTTCAAACTTTTTTTGTTTTTATTTTTGTTAATTGAGGAATTAAAAAGTACGTATTAAATGGATGGATTAGATATGTTTGAAATAGTTGATAAATAACTAATTTAATGTTTTTATATAGATTAATGATTAATTTAAAAGTGGCTCAAGTTTGAAAAATCTTAAATCGATTAAATCGCACCAAACCGAACCATTTCAATTGGTTTCGGTTCAGTGCAATTTGATAGGAGAAGTGGTTTGTATCGGTATTCAAAATAATAAAACTAACATTATCAGTTCGGTGTAATTTTTATCTAAATACTGACCGTACCGGACTGATTATGTCACGACCCAACCCCAGGGACTTAGGGTTGGAATCGCGACTTACTAACTTACGTTATTCGTAGCAAATTAAGCTGCGCAGGCGGAAATAAAAATAATTAAATAAAAATTTTACTTCATTTTACTATTTAAGAAAAATGAAATACATTTCTAGGGTTTTCATTATTTTATTGTTCAATGACCAGCCCCGAATAGAAACAAAAGAGAGCAAAAATATAACAAAAAGAAAGATAAAATAGTGGTTCAACATGAATCCATGTGCGGGTTCCATTTTGTGGGGTTATAAGTTTCCCCTACATGTCGTCACCTGAAAGGGTAACAGCTATAAGCACACAGCAGAGTGAGAAATATTATGCCAAGAGTGTAGGGAATAAAATAACCATGGATAATTAGTTAAGCTAAAATATTTACATAATTTAATTTGAAATAACAATTTATTTAAAGTGGCAGAATACAGAAATCATGTAAATAAATAATCATAACCACAGTATAAAACAAAACAGAACAGAACAGAGGTCACAAAAGTGACAGTCAGAACAGAGGTCAATGGATCCATGACAACAGAGGACCACAAGTGGCCAAACAAAAGCCCGGGGTTATTTAAGTCCCCCAAGGCGTGGGACTCCCGTGGTGGTACTTACAAAACATAATTGTTTATAAGGTTATAGTCAAATATATACTAAAATTTAAACAAATATATCCATGGGTTTCCTTTTAAATAAATAGAGTATAGAAAATAACCCACGTAACTGAAATATTTATAAAACATAACTTTTATTTATATAACTTAATAAAATATAACTTGTATAAAACAAGTTATGGTTACTCCAAACATTCGTAAAACATATAATGGTAAATCAAGGTATAATATAACTCACCTTAATTGTAACCCTTAGCCTTACTTTACTATCACAACTTTCCTACTATAACTTCCTTACCCTCAACTTACGTACCTCTCTCTTGGTTTTTTTCCTTTCTTTATTTCTCCCTTCACTTACAGTACTTCCTCCCCTATTTATACACGCTTCAAGTGATGACTCAACTTTATCCTAAGGCCCAAGGTGATAACTCACTCCCTCTACCCAAGCCTAGGTGTCCAGATGGCCCCTCCATTTCTCATTTCGGCAGATTTGTAATCTAAATACTTAATGATCCTTGATTTGTTTTTATTTGATAAATCTGAGCAAGATTTGTAATCTAAGATAATTGATGGTCCTTGATTTGTTTTTATTTGATAAATTTGAGCAATTAATATACCTCAAATAGAACTGGTACTTAATTTACCTTAATAAATTTTCTCGTCATATATTTGATAACCAAAATGACAAATTAATTTACATAGCACATATAACTTAGAGTAGTGCTACCGACCCCCAATGAGCCGACCCCCACTAACAACCCCCAGTGAGGTGTCGGCTCCCCATTGGCTGAAAACACCAAAAAAAAAAAAAAAAAAAAAAAAAAAAAAACAGTTTTTTCCTCCAATCAGAGAGGACCCCCAGTACCCCCACTAGGGGTCCAACGCATGTTCTTATAACTTATTCATTTTATTATTGCCATTATTATTATTCTTATTCCATATATTATTTTTCATTATTGTTATTATTATTTATTTACTATCTTTAACTTTAATTTGACCCAACCAGTATTGAAATTTCATATTTCTGTTAATTTGGTCCTAAATAAAAATCCCTAATTAATCCCAGATAACCCAGTGCTAAATTAGATTATGTATTTATTATTTATTATTTAATAATATATTATCACATACACCCACAATTATATAACTATAAATATTTATGTGGTATTTAATTAAACCGTTCAGGGTGTCACAGATTACATCCCTAATCATGAGTGGTGTGAATTACTTTCAAGATTGTGGGGGACTTTCCAAAAAGGGATCTTCTAAAAAGGATCTCCCTAATATGTATGATTGACTAATTTATCTATATCTATACTATAAGCAAAATGGATTTTTTTATTAGTTCCAAAGCATTAATTTAAATTTCTTATTTTTTAAAAAATGTGTGAGCCTTAAGAAAATAGCATGGAAATATTAGTTTAATCATATCTATGGTTTTGGAATTTAAAAATCTTAATATAAAAAGTAAAAAAAGAAATCATATCTAATTCATATCTAATTTGAAATTTAAAAATTTTTGAAAGGAAATTTTATATACAATTTTAGTCGTATATAATTTCAAATATTAAAAATATTTACTTCAAAATTTTATATTTTTTTTTTTTTTAACTAAACAATACATGTGGCATCTAAAAAATTAAGATTTTTTTTTTGCGTTAAAATATTTATAGCACATTTATTAATTAGAAAAGAAATTCCGCATGACACATGTAAATATACATTAAGAAAAAAAATACATGTGTAGTGCAAATTTTTATGCCACATCAAAAAATATACGTGTCCTGTTTAAAAACACATGTGCTTTTAATTATATATTTTACCATATCTAAGCCTTCTATATAGCCTCCGTTTGGCAAGTGAGTTGACTTTTTGGCTTTTTTGGCTATTTTAGCCTAAGCTAAAAAGCCTGGTTTGGGAAGGATTTTTTGACTTTTTTTGTGAGAGAAGAGTGTAATGATTATGGGTTGAATGTGATGTTTTATTTGTTGTGGCTAAAATAGCCTATTTTGTCTTTTGTGACTAAAATAACCAAAAAATATATTAAATTAAAAATACTTGACATAAAATATACATGGTATAAAACTATTAGTTTATCTAATTGTTTTTTTTAATTTAAGAATTTGTAGATGGGAAATAATAAAAAAAAAGTAACCATATCGAAATTGCATCTAATTTGAGATTGAAAAAAGAGTCTAAATAAAATTTATTTACTTGTAATTTAAAAACATTTAAATAGAAAATATGAATGAAATTTTTAACTATATATAATTGGACAAACTTTAACATAAAATACAATAAAATTGAAAAACTTATAGGACGACATGTGTTTTTATTTTATCATAAAATATAATTTTCATAATTTTTTTCTATCTTTACCAATTAAATCATGACATCTATTTCTAATTGAAAAGTTAAAATATACAATTAATGACATAACACCTATAATATATATATATATATATATATAATGAAATGGTTAAAATTTAATTCATTCTAAATTATTTTTCTATACATTTTAAAAAAAAATGTATACTATTATTTAATTTTAAAATTATTTTTTTAACTTGTACATAGAATGGGTGATTTGTTATTATGATGAAAATTTTATTTACCATTTTGCATCATATAATGTGGGTGTTTGGGAAGTGAGTTTTTATGTAGATTTTAGTAGATGTAAGTTTTTACGAGATAAAAAATTTTTAGTGTTTGGGAAGATAGTTGAGTTTTTATGTGGTTGGATGTGATGTTTGTGAAAGAAAAAGTGAAATGATTATGGGGTTGGATGTGATATTTTGTTTGGATGTGTTTTTTTTGGTTTTGCAAAACTTTTGTCTTTTAGTGGTTTTTATGAGATAAAAAAATTGGGATGTTGCTTCCCAAACACCACCTATAGTTTCACTACTCTTGCATATTTTTAATAAAATAAAATAAAATATTTATAATATTAATAATTTAATAAATTCTTAGAGCACAGGGAGTCGTACTAGAGACCCCCTTTTTAGAGGATTCCTACAACTTTCAAAGTGATCCACACTATTCATGATATGTGTCTACACATATATGAGTGGGTCCCACACATCATGAGTAGAGATGTAAGAAAAATCAAAAAAACAAACCAAACCGATTGAACCGGACCAAATCGGCTATATTTGGTCTGTTTTTTAACAAGAATCGGTCTGTGCGGTTTTTAAATTTGATTTTTTTCGGTGTTCAATTCGGTATCGGTCTAAGTACCTTGTGCACCGATCTAAACCGAAACCGACAGCTTCAATATATATTGTATTTATAATATATATATATATATATAATATAATGATATTAATAAGTATAATAAATTATTAACCTTATTATCTTTATAACCTAATTTTGTAAACTCTTATTATATATAATCTTAACTCTAACTCATTATTCTTGGAACCTTAGTATTTTCAAACTTTTTTTAGTTTTTATTTTTTTTAATTTAGGAATTGAAAAATATGTATTAAATGGATGTATTAGATATGTTTGAAATAGTTGATAAATAACTACTTTAATGTTTTTATATAGATTAATGATTATATTTAAAAGTGACTCAAGTTTGAAAAATTCTAAACCGATTAAATCGCACCAAACCGAACCGTTTCAATTGGTTTCGGTTCAGTGTGATTTGATGAGAGAAGTGGTCTGTAACGGTATTCAAAATAATAAAACTAATATTATCAGTTTGGTGTAATTTTTATCTAAATACTGACCGTACCGGACTGATTACATCCCTAATCATAAGTGGTGTGAATCACTTTCGAGATTGTGGGGGACCTTCCAAAAAGGGATATTCTAAAAAAGGATCTCACGCATTTTTTTTTTTATATTTTTAACACACAAATTTAATAAATCAATCAGGCGCCAAAAAAAATCAGTGATTCAAATCTCCCAATTTTCTTTTTATATTTTTATCACAAAAATTTAATAAATCAATCAGGCGCCAAAAAAAAATCAGTGATTCAAATCTCCCATCGGGTTTTTTCCTTTGTGTTTGTAATTTATTGGCATGAATAAAAAACAATTTAATAATAAAAAATTGACTAACAAATGGCAAATAATCTTAAGGTCAAGTGTGTGTTAGTGACGTGTAGAGAGTTGGTTTGGGATGTAGGTTGATTTTTTAATTATTTTAATTTGTAGTTAAAATATTTTGTTTGAGATAAAATTTTTAATTTTTTAAAATTTTACAGGAGAAAAAATAAAATGCTTATAGTTGAATATGACATTTTACCTTATTTGATTAAAATAATTAATTTTTATCTTATATGACTATTTTAGGCCTCTTTTGGCAACATAGTAATAATCTGATTTTCAGATTATTACCAACCTCTTCTCTCACAGAAAAGCTGATTATAATCTGCTTATAATCAGCTTTTCACCAAAAATCAGATTATAACCATCTTCCCAAAACACCCCTTAATCTAAATATTGTTCCCAAACAAGCTCCGAGTGTGATTGGGAAGGTAGAAGAAGGAAAATTATTCATTGGTCCTCGGCCTGATTTGGTGGGGTTTTAATTTAATTTTTATTAATTAAAATAATAAGATTTATAATTTTTTAATTTTTTTAAAAGATAATTTCACACTTATCTATTAATGAAGAATAATAATAGAGACTCTCATAAAACACAATCTTCATAACTTTAGAATAATCTAAACTATTTATGTCACTATCAGAGATAAAAAAAAAATTTTAACACATCAATAATTAATACATTAATGAGAATGGTAAAAATCTTCTTTGATAGGGATTCCACACATTTCCTATTAATGAATTATGTGAAATAATATTTTCAAATTAATTATGTGGTAGAGAGTGTGGGACCCCTGGGCAGTCATGTCATCGTCGGGCAGGAAGGTATTAGGTACGATGGGTGGGTGGGTGGACGAGGAAAATGGTAGAAGAGAAGAGAGAGAGATTGGGGGAAAGAAAAGAAAGGTCAACATCCTTGTCGCCTTGATAATTATCCGCATTCAACCACGTTTTATTATTTCGAAGACCCCAAAAAAAACATTATTCAAATGCCTCTTTTATCCATTACAATTACGCTTATGCCACTCGATTTTACAGTTGGGTTGGGAGCTTTTTTTTTTTTACTAAAATAATTAATAAAAATAAAATAAATTAAAATAACTTAATAAGACAAAATATTATATCTAAATTATAATTATTTTACTTTTTTTTCTTTCAAAATTATCAAACCAATTACAAAAAAAATAAATATTATCCCAAATATAACTTTTTAACCAAATTAAAATAATAAAAAATAAACTAAAATAATCGAGTCCCTACACTAGCCTCGTATATGTCTATCTAACCGTGGTCTCAATTGGTTTGAGATCAAAAACTCCAAACTTTAGAGTTCATATAATTAAGAGGTGTTTTAGGAAGATAGTTAAAAATTAATTTTTTAGTTTTTTTTTTATTTTTTTTGAAAAAATAGATAAAAAATATAAGAGGTAATGTGATTCAAAATAGATTAAAACCTAACTTTTGACTTTTAATCCTCTTCCCAAATAAGGCCTAAAGTTATATACGGATTGAATTCGTTTGATTTTAGAAAAATTAGGAATTGACATGGTAGATACGGTTTTAGAAAAATTAAAATCATAATTGAACCGTTAAACTTGTAAAATCGAATTAGAAACAAATTATAGAAACCAATTTAGTTCTGTAAATATGACATATATTTTATATTAGTAAATAAACTAACAATAATTAATTTGGTTGAGTTAGTTAGAATTTATCAATTTCAGAACAAAGACTACTTTCAAATCTTATAAGAAACTTCTTGGAACCAGAAATTGAACCAAAATTAGATGAAACTGACAGTTTGAACCAATTTACCGGTTCTACTGATTTTTTAAACAACCCCATTTCGTAGCTCGAAATGGCGTGGGTCGAAAGGCCCGAATTGCTTTGTACACCCACCCTCCCTCTGTTCATCCCCACCCTTTGGAAAACTCACACACACACACAGCTCCGTTCATCCCCTCCCTTTGGTGTCATTTTTTTTTTTTTTTTTTTTTCCAGAAGAAGTAGAAAATCAAAGGAGGGGGAGGAAGAAAGGAGGAGGAAGGAGGGGGCCCAATTATTTGGGCTGGAGGCAGAGGCACGATCGGGCGGAGCCGACGGCGGGCGGAGCCGACAAACGAGCTGCGAGCTGCGACGAGGACGGCGGGCGGAGGCGACGAACTCTCTCTTTCTCCCTCTCTCCTCCTCTTCCCCTCTGTTCTCCTGTGTTCAACGAAGTTCAACGAAGAAGAAGAAGAAAATCGCAAAACGACGTGGTTTTCAAATTTCAGGCCATTCGACCCTCACCCATTTCGAGCTACCACCTATTTTTCTTTTTTAAAACACCTTACATGTAATGGTATGATAAACCTTACTAAAAAATAAATAAATAAATTATAAGAAGTTTGATTTGGTTCATTTTTAAAAAAATTGGGGCCTTCTAGTTTTACAAAAAAACCTATCAAATAAACTGTCACTTTAAAAAAAAAAAAAGTTCATAAAAGATTTTTATTTGGTTTGATTTTTGAGATTTTGTGTGTGTGTGTTTTTTTTTTAAATTTAATTTTGTGAAACAAATTTAGGTTTATTTTAAGCAGTAAGTTAATAGTTAATTTTTTAATTTTTTTAAAAAATAAGTAAAAAAATAAAAAGGCAATGTGATTTAAAAAATAAAAAATAAAAAAACTAATAAACTCATAGTTGCGGGTCTGTTTGGTCCATTCCGTTTTCAGTTTCCAGTTTATATTTACAAAAATTTTAAAAATTATCATAAAAATTTGTTTGATAATTTTTTTAGTTTATAAATGGTTGTCTCAATTTTTAAATTTGAGGAAAAAACGTAAACTCAAAAAATGAGTTTACGTTTTCAATTTTTAATTTTTTTTTCGAATAATTTATTTTCAATTAATTTTTTTCAAATATTTTTTTTTCAATTATTTTTTCAATTAAATTTTTTCAAATAATTTTTTTTTCAATTATTTTTTTTCATTTATTATTTTTTCAATTATTTTTTTTTCAATTAATCTTTTTTTCAATTAATTTTTTTTTCAAATATTTTTTTTCCCAATTAAATTTTTTTTCAATTAATTTTTTCCCAATTAAATTTTTTCAATTATTTCTTTAATTAATTTTTTTTCAATTATAATGTGTGTGATACCATTGTCATAAATATTAAAAATAAATATAAATATAAATATTTTAGACCTGAACAAACATATTTTTTAGTTTATATTTTTTAATTTTTAAAAATATTTTATTCAAACCAAATGCGTTTGTAATTTATATTTTTCTAAAAATAAATAAAAACTAACTTATAAAATTTTTATAAATATAAATCAAAAATATAAACGTTACCAAACCTTACCTAAAAAAAGGATCCTCATGGCAAGTTCTAAAACAATAGTCATTGGGTTTGTAAAATAGTGGACAGAATCGTCCAGTGAGACCTTCACATATTCTTTTTATTTTTATTTTTATTTTTTTTTGTGTCGTGGAATGGATAAAATGTTGTAATAAATATGTGAAGAGAGAAACTATGTCCCGTTTGGTAGAGCTGTGGAAAAGTGATTATAACTTATAACTTAACAGCTTATAATTTATAACTGTGCATAAGTTAATTTTTTACTTATAAATTAAGCTTCTCCTCCCCCATTCAAAGAATAAGTTAATTTTTAACTAACAAAAAGTTATAAACTGTATTATTAAGCTGAACCAAACATATCAAAATAACTTAAATTAAGTTAAAAACTAAAATAAACCCTACCAAACAGAACTTATATAAGACATGAAAATTTTCAACGTGCGATAAAAGGAGCGAATGAAATAATTAATGTATGTATCTAAAGAAAAAATTAATAATAATAATAATAAAATATTCTTTTATGGTGCCAGCTTGAGCCAGCCAGGAGGATCGGCGTACGGTCTTTGCTGACTCAAAAGTAGCTGTTTTGGCGCGTCACAAATACACAAAAAAAAAAAACAAAAAAACAAAAAAAAAAGAGGAGTTGTTGGTGCAATTTATTTGGAAAAATGATCTATAGCTCTAATATATTGGGCTCGAATTGGTTCAAAATTCAAAACAATGTCGTTTTAGGTTTCTTTTTTTATTTGTTTTTTTTTCTTTTCCTTTTCTTGCTTTTGAATATAGACAGAGGCGAGAGAAGAGAAGAGGAAGTAAAGATGGAGAGGAGGAGGAAGAGAAGAAGACGGGTGATGGCGGTGATCGCCGATCGCCACTTTCAGACTCTGTTTCTCTATTTTTTATTTTATTTTATTTTTTTTTCTAGTGGATCTGAATCTGAAAATAAAGGGGAAAAAAAAAATTTGTTGGTTGATGATGATGATGTGTTGATGAAAATGTTGTTGATGATGATGATGATGATGATGATGATGATGTGTTGATGAAGATGTTGATTTATTTTTTATTTTTTATTTTTTATTTTTTTCTAGATCTGAAGATGAATGGTTGTTGATGATGTGTTGATGATGATGTTGATGAAGCTGCTCCCTCTTCTCTTTTCTTCTTCTTCTTCTTCTTCTTCAATCATCTTCAAAAAAACAAGAAAGAAAGAGAAAAAAAAAATTCAAAACGACGTCGTTTTGGATTCGGGCCAATTTCGAGTTCGAAAATTTCGAGCTACGTAGCAGAACCGATTTATTTGAGTTGGTTAAAATTTTTTGAATAAATAATAAATACCGTATATTTGTAATTTACCCTAAATTTTTTTATAATATATGAAAGTTTGTGTCAAAGTATTTGGTATAATTTCTATTTATATATGTTAGCTTGGAAAAAAAAAAAAAAAAAGAACAAAAGAAAAAGAAAACCCATTTATCTAGAAGTTTAGAGTTGAGTGCTTTTGGCTTTTACTTTTTGATTTTTTATTTTTAACTTATAATGAACTGCACCGAATAAGTCTAAAGTCTCTTCACATTTATTTGTGGGCAACTTTTGAATAATATGAAAATAAAAGTTATTATCTTAATTTTTTTCAGCAATGATTCTCTCCCAAAAAATTTACTCAGAAAAACACTTAGAATTTATAATTTATGAATAAGATTCATTTTAATTGTAACCCCACAACAAGAAATTTAAAAACTAACACCATAAATTTAGATTTGGAATTTTCAAGATAGTTTTCAAGCTACATAGCATTTTTGTAAATTTTTAATGACAAAAAACTTCAATCAGTCCATTTAGTCATCCAGTGCAACAATTTTAGGGAGCTACTATAATGGCTATTATTTTCAAATTGTAAGAGTTTCACTCAAAAGATCTTTAATATATTTAGGGGTGTTTTTGGCAATATGTTATTTTAGTCAAAAAGTAAAAAATTCAATACCAAACAATCAGTTAAAATAGCCACTTTCCAAATATTTGCTTAAAAATTGACTAATGGTATTTCGTTGCAATTTTAAATTATAAATTATTTAACTTTTTTTTTTAAAATTTATTTCACCAAAAAAAAAAAAAAAAGATTTTCTTAAGTTACAAATATATATATATATATATATTTTTGCTTATTTGAAATTCTTGAATACATATAGAAGTACTAGTGTAAAGAGAAATGTTTTTTTTCCCGAAATTTAGAAGAGAGAGAGAGAGAGAGAAGAGAGGAGAAGAGGAGGAGCTCCGCCCGCCGTCGCCTTGCCTCCACCCGATCGTCGCCCGCCGTCGCCTTGTCGTAGCTCGTCGCAGCCCCGCCGTCGCCTCCGCCTTTGCCTCGCAGCGCCCCCTGCCTCTGCCTCCGCCCCCCCCCCGCCTCTGCCTCCAGCCCGATTTTGTTGGCCCCCTCCAGTCCGTCTTTTTTCCTCCTCCTTCTTCTTTCTTCTCTTCTTCTTCTTTCTTCTTCTGAAAAAAAAAAAAAAAAAAAAAAATCAAAACGACGAAACGACGTCGTTTCGTCGTTTCGGGGGGATTCGGGGAAGGCAGATTCGAGCTACCAATCACTTCTGCTAGTGTAAAAAGATTTTTGAGGACATTTTGTATATTTGTGCAACAAAAAAATTTATGTAACAAATTAATCATATAAGTTCAATTTTTCACAAATTATCAAATGTTGCACAAAAAAGATTTACAACTTATTTTAAAAAAATTTATTTAATAATAAAAAATGATAATTATCGATGCAAACTTCTAAGTAATACCAAACGGATCCATTTTTGCAATTTTGATGAGAAATCAAACATGTGTTTTAAAAGATTTATTTTACTGACCATGTTTTTTTATTTCTTATTCTTTACTCACCCTTTTGACAAAACTGACCCACAATTTTTTGTTGGTAAACTAGGCTGAGTTGTTGTATGCTAGGATTTGCGTGGTCAATTAAGGTAACAATTTGGGAGGTTCTTAATATATTTACTAAAATTTTATTGTATGTTTATTTATGAAAATTTTTTAAAAAATAAATTATTCAATGTCACATGGAAAAAGGTTACGAAAGCATTTTTAGTCTTAATTTATGTGGAATACAGAGAAACCTATCTCATTTGGATTATTTTAATAGGGGGAATTATATGCAAGTAGGAGTAGAGAAAAAAAATTACAAACACATGAGGGTGCAAGTGTTTTTGTGGTAGGGTGCAAATGAAAGGCTGTGAGGGTGCAAGTGTCACTTGTACCTCTCAGTGTGTTGGTAAATTTTTTCTCTAATTCTCACCTGCATGTGATTCCCCCACTTTAATAGAATAATACTATATGTACCAACTAGTGTACTAATTGATGATGTGATATAATGTAAGATATTTTTTATATTTGTAATTTCTATAATGAATAGAGTCAATAATTATATCATAACTAATGTATGTAGTACCACCGACTTTAATAAAATGATTTTTTAAGCCAATTAAACTTAAAAGTCGAAACCCATTTGATTTTTTCCATTTCTTTCAAAAAGCCAATTTAAAAACTCACTAAAATGTGCTAAATAAATTATTTCTTTAAGCATTAGCGTATTTGTGAATTTATTTTAAATTACTACGCTGGCTTGTGAGCTATACCAAAGAAAAACGTGAGAATATGTTTGTCATATGTCAATGTCACTAATAAGACTGAATAATGGATAAGGGCGCCGCTATGCTTTAAGGCACAATAGTTATTATTATCTCTTTTTGAGAGGTCTTTTTGAGTGTTTTTTGATAATTTGAACTGTTCATATTGTAAGGTTTGTTAAGAATATTATTCCTATAAAAAATCAAATTAATTGGATATTCATAAATCTATGATTAGATCCCAAATGCCTTTAGAAATTTATGAAAGTTATGTTAACCGTTAATTTTTATAGAAACAAATGTGCTTTGTTTATAGGGTTATAGATATTCAATCAACTTAATTTTTTGTATGGATGATCTACTCAACAAACCCTATAAGATGAACAGTTCAAATTATCAAAAAATACTTGGAAAAATCTCTCCCAATGGGCACAGCAGCACCCCTCTCCGCCTGAATAATTACTTTCATAATAGATGTGATAAGTGTGGCGAGAAATTAGGTGAGATTTTTAGGAGCTCCATAATAGTTTAGAAGGCTTGGTCCCCTGCTTATCCTACATTTACATTTGGCCTAAGTTTGTTGATTATTAAACCAAAATAATGGAAGAAAGAAGATTGGTCGTCCCTTAAAATAATAAACAAATCAATAATTACACTGTTTAAGAGGATAATGTAGTTTATTAAGACTGAAGTTTGGTCTGCTTAAACAATTCATACTTTAGGTGAACAAAAGCTCCCTTACTCATAAAACTAGCTTGCCTCATTTTCTTCATCTAGGTAAACTACAAACACCTCAAGCAATTGCTACCTTTTTTTCTTTTTTTGACAGGTATATTCTTTTGCACATTACTACCTTGGATAAAAGTACAAATTCATATACATTTTTTCCCTATGAGAAATTGGATTGGCTTCATTCATTTAAAAAATATATATATATGTGTACAAATAATATTTACTACATGTAATTTATCTAAATTGTTGGCATTCTTTACCTAACAAATTAATCTCGAGTTGGTTTTTAATGAGTTAAACATCAATCAAGCTCAAGTAAATTGACTTTTTATGGAAGATATAAACATATCAAGTTAACAACAATAATTCAGAGCATTAATTTTTGTGCTCTAATAGAGCACTAATAACATAGTAAGGAGAAAAAAAAAAAAAAAAAACAAACCAAAACCAAAACATCACATCACAGTAGGTGAGGCCTACTGTTAACTCGTTAGAGTTGGCTTTAGAGAGCTAAAAAATTAGAGTTTCAAATCATTTTTCAAATAAGCTGAATAGGAAGATACAAGTAATTTTAGACTCTATAGCATTTGGAAATTTAACAAAAAAAAGATGGTAATTTTTAGTTAATTTTTCTTTTTTTAGATAGCATAAAGACGAAACTAACAAGCAGTGACTAAAGACATCAAAGAAGATGGAACCTTAGGAATGGCAACGGGGCGGGGTAGGGCCAGGGATCACACTCCTCGTCCCCTATCCCCGATGGTGAAAATCTCCCCATCCCCGGCTCCGATCCCCGACGGGGACTCTATCACCGTCCCCACTGCCCCGCCCCCTAACAGGGATCGGGTTTCCCCGACCCTGCAAATTCCCCGGCCAAAAAAAAAAAATCAATTTCATCTCATCATCATCAACATCAACAACAACAACTACTAGATCTGTAGAAAATTGAATCTGTTTTTAGTATTTCTCATCATCATCATCATAGATCTATAGAAAATTTAAAACCAGGAAAAAAAAAAATTATGTTTCACCAATAAAAAATCTGTTTCATTAACAATCATCCTCAACATCAACATCAACAACAACCAGTGTGTATATATATATGTATATATATTACGTTGAAGAGGAGAGCCGAGCAACAGTTGCAGCTTGAGAAGCCGCTTTTGTCACCCACGAAGAAGCCATGGCTAAGAGTTCAAAGATGAGATCGAAAACAAACACGAATGCCAGACCAGGAGATGACGGTGGTGCGATCATTGCGGCAGCAACAAATTTATTTCATCGCTGCTCAGATCTGGGGTAGAGGGAGAAGAACGAGAGAGAGAGAGAGAGAGAGAGAGAGATGTGGTGCTTCGATCGGCGACAGTGGGAATTAGAGATGGGTAAGGAGAGAGGGGAGAAGTAAAGGACGGCGAGGAAGGAAGAGAGAGATGAGAGACCACGGTTTGTATTGTGTGTGAGGTAGGGTTTGGTTTATTGTATATATATATATATAAGGGGTATAAAAGTAATTTTACTTCGGGGAAATTCGGGAATGGAGCCGGGGCTGGGGCCGGGAAGGGGATTGAACACTGATCACCGTCCTTGGCCCGAAACAGATCGGGGATTGATTTTCAAATACCGTCTTCTCCCCATCGGGGGTATTTTTTTGGGAAAACCCGCTCAAATCGGGGTCGGGGTCGGGGTCGGGGCCAGGGATCCCCGTCGGGTCAGTTTCAAATTGCCATCCCTATGGAACCTCCTCCATGCAAACCGTTGTACCATCCAAGTCCACCGCAATCCAAGCATGACAATGAGCCACCGAATTCCCTTCGCGACGCACATGTTGGATCGACCAAACCCTAAATAGATGAATAAGTTCTTGTGCCGCAACCACAAGATGGCCAAAACTTGACAACAACTCCGACTTCGATTGAAGGCCCCAAACAATAGATAACAAGTCACCCTCAAGTATAATGCATTGCAAACCCAGATTACTTGCCAATTGTAATGCCTTTAGAACTGCCATTAGAGCTGTGTAAAATACTGCCCAATTCGCTAAAATTGCACCGATTCGCATCGCTTTAATCGCTAATCGCGGTTTAAACTTTAAAATTTATAATCCGCCAACCGAACCACTCTGCTCCGCTATAGTTAATACATATATATTTTTTAACCTCCAATGAAACATCAATATAAAAATGAGTGTGAGAGAAATTTAAGATATGAAATTTATTACAAATTAGTGGTTATATATATGAAACATATTTGAAAAACCTAAGTAATTCGTGATTAGATTAAGATTTAATTGTTTCAATTCTCAACCAATTAAAACTCACAATCTAAATCATCAAGCACGTACGAAAGTGATTTAGATTGTTGTTTCAAAAAACAATGAATCGACAAAAACGATTTTTTTACGTGGAAAAACCACAATTGAAGCACTTTTAATTGTGATCAAAAACCACTGGCGAAACGCCACAAATCAATCCACTACTGAAGAAAGAAAGATTACAAAGATACCAAACAAATTACCAGAACCGCTTCTAATTTGTCTTCAAATCTTCTGTATGTCTTTCACTGCAACCTTCATTCAGAATTAATTAGCTTGATGTTGAATCCATAACATTTATTATCGAATAAACGACTACACACAGCATCAAACTCCTTTGATTACTCTATGCTTGAATCTTCGAATTCCACCAAAGAAAAATACTCTCCAAGAAAGATCAAACAAACTCCTTGATGTGTGCTTATAAGAACATGAGTTCAACCTCAATCAAACATCAAGGAAAACCAGAAAACTATCCCCAAAAGAAAACCCTAAAAACCTTAAAGAAGATCTAGGAAAAGTAACCCTAGAGTTGGAGCAACAAGTGGTTTTATAGAGGCTGAGATCGCGAGGTCCACTCGAGCGTAGGAAAGGACGCTTGAGCGGGGACTCTATATCACGTGTTCCAAACCAAGGTTCACGCTCGAACGGAAGATCCCACGCTCGAGCGTAAAAACACATCACTCGGTATTTTTGCAGACACAAAATATTGTGAGAGTGTAAACTCCGCTTGAGCGCCACTTTGCCCGCTCGAGCGGGAAGACTAAAAACTGGAAAATTACAACTCGATTTAAACATAAGTTTGTCCATGGAATTTGACAACAAGTAGGGTCCTAACAATCTCTCCCTTTGTCAAATCTCGGACAAAACTGTTCTAAACAATTTTCCTAACAAACAACCCAAAACACAAACTAACTAAAACAATCAACAACCTCAAAAACAAAACCACTATATAAAAAAAAACCACAAGAACTGAAAACGACGACCATGAACCACGTAATTCTTGAACAATCCACCTAAAGAAACAGCCACACAAACCCAAACTGTGGAACTGGATAAATAGCCAAATATATATATATATATATATATATCTAAACAAAAGCAACCCAATATCCAAACTCCAAACATAATACCCATCCAAAAATAAAGCATGCATCAATTATTTCTAACAAAGTATCTCAATAAGGCATGCATTAAGTATTTCTAACATCCAAAAAAAAAATATCTCTAACAACCAACATGCATCATCCGCTCTCCTTTTTTGTTCGGAGAGAGAAAAAAACAATAGAGAAATCAGTGCAACAAAGAACCAGAGATATATCTGTGCAAAAAGAATACTAGCAAAAAAAAACATGCCTATGCAACAAAGATCACTGAGTTGGTAGCTGTGGAGGTGACTGCATCTGGAGAAGAGACAAGATTTGAGACAGATGAGCAGAGGACTGTGCAACGGACTTCTTAATGTGCCTGGATGAGGCCTCCAACGCAGTGAGCCGAGCATCGACAGTAGTCTCTAGATCCGTAAGCTTGGCCTCAAAAATATCCATCCGGCCCTCAAGACAATCAAAATAAGAGACAATAGACTGCTCGAAATGATGGAGCTGGCCTCGGATAGTACGAATTGGAGGTTGCTGCTCCCCCTCACCAGCAGCCTCACCAGCAGCAGCCGCATCATACTTTGCCTCCTCGGCTATAGCAGCATCACCTGCACTTGTACCTGAACGACCCACCCCAGTTGGGACCCCCTAACATGAGACTGACTCTGGGAGACAGTCTTTTTGGTGAAAGGCCTGGAAGGAGAAGCAAAGTCATCCTCGTCAAACGAGAGAACCTTAAACCTGGCGAGAAGCCGGTTAATAAGGTAACCATAAGGTAGACCGAGGTTGTTACGCTTAAATGCAGCAACCATCTTTTGAATGATCAAGGTGGCAAGGTCAATAGAGCGATGGTGAGCAACACAATGAATGACAAAACCTTGTTCTTGGTTTATTTCCGAGCTATGGGTGGTCACAATGATGTTGGCACACACAATAAGATTGAGTAACTGAAATTGGAGAAGGAGCTTATTTTGCTTGATCAATGAGCCCGGGAGCCAGGGACGAGATGTACCACATAAGGTAGTGGCCACCTCATTAAAATCACAAGTGGGTCTCACAGGAAAAGGATAGAAAATAGGAAAGACTTTACTAATCCCTAAAAGCTTACGAATGAGGTCAGTAGTAACTGTGATAGATTTAGACCGGACCCAAGTCTTAAACGAAGGACCAATATCATCAATACTCTCCATATTACAATAAAATTCCCTCACCTATTTAAGATTTTGAGGACCTAAGAAGGAAAGTACCAACTCCCTACCCAATGGATCAAACAATGGACGGATATGGATTAATTCAAACGTGTTTAGTAAAATATTTCGTTCAAGATGAACAGTTCGAGAAGGATAGGACTCTTTAAACAATTTGGCTTTATCAGCTGAGGGAAACCGGTCTGTGTTAAAGGAGGGGCGTGAGGCAGTGGACTTCTTACGTTTAGAAGAAGACATGACTGAGCCAAGTATTAACCAAAAGAACAAACACAAATCCCCCAACCCAAGACAATAATTAAAACCAAAGAAAAAACAGAGAGACAAATCATTAGTAGCACATTCAAATCTATTAACATTAGACAGCCAATAGTTGTAAGAATCAATATGACCAACCCTCAAAACAATCACAATAGAGCAGAATCCATATAAGATGAGTCAAGGTGAACATAGTAACCATAACCAAAGAAACAGATAGATTAATAAAAAGTAGTAGAACATAATACAATGATATTCCTTAACACAACTCAGTATTCCAAAGACACAATATTCCATAACAAGATTCACAAAACCAACAAGACTCAAACACTACGAACAAGGGTGGAGTATGAAACATGAGAGGAACAAGCTACAACAAAAAATAATAATAATAATAATAACGAGAAGGAAATAGACAAAGGCTAAGAGATACTGACTTGAAACGGCCAAGAAGTACAAGAATCACTAACAAAATCGTCCAAGGAATGACACAACACAAAGTTGTCAAGAAGCCCTAGGTGAGAGAGATCGAATTTGGGGAAAAAATGAACTGAAGAGGCGAGGGAATTTTTTTTTATAGCAAACCAGTCCGCTCGAGCGTGGGATTTTACGCTTGAGTGTGAGCCAAAACAAGCGTGGCTACGCTCGAGCAAGAAAATGGACACTCGAGCGCCAAAAACGACCTCACAAAACTGAAAAACTTTGCAAAAAAAAATGCTGGAAGAATGAAATCCACGCTCAAGCGTGAGAGTTTTCGCCCGAGTGGGGACAAAACAACCCCAAACCTCAAAACACCCCCCCTTTTTTTTAAATAAATAATAAAAAAAACAAAACCAACTCAGCCAGAGAAGTGTGACCTGTAAAACAGAGGTGAGTATAATTGCAAGACTATGACATTGAGATGAGATTATCCACAAACCATGAAGCCTGCAAACTTGCACATTTTGAAATTATGAACCACAAGAACATGAGCAATCAAATAAAATTTAATCAATGATTATAAGTTACATGAGAATGCATAACTCAAAAACAAACATGAGAGCTCACAAAACAAATGTGTGTGTGTGCAATCCTTAAGAGGCCACAAAGCTAGAGTTAATCCTCGTAGTAATCGGATAACTGGACCTCCGGCAAGAGTAACAAAACAATCACAGAGAAAAGTCAAACCACTAGGAATCAAGGGGTATTTGTTAAGTAAGCGAGGAGGCTCCCTTCAGTCAATGAGTCCCGTTTTATTTTATTTTATTATTTTTTTATCAGGGGACTTTTCTTTTTTGTGGGCACTCATGGTGGCTTGCACGCTCAAGAGTATAGAGACCAAACCAGAGAAGCATGAAATCAGAAAGTATGGCCTGGCTGGTGCCTCTGAGGTAGCCTTTTCCTAATGCCCAGACTTCAACGAACTGAGGAAGGAACCGTGAAAGTGAAAAACAATAGTAGATGGTTAAAAGACTCAACATCACCCATGATATACCAGTATAGGTCAATTCCTCCAATAATGTAAAAGATACACTGCTAGTGGTCCATAGAGAACTTTGATCACTTGTGCGGAAACCCCTGCAATAGTTTATCTCAAGAATGTGTACAGAATGAGATCATGAAGTCAATGAGCATGAGCATTCAGAATGAGCTATGAACAATGAAAAATGAAATCTAGTAAGCAGCATAAGAGGAATTCATATTTTTTTAAATACAGGAATGACAGGAATCAATGAGAATGAGATTATAGCATCCAAGTACACAGAAAAGTAATCACTTACACCCCCTACAGTAACAGATAACACCCTAGTAACTAAGCATTACACCCAAGGTCTTTCTAAGAAGATCAAGGGGTTTTGTAAAAATATCAACTTTTTGATACTTAGTAGGTACATGTTCAAGTACAACAAGGCCTTCTTCCACTAACTCTTGGATAAAATGATGACGAATGTTAATGTGTTTGGTGCGAGAGTGTTGGACAGGATTTTTAGAAATGTTAATGGCACTTGTGTTATCACAGAAAAAAGTGAGAGTGTTCTGGTCTATTCCATAATCGTAAAGCATTTGCTTCATCCATAGCATTTGTGCACAACAACTCCTTGTAACAATGTACTCAACCTCAGTAGTCGAAAGAGAGATGGTATTTTGCTTTTTGCTATGCCAGGCAACAAATTATTCCCAAGATAAAAACACCCCCCAGATATGCTCTTATGATCATCAGCAAACCCTGCCCAGTCAGCATCAGAAAAACCAGTGATTTCTGCTGTAGTGTCGGTCAAGAACCAAATCCCATACCCCGATGTCCCATTCACATACTTAATGATACGTTTAACAATAATCAGATGAGACTCTTCAGGACAGGCTTGGTAACAGACACAAACACCTACACTAAATGCAATGTCAGGACGACTGGCAGTGAGGTACAAGAGACTCCCTATCATACTTCTGTATAGGATGGGATCAACATCAGTACCAGACAAATCTTTAGAAAGGAAAAGACTGGTGCTCATGGGAGTGCGAGCATGTTTGGCCGACTCAAGATCGAACTTAGAGACAAGGTTTTTGGCATACTTAGTCTGAAAAACAAACATACCCGAAGGAGACTGTTTAATTTGAAGACCTAAGAAATAAAACAACTCTTCCATCATGCTCATCTCAAACTCATGTGTCATGCAATTCGAAAAGTATTTTACAAGATGATCAGCAGTGGATCCAAACACAATATCATCAACATAAATCTGAGCAACAAGAATATGAGACTTAGTATGTTTCACAAATAAAGTCTTGTCCACACTACCCCTTTGAAAATCATTATCAAGTAGGAAGGTAGTAAGTCTATCATACCAAGCCCGATGGGCTTGTTTCAACCCATACAAAGCCTTGTCTAACTTGTAGACATGGTTTGGACATTTAGGGTCCT
The DNA here is from genome assembly GCA_030407325.1 of Camellia japonica. Taxonomy (NCBI): domain Eukaryota; kingdom Viridiplantae; phylum Streptophyta; class Magnoliopsida; order Ericales; family Theaceae; genus Camellia; species Camellia japonica. Next base: position 151,286,832 of record JAPPVO010000017.1, on the reverse strand, counting down.
CAAACCCTTTCGGTTGCTCAACATAAGTCTTTTCTTTCAAGTACCCATTCAGAAAGGCAATTTTCACATCCATTTGAAATAGTTTAAAACCAAGAAAGCATGCAACACCAAGTAAAATACGAATAGATTCGAGACGTGTAACTGGGGCAAACGTCTCATCATAGTCAACACCCTCTACTTGTGTGTAGCCTTGAGCAACCAACCTAGCTTTATTTCTAACCACAGTACCATTCTCATCAGATTTATTCTTAAAGATCCACTTGGTACCTATCACGTTCATGTCTCTAAGTCTAGGAACAAGAGTCCAAACATTGTTACGTTCAAATTGACCTAATTCTTCATGCATAGCATTGACCCAACTATAATCTAGTAAGGCCTCTTTTATATTCTTAGGTTCAATTAAAGAAACATAACACATATGAGATACCTTATCCCAAATTTGTCTTCGGGTTTTTATTCGATCCGAGACACTTCCAATCACCTATTGAGCTGGATGATTCAGATTCACCCTTGCTGATGGTTTGAACTTTGGGCTTGTGGTGATAGAAGCATCAGAAGTAGTGTCTCTCTGTGCACTCTTTGGACTCTTACTTACCTAAGAAGTTGGTGTTGTCTCAACTTCTAGTGCTTGGACCTCAGCTTCTCTTTGATTTTGTGGTTCAGTATCCATAATTGGAGACTCACCATTTTCCTCCTCATTTGTTGCTGAAGTAGGAGAACCTGTGTCATCTATAACCACATTGATCGATTTCATTAAAGATGAAGTTCACAGGTTATAGACACGAAAAGCCCTACTAGTGGTTGAATACCTTGGAAAAATACCTTCATCACTTCGGGAGTCAAATTTGCCCAAGGGCTCTCTATCTTTGAATATGTAACACTTACTCCCAAAAGTTTTGAAGTATTTTATATTGGGTTTCCATCCTTTCCACAATTCATATGGAGTTTGTAAAGTGTCGAGCCTTAAATACACACGATTTATGACATAAACAGCAGTACTTAGGGTTTCAACCCAGAACTTTGGAGGAATTTTCTTACTAAGGAGCATGACCCTAGCCATCTCTTGAACAATCCTGTTCTTCCTCTCAACAACTCCATTTTGTTGTGGAGTAATAGGAGCAGAAAATTCATGCTTAATTCCATGCATATCACAAAAATCCGAAAATGAACTATTTTCAAACTCACGACCATGATCAGTTCGGATTCTTATGATACACCCAATAGAAACACCCTATTCATTTTGAATTTTAAAGACTAAGGTCTGGAAAGCATCAAACGTATCAAATTTTTCTCTTAAAAAATTTACCCATGAAAAACGAGTAAAATCATCCGTGGTTAAAAAAATGTATCTTTTACCTCCAATGCTTTCAATTCGAGTAGGTCCCATTAGATCCATATGAACCAATTCAAGAGGACGTGTGGTTGTAAAGCTGTTCAACTTTTTATGAGGGGCACGAGTTTACTTTCCAAGTTGACATGGTTCACACACATGGTTCAGATTCTTACCTAGTTTAGGTAGGCCTCTCACAAGCTCTTTGTTGGCTATCTTAGTTAGGTCTTTGAAATTCATGTGACCTAATCTTTGATGCCACAAATCAGTGTTACTTATGATGGTTGAGTAGCAAGTGAGATCATTAGTGGTAACAATCTAGTAGCAGTTATCAGATGTGCGAACCCCCATGCATGATAGTATTTCCATTTTTATCCAAAATTTCACATTTATTTTTTGAAAACAATACTTCATAGTGGGAATCACACATTTGATTGATGCTTAAAAGATTTGCTTTAAGGCCATCAACAAGTAATGCATTTTCAAGCTTGGGAAGACCAGCCACACTTATAGAGCCCTTACCAATGACTCTAGAAGTGCCACCATCTCTAAACGTAACAATTCCACCTTCATATTTTTCAAGAGAGGTAAAGTAGGATTTGTCACCTGACATGTGACGAGAGCACCCACTATCAAGGTACCACATGTGTGAGTCACGTGCTTTTGGAGCAGTGTGAACAGCCAAACAAGTCAAGTCATCTTTTCTCACCCATATCTTTTTGGTTTTAACAAAATCAGGACTGGCGGTCTTAGTACATGTCTTAGCGTTGTGAACACCCTCATGTATCTTAGTGTTTCATCTAGACATGTAAGGTTGTCTTATAACCCAAAAAGTATTAGAATTTCTACCTTTTTGAGACACCTTACCAAACAATTCAAAGCAATAAGGACGAATGTGGCCATACCTACTAGGGGTGTGCAGCGGATCTGCCGACCCGCCCCACCCGCCCGACCCGATCCGACCCGAGACACAACGGACGGATGCGTGGCACCTAGCGGACGGATGCGGGCCTGATTTATAGCATTTTTCGGGTTCGGGTCGGGTGGCGGGTGATCCGCCATTTTAGCCACCAGACCCGACCCGACCACCATTGGCTGATATATACCTCATTTTCCCCCCTTTTCCTTTCTGATATGCATCATCCTTTTGTCATTTTGCCCTAATTTTCGATAGAGACACATTCTCTCTCTCTCTCTCTCTCTACCCTACCCATCGTCGGACGATCTACACGGTGTCGGCGATCGATACACTACTGACTGAGGTATGTCTCTCTCTCTCTCTCTCTCTGCTTTCCTCCTCTTCTCTTCTACTGACTGAGAGTTTTACAAATTTAAGAGAGAGGTTTAGAAACAGAGTTATGGAAGGAAAGAAGCAAATGGGTTCTTCTTCATCTTTCTCTTTCACTTCTGATCTTTTCGGTTCCAAGGATTCCTCTATTTCCTCTTCTTCTGGAATATTTGGGTCTATCTTTGCTCCATCGTCAAAGGTATTTGTTTTTATTGAATTGGGTTGATTGTGGTTGTTTGACTTCTCTTCATTTTCTCAGAGTTGTTTGATTCAATTTCAATTAATTTTCCTAGTTTGAAGACTTGTTTTGCAATCCTGAAGGTGTTTATCAAGTTCATGCTCTCAATTTTTAATGGGTTTTCGTTTAAGTTCATCGAGTTTCGTATTCACTATGTGGGTTTATCTTGAAGCTCACTATATTTTGTGAAGACCCACAAGACTCTGTTTGGATTTTGTATTTGGGTTGGGATTTACGAAGAGAAAAATAAAATTATAGAAAAATTTGAAAGAAATATGAGCGAATGGTAATGTAAAGCTTCACTGACTTTGAGAAATTTCATTCAATAAATAGAAGAATTGAGAAATCAAAAAATAAAATTTGCAATTAGAACTTATAAGGGTTCAATTAAGACAAGTAGTTTATGATGGATGGAATGAGATTTTGATTTTCCGTCTGTAAATTTTTTGGGATATCTTTCTTTTGTTGGTATTTACTTGATTTAAACAAACTACGAGTTATGTTATAACCAATTTTTTTTTTTTTTAAATTTATTCGTATCGGTTTAGGTATATGGGAAGGAGTCTGTGCGAGCTCAGATAGTTGTGAAGAAGCAAGACTCTGAAAGTGAGCTTTGGAGCACCAAACCTGGACCTCAAGGTTTGTGAAGATTAAGCTTTATGTTCTATTTCAATTATTTATTTATTTATTTTGTTAATCTTCATTTCCCTGTAAATACCCTGCTAAATTGATGATGACTGATGTTTGATAGTGCTTCTATGGAGATCTATTTGGTTTTTGTGGTCTTTTTGAACAAAAAATATTTAATAAGGAAGAAGCATGATGAACCCAAAAAAATAAATAAAATAAGGAAAGAAGCATGCTTCTCCAGTTTTGCGACTGACCATATTTCTTGAGCCATACCAACATTATAGAATTTTGACTCGAGTTAAACTCAATCTAGAACTAGTATGATTTTGGAAATTAGAATGAACTTTGACAGCACAATTTTTTTTTTTTTTTTTTTTTGTATGTTGAAAATTTGTAAAATTTCAAACCGCCAAACCGATTCGTATTCATCCGCCAATCCGCCAATCCGCCAAATCCGCATCCGCCGGATTGGCGGACGGATGCGGATTGATTTTCTCCAATCCGCCAATTTGGCGGACGGATGGCGGATTGGAGGTTTCGTGGCCGCAACCGATCCGCGCCCACCCCTAATACCTACCACAATAATGACAAACAAAAACAGGTTTTACCTCTCTTTTGTTGATCTTACCCCCATTTGGCAGATGAAGAGAGGGATCACCCTGGTGCACCTTCAGCTTTCCCTTTTCTTGAGTCTTCAGGTCATGAGATGTAGAGGTTTGTCCCTTGTGAGCTGTCGCATTACTATAGTCTAACCTACTTTTGTCACAACCCATTTGTTGAGACCTGAAGATGTCTTCTAGTGACTTGGAACCTTTGTTCCACATGGCAATTGTGACTTTAGCAATTCTGAGTTCTTCATCTTTATGACAGACCATCTCTTTCAATGTAGCTTGTGACATCTCAAGGCTTTTAATCTTCTCTTCATATGTGGCATATATTTTCAGAAGTTCATTCATTTCAGTCTCACAAGATAGAAGTTTCCCACATAGGTCTTGTCTATCATTAGAGATCTTGATGACATTTTGCTTTGTTGTTGCAATTTCTTCTTTTAGCTTAACATTCTCGCTCTCACATGCTTTGAGCTTGAGAGTGAGTTTGTCATTGATCTTGGACAAATTCAGGGATTCATCGTAAAGCTTTTCATAAGCTTGTTGTAGATCATCACCATCAATCTCATCATTGTCTTTTGATGTTTCATCATCTTCTTTTTGCTCCTCTTTCTCCTGGACCTCATCCAGTCGAGCCACTAAGGCAAGAAAGGTGATAGATGGTGGTGAAGATAACTCTCCTCTTTCATGAAATTGACTCAGAATGTTCCATGCATCTTTGGCCTTAGTGCAGTCAGCAACCCGTTATTGTTCTCCATCAGTAATTGCTTCACAAATAGTAATCAGAACTCTCTGATTGCTCGGATTGTTAGTATTTTCAACATCCTTTTCAATGGCTTGCCAGCCTTCAGGGTCGAAAGCTCCCAGAAATGCCCTCATTCTAATCTTCCAATACAAGTAATTACTCCCATCAAAGGTAGGAGCACGGTGCAGATTCTGACCACGAGCAAATTCCACTGGCTTTGGAGGGAGTTGAGTGAAAGTGGACTAGAATGCCATGAAAGCACTATCTCCGTCTTCAACGGATTCAGTTTCTTCGGGTTCTTGCTCTGGCCCGTTTTCATCATCCCAAGTCACTGTATAGACTTTCTTCCGATTCTTTTTCGATGGATATTCAAGAGCAATATGTTCAAAACCTTGACATTCATAACACTTGACCCCTTGCCCCTTTACAATCTTTTTTTTAGTTTTTGGAGCAAGTTTTGGTGGAAAAGTTTTAGGTTTATCATTACTCTCGTCTTTTGAACTAGGGTCTCTAAAATTCAGCTTCTTTTTCTTTAAATTTTTTTTGAACTGCTTAGTAAACATAGCTGTCATCTTGAACTCTAGATCAAACTCAGTCTCAGAAGTTTTTGTAGTCTCATGAGCACTAGAGAAAGCCACACTATCTTTTTGTTTTTTTTAGAAATCTGGAGGGCTTCATAAGTCTGCAAGTTTCCAACTAACTGATCAAGCTTGAGGGTATTAACATTTTGAGCCTCCTCAATTGCTATATGTGAAAACCCACATTTAATTATTCTTAAAAGAAAATAAATTAATTAATTAATTTTATCCAGAGTCTATCTGAAATATATATTAATGTAAAAGTTAGTTTTAAATTAACCCAATTTAATCACTAACAAAGACATTATTAAAAATAATAATTTTGTGGGTATTCAATATTTGTTGTTTATAAACTATTTTAATTAGGATTCAATATGATAATTATTCTTACTAAATACCTTAATTAAAAATCTTAATGTATCAATTTTAAAAAACCCACACAAATACACACAAAAAAAAAAAAAAAAAGAATCAAACCTTGCAGATTTTTTGTGGCAACTTTTCACATGTTTGTTTGCATGTTAGTATAGGGAAGAAGAGCCCCTTTATCCTTCTTGGAAATTGGATAGAATGAAGAGAAAGAGGGGAAAAAAAGAAAGAAAAAGAGAGAGAGAGAGAGAGAGAGAGAGAGAGAGAGGGGGGTGCTCAGCAAAGGAATCCGGTGATATTGCATGCATTGTATATATATGCATGCATGCTTGCATTTGGTGAAGGAGGGAAGAAAAGAAAATTTGCCAAGTTGAGTAGGAGGATAAGAGGAGGAGGAGATTAAGAAAGATATATATTTCCTACCATTTCAACACTACAATTAAGTAAGAAAACCCTCTCAACCCTCTCATTTTTTTTTTATTATTGAAATTTTCAGATTATATTCATATGATAAAATGACTAACTTATAGACAAAATTTTTTATATATATGTATATAAATTTTGTGATGTTTATATCAAATATTTGAAGATATTGATAGTCTCAAAGTCATGGTATTATTGTGGAAATAGGCTTGCATGTGTAATTTATACCATTAAAGAGAGGATTGAAGATTTTATTTGGCCCTTAAATCTGCCAGAAAACTTTGTATGAATTTTTATACAATTTTATACTCAAAATTTTGAGATGATTTCTCTACAAAGTTGTTGACAATGATGTCTAGTTCATCCAAAAAAAATTTCAACAATTATTGAGTTTTGTACGAATTTATACAAAATTTTAATTAAATTTGGAGCTGCAAGATAGATTTACTATATGTTTGAAAATTTATTAAAAATTCTATATTAAACCAAATTTGGTAATTTCTAAACAAAAAATGAAATTTGAGAAGTCTAGTTTCATAATAAATTTTTAGATTATGGAATTGATTTATAAATTTAAGTATAGAATTAATTTAAGAAAATGTGACAAATCTGTGTCATAAACTTTCTTGGAATTTTTTGGAATTATTTATAATTTATTTTTGGAAAATACTTTCTGAAAAATGACCATAACATGTTTATTGAGTATTCTATAGATTTATATGAATTTTAGAATTGTATAAGTAATTTATTTATAATTTTAATTGCGAGATATACATTCTGAAAAAAAAAAAAAATTTGGCAGATTAAGGAGGAATCAAAAAAAAAAAATTATCTCTTCAATTTGTTTATTTGGACAAAAATTTAATATTGTGCTAATCTAATCTTGTAGATTAAAAATCCATGCATATATGTGATTATGATTTATTTCTTTTTTTTGGTATCTACATTATTATTTCATACCATGATGTAAATAAATTGTTTATTTAAATTTTGTACATTTGTTTACTATTGTGTGACATGTGTAATATTTTATGTTGGCAATTTTAATGAGTTGGTATAACATTATTGGTAATTAAATGTTGAATTATTGTGAATATCTCAACAAGTAAAGAAACACGAAATTTAACCACTGAATTTAAAAGTGATGGGGTGAGCTCGGTTTAGAATCTTGCGCAAGTGAGTTGCGAACCCTAACATGGCACGGGAAGGTATTTCGGCTCTTATCGGTGTAGGCGATATAAGGTTGGTGGTATGGGTGTCACAACATGGACCGTTCCCTTGGGGCAGATCGTGATGTCACGACTCGGCTATGTAACCCTGGTGTGTGGGCATTATTGGTAGTTACAGTAAGTAACATTTGAACATTTGACCAAGGGGGAGTCAGAATTGCCCGTGGCCATTGCTAAGCAGTTGAGTGGAAATAATGCTCCGCGGGGAGTTACTTAAATTTATCTGATAAACTAAATCCATGAAAATTTAAAAAGAAAGGTGGACATATTCCTTATGATGAAACACTGCTTCCGTTTGTATTATTTTTTTATTTGATTTATTATTATCTATTGTTATTATTTCAACTGATAACATTCATTTTATGCTTACTAAATGTTACTTGTTATTCTGTTACTACACATTATTCATAAATTGTGAATATTATTATCGGGTGGGTATTTTGGGTTGTAGTATCTTATTGAGCTCGTTACTCACTGGCATTCTCATTGCCCTGGCGTTTTATGCCAAGTACCGAAGAAACCGAAGGAAACACCGAGGCCTTGCAAAGCGACACTCAGCCTTGGTTAGCTTGAAGAGTGCCCAAGATCCATGAACCATTTTTCTAAGTTTCTAGTTTTTTTTTTTTTTATATATGTTATATTCGTGTTGTTTTTATGTACTAAGACTAGTATTAAGTTTTTATTGAAGTTGTAATTTAAGAACTTTTAATTTCTAGGTTGTTAATTAATGCTAGTAATATTGGTGACAACATTGATGAGGGGTTAGTTATTAACAAAATTGATTTTAAGTTCTAAATCTTATTATAATGTTCTTCAATCTTGGGGCGTCACACTATCACTTTTGATTGGAATCTCTCGGGTAAAGACCTTAAAATTTTTCCAACCACCTTGGCTTCAGGGATTTTTTCACCGAGTATGAAACAGGAATTCACGATGTCATTAAGTTTAGCATAGAAATCATCAAATATCTCATCATCATACATAAAAAGGGCTTTAAAGGCAAAAATGAGACGTTGAAGTTTTGACCTTTTAACAGAAGTAGTACCCTTGTGAATCATTTCAAGAATGTGCCAAGCCTCTTTTGCTACCTCACACGTGCAGATACGACGAAACTCTTCAGGTGTGACGGAGCAAAAAAGAAATTGAGAGCCTTACTGTTCCAACTCGAGTTTTGATAATTGAATACGTCCCATTTATCAAGGAGTTTGGGAATATCAACACCATCAATGGTGACAATAGGTTCACTCCACCCATAGATTACACAGTGCCAAACTTTCTCATCGATAGATTTTAAAAACGCTCTCATACGAGATTTCCAATAAGAATAGTTTGTACCATCAAGTAACGGAGGTCTATGGGTCAAGTTACCTTAGCGAATTGAATCCATCTGACCAATCACACAAAATCACACTCCTATAGTTTTGATAAAAACAAAGAGTGACCCATTCTGATACCAATTGAAAAACCTAAGTGATTCGTGATTAGATCAAGATTTAATTGTTTCAATTCCCAACTAATTAAAACTCACAATCTAAATCATCAAGCACGTACAAAAGTGATTTAGATTGTTGTTTCAAAAAACAATGAATCGACAAAAACGATTTTTTACATGAAAAAATCACAATCAAAGCACCTTCAATTATGATAAAAAATCACGAGCGAAACGCCACAAATCAATCCACTACTGAAGAAAGAAATATTACAAATTTGTCTTCAAATCTTCTGTATGTCTTTCATTGCAACCTTCATTCGGAATTGATTAGCTTGATGTTGAATCCACAATATCTATTGTCGAATAAACGACTACACACAACATCAAACTCCTTTGATTACTCTTTGCTTGAATTTTCGGATTCCACCGAAGAAGAATACTCTCCAAGAAAGATCAAACAAACTCCTTGATGTGTGCTTATAAGAACATGAGTTCAACCTCAATCAGACATCAGGGAAAACTAAAAACTATCCCAAAAAAAAAAATCCTAAAAACCTTAAAGAAGATCTAGGAAAAGTAACCCTAGAGTTAGAGCAACAAGTGGTTTTATAGAGGCTGAGATTGTGGGGTCCGCTCGAGCGTGAGAATGGACGCTCGAGCGGGACTCTATATCCCGTGTTCCAAACCAGGGTTCATGCTTGAGCGGAAGATCCTACGCTCGAGTGTAAAAACACATCACTCAGTATTTTTGCAGACACGCAAAATACTGTGAGAGTGTAAACTCCGCTCGAGCGCCACTTTGCCTGCTCGAGCGGGAAGACTAAAAACTGGAAAATTACAACTTGATTTAAACATAAGTTTATCCATGGAATTTGACAAGAAGTAGGGTCTAACAATATTATATAACATTACTTTGTGTTATATATCTAAAAAATATTATACAAATTAGTATTATATATTATGCAAATATATGATAATTAGTTACAATATTCTTCAATCCGCCAAAAACCGCCCAAACCGCAATTTGTCAATCTGCTAATCCGCCAACCCGTCATTCAATTCATAATTTTACTTCAAACCGTCTGAACTGCACCGGGCACACCCCTAAGTGCCATCACCTCAATACAATCTACCTCCATAGATGAAGCCAATTTTTCTGACATAGAAGCAATCACTTCCCCATGCTAATCACGAATAACCACACCAAACCCCACTGACCCATGTCGTACAAAGCAAGCACTATCAAAGTTTACTTTATAAACACCTTCCATTGGAGCCTTCCAGCAAGGAATCAAAACTGGATTCAGTGCTACCTCCACACGTTGCCGAATTGTCACAAATTCCTAGTAATATTCACTAGCATAGGCAGCAAGGTCTACAACAATTCTCCTGGAATTTGTAAAAATCACTTGATTTCTATGGGTCCACAAGCACCAACAGATAATCAAAAACACATTAAGCGCCGATGTCTCTAGTTAATTTGTTACCCTAATCAACTAGTCTAACGATGACCTCATCATTCGATCTCACAAGGCCGAAACCAGAGGGGTATGCTCCCAAACCTTCATGGCAAACTCACAATCAAAACAATAGTGAGAGGTCGTTTCAACCGCTGTTTGACACAAAGCACAATATGCATCATCTACTATCTTTCTCTTCATTAGATTGACCCATATTGGCAAACTATTGAACCCCAACTTCTACCTAAAAATCTTAATTTTCTTTGGAATTTTAGCACGCCAAAAGCACTTCTCCACACACCCCCATTTGATGAAGAAACATGGCCATCTCTACTGTGAATTTCCATTTCTAAATGATATGCTGACTTAATTGAAAAGACCCCTTGCTTTGTATGGTGCTACACCAGAACATCATCCACAGGCCGCAGACAAATAGACACCGATTTAATTACCACTACTTCAAACCCCGGAAAGCACTTCTAAAGTACACGATTATCCTAGACACGAGGGATGTAAGAAAAATTGATAAAACTAAACCAACCGATAGAAACCGACCAAAATTTTAGTTTTCAATTTGTTTTTTATAACATACGGTCTGTTTCAGTTTTGAAACTTTTTATACTGATACAAATTGAACCAACCGAATATTATATTTAAATATTTTTATATTATAATTTCTTGAACATTATATGAGGAGTAACTAATATAATACACTTTTGTGATAAAAATTAAGGAGAAAAATATTTACAGAGTAATTTTTCATATATTTTCTTCATTTATTTTCAATGTAAAATTCTATAATCTACTATAAAACCTTTAAAAATTTCATGTAAATTTCTCTTCTACATCAAACTGACAAAATTGAATTGTAGCATACGGTCTGTATCAGTTTCTCAATCATAAAAATCGAAAGGATCAGTTAGATGCTAAATATACTCTTAACACTGACCGAACTAAAGCATTTACACTTCTACTAAACACCATCTACCATATCAATAAGAGAGCACACGTGATCATCTTCTTCTAATGCACGCGACATTGACATAACCTTAAAGTGTAAGGTCTAGACAACCATTTGTCCTTCCAAATTGAACCTTCTGACTATTACCAATTCTCCACCACAACCTGGCCTCTAAAATAGGCCTCCATATACTATGCCAAGAGAATGACAGATTAAACCCCAACTTCACGTCGAGAATGGAAGATTGAGGGTAGTACTTGGCCTCCAGAACACGTGCCATCAAACTATCTGGGAATTTCAATAATCTCTAGCTTTGCTTCACCAACACCTTATTGAACACCGATAACGACCGAAAACCCATCTTACTCTCTCCCTTTGACTTGCACATTCATTGCCAACTCCGCCAGTGAATTTTTCGTTTCTTCTCCTTTTGGCCCCACCAAAACTTCGCAATCAAAGAATTTATCTTATTATAGATTCCATCAGGTATAAAAAGAACGCGACATAACGTAGGTAGGAAATGATTGGGCCACAACTTTAATCAACAAATTTTGGACTAAAATCGATTTCAGACTTTCTAAAATTAATTTGATGCCTAGAAGTTTCCCCATACTTGTGCAAAATTTCAATCACCTCTAACACATTCTGGTCATCTGTATTTTCAAACAATAAGCTATCATTTGCAAAGAATAGATGTGAAATCAATGGGCCCCCTGACAGATCGAGAAACCGAGAAGATCCCCGTTTTTTAGCTTTAAAAATTAACCCAACTTTAAAAGATCAAAAAGTCACTAAACAATTTGTTACCATCTAAAAAAATTAAATGTCATATCAATTTTTTCACTCACAAAACAATAATTTTTTTAAAAAAATTTCTATACACATTAACTATTTTATGACAACACCCAAAAATGTAAACTTTTACTAAAAAAACAAACCAAAAAATTAAAAAGTCAAATATCATATCAACTTTTTTTTTTTTCTCAATTTTTTTGGTAACTTACTAAATGCATTAATTAAAAAAGCCACTACAAAAATCATTAAAAAATCACAAAAAAACCACCCCCAAACCCTAGCCTTAAATATATTTATTTAAAGGGATAAATATAAGATAGGGTATTAACGTAAATAACTCAAAGCAAAGGGGTTATTTATTAGTAACATAACAAGTAAACAGAAACTCGAAACGTAGTCCGAGTCCTGGGTTAAAATTTAACTACGGTAAACCCCCCCCCCCCCCCTCTCTCTCTCTCTCTAAACTACACATATATATTCTGATCCATCTTTCTCTATTCTTCGCTTCCGTTGAACATCGAACCAAACCTCTTCTCCTCCTCCTACTCTCAACGCTCTTCGCCGTTGCAAATCATCTCCACAAGGCTTTTCCGGCCGCCGGAGCTATCGCCGGTAAGTTCACACCCGAACAAGTCTCTTTCTCTGATTTGCTCTTGCTCTTGAATCTTCCGTTTGGTTGCTGAGAAAACGCAGGAAAATAAGATAAAATTGATAACATTTTTCTCTTCCATTTTCGTTTTTCTCGGATTTTAGCGACCTGTGAAGACACTGTAGTAGTTGTCTTGTTTCAAGCGGCGAATTGATAGTTGTTTGAAATTTTTATTAGATATGTGTTATGTGTGTATATTTGTAGTTATTATGGGAAATCCTTGATCTTTGATGTGGAGTAGTGAAGTTTTTCTCGTGGATTGTTAATATGATTTCCTTTTTCTGGCCAGATATTTTAGTTTTTTTTTTATTTTTATTTTTATTTTTTTTGGTTCCACTGTTGAGATCTAGAAGCCTTGACTGAAAATTGAAGTCGTTTTCTGAACTACAGTCTGGATTTCAGTTATTTTTATTTTAAATTCATCGATGCTTGTTGGTACTTTTGAGTGCTTTCCTACAAATTTTGTTTGTTTGTTGGTTGTTTCAATATTGTCGATTTTCGTTTTGTAATCTATAAGGACTACAAAAACAGTTGGTTCGGAATTACTACAAAAATAAATAAATTTTAAGGCCATGTTTTTTGGACGGACATGGCCTTGGGATTGGGGCAATAATCCAAAAAAATACGTAATTTGATGTTTGGCTATGAAAATTAAGGTCCAGATCGGACTAATAGTCCACCGTCCATCCAGACATGGTATCCTCATATGGGGATTATTGTATCGCAAGAGAGGAGGTGGGATACAAAAATGGAGGACTAGTGAAAGGTTTCTTACCAATTGGTCAAATTGAAAAAAATGATAGGATTTTATTAATCCCTTCTCATAATCCTAAGCCAATTCAAATATGAGATAGGATAGACAATCCAAAAGCACTAATAATATAATAGTCCTAAGAATGCTAATCCTATCTAATACAGTCCGTCTAAACAAACATGCCGTAATTGCATTGTGGGTTTATGGAAGAAAATTAAGATGTTATCTTCATAGAACTAGATGAGAAATTGAAGATACTTCAGACAAAAGTTTTGGGAAATGACCTATATTTTATTTTATTTTTTCAATAAAATTTTTTGAAGATTGTTTGCGCATTAAGGGATTGTTTCCGCATTAAGGGAATGGATAAGTATGAGAAAAAGGTTAATGAGAATCTAATGCCTTTTGTTAACGATAATCATCTTTTCTTTGCATGGTTACTGTAATATCATGCAATAACAACCTTCAGTGAATAATTACTGAATGGAGCTGAATTAATGTCTAGGTGATTGCCTCATCTGCATCTAGCTAAACATTTAGATATTTTGTTGTATACTGCAGCTTTTTACAAAATTTTATTGTTTTACAGCGGTTCATACTTGGGTTCTTATCATGAGTTTAGTATATTAATAAATAATAATTATGACCGTTATACAATAACATGTGTTTCTACTTATCAGATTGGAATCCAGATGAAGGTTTCCTGTTTGGCCTTAAGATATGACTACCTAGTCCAACTCTTAACTAGGAAGAATTTATGTTTCTTTTAATACTTATTATTATGATTTTCTTTGTATGTATGCTTCTCTTTTAAATCTTAACTCCTCCTTCTGGCGTTATTATCTCCCCCTTTTTCTCGTACTCCTCTCATTCTATTTTATGAATTTCAAAAGAGTTTCACATTATCTATTTCATTCAAATTTTAATCTATTTCCCACCTTTTCCACTATCACTAATAATTTTATGTTAGGTGCTTATCTAGTATCTAAGAAGCACAGACACCTCCCCGGAGGCTACGTATCAGTGTCGGACACGCGTCGGACATGGACACGCGTCGGACACGCGGTTGACACGTGTCCGACACGTCTGCAGAGGTGTCCCATTTTTTTTTTTTTTTTTTGTTTTCCGGACACGCGACGGACACGTCCAGACACGCGACGGACACGCGCGGGGTCGAAAACATAATTTTTGAAACTCAAAGCTAGATGGGATCGTTGGTGAAGAAGAACAAAAACCCTAGATCAACAAAGAGGGAGAGAGGAGAAAGAAAGTGAAGAACCTGAAGATCGTCTTTCTCTCGCAGTTCGTTTGTCGCAGATCGTCTCTCTCTCTCTGGCAGATCGTCTGTCCCAGTCGCAGTCGCAGTTGGTTTTTCGTCTATCGCAGTTCGTCTCTCTCGCAGATCGTCTGTCGCAGTTGGTCTCCTCTCTCTCTCTCTCTCTCTCTCTCTCTCGCAGATCGCCTCCTCTGGCCTTCGTCTCCTTTGCCTTCGAATTCTTGAGTCTGGCCTCACGATATATACCTAATATATATATACCTAATACATAAGTGAAATATATATATATAAGATAATAAAACAAAAAAATATTTAACTAAATATAATATATATATATATATAAAACATATTAAATCTTTAAATAAAAACTATATATTATATATATATAAAACATATAAAATCTTTAAATAAATATATATATTTAAAAAATAAAAAATAAAATATAAAAAAATAAAAAAATAAAATCTTTAAATAAAATATAAAAAAATATATATTTTTTAATTTTACATATAATATATAAATAAAATTATATATATTAAACGTGTCCCCAGCGTGTCGTGTCCCTATTTTTTGAAAAATTGCGTGTCCGCGTGTCTGTGTTGTGTCCGTGTCGTGTCCCGTGTCTGTGTCCGTGCTACTTAGTCTAGTATTCTTGTACATAGTGGTAGGGCCAACCCTGAGTTTTATGGGGCCCTAGGCGAACTTCTAAGTGGGGGCCCTTTTACATATTTACCTAGAAAAAAAAAGGTTACAGTAAAATGGTAAATATCCCCCCAAAAAAATTTAAAAATTTATTTGCTAATATCTGCACAAAGTTTACTCAAATTAATTTTTCTACTTTTTGCTTCTTTTTTCTTTTTTGATATCCATAGCTATACTGTGTAGGAAACATGATTATATAATCAACAATCCACAATCCACAGAAATTCAATCCACAGAAATCTACAAAGAACATGTTTACAGACACATTGAAAGAGAGTTATATTAGCTTTAGATTCTTTCAAAGAACATGTTTACAGAACTTAGGGCACAAAAATTAGAGATTATTCAATTAGGACACACTTTGAACTAAAACCTAAAACCAGTTAGGGCACACATTAAGGGGTTGTTTGGGATGTTCTAAATAAGTGCACTTTTTGACTTTTTATGAAATATGGGTTGGGTTTGAAGTGATGTGGTAGAGAGGTGATGTGACTTAAATAAGATGATGTGACTAAAATAAGATAGTAACTTTTTGACTTTTTGGCTTTTTTTGAAGATGCCAAACTTAGCCTAAACCAGAAGCTAAAAGCCAATTAGGGTAGAAATTACGGTGCACATTGGACCAAAACTAAAACCAATTTAGGCAAAGAAATTATAGAAATCAGCACAACGATTTCTTCCATTAAAACGCATTAATGAAATAGAGAGAGAGTAGACTCACTGCCACTGGACATGGATTTCTGGTCAACTGCTCGTTCCTTGCAATTAATTTGCTTCTCGCTGCTGCTTGTTGCTTGCTGGACGCTCGATGCTGCCTAGTCGCTGCTGTATGGATTGAAAAAGAAGAAGACTTGAAGAAAAGTATTGGTTGCAGGTCGCTGCTGCTGCATTTATCTATTTATTTTTGAACTTCCTAGTTGCTGGTACATCAACTGATGTGATTTTTTTTATTTTTTTTACTTTTTCAATTTAGAACCAGCATCTTTTTGGGCCCTTTTAACTTATTTAAGTAATCTGAAAGATTGGACCTTTTAACTTTTTTGAGTTATCTAAAAGATTGGGCCTGAACATATTTGGGCCTTATTTTAAATTTTCCAATGCTATTATGGATCTATATATTTCCCCAGAATTTGGGGGCCCTGCCTAGGGCCAGGCCTGCTTAGTGGGGTACAGTGTGAATAGGATTTGAACCAACTACTCACTAGGCCTCATGTAAGCTTAATGTGCCGTGCATAGCTTGGTTTAATCATTTAGGACATTTATTCCTTATCATAAACATTCAAGTGTGAAAATCTTTAGAAAGTTTGAAGCCAAGGCCGCAAAATGCCCAAGCTCATTAAGGCTAGGATAAATTTCCTCATTTTATGTCAAGCAACATGCTTTCAATTAGGCCCATAAAGTCTTATACATAGGAAAACCTATGTATTCTATTCGTCAAAAACCTATTTAAAGGTCTCTACAAAATCCAAAAGTTGATTCAAAGACTGGTTGAGCCAATGTCATGGTTTTGTAGATAGATAATGTAGCTTATAATTGCTAATATTTTGTATTCTAGATTCATGGGCATATGGATCTCTAGTGCTTGATTCTTAGTGTTTACAGTTATATAACATATTCTTAAATTTAATCCTGGAGCTTTTATCACTGTGTATTTGTAGTCATATTTGGTTTAGTTGATGCATATATCAATTGTAAAGATACACATCAATATTTATTTAGTTAACAATTTGAGTGGATATGATAAAAAGTTCAAATTTTTGCTTGTGTTTCATATTTTAATTTCATTAAGTTGTAATTTAATACATATGTGTATCATACACATGGCTTACTTAACCTAGCTTGTGCTCTATGATGCACCTTACATTCGGGCTTTATAGACATTGGCACTTAATGTGTCTTGAGTGGAGAAAAGGTGTATGTGGATTACATAGTTCAGACTCGTGTAAACAAATTACTTATCAAAACAAGGATCTTTTTTTTTTTTTGGTAAATAAAACAGGGAATTTCATTCACTCAATGATGTAATTATCCATTGATGCTTATCAAAACATGGCAAAGTTTTAATGTGCATTGTGCACTAGATAAGAGAATGGAGATTTAAATGTTGTGCTACTCACCTAGATTTTAGTGAGTGTTTTGATTCACTATTATCTTAAATTCTTTTATTTACTTGACCCCTATTTACTTTATTTATGCAAAAGACTTTTATGGGAAAAGAAAAATCATTCATTCTTTGGGGTGCTGTATAGGTCAAATAGTTGCAAAGCATTAATAGGTAAACTGTCATATGAGCTCTTCTCTAGTAATCCCTGTTCGATTGTTTCTCACACTTCATGGGCTGTCTGTTTGGCAAGAGTCAGCACAGAAGATTGATGTTGTTGATTGCTCTCAGTAACCATTTAATGAATGTGATTATTGTCTGTTTTTGTGGGCTAACAAGGATAGAGTATAATTAGAATGCAGCCCATGTAATCAGCCAAAAAGTGTTATCTAGAAATTTTACATGGGCATGAATATGTTTAAAAATTGTAGTTAATGATTTTAAGTCATTATGATAAAACTTAAGAATTCCTCTTACATGTCCATCAGACAAGCAAATGGTGGATTCCAAATTTTGGCACAAATAGTTTTTAAGTCAATAGTTAAATTGGGGGGACCATAAATCAGTACATTCTTGTGGGTAGCTACCTTAATAATTGGTCAAATAACTA
Source organism: Camellia japonica (assembly GCA_030407325.1). Lineage (NCBI taxonomy): Eukaryota > Viridiplantae > Streptophyta > Magnoliopsida > Ericales > Theaceae > Camellia > Camellia japonica. Next base: position 151,268,654 of record JAPPVO010000017.1, on the reverse strand, counting down.
GTGATTCTGTCCCTTCCATCCTATATATTGTAGGTGAATATGAGAGTGAGAAGTTATAAGTTATATTAGTCGAGTAAAGTTTTGTTCATATGGGAGAGAGGAATTATGCAGATTGCATTCTGATTCTCTCTGATGTCCATTGATAGACGTCAGTTAAAGTTGATACCCTGATCAAGATTATTAAGAAAGGCTGTCCCAAAGCTCTGGTATCTTTATGTAGTAATGTGAGAAGTTAGAGAATAAGGAAGAGAGATTTCTAACTTGGTGCGATGGCAAGTGCTCATCCAATGTAGTCTTGTGATTCTGCTTTGAGTAATGGGAATTAGCCTCTCCACAAAAAGAGGGGGTTAAGATAGGCTACCTACTATCACTCCTAGATCCTACTATGAAGCGGGTGCCTTGTGCATTTGGTACAACCATTTTCAATTATACATGAAGAGCTCTTTCAGGCAAGCCCCAAAAAAAAAGCAAGAAAGAAAAAGAAGTGCTCTTTCCAAATGGAGTCACCAAGGGTTTGATTCCTGCATACGGCTCTATCATTTACTTCTGTTTTACCTATCCAAAAAAGAAAAGAAAAGAATGACATAAAATTGCAACCTACAGAATTTTGATTTCTAATTCAAGTGGAATGGAACACCTAACCATGATGACTCATGAAAAATGTTACTGTATTACTGTAGTCAAGCAACTGAAATTGAAATTTGACATTAAATTTTCTTCTTATCTTTTATTTATACTTGATATGACTTGTTTGGATGATCATATGATAATGTGTTAAATGTAGGCTTATGCAGTGCTCAATGGAAATACTGATATGGAGTTCTGGTTTTGTAGGTGTTGTAGGTTTTTTTACCAGTACCTGTATGCCTAGAAAATTTTCTACTGGTCATGGCATCAAGATCATGCACAAACTTATTGGATTTGGCTTCTGGGGACCTACTTGATATCCTTCAAACTCCTAGATCTCTTCCAAGGGTAATGACTGTACCTGGAATTATCTCTGACGTGGATGCTGATTCCGATGGGACTTCATCAGTTTGTCGTGAGAGGAAAATTATAGTATCAAATATGCTTCCTTTGCATGCTCAATGGGATGCAGAAACTGCCAAATGGTGCTTCAGCTGGGATGAGGATTTACTGCTATTACAATTGAAGGATGGCTTTTCACCTGAGACTGAGGTTATATATGTGGGTTCCCTCAAGGTTGACATAGATGCCAATGAACAGGAAGAAGTTTCCCAGAAACTTCTTGACAATTTTAATTGCGTTCCCACCTTCCTACCCCATGACCTTCAGGAAAAGTTCTATCATGGTTTCTGCAAACAGCAACTATGGCCTCTATTTCATTACATGCTACCTATGTGCCCAGAGCATGGTGACCGCTTTGATCGCCAATTTTGGCAGGCCTATGTGTCTGCAAATAAAATATTTGCAGATAAAGTTATGGAAATAATTAATCCTGAAGATGATTATGTTTGGGTTCATGATTATCACCTCATGGTTCTCCCTACTTTCTTGAGGAAGTGCTACAATCGTGTCAAGCTAGGATTCTTTCTGCACAGTCCATTCCCTTCATCTGAAATATATCGAACTCTACCTGTTAGAGATGAAATTCTGAAAGGATTACTGAATTGTGATTTAATTGGTTTTCATACATTTGATTATGCCCGTCACTTCCTGTCATGCTGCAGTAGAATGCTAGGTCTGAATTATGAATCTAAGCGAGGATATATTGGGCTTGATTACTTCGGTCGTACAGTGTTCATTAAGATTCTGCCTGTGGGTATTCATATGGGTCAACTTGAATCTGCACTGAGTCTTTCTTCTACATCTATCAGAGTCAGAGAGATTCAGGAGCAGTTTAAGGGGAAAAAGGTGATTATTGGTATTGATGACATGGACATATTCAAAGGCATCAGTCTGAAACTACTAGCATTTGAACTGCTCTTGCAGCAGCATCAGGAGTTGAAGGGTCAATTAGTCTTGGTTCAAATAGTAAACCCTGCTAGGAGCTCAGGAAAAGATGTGCAGGAAGCAAAAAGAGAAACATATTCGACTGCCAAAAGGATCAATGATGTTTATGGATCTCCTGATTATGAGCCAGTAATTTTGATCGATCGTCCCGTTGCTCGTTATGAAAAGACTGCCTATTATGCTGTGGCGGAATGTTGTATTGTGAATGCAGTGCGTGACGGTATGAACTTAGTTCCTTACAAGTATATAGTTTGCAGGCAGGGCTCACCAGAAATGGATAAAGCCATGGGTATGAAGACAGATACGCCTCGCACAAGCATGCTTGTTGTGTCTGAGTTTGTAGGCTGTTCACCTTCTCTAAGTGGAGCAATTAGGGTTAACCCATGGGATATTGATTCTGTGGCTGAGGCTATGAATTTGGCAATCACAATGCCTGATTCTGAGAAGCACTTGCGGCACGATAAGCATTATCGATATGTTAGTTCTCATGATGTGGCCTATTGGGCTCGCAGCTTTGTGCAGGATTTGGAGAGAGCATGCAAAGATCACTACAGTAAGCGCTGCTGGGGAATTGGTTTGGGACTGGGCTTCAGGGTTCTTTCACTTTCTCCAAGTTTTAGAAAGTTGTCTATTGACCACATTGTCTCGGCATATAAAAGGACAAAGAGAAGGGCTATATTTCTGGACTATGATGGTACTGTTGTTCCTCAAAGCTGTATTATTAAAAGCCCCAGCGCTGAACTTACTACTGTTCTCAATACTCTATGCAACGACCCTAAGAACACAGTCTTTATTGTTAGTGGGAGGGGAAGAAGTTCACTGAGTGAGTGGCTTGCTCCATGTGAGAGGCTGGGAATAGCTGCTGAACATGGGTACTTCATTAGGTATGCTGCTAATGTGTTTTTTTGGTTCAGCTTCCATTTTCAGATGCTACATTGTAGTGAGTTTTGTGTTATTCTTTCTCGTTGCAGGTGGAATAAAAACTCTGACTGGGAATCCTGTCCCTCGACTGCAGACCTCGATTGGAAGGAAATTGTGGAACCTGTAATGAAGTTATACACTGAGGCAACTGATGGCTCTAACATTGAAATTAAAGAGAGTGCACTAGTGTGGCACCATCAAGATGCAGACCCTGACTTTGGATCTTGCCAAGCCAAAGAAATGTTGGGCCATTTGGAAAATGTACTTGCAAATGAACCAGCTGTTGTCTGCAGTGGCCAACATATTGTTGAAGTCAAGCCACAAGTATGACCACGCCTCTCTCTCTCTCTCTCTCGCACGCACGCGCGCACACACACACATGCACACATATACACACCAAGAAAGCTCTTGCACTATGTTACCTGGAACATGGATCCCTCCAATATGTGCAACAGGAACTGGAACGTGGTACGCTATATGCTTTAAAATGTGGTACGATAGGAGTATATTTGTATAGATTACACTATAAGTATTTAAGGTACTTCTAGAGTAATTTTTTTGTAAGAATTAAACATCCAATAAAATGAGGGTTTTTTTCTACTTTTTCCAAATTAATCATGTTACACATTTCTATAAGTATTCTGGCTCATTTTTTAAGTTTTGTCCTGTCAAAATGACACTCACCTTAGATTTTAGTGTAGTATATTTGATTTGTTTATTTTTGAAAGGAAAATTTCAGGAAATATGTTGGAAAAAACTTTAAAATCATTTTAGATCGCTGAATTTACCCTTTTAGAACGAAAGTGTACCATGTTTCAAAACTTGTGTTTCAAAACATAATTTGCTAGAATATTAGTGTCTTCTGGAACTCCGCCGGGGTTGTTAACAACTCCGCCGGTTCCAAGCCCGGGTTAAGGAGGAGGGTTGTGTGTTAGGTAGCCGATAGCCAACATGTAAAAAGCCGCTCGGATCCCTTTTGACAATGAATCCTATTTTGAATCGTTTAAATGTTAGGTCGTTCCTCTCAAGTGACGCGTTGCGCCTGCTTTTGGGTGTTTCGAAAAGTGAGCAAGGGGCGCCGCATCGACGCCTGGGTGCGGTGAAAAATGGGCAAAGGTTCTCGCGTTTTTCTAGACGAGCGCGGGTGAAGAAGTTAGTCCAAAACTATAGGTTTAGGGTAGCCACTTGAAATATAGGAACTTTAACTGGTAAGACGATGGAGTTGGTAGATGTTATGATTAGGAGGAGAGTTAGTATAGCTTGCGTATAAGAAACTAAGTGGACGAGTGAGAAAGTCAGAGAAATTGAGGATACCGGTTTTAAACTGTATTATAGTGGTAAGGATAGACGCATGAATGGGGTAGGAATTTTAATTGCCAAGGGTCTTGTGGAGAATGTAGCTAGTGGTAAGGATAGACGCATGAATGGGGTAGGAATTTTAATTGCCAAGGGTCTTGTGGAGAATGTAGCAGCGGTCATTAGGAAAGGGGATAGGATTATGTTAGTTAAACTAGTTATTGGAGGGAATATAGTGAACGTTATTAGTGCATACGCCCCTCAAGTAGGATTAGATGATCAGACTAAGGGATTTTTGGGAAAAATGGATGAGATCTTACTGGAGATACCCATAGGAGAGAATCTGGTTATAGATGGAGATTTTAATGGCTATGTAGGCATAGATAAACTAGGCTATGAAAGGGTGCATGGTGGATACGGTTTTAGTGACAGAAATGAGGCTGGAGAGACTATTTTAGATTTTGCGTTGGCTTCTGACCTGGTGGTGGCCTATACTATGTATAAGAAGAGGGAGGAACATTTGATAACCTTTAAGCGGGTCAGTTAAGAGCCAAATAGATTACTTCTTAGTGATAAAAGTGGACTGCCTAAAATGCAATGATTGTAAGGTGATTCCTGGAGAGAGCCTGACCTCTCAACATAGGATTTTGGTACTAAATTTATGTTTTAGAGGGCACTACCAAGCTAAGAAGAATGGTGAGCGTTGTAGGACGAGATGATGGGACCTAAAAGGGGATAAATTAGAAATGTTTAAGAATAGAATGGATAAGGAAAGTACTTGGGACTTGGAAGATGATGCTAACACTATGTGGAACTCGATGGATGGCCAATTGTATGAGGAGAATCTCAAGGGAAGTGCTTGGAGAGTCGAAAGGAACAGGATTCAGCTCTAGGGAAACTTGGTGGTGGAGGAAAGAGGTTCAAACGGTAGTTAAGGCAAAAAAAGAGTGCTTTAAAAAGTGACAAAAGAATAGAACTGAGGAAAACCTTAAGAGTCATAGATTGGCTAATAAGGAGGTCAAGAAAGTAGTGAGAGAGGCTAAGCTGAAAGCTTATGATGACTTATACACTAGACTAGATAGTAAGGAGGGAGAGAAGAGGGTATACAAACTTGCTAAGATACGGGAGAGGAAAACAAGAGATTTTAATCAAGTTAAGTGCATTAAGAGTGAGGATTCTAAGGTATTGGTGAGGGATGAAAAGATTAAGAAAAGATAGAAGAATTATTTTGAGAAACTATTAAATGAGGAACATGGAGGTACGGCAATAGGGGAAGAAATAGCCAGTAATACGATAAATCAAAACTATAGGTTCTATCGCAGGATTAGGAATTTTGAAGTGGAGTTTGCACTTAAGAAGATGAAATCAAATAAGGCTTTAGTACCAGGTGATATCCCTATTGAAGCTTGGAAGTGTTTGGGTAAAAAGGGGGTTGCTTGGTTGACTAGGTTGTTTAGCCAAATTTTGTTGACTAGAAACATGCCAGATGAGTGGAGAAAGAGTATTTTAGTGCCAATCTATAAGAATAAAGGAGATGTCCAGAATTGCAACAATAATAGAGGAATCAAGCTAATGTGTCATATAATGAAAGTGTGGGAGAGGGTGATAGAACGCCGATTGCGAGATATAATAGAGGTGTCAGAGAATCAATTTGGGTTTATGCCAGGCAAGTCAACAATGGAAGCGATCTATCTTTTGAGGAGAGTAATAGAAAAGTATAGAGAAAAGAAAAGAGACATTCATATGGTGTTTATCGACCTTGAGAAAGCATATGATAGAGTGTCTCGGGATATAATATGGTGGGTGTTAGCAAAGAAAGGGGTAACAAAAGATTACATTGATGTGATTAGGGACATGTATGAAGGGGTGATGACCACTATTAGATCGCCTGTTGGAGAGACAAATAAATTTCCTATTAATGTAGGGTTACACTAAGGATCTACCTTAAGTCCTTATCTTTTTGCTTTAGTTATGGATGAGTTGACGAGAAATATTCAGGATGATATGTCATGGTGTATGCTTTTTGCAGACGATATAGTGCTAGTGGATGAGACTATAGAAGAAGGTAATACAAAGTTGGAGATTTGGAGAAAAGTTCTTGAATCTAAAGGATTCCGGATAAGCAGAATTAAGACAGAGTACATGGAGTGTAAATTTAGTAACAGTAACAATGAAAGCAGAAGAGAAGTGAAGATTGAAAATCAAGAGCTGCCTAAGAGTGAACATTTTCGTTATTTAGGGTCGATTATCACAATAGCAAGGGATATTGATGCGGATGTGGCCCATAGAATTAAGACAGGATGGTGTAAGTGGAGAAGTGCGTCTGGGGTACTGTGCGATAAACGAATACCCACTAGACTTAAATGTAAGTTCTGTAGAACGGCTATTAGACCAGTAATGTTGTATGGGACGGAGTGTTGGGCAACCAAGAAACAACATGTAGATAAGATGAGTGTGGCTGAGATGAGAATGTTAAGGTGGATGTGTGGCAAGACTAGACAAGACAAAATTAGGAATGAGTGTATTCGGGAATGGGTAGGAGTAGTACTAATAGAAGATAAGTTGAGAGAGAATTGATTGAGATGGTTTGGTCATATTCAATGGAGACTAACAGAGGCAGTAGTGAAGAAATACGATGCTGTAACGGTAGATGGAAGTGTTAGAGGATGGGGTAGGCCTAGATTAACGTTGGGTAGCGTTGTAAATAGAGATATGGATCTACTTAATTTAACTAACAAAATGGCCTTTGATAGGACTGTATGGAGAAGAAGGATTCATGTAGTCGACCCCATTTGATGGGACTTAAGGCTTGGTTTGGTTTGGTTTGGTTTATTAGTATCTTCTGGAAATATTGCTCTTGCACGGGCGTACACACACGAGTGTTCTACCGCAAACACATTCTCACACTTGAGCACACATGCATTTGTACCTTAAGCAGATTTTATACCAAATTCTCACAATGTGCAGGGACTAAGCAAGGGGTTGGTTGCAGAGAAGGTTCTCTCAACAATGGTTAATTGTGGGGATCCACCAGACTTTGTGATGTGTATTGGGGATGATAGATCAGATGAAGACATGTTTGCGAGCATATTAAGTACAGTTGCTCGGCCATCCTTGCCTGTAGCTCCTGAGATATTTGCCTGTACTGTTGGGCAAAAGCCAAGCAAGGCCAAATATTATCTTGATGATGCTGCTGATGTGGTGCGATTGCTTCAAGGCCTTGCAAATGCTTCAAGTCCAAAACCTATGAGTATTGCCCAATTCCATGTTTCTTTTGATAGCGTGTTTTGAGTTGAACGGCAGAGTAATGACAGATGATTTTGCATTACCTGGAAAATTCCCTTTTATGGATCGACGAAAGGTATTGCCTTGGTGTTGAACCTTGGCCTTGATGGTGAGTTTTTTGGATCAATAAGGAGGGACACCAACAGAATTGCCGGTGTATGAAGCTTATTCAAGCAAATCACCTTTTCCGAGTACAGTTTTGTGACCATTACTGGTTAGAAGGCAGCGTTCATTTGTATAGGTAACAATGTTTTTTCTTTTTCTAATGCATCAATATCAGATTGATCGAAAACTCTTTTCTTTTTTTTTTCTTCCTTTTGAGAACTGCTAATCATATGAAATTATGTTTAAAAATATGGTTATTGAATTCTTCAAAATGGCTGAAGAATGTTAATGACATGTCCTTGTAAATACTAATATTCATATTTTTTCGGTTTGATTACTTAAATTCTGTTTAGGCCTGATTTGATGTTCCATGTAGGAGCTTTTCCTTATGCAAATTGTAACCAAATTCATTAGCAATTTCTGTTTTTCCCTCTAACATCTTCTGTGAGTGTACAGATTATTTAAAACAGCTGTGCACAAATTTTTTTTTTTTTTTCCCTTTATTTTAAAGGATAGAAATGCAGTTATAAATTGGGGGTTAACAAACAAATGTTCTGATTGCTTAGTGTTTCAAACTGGAAAGCTTCACCTTTTTTATTTTTTTCTTTATTCTTCCTATTTTTTATTTTTTGGGGGGATAAATTTTTGTTGCAATGTTTTAGGATTTTTGCCTGTAAGGCATGTGGAGGAGGGAAAAAAGTTGATGTTTTTCTATGAAATTGTCATGGTTTTGAGTTTATTATTTTTTCAGAAATGCTATATATATATTTATATATGGAGGAAAAATATACATTTAAAAAAAAATGCTTAAAATTTGAATATGTGGAGTAGGTTTAAATTTAGTGTGGTATGGGTTATATCCAAAATAAATTTGGTCTACTCTACACTTTTAAATTTTGAACATTTTTGTAAATATTTTTTCTAGGGTTTTCCTAACAAGTGCTTTTAGGGCACAAGGCAGATACAAAAGAATTAAAGATCATGAGATATTCTTATTAAAATTAATACGTTTTTTAATATTTTTATTAATTTTCAATACTCTTTTTACCTTAATCTCAATATTAAATAATGCCTTCCATACTTGTTAGCATTTATCTTCTTTTTTGTTCTAAAGTTCAAAGTAATGTTATTAGGGTTTTTTGGGCCTGAGACCTCTCTTGTCCAGTGCTAGCTGGTATTGAGCTAGAAAGACCAAACCCCTTCTTTCTTGTATTTCAACTATTTTATGTCTCCAAATAGTCTTAAAATATTCACAATTATTAAATAATATGAGAATTTCAAAATATAAGAATCTTAAAACATAATAAGTGATTTAAAATATAAAAATAGAGATTCGGGATAAAAAAAATTCGTGACATAGAAACCCTAATTAAGGCCAAGTTTGGCTAAACTAAAAAAGCGTATTTATTTCATCTTTTTATCTTTTTTGGGTCACATCAATCAACATCTCCTTTCTACTTTTTCTACACATAATACAAAAAAAGTCAAAAAGTACACTTATTTAGTCTTCCCAAACTTAGCCTAAGTATTGATGTAATGTAATCTTGATTGATAGAGACTTGGGGAGATGGTGAAGCAGAGAGAGAGAGAGAGAGAGGGAGATATGGTTGTTTTTTGTGTAGAAATTTCCCTTTCAAACACCAAAAACAAACAGAAGAATGCTGGTGAATCTTGTTACATTACATCAATAACTGATAGTTATGGGACAAAATAATACAGTGTCATAATGAATTTTTATTATCTATTTGTATGGTTTCATGAGATTCATTTATATTATTGTCACATCAATATCACGAGTGACTCTATAAAATAAATTAGTAGTTAACCGGTGCATCGGGCTAAACATATTTGTTTTAAAATATTTTTTTTTATAAAATTTAGTTAAGTTATTTATATTTTGTATAGATAAAATACTTAAAATAATCGTTAAATTGGAGAAAAAAAAGAAGCAACAGTTTAAAATTTAAATAATAATTTTAATAATGTTAGTTGTATTGTTCTATAAAAGCGTTACTTAAATCAACACATATACTAATTTTAAATAAATTATTTATGTGTATTTTAATAATTTTATCTCTATCATGTTATAAAAATATAACTTACATAAATATATATAATATATTTCATAAAAATAAATATTTTTAATATTTAATTTTTAAAAAAGTGAAAAATGTAGAATAAAATTAATTGGTAAAATATTTTTAGTATGTAGCACTCTATTAATTTTTGTTTATGGGTAATTAGATTAAGTAGAAGTCTTTTAAATATTAAATTTTAAAAAGAATTTTGATAAGGGTATTGATCTGGAATTTTAATAAAAAAGAAAAAGAAAAATAAAAATAAAAGAAAGATGCGTCACATATGAGAGAGAAAAAAAGTTCAAGGTAAACAGTATTTTTTAAAATTTATTTTGATAATCTTAGTCCTATTATTTTATAAAATTCTTATTTGAATCAACACATAGAATAATTTTAAATAAATTATTTGTGTATATTTTAATAATTTTAGCTCTGTCGTACTATAAAAATATAAATTAAATAAATATATATAATAATTTTAAATTATAACACATAAAAAAGGAAAATATTTATTTGATAATTTTAATCTTTTGTGTTACAAAAATGTAACTTAAATAAATTTATATGATATTAAATTATAACTTGATATTAGAAATAATTGTTATAAAATTAAAATTTTATTTAAGAAATTCAATATAATTGATATTATAAATAACATAGACATAAAAATAAGAAATAATTTTAATATTTTATTTAAAAAAAGTGAAAAAAATATAATAAAATTAATTGGTTATTTAAATTTTAGTATGTATAATTCTATTAGGTTTTGTTTATAAGTAATTTGGATTAAGTAAAAGTTTTTTAAATATTAAATTTTAGAAAGAAATTTTGTAAAAGGATATATTGATGTGGCATTTTAATATAAAAAAAGAAAAAGAAAAAAAGAAAGATATGTCACATAGGAAAGAGAAAAATTAAGAACAAACACTATTTTTAATATTATATATATATATATATGATAGTTAAAGGACAAATTAATTCTCAGTGTTTGGATAAAAAAATATTTTCAAATTAATGATATTCTTTATACAATAATGTTTGAGAGCTTTAATACAACTCTAATGATGTGGAGAATACCTATGTGAAGGTAGGACCCACACTCCTCTCTCTCATTCACCTCGCTAGAGCTCCATTTAGAACTCTCAAATTAGATATATGTATCATTACTCTTCTTTATAAATATTAATATGTAAAATCATAATTTTTTCATGATTTTGTAATTAAATTTTGAAGATATCACTGACAAGTAATATCCAATAGTTAAATAACAATGAGTTGTTATTTACCAACCTTGAGTGAGGAGAAGTTATTGGTTGGTTTTGAGATATCGTGATGTGGTGCTTCAATGATGTGATTGGTGAAAGGGATAAGGTTTACGAATTTATGTTGGGTGATTGAAAAATATGAGGGAGTACGATGAATTATGATTAGTACAGGGTATAGTCACGTGCCGCTCCAAGACCAACTAATATTTTTTCCTTGAGTTAGGGGTGGTGCGATTTGACAGTGTGAGAAATAAATTTAAAACTATCTAGATTTGAGAATATATTTAAAAAGACAAGCATTTGATTATTTAAAAAAATCTTAACAACACTTTGTTTGGATTGAGTTTTCAAAAATAGTTTTTCAATTTTTTTTCCTATTTTGTTATTTTTAGTGATTTTTTTTCATATTTTAATCATTTTTTTAAAGCACCTAATCTAAATGTACTTAAAAAGTAAAATAAATGTGAAGAAATCTTTAAAAAACAATCAAAAAATATATTTTTAAAAAAATGAAAATGTGCTAAATTTTTATATAAAATTTCAAAAGTTTTTTGATAAATTTTGCACTTTTTAAATTTATCTATATTAACAGAATCTAAAATGTAAATAATAATAATAATAATAATAATAATAATAATAATTAATTAATTAAAATATTCAAAAAAATCTAAGAATTAATAAATAAATAAAAAATACAGATTGAAACAGTGAAGAGCTAGTACCAACCAAACTCAGGCCCCATGGGTGGCCAGTCTCTGTTTGTTTGTTAGGGTTGGGTTGGGTTGGGTTGGATGGAGGCACACAAATTGTATTTTGAATTTGACAAAATGAGATAAAGATTGGCAACATGTACAATCTTCCCACATGGCTCCAAGTACATGTAGTCTAACACCCCCCTCCTTTTTCTTTTTCTTTTTCTTTTTCTTTTTTTTTTTTTTGTTAAAACCTCGTTTGTGTTGTGTTTGGATTATAAATTGAAAAATTTACCCATAAGTCCTAGTTTTTGAAACGTTGAACCATTTAGTCCTGGGAATTTTTTTATGCTCCATTTAGTCCCATTTTTACATCAGCATGATGTAAATGATGTAAATGATCTGATGTTTCATTCTATAATTTCAAAATTTATTGAAATCTGATGAACATTAGATGTTTTTCATCCTAAATTTTCAAACATTATTGAAATTTGATGAACATTAGATGTTTGAAATCTAATGTTTGTAACATGACTCTGATGTTATTAACATTGTATCTGATGTTATTAACATTGTAATGGGACCTTTCAGTCTATAAGAAAATTTGTAGGACTAAATAGTGCATAAGTTATTAATTTGGGATTTATTAGTGCATCCCCTTTATAAATTTTGAATCATAAATTTTGATAAAAATTTAAAAATAAAAATAAAAATAAAGAAATATTTAATTTATATTTTATTGACATCTCCATCACATTTTTTTTTATTTTTCTGTCTCAATTTCAATTCAAATCTATAATCTAAATGTAGTCTCGTTGTCAACTAATTTAGTGGGGTTAACCAACACACTGTAGCTAAGTTGGCCAACTCGATTGAGAAGTCCGAGAGATTCAGCAATAAGAAGAAGAAAAATGAAGATGAGATCTTAAGCAATGTTATACATAATTCAATTTATTACCTATTTTTTTTTATTCCTAAACACAAAACTGTAAAGTCCACATTAATAAATGAATATGATACACGGAAAAAGCAGCAGACCCCCACTGGGGTGTGATTCGTTCAAAATTATTATTATTATTATTTTTTTTTAATCTTGGTCTGGCAGCTCCCCACGTGGAGGTGGGGTGCTGGGGGGTCACCCCCACTGGGGGTCCCCCGCATTGACATACTTACTTGTAGGGTTGTATAAAATATCGCCTCCACTAAAATTGTATTGATCTGTATCGCTCTATCCTTTAATCGCAAATTAAATTTTAAAATTTATAATTTGCCTTCGAAACCCCACTATGCTGTAGTTAAAACATATATATTTTTTAACTTCTAATAAAATATCAAAGTAAAAAAAAATGAGTGTGAAAGATATTTAAGATGTGAAATTTATTATAAATTAATAGTTATATATATAAAATATATTATATAAAATTAGTTTGTATTATATATATATGAAAAATATTATGTAAATTAGAGTTATATATTATGCAAATGTTTGATAATTGGTTAAAATATTTTTCAATCCACAAATCTGTCCAAAATTATCGAAACTGCGATTTGTCAATCCGTTATTTGATTTGTAATTTTACTCTTAAGCTATCCGAATCGTATCACGTACACCCCTACTCACTTGTCTTTAGTAATGAGAAAGGAAAAAAGAAATTAAATTTAATAAAGCATTTTTCTAAGATATTTTCACCTTGGTCATGGGTCAATCTCCGATAGCCCTATTCCTTCCCCCACTAACTCACTAACTCTTGTACTTCCAAGAGCACCAAAAAAAAAAAAAAAAAAGCTTTATAAGAGAGGGAAAAGGAGAGAGAAAATGATTGATAGAATTTTTTTTGGCCCTGGCTTTGGTCCAGTTCTTAATCGGACTAGACGGTGCTGTTGGGTCTGTAGGGGCCCATCACGGGTCCCGTTTTGAAAATCTGAACCGTTCAATGTGTAGAACTCGTCGAGTACTATATGCCTGTGAAAAATCACGTTGATCGAATATCGATAGCTATGTGATCAAATCAGTTTTTTATCAATCGTTAATTTATTCACCGTCCATTTTTTTTTATACAAAACTGATTTGATCACATAGCTATCGATATCCGATCAACGTGATTTTTTATAAATATATAGTACTCGACGAGTTCTACACATTAAACGGTTCAGATTTTTAAAACGGAACCCGTGGTGGGCCTCCACGGGCCCAAGAGCACCGTCCAGTCCGATTAAGGACTGGACCAAAGCCAGGCCCTTTTTTTTTGAACATTTTGTTATTTTTTCGATGAATCATTTTTTTAAAAATTATAAAAATTATAAAAACAATTATTTAAATTTTACTTGTCATTTGTGTTACTCAAGGCTGAATAATCTAAGCAATATTTAATTTAAAAATATTGGATATTTTTAAAATTTGGCTATTATTACTATTATTTCTGAATAAATAAAAATGTTAAAAATATTCATGGATTCCTCTCCACTGAATGACCTCAACAAAAACAAAAGGGAAAAAGAAAAAGTAAAAGTAAAAAGGGTTTTATTCTACTTAGGAGCTCCATTGATAAAAGATTATTGTCAAAAGGAATTCCCCTTTGAATTTTGGGTGAAGATTTAATTGGTTTAGAAAGATATCACTATTAACATGTTGGGGGGAATAAACAGTCATGGTATGCTATGCTATGCTATGGACCACTGATGTTTTAGAATGTGTAGGGTAAGCTATAAGTCCATTTCTAATAGATTCTCCAAATGAGATTGTGACAATGATTTGGAAACAAAATTCAGAATTTAAATGATATATGTTAAATTATGACAATACTAGATTGAGGTTAATAAGTGTTTTGATTAAAAATGAAAACATCATAAAAAACTTACTTCATTTTACTTTAAAATTTTATTAATGTATCGTTACTCTACGCAAATCAATCAATTATTCTTTATATTTTGTAATTATATTTATAATCAGCTTTTTGAAGGAGTAGACATTTTCTATACTGTTGATCTCTTTGGTTATATTTAACAATAATTTTAATCACCATAAAATTTAATCAGAATTTTACAATTAAAATGAAGTGTAGGGTGTGTAGGTTTAAATTTAGTGTGCTGTAGGCCATATATATGATAAATCTTTCCTATAAATTTTAATTTTAGGTAAAATCCTTGATAATTTTTTAAAGTATGTAGCATAAAATTTATTATATTTTTCAAAATTTTAAGAGTGATTAGTGTAATTTATCTAAAAATTAAGTATTCATATATAAAAATAAAAGTTACTAGTTAAAATAAATAGATATTATATGTATATATATCATGTGTATTTTTACTAGCTAAGCAATAATCTACTACTATTTTAATTTTAAAATTCTGAAAGGCATATATTGTTTTCTACTTTTTTCGTATTTCAAAAATATTCTCTCAAACTTATTATCATACAACAATTTACATCTATCAAATAACCAAACACCTTCTAGAATTCAAATATTTTCAAACATCAAACACCTTCAAATATCATAATATGATTATTTTTTTAATAATTCTACTACTTTTCTTCTATTTCGAAAATATCCTCTTTATAATTGGATCTGGAATTCAAACACCTTCAAACATCATAATATGATTATTTTTTTAATAATTATATTATTTTTCTACTTTTCTTTTATTCCAAAAATACCCTCTTTATAATTGGATTTGAGTGAAACGGCAAACATGAAGTATTGCCACATTTGAATGAAAAAGCATGTACAAATCACTGCTTCCATCTATCTACTACTATAACAAGAGTGTGGCTTATCTGTAGTTTATCAAAAAATTAGACTGTCTAGTTTTGTAAATGAGATGATGCCACTTCATCATTTTGTTTATTCAACGGTTCAGATTATATTAAAGAAAAAAGGTAATAGTTTTGTCTCTTGTAAGCATCATGTTCGGCGACGTCTCTTCCCACCATTGCACTTTTTTCATCCACTCATGGCCAGCGCGCAGCATTGTTCCTTGCCATAGACCCATTCCTTACCCATTTCACCACATAAAAAAAAAAAATAATAAATAAATAAATAAAAAAACACCTTTGTTGAATATGAATAGAGAAAATAATTGAAGGTATGAATGGTTGCACCATGGATTGCAAATTAGCTGGTAAGGGTTTGCTTAATACTTGAAAAGATTAGCTAGAATATGGCGGTTATGACGTGCATCAGAAGTTGTTGAAAGAAATTGTATCAACTGGTTACCTCGGACAGTGGTCGGAGTTCAGATCTTAAGTGAATGTGAGATGTCTTGATGAGCTTCGACGAATGGAGACGACACGGTTTTGAGTGAGTAGAGAGGAATTTGTGCAAGAGAGGAAGGTGATTTATCAACGGTGAGGAGTTGTCAAGAGGTTTAGAGGTAATGGTATCGACATCATCATCCGATTCAAGAGCTGTTAAGGCAAGTACCACATCGCCCCCAAATAGCAGTACCTCATCAGCGTGACTGGTCAGAGAGTTTCTCAAACGCTTCCCAAAAAATTAGATTCGAGGTGAGTTTTAAGTTTGCTTGAAATCACAGTACGGTAACTACCTTTGCAAAAAACATTCATTTATTCAAAAAGTGAATAAGAAATTAGACTCTCAAATTTGATCATTTACAAATATATAATTTATTCTATAATCATATAGAAATTCAAATTTTGAATTTATTTACAATTACCAAAATGATTGAAAACTTTTTCTTCTTTTATTTATTTGTTATATTTATTTATTTATTTTTTATAAAAAAAAATAGTTTATTGTTGGAGTTTGAAACCAAATAGTGTTTTGTTAATACATTATTTTCAATTGAATAGGTCTCGGTTTATATCTCCTATCAAATTGATCCAAAAAAACATGGTCACTATATATATATATATAATCTATATTATATATTATGAAAAAGGAGGTTTTCAACCAAAAGCCTTGTGAGAGCTCTAATTCTTCATAGCAAAATTTTAAATTCTTTACAATTAAAAATAAATTTTAAAACGGTATGCTGTATGCATTACTTAGTGTACTAACTAATGTACCAACACTAATTATGACATTATTATTGACCCCACTCATTATATAAATTACAAATATTAAAAACCTTTTAAATAATGTCACATCATCAATTAGTACACTAATTAATACACTAATTAGTGCATATAGTATTA
Organism: Camellia japonica; assembly: GCA_030407325.1. Classification (NCBI taxonomy): domain Eukaryota; kingdom Viridiplantae; phylum Streptophyta; class Magnoliopsida; order Ericales; family Theaceae; genus Camellia; species Camellia japonica. The sequence goes on along the minus strand of JAPPVO010000017.1, from coordinate 151,251,883 downwards.
TTCATTTTAAAAATGCTAATGGCTAATTCATTATATCAACAAATTTTAAAAAATATAAATAATTCCATAATTCATGATTTTCAAAAAGGAAAGATAAATAAAGGGGGAAAAAAAAACTTTCCTAATCTCACTAATCTTCCTAAATGTTATTGGCTCTCAATCAATAATTAAAATAAAAAAAATAAAAAATTCTAAGACATGATTTACGAATTTGAAAAGGAAAGTTATTTTAAGGAAGCGTTTGGTTGAGTTTTTTAAATATGATTTGAGAATAAAGTTATATTTTGAGTTTGTAAGTTTTGAAATTATAATTTGAGTGTGAAAAATTTGTTTGATTGTGAGTTTTGAATTGAGTTTGAAATAAATGATGTGACATATGATATTTAATTCAAAATCTTACAATTCATAATCAAACATGCAATCCAAAATCCTATTCAAAGCTCATAAAAAAATTTAAAAATTATGGAAATATTTTTTATTTAAAATATAAAAACAACATGTGCAAAAAAAAAAAAAAAACTGAACACTATTCCGGTTAGGGGTGTAAATCTATCCCAACTCGGCCTATGTCGGGCCTCGTAGGCTCCTACCAAAATTCGGGCCGGGCCGGGGCGGCTCACGGGGCAAAAAAATAGGCCCAGGCCTAGGCCTGGGTATTTGGGCCTTGGGTGGGCCAGTGTATCTGGGCCTAACATCGGGCTTGGGGCGGCACTGGGCTTTGGGTGAGCCGGGCCTTAAGCTGGCTGATGGGCTGGGCCACGAGTTGAGCTAGGCTTCAAAATGATAGCATAGGCCCAGGGGCTCGGGCTGGGCTCAGGCCCGAATCCAAACAGGCCTAAACAGGCCGGGTCCACCCCAGGCAGCTGGCGGATTTCAGACTGCCACGAGCCGCGGACCATTTTTACACTCCTAGTTTCGATCAACCGACCAGACGCCTAGGGAGGCGTCCGGGAGGACGACCAGATTAGCCAATTTTTCCCGCCTAGAAAGAAGTTTTTAAAAGTAGATGTGAAATTATAATTTAAAAATTCAAAACAAATACCACACTCAAATCAATGAGTGAAAATGTATTTGGAAAGTTTTCCAAATGTAAGTTTATATTTAAAATGCGTCATCATTCCAAGGCATGATTTACTATTTAATGACTTCAAATACAAGGCATGATTTACTATTTAATGACTTCAAATACGTCAATACTTTGAAAAGGTTTCAATTAAAATATTCCCAAATGTAAGTTTATGTTTCTTCAAAAAATAAAATAATAAATAAAATAAAATAAAATCCCTGTCTAATCTCTAACTGCTTTTTCAAATAGATTTATCTCAAATATCTGATATCTCACATGTTTATTTGTATCGTGCAATCAATAGTTATTTTCATATGTAAAAGCTTATTGCATATTTATTTGGTGTTGTTGCATTTTTATAAAATAATTCCCTAACTTCTTTTCTCTTATGAATAATGCTATATGTAACTAATGTACTAATTAATGATGTAGTATAATTTAAGATGTTTTTTATATTCATAATTTGTATAATGAGTGTGGTCAATAATAATATCATAACTAGTGTTGATACATTAGTTAGTATACTAATTGGTACATATAACACCACCATTCTCTCATAGTTTAATGGTTTCAAGTACCCGTCCATTAAGAGTGTAATTGTGGATGATGCCCATAATAGGAAGAATTGCATGCCTATTTACTGTATGACCATTAACAACCTTTTAGTGTAAGTTTCTACTTCTTTAAGAGGATTTATGCATTTTGATTTTACAACTTCCATGATTTCATATCTTAAAAAGTTTCTCTCCCATTTGGGTAGAGGATTTGATTTTATCTTTGTAAATTTTATATTTCTATCTCTTGTTTGGTTTTTCACTTTTTCCTTTAATATCTCAATATTTTGACATTTTAAATGATCCATAGAAGTCCTATTCTATTTGAGCAGACGACAAAAAAAAATAAAAATAAAATTAATATATATATATAAAGAAATTTTATTGCAAAATAAAAATTAAACAAATATGTTGTAGAGTGTTTTTGAAAAAATAAAAGAGATAGGTTAAAAATTTAATAAATTTGAAGGATATACATAATTTAGAGGGGGCAATTGAAGGATATTTTCAAAACCATAGACTTAAATGTAATTTAAAAAAGTTGAATTGGCTCCGCCATTGATATGTTTTTATTTTTTATTTAAGATAAGGAAATTCAAGAATAAACGGTAGACACCTACTACACATAAAAGTTTAAAACTTAACCAAAAAAAAAAGAAAAAAGAAAAAAGAATTTATTGTATATGTAGACAACAATTCAACAATCATAAAAAAATAAATAAATAAACAAATACAAAAAGTTATAAATGAGTGATCCTAAAACATAGGTTTTTTTTTTGGTTGGTGTTGTTTTCATGGGCAATTGAAATGTAATAAGTATAGTACATAATTGAATGCATGAAACTTTTGACATTGCATGTAATATTTTATATCATATACAATTGTATTATATAAGTGCATTATGAATATGTTTTTAATCTAATCATAGATTGAGGCGGAGAAATCATATTAAAAACTTTACATATAATAATTTATTAATATCATGCATGAATTTTGTATAAAGTGAGATTTATTATGTGTCGTTTGGGAAGTGGGTTGGTTTTTTGACTTTTTAATTTTTTTTGGTTATTTTAGCCTGAGCTAAAAAGCTTAGTTTGGAAAAGACTTTTTGATTTTTTGGCTTTTTTAGCTTTTTTTATGAGAGAAGAGTGTAATGATTATGGATTAGATGTGATGTTTTGTTTGTTGTGGCTAAAATAGCCTATTTTGTTTTTTGTGATTAAAATAACCCTAAACCTATCCAAACCCACTTGCCAAACCATGCCTAGAGAGAGAGAATGGCTTGAAAATTGCGAGGTTAATGAAGAGAATGGCTTGAAAAATATATTCATGTAGGCAAAAGAGAGAGAGAGAGAGAAGACAAAGACAAAGGGTATTTGGTTATTGACAAATATAATTTGTTTTATTATTGAATGAATTCTAACATAAGGCAAATTAAAATTATAAAATTCTAAGGGCAGAATGTGTTTATGTTTTAATGCTAAGTGCAATTTCTACAATTTACATTATTGTTTGTCTTGAATTTTTACCAGTTGCTTTATAACATGTTTTTATTATTTAATATGAAGAACACACTATCAATAGTAGTACCAAATAAATAAAATAAAACTCTTTAAATATAATAGAGATGAAAATAATTTAAATTTGCTTGATTATAAGTAGTGTTTTCTCCACATTTTAATTTTTTTATTTACTTTTAAATTATTTATTTACAACCATGTATAGCACGGGTATTATGCTGGTAATAATATAATCTAAAACGGTTTAAATTTAGCACTGGTTACCAGTTACAATTGGCATGTTTTTATTTATCCAGAAAAAATACAGAGTTTGATATATAAATAGACTCTATCTTCAAAACAAATTATTTTTACTCTCTCTATCATTCGATACGGTTGCATAAAAAAAATTATTATTTTCTATTTTCTATTCGAATACACATATTACTCACAATAATAAAGAGATAAATCAAATGATGGACAAATATCATTTACCAGAACTTAATGGTGTAAAAGTAAATCCATTACATCAATTCTTTGATAAATTTTAACATATAATTACTTATGATTCATATAAAAGATTTTGATAATGTAAATTGACAGTGAAATTGAATTTAGGCCCTGTTTGATAGGGCTTATTTCCAGCTTATTTCAGCTTTTAGCTTAATTTAAGCTATTTTGATGTGTTTGGTTCAGCTTAACAATACAGCTTATAGCTTTTTGTAAGTTAAAAATCAACTTATTCTTTGAGTGGGGAGGAGAAACTTAATTTAAAAGTCAAAAATTAGCTTATGTTCACAATTATAAGTTATAAGCTATTAAACTATAAGTTATAATCACTTTTCCACAGCTCTACCAAACGGGGCCATACTCATAACAATGAGTCTTTAAATATTAAGAAATTATTTATGCAATTTCTATATGAATCGAAACATTAAGGTAAAATTCATTTTCTTACAAAATGAATTTCAAATATTTTCTACATGAATCATGAATGATTCTTATGAATAATTTTATCTTTCTCATAATGCAAGATGCTCACTGCACAAGAAACCAAACCTAAAAATTCTTTATTTGTTTTTTTTTTTCTTTTTTTCTTTTGTCCTTCTTTTTGATAACATTATTTATTTAAGAACTTATTTATTGTAATTTTAAAGTTTATATATGTTATATTTTGTTTATGATTTTGTTAAATTGTCTATACAATATACTTACAAAGGGGTGCATTATTTAGTATGTTCATTCTATTCTAAAGTTTGTTCTCTATATTATAAAGCCAATTATACATAATAAAGACTTTTAAAAACTAATTACATTACATTATATGAGATCATATGAAAATCAAGTGTAACACACGTGCACTCCACTAATAATAATAGGCAAGTGATGCCCAATGAAAAAAAAGATGAAATTACCAATGTATTATCTCTCACTTATATTAAGAGCTAAGGATATATCGATTCGTTCAAACTGACCGAATCAAATTGATTCGCCCCATTTTAGATGGATGTATGATGACGAACGCACGGTTATGGATTGATTTTTTTCAATCCGCCTAATTTTGGACAAATGGCGGATTTAAGGTTCATTTGGCAGCAACTAAATCGCCAAACCGCGAGCACTCTTAGTAATTTGTAAGACTTTATATTTTCAATTTGTTTAGATATTCTATTTATATTTTCAATTAAAAAAGAGTTTTCAATTTGAATATATTTTTGAATTGAAAAAAATAAATGTATTATTTATCTATATTTTTTGATTTTTAAAATCTAACTCTAAAAATAATAAATAAAAAAAATGATATATGCTAATTGATTTTTGTTTTCAAAAACAGATATAGATGTAACAATACAGATGCATTCGATCTCTATTACTGCTCTGTTCATGATTTTGGTGGTTTTTATATTTTAAGAACCACAGATTGTAATATTTTATATGAATGAGGCATGCTGTGATTGTAATATGTGGATGAAACATGCAGTGATTATAATATTGGGCAAATTACACAAATAGTCCCTATAGTTTGGGGCTTGTGTCACTTTGGTGTCACTTTGGTCCCTGACTTTTCAATTGTGACACATTTGACTCTGAATTTTGAATCTTGTTCCAAATAAGGACAATTGAAGATATCATTAGATTTTTTAAGGGTAAAATTGTTAATTTGATAAAATATAAACTAATTTGACAAAAATAAATGTCAAACAAATATTTTTGAATTTTTAAAAATTATTTCTACCCACTAAAAATAAAATTATGTAAAATTGATAAATCTTTTACACATTTATTTATTTTTTTACCAAATTAATTTTTATTATGTGTTTGGATGATGATCATGTAAAATTAATTTTAAAAAATTAATCATGTAATTTTTATTAATTTTATCATTGGTGGATAAAAATAATTTTTAAAAAATTAAAAATATTTTTTTGACATTTATTTTTGTCAAATTAGTTTATATTTTATCAAATTGATGATTTTACCCTTGAAAAAACTAATGATATTTTCAATTGTCCTTATTTGGAACAAGATTCAAAATTCAGGGTCAAATGTGTCACCATTGAAAAGTCAGGGATCAAAGTGACACAAGTCTCAAACTATAGGGACTATTAGTGTAATTAACCCTATAATATTCTAAAATTTCAAACTTTTTCTCTTTGGATAGGCATGCAGTGATTGTAATATTTTTTTAAGTCATTGACTGTGATTGTAATATTTTTTTAAGTCATTGACTGTAATGGTTTTTTTTTTTTTTTTTTTGAAGAAGTGCACAAGTTGAATTATGTTGAAAAATATAAAATTTTAAACGGCCAAACTGATTCGTATCCACCAGACAACCCGCTCAATCCACATTTGCCGGATTAGCGGACGGATGCAGATTGATTTTCTCCAATCCATTAATCTGACAGACGGATAGCAGATTGAAAGTTCCGTAGCCACAACCGACCCGCGTCCACTCGTAGTTCTCTCCAACCAAACAATAGAGTATTTTGTGGATTCACCTCAATAATTTAAATTATTAACCATGCAAAATTTATCAAAAAGATCATCTATGTAAAATTCAAGTTATAATCATACTAGTATTCACATAATTGAATTACAAAAAAAGAAAAAAAAAAATCTATTTTATTTTTATCATACCTTCCATCTTTTTTTTCTTTTTGATTGATTTTATAATTCAATCAAGTAAATACCTATATCTAATAAACTTAACTTTTTTACATGAATTCAGCTTTACATATTTATAATCCATAAATATCTATCATTTTTAAAATTACAAAATTAATTTATCCTTGTCCCGCATCATCTTATCTCGTCCCACCCCTTGTCATATCTATTAGCTTTACTCATTAAGAAAAATAATTAATTGTAACTTACAAGATTCATTATACCCAGGTGTGAAAATGCAATAAGTGAATTTAAGATGATATTTAAACCACACATTCAATTCACAGCATATGATTCTCTGTAATCTCACCACTCACTGGTCCCTCTTGCTTTTCTACCTTTTTCTCTCTCCCTTTTTCCCAACCTTTGTCTCTTCATTCTCTCCTTTCACTCTCTCTCAAAAATAAAAAAATAAAAAAAAACTTTCTTTCTCTTGATGAACCCAAAAAAAAAACCCATTAAAAAACCACACTCTTCTTTTTTTTTGAACCAAAAAAACCACACTCTTCACTGCCTTCTCTTTAGCTTCAAACCCATTCTCTGCACAAGAATTAGGGTTTCATGTGATGTGGAGTGCTTGAATCTTTACTCCTGAACTTTTCTCACACTTTCTCCAGAAAATGAGAGCAATGGGAAAGAATGTGCTGGTGTTGGCCCTCACCCTTGTGGTCTTGTTTGGTGGTTTCTCATCAGCTCAAGCCACTTCTCCTGCAAGTGAGTACACACCCACATAGATATATGCATTCAATTTGATCTGTTTCAACTTTTGAGCTTTCAATTGTTCTCTGATGGGTACACAATGCATATATATATATATATACTCATTTTTTGCAGAGATTGTTAGTGGGTTTCTCTCAAGTGTTGCCTCTGTTCTGATGAAATGGTTGTGGTCACTCAAAGCTACAGCTACCACCAAAACAGGTATAGATCTCTGATGATACTCTGCTACAACCAACATTGGCTTTTATTTTTTGATAGTTTGTTGATTTGCTGATTTTAATCTGGAATGGTGGGGTTTGTGTGATTTTTGATGTTCAGCAATTACTGGCCGTCCGATGATGAAGTTTGAGAGTGGGTATATTGTTGAGACTGTGTTTGATGGAAGTAAGCTTGGGATCGAGCCATACACTGTGGAGGTGTTGCCCAGTGGAGAGCTCTTGGTTCTGGACTCTGCTAACAGTAATCTCTACAAGATCTCTTCCCCTTTGTCTCAATGTAAGTGGGTTTTGTTGAAATTTTACTGGGTTGGTCTTATTTTGTTGAATTTTGTCTTAATTTCTTGAACTATTTCCTTAATTTTGATTTTTTATATTAATTTTTCTTGTTTTAGTACATTGGTAGTTGTCAGGATTTTAGTGGGTTTTGGTTTGTTTGTGGAAAATCATAGCATCAGATTCTAAAAATGAGTTGTTTGTTTGGAGATTTGCATATTTGGGCTTGATATTGTTATGACCTCTTGTCTTATGTATATCCTTTTAATAAGTGAAAGCTCAGCTCATCATTATTAACTAGTACACTTTGGACATCTCAGATTTGCTTTTGTTAGTACTAGAATTTTCCACTTTGTTTATTACATTGAACCTTTTGATTTATTTTCTTAGGCATTTCACTTTTTGGCTCTTTTTCTTTTCTTTTTTTTGTTCATTTCTGATAATTTTCTTTTTTTATGGAGCTATGTATGATCACAGTTGAGCTTCTGCACCAAGTTCACATTCAAATTCAATGTTGATGCAATTTACTATATTTCTTTCATACTTTATTGGAATTGGCATCTCAGAGGTTAAATATGCCCTTTTGCCAAATTGCATTGTCTCTTCTACATGGAAGCTTGAATTGAAGCTTGAACTGTCCCTAGTCTAGCTCATGCTGATATGCACCACAACAAAATTCCATTTCCATGTCATTGTTATGGTCTATTTGAGTCTTATACTGAAGATCTCTCTGTCAAATTAAATTTTTGATAAAATTGCTCGAGAGCTGCAGATAGCCGACCGAGGCTGGTTGCTGGATCTGCTGAAGGATACTCTGGACATATAGATGGGAAAGCTAGGGAGGCAAGGATGAACCACCCAAAGGGACTCGCAGTGGATGACAGAGGGAACATTTATATTGCTGATACTATGAATATGGCTATCAGGAAAATAGGTGATGCAGGTAAATCATAAATGCAACTCATGTTTGTTTGATCATTCCCACCGGTCGGAGTTTATTTTATTTATTTTTCTCTCTCTACCAGCATTGTCTTATAAAAATATTTGGAGATAATCATGTTCCTTTCATTCTCCATTGTTCATCTCTTTCTATTTTACATGTATTCGGATAGGGGTGTCAGGTGCGGGTATATGTCTAAGTGTTCAACTAGTTGTCAATTTAAGGACACTAATACATGACTAGATTTCATATTTTTTAAATATTCCTCTTGTATTTTAATGGTAAAATATGTATACAAACTAAAAAATAGCATTTCACATATAACATGGAAGTTTTATGCATAGCTATATAATAAATTTTATACGTAACATATTTGTTGGTTGTATATCCAGCAAGGCATATTAGACACATCCCAATCTTTTATCCTAAGTGTAAGTGTTTGATGCGGGAGCACTTCACAAATTTAGAAGAGTCCATGTAACAGTGCATTTCTTAATGGCGCTGATACTGTCCTTTGTGGCTATCATTGTCGTATTTCTAGTAAAAGTAGTAAGAACTTTTTTGATGACCTTACCTTTTGTTGTCCCTGAGAGTTTGAATCGATCATGTGAAACCTCAGAAATAGTAGACTTCAAATGCCAAAGCGGTCCATTTTTCTTTGTGCAGGGATTACAACAATAGCAGGAGGCAAATGGGGTCGTGGAGGGGGGCATGTAGATGGACCGAGTGAAGATGCAAAGTTTTCAAATGATTTTGATGTGGTTTACATTGGAAGTAGTTGCTCCCTCCTTGTCATAGACAGAGGAAACCAGGCAATCCGGGAGATTCAACTGCATTTTGATGATTGTGCTTACCAATATGGAAGTGGTTTCCCTCTTGGTAAAATTACCGCACCAAGTTTATAATTTTATTTTTATTAAATTACAGTTTTACAAGATGTTAAACCTCACTGCAGGAATCGCAGTGCTTGTGGCAGCTGGTTTCTTCGGTTACATGCTGGCATTGCTGCAACGAAGGGTTGGTACCATAGTGTCTCCCCCAAGTGTGAGTTATAAATCCAGTCTCATTTTGATAGTTCTAGTTCCACACTAAAGTATATCCGAGGAAAGTTCTACAACTTCTTACTCATATTCGTACTGAAGGAAAACCTTTATAAAACTGAGGGTACCAAAATTATTTGTTTACGGTGAGAACTTCACTTTCTAGAACACATGTACTCCCCTAGTTATCCTAAATTATGCATTAACTCAGTTATTATTAGCATCTTTTGCATGAGGTCAGCATTGCATGGACTCTTCTATTCCTTCTAGTGCACTTGTGTCGACCGGATATGACAAGGGTAAGGGTGTGGAATTTTGTGTCAGACAGCAGCACCCAAATTAATCTAATTTTTACAATGTTTGAAGAAGAAGAATCTTAGATTTGGTAGTAAAAAATCCTTCTATGGTTGAGAGATAGAAATTCTCTTTTCCCCCCAAGTCCCATATAATTTCAATTATATTCCTAATAATTTACAACGTCTTTCATTAGAATATCTTTAAATATTTCAAATGTCTTATGTACCCAATATCCAAATTTGGATACATATCACAATATCCAAATATGAAGGTTTAACGTTTGGACTCACACCTGCACTTGATACTTGCACCAGAGTTCATGTAACATAGCATAGTGTCTAGATGGACTTTTTTGCTTCCCTAAAAGCACAACCTTATGTTTCCTATGATCCATAAAAAATAACAACAATAAAATAAAACAAAATTCCTGTATCTTTTGCAGCAATATGACAGTAACACATTGTTTTCCTTCTATCTTTTGCTCCTGAAGGAGGATGAGAGAACACTAAAACAGAGCATTCCTCCAAGTCCATATCAGAAGTCTATGAAATCTTCAGTGAGGCCACCACTAATTCCAACCGAAGATGATCAGGAAAAGCAAGAAGAAGGCTTATTTGGATCTCTTGGCAAGCTTCTTGTCAACACTGGGGCATCAGTCACAGAAATCTTCGCTGGAATATTTCCGGGTTTTAGAAAGAAGTCGCCAAGCTATCAATATCAACAACCCCAACAGCACAAATATTCAAATGCTTGGCCAGTGCAAGAGAGCTTTGTGATTCCCGATGAAGATGAGCCTCCTTCTATTGAAACCAGAACCCCTACTCCGCGCAAAATGTACCCATTCATGTCCAAGGATGCCGAGAAAATGCAACAGCTCCGGCAGAGCCGTGCTTTTTATAGCGGATGGGACGGTGATTTCCAGCAGCAACAGCAGAAACAGCAACAACATCATCATCACCAGTATCATTCATCGCCCCCACAAACTTACTATGAGCAGAGTTTTGAGAAAACCAATGAGGTCGTGTTTGGAGCGGTTCAGGAGCAGGATGCGAAGCGTGAGGCCACGGTAATAAAGCCGTTGGATTATGGGAATTCCTTTCTTGAAAACCGGAATTTTCGCACTCGAAGTAGTTCTATGGGTCATACTAATGGGTATTAATCATATATACATGAAAACAAAGTTTTTGGCGTTTCAAAATCATCTCAACTTCATAAATGTTATTAAATTTTAGGGTATGGTAGTATGAAAAATATCATTTTGGAGAGTGGAAAAATTGTGGGAGCAGCTTTGATGCAAAGATTTGTAGTCCTAAGAAAATTTGCAGTTCTATGAAAGAAAATTGGTGGGATGTTGTTCTCTTGAATGTTCGGTTTTATACTGAAGATATGTACTTCTCCCCTTCCATATAACAGATTTATGAGACCATCACTTTCAAGTCCTTTCAAAATATTTCTTAAAATTTTTTTTGGTAATAAAATATTTCTTAATATCAAAGTTGTCATTGACAAATTATTCTTGTAAATTCTATATGAAAATTTTGAAAAAAATAACATTCTTTTCCCCAAATCGAACCGGAAAGTATATAGTTATTCACAATTATTGCACTATTCACCTTTTGCCAAGTAATAAAAGGTAGAGAGGGGGCGATTGGCAATACCCATGACAATATTTTTTAAACTTGACTATAGAAGTCTCTGATAAATTATATTTTTTTAAACTTGACTTTAAACTCAACTATAGAAGTCTCTGATAAATTGAAATTTTTTAAATTTGACTTCAGAAGTCTTTGATAAATTGGAATGGCCTAAATAAGTTCACAAATAGGCTTTTTCTTCATGCTATTGCTCTCAATCCCATCGAGGGTATAGTAGTAAAAAACTAATGATTCGAGATTAATGAATATGAATCTCACAGCCATAAGACTCTAACTCAATAATATCCTATCACCAAATCCCTTAGAAATAGAAATAAGCCTTTGGACACCACCACACTGGATGGGTTTGTACTTAGAAAATGGTGAATGGCCTAACATGTGGTCTAACTTTGAAGTATTTAAATATGGTGAAATATATAATATAACCCAAGATCTGAATAAAATCATTCTGGACTAGTAATTAATAAACATGCAATTGGGACATACATTCCTTTAATCAATTCTCTCATGGAATCTCACCATTAGGGCAATCACGTGACCTCTTGGAATATCTTGAACATTATATTTTACAACTGTCAAGAAAATGACAAAAGATATATGTCTGTATATATATCTTAATTCATTAAGATTATAAAAAAAGTGTTCATAAGTTCATCAAAATTTGCTTTAAATCTGCAAGACTATCATCGTCAGCCATCATAGATCGAAACTACTTCTTTTTTCAATTTAGTGTTATTGGATCTGTGAGGTCCATTTTGAATCTAATTAGAGAGAAATCAAATTCTTAAAATATAATCGTTGTCATAACTTTATAGTTATACACATTTAAAGGTGGCAAACGTATTGATTAAAGCGAATCAAAACAAGCTATGCAATAGAATAACTCAAACCGCCATCTAATAAACCGAATGGGTGAATTAGGTACAAGTTGGACAAATTAACCTGTCTAATTCATTTACTTTATTGAATTCCTTTTCTAATGGTGGTGGAGGGGTGACAAGGGTAGTGGAGGAGTGACAGTGGTGGTGGAGGTGGCGATAGAGACTGACATTGATGGACTTGGTGGTGATGGTGGTGGTGGTATCCATTGTCCAACTCATTCAAACTCAATTTTAATTAGATTTAGAAGAAATTCAAATTCGTTTATATATTCAAAAGAACTTAAACAAATTTGAAATAAGTGTAATTAAGAGAATTCATGATTTCGAATTGTCTTTGTCAACTCTACACATGTTGCACAGTTAAACTTCTGTAAGTAAACAATGAGGCATATGAATGACATATCAATATTTTGGACCTGTGGAGTCTGAAGAGTGTTCCTCCTAATGCATGTGCACTCTGATGAATAATGAGAGTTAAATATATATACACATATAAATATATATAATTGACATATACAAATGTAAACTATGAAATATATAAATATTTTAGTGTTTTATCCTAATTATATTCAACAAATCAAATTATATATAGATATATATATACACATAAAAAGTATTTAATAAATAAAATCGAGACAAGGCAGAAAAAAACAAGGCGGGAGAAGCAAATCCCATCTCCAAATCCCATCTCCTACTCATTTTCTAATCACGATAGGAAAAAATTTGGGCGAGTTAAGAGTGGAGATACGGTGTCAGGGCAGGCCGTGTCAAATTGCCATCCCTAACTCCTGCATTTCACCAAACTTTGAAATGGGAATAGCTATTACTATCTCATTCCATTCCAATCTCTCCTTCCATTCATGCCTAAAATCATTTCAGCAAACCAAACGCCCCTTATTCCTATACCGGACTGTTGATTTAATCCAACTGAAATGTACTAGCAAAACTAGCGGAGGTGAAAAACCATCGATACAACATTGGCCAGTTTCCATATCAATCTTACAGTCTAACTCTATCTAAAAATCCTGTACATAGCAACACAAGACCCAGAGGGAAAACAAAGAAAACCAATGCAAAACACATACAACAATGTAAAAGCCCCAAACATACACGATAGTTTAGAGAGGTTATACATAAACAAGTTAAATAGAAAGTCCTCTTCAATATTTTCATCTCCTCTTAACCAAACCTGAACTGCTTACAAAGGACTCATCCAGCTGGACTTTTTTAGCCTGCTCAACAAAACCCACTATGTTATCGTTTATCATATTATCTATCCTTTGATGGTCGTCACATAAAACATCGTTTCCGTGTTCATTATCATCTCCTAGCTTAAAAGTCTTGTCAGCAGGGTTCGGTGATTCCTCTTCTCCATCAAAAGTTATCAAATCTTTTAATTGTTCAGCAAATATCTGGGACTTCGTTGTTATCACTTCGCTTCCTAAAATCTCAGAATCTAACAAAGATACAGTTTTTTTTTCAAACAAAGTTTGGGATTCTACAGTGTTGATCCCAAGCATTAGAAACAGATGAGATAAGCTTAACATAATGATCCTCCTCAAAAGCGTGTACAGTGTTGAACTAACAAGTACGCTTCTGATGTCGAAGCAGAGCATCAGTACTTGCCTCCCCCGACTGATTAGGAAATGCTTCCATGTCTTGTTGAGATGAAATGGGTTGCAACCTTCCTGTCTACAAAGTTTGGTTAGACAACATGTAAGGTGCTGTTTGAAAACAAAAATGAATAAACATGTTTGGTGAGTAGGCGGAGCGTCGCAGGAGGGCCACTGCCGACTGATGGCTGCCCAATAGCCGGAGCCTGCTGGAGGGACACTGATGGTGGTTGGTGGTGGCAGGTGGAGGTGATGGGGGCAGGGGAGAGTGAAAACTTGTGTTGAAAACAAGTGAAAATACTTTTCTTTTCTTTTTTTGATTCCAAAAATTTTAAAAGTTTTGGAATCAATTGTTCGTTTCTAGTTTCTAAAAATTAAAATAAAAATAAAAAAAACGCAAGGTTTGAGTCTTATAACAAAATAAACCCTAAGTTCTTAATTTTAACAATTTAAACTCTAAACTTTTGATTTTTTTTCAATCTAAACTAGTCGTCTATTTTGTTAAGTAAAACTGACCAAAAAAAGAATATTTTAGTTATTAAACTCAATTTAGATATACATAAAATGTCTAAAATATCATTTTCATTGAGTTTAATGACTAAAATACCTATTTTTCATTAATTTTACTTTATGAAAATAAGCAAATAGTTTAGATTGAAAACAAATCAAGATTTTAAGATTTAAATTAACAAAATTAAAAACTCATGATTTATTTTGTTACAAAACTCAAACTTTGGGGTATTTTTTTTGTAATTTCCCCCCCAAAAAATATGAAAACAAAAATCTCAAAACAAAAAGGTTACCAAACGAGGCCTCCAATTTTATCACAGGATATCAAAATAAATAAAGGAGACACTTACATGTCGAGTGACATAAGGACGAACTACGAACCCAATTATCAAGCTAAGCAAGCAAGAAACTCCCAGAACCAAAGCCCAAGCCCATGCAGCCATGCTCCGTACTGAGTGTTTAATGATATGTTATTTTCCTTGCAATTGAGAAGCATAACTGATATTCCAAATATATAGGCAAAGATACTATATTACATCAGGGTAAATTTTCAGCAACTGAAAAGATGGTATTAGGAAGCACTTCTTAATCATTTCCTCCATAATAAGATGCCTATATATTGGAACTAGCATATATACGCCTTCTAATTTCAGTGTAAAGAAAACACATAAATATGAGAGAGAGAGAGAGAGAGAGAGAGAGAGAGAACACTCCTACAAGAAACAAATATTGAGCTTTTAAACAGCCAGAGTCCTACAAGAAAGGCCTAATGTGTTATGTTAACATGTTGTCTAAAGAAATATGCATTTAAAGAATACTTTTCTTCGATAAGACTTTTAATATATAATATTATACTAACCTGTTTTTTTGTTTTTTCAGTCAACTATATGTTTCAATTTACAAACATTAAATAAACTCTGACAACTTACCAGGTTGAGGACCTCTCTCACAATCCTGTGGCTTCAGGTTAATCTGGCGGACCACGTAATTACCATGATCACAGATCATTAAAGCACATCTTTCAGGAACAAAAGCCAGCTCAAAATCAGTGGAGAATGATGCATTTCGTCCAGGTCCATCCACACGGCCTGCTGTTGAATTACCCCCAGCAATTGTGGTCACACCTAAAAATGCATCATTGATGACAGAGTAGAGCCCAATAGTTACATGAGAACAATAAGGGATGACAGTTAACATAGTAATATAGATGTAATGCAAATATCACTTCAAAAAATATGACGCCGGTAAAATGGTTTGACCAACTGGATGGAACACATAGCATCTTTATTACAAATAGCAAGCAACTAATAAGATTGATTCCCCAATTCGAATGTCCAAGATAATTAGAACATTAGGTTTAAGCAAGATTTTTTTTTTTTATTATTATTTTAATTTTTGATAAGTATTAGGTTTAAGCTTAGTTGCACGAAGCGGAAGCGGGAGTGGGAGCGGGAGCGGGAGCGAGGAATCGTAGACATTCCAAGAATCGTTGGTAGAGAGCGTTTGTATATATATTAAATAATATAATATATAAAAATAATATTGTAAGATTATATTTTTTTTTCTCTAATGATAATGAAAATATATGTTATAATTTTATTTTTTTTTAAAAAAGTATAAAAAATCATATGTTAAAATATTATAATTATATACTTTTATTAGATTTTTTTCATTTATTCTAAAATATTTATACTATTTTTTTATCTGTTTATTTTAAATGTTTTTGTTAAAAATTATTTGTTTTATTTATTTTCTTACAAAAATAAAATAAAAGAAGAGAGAGGGAGAGGAGAAGAAGAAGACAGATGAATGGAATAGAAGAAGAGGAGAGAGAGAGAGAGAGAGAGAGAGAAGAAGATAGAGATCGATCGATCTTGAGAGAGAGAGAGAGGAGACAATATCGACCAAGAGAGATGACGAGATCAATCGGGAGAGAGAGAGACGACAAGATCAAGAGAAAACAGAGACGATCGACAAAGAAATTGAGGTCGAGAATGAGGATCACAGATCTAGATAAGTTCCTTCTCTTCTCAAATTCCCGTTTATCTAGCATTAGACTCGCGATTCTTCTCCGATTCTTCCTCAGATGCGCAGAATCGCGCTTCTTCGGTTGATTTGTGAGTAACTTTAACGATTCCTGCTACTAAGGGTTTAAGCAAGATTATGGGCACATTTGGTATGCCAAAATGGAGTAAGGGTAGGAATGGAATACAAAGTTGAATGGAATGGAATGCTTGTTTCCATTTCACTATTTGGTTGCCAACATGGAATGATGTGTAAATGGATGACGACTCTCATTCTCATGTTTAGTTTTATATATATTAAAATGATGGAATGGAAGAAAACTATTTACCTAATTATACACTAGTAGATCAATGATGGAGTTGGTGATTGTGGTAGTGATATTTGTGGTGGTAGGGAGGTAGCGCCAATGGTTGTAGGGTGATGATGGCTGTGGTGGTCACATTGTGGTGTGGTAGTGGTGGTGATGTTAGTGGTTGTAGGATAGTGTGGTGTTGGAGTGATGGTTGTGACAATAGTAGGATGGTGGTGGTAGGAGGAGGTGGCTTAGTAGCAAGAACCTCCTACTTAAGTGACATTTCTTTACTCAAAAACACAATTTCGTGCTCCCAAATAAGAAATCCACTCCCATCAAAGAAGAAACTCACTCCCAATTGTGATAGAACCTCTCCAATATACAAATCTCATATAAATAAAAGGAAAATAATCTAAACTTGTTTTAGTAGTTTCTATTTACATAATATTTATTTATACTTATCGAAGATAATTTGTAATTGACATCAATCTCTAATATTTATTCATACTAGCTGTTGGCATACGGATGCTTATGCAATTCAAATAAGTAAAAATAAAAAATAATAATATTATAATATGTGTGTTACTCAAGTGGTAAGAGCTTTCTTTCTTAGACTGAGAATATCGATTTCGAGTCTTGTGCACCTCTCTATATAACTTTTTTGTATTAAATAGAGAAATGAAAGACATGTGGCATAAAGAGAAATGCACAAGACTCGAAACCTTAACTTTGCATTTAAGATAGAAAGTCTTTACCACTTGAGCAACACACATATTACAATATTAATTTTTTTATTATTTATTTTTATTAACTTAAATTGCACACACATCACGTGTGTCAAATGCTAGTAAACTTATATATATACTAGCAGATGGTAAACGCGATGCGTGTGAAATTCAAGTAAGTATAAATATTTAAAACAAAAAAGTAACATAAAGAAGTGCACAAGACTCAAAATACTAACCTTGCATTTAAGATATGAAGCTTTTACAACTTGAGCAACACACATATCGCAATATTAATTTCTTTATTATTTATTTTTATTTTCTTGAATTGCACACGCATCGCGGTGTGCCAAACACTAATAAACTTATATATATACTAGCGCTTGGCACACGAGATACGTGTGCAATTCAAATAAGAAAAAAAAAAAAAAAACAAAAAAAAAAGTATTATATCTTGTGTGCTAGTCAAGTGGTAAGTGTGTTTTATCAAACATAAGTGTTTTGTTTTGTTTTTATTTCAAAAAGAAAAAAAAAAAAAGGTGTTAGGTTTGAGCCTTTCAAATAAATAAAAACAAAACAAAAAAATTATTATATCTTGTGTGCACTTAAGTAGTAAGAGTGTTCATTATCAAACTTAAGGTACTAAGTTCATTATCAAAATTTCTTCTTTGTTTTTCAAATTAAGAAATCCACTTGGCACATAGAGAAGCCAAGGCTCCCAACCTTAGAAATAATAATATATAGATAGATATATAACAAAATAATAATGTAATTGTTACAATATATTTAATATGTAAATAAATACACGCTCCCAATCTTAAAAATTTCTATATGCCCTCATTCCCGCCCCCGTTTTCTACAACTAAATAAATTTATTTTCCATCAACCATGTTTTTCCTTGACTTCCAGTTTTTTGTAGTACCAAATGCTACAAAATGCAGAAATCTTTTTTCCAAAAAAATGTTTAAGCAAGCAATATATCCAATTGAATCACATAATAATTTCTTGCATTACCATTCATACACATCCAATTTCCCAAAGGCTATGAATTATGTCAATTATTCATAACCAATACAACCCCACAAATCATTGAACTCGGTCGCCATTGCAGCACAACCATCCTTGCACTCAACTCAAATGAAAACAATTTCACAACAACAACAACAACTGAAATTAGAGTATATTACTTCTGAATTTGTATAATGATGCAACAATACCTGACTTGCTGATCTTTCTTACAGCAAGATTACCCTTGTCAGCAACATATACATTCCCGTTGAGATCAACCGCAAAGCTTCTCGGGTTCTTAAACTTGGCAGTGGCCAAATCACCATCCAAAAACCCCAAATTGCCACCAGCTAACCGCTTGACCGCAATCTCTGCAAGTACAGAACATGAACCAATATCTACAAACAAGGATAGAACCAGAGAGGGGCGATCGCCCCTCCACCCACATACAATTTCAAAAATCCCCTCCTTACACTAATACTAGCTATCGATTATTTTTAAATTATATAGATTTCTCTCCTCTAAGTTGTAAAAAAGATCTATATCTATGAAATCATGGGTTTGAACTACAAAATTCAACAATTCAAACAAAATACAACCCCAAAAAAAATGAATTCTCACAATTAAGCTATATAGATTGTCTTACAATTTCTATTTTTGTAACTCAAAAATATTTTCTTTATATATTTTCATGATATTTTTAACATTTTATAGGTGTAGAAATCGATTTTCTTTTACAAACACATTCATATAATCCGTACGCATATATATATATATATATATATGGTACCTTGGGATTTGGAAAATGAGACGGTGTAAAAGGCATTATTGGCTGAATCGAGGATGATGAGATCGGACGATCCAAATTGAGGGAGAATCGAGCGAGGATTTATTTGGAATTCGTGGCCGTCGATGACTGTACTGACTGTGTAGCCATCTTCGAATGCGATGTTACTGCCAGCCATGGAAACTGAAGGAAAATATTTCGAAAATTATGGACAATCGAAGCAGAGAAGAGAAGAGAAGAGATATACATGCATACATACCTTGAAGGTTGAAGAGAAGGAGAGAGAAGAAGAGGAGTGAAGAAGCCATGATCGCGGAGTCAAGCAAGCGAGCTTAGCTTTACCTTTGAATTTGGGCACAAAAGATAAAGAATAGGAAACTCACTCTTTAGTACTAATTTCCAGCTTTTAAAAAAAAATAGTTAAGAGTGAGTTTCCTATTCTTTATTCCAGCTTTAAAAAAAAAATTAATTAATTAATTAAGGGATTCTTTCTCGGAGTCAACACAGGCTAAGTTTGGTATTTCATAAAAAATTTAAAAAGTCACTATCCTATTTAAATCACATCATCTTATTTAAATTATATCACTTCTTTAACATATCATTTTAAACCTAATTCATATTTTATAAAAAGTCAAAAAATACACTTATTTAGAACATCCCAAATAACCCCACAGTCTACCTTTTGTCTTTGAAAAATATTTAGAAGTTTTAAATGATGAGTTCTAAATAAGTTTTAGGAATGACCTCATTAGTTGATGTGAGGTTTTAATTTTAATTTTTACTCTATTAATATTCAATTAGAGTTCTAAAATTAAAAAGATTAGAGTTCTAAAACTAAAAAGATGAGTCCTTATTCTTTGTCTTTTTCTATTACGTAAAGGATAAGAGTTTATTATTTCGCTGCATATTTTCATTTTAAAATATGTGAGCACCTTCATTTGTTTTTACTTTTTCATATTTTTAAAATATCTCTCACTTAGAATTGGTTTTGCATATTTGAAAAAAATTAAAAAGTCAAAAAGTTACTATCTTATTTAAATCACATCATCTTATTTAAGTTACATCACCTCTCTAACATATTACTTCAAACTCAACTCATATTTCATAAAAAGTCAAAAAGTGTACTTATTTAAATCATCTCAAAAGTTTTTCTTAAAGCTATGTTTGGTTTTGGTGTTTTTGTTAAAAAAGCACAAAAATAAAGTTTATGTTTGGGAAGTTAGGTTTGAGAATTTTTTAGTTAAAATAGTCACAAAAAATAAAAATAGATTTTTTGGTCTAATAAGAAAAAATATCGCATTCAATCTATAATCATTACATTCTACCTCTCACAAAAAAAAATAAAAAAAGTCAAAAATACTTCCCAAACCAAGTTTTTTAGTCCTGAGCTAAAATAGATTAAAAAGTCAAAAAGTCAATCCACTTTTCAAACGAAGCCAAAATTGGTTTATATAAGATAATAAAATAAAATATTATAACCAAATTATAATCATTATACTTTTTTTCTCACAAAAATCAAAAAAATCAAAAACCAAACAAAATTAAAAAAGTCATACTAAAATAGTAAAAAAAATTAAAAAATCGAGTTATTTTAACTCTTCTTAAACGAAGATACCGTCACTTTCTACTTTTTCGTATTCTCAAAATGTCCCTTCTCAACATATTGTTCGTAAAAAGGCACCATATGACAACAACTACAAACACCGTATAGTAATAATCGGCACTAAGATTTTCTAAATTTTTACGAATGGACACTTAGGAAAAAACTTCATATAATATTTATTTTTATGATGGCATACCGGGCACTACTGGTAGTGGGACCCCAAAAAAACAAAGGGTTTTATTTCTTAGTCTCCAAGGTATCCATACAAGCCGATCAGACATTTTGTCCACTGGTAGTGGGACCAAAAAAAAAAGAGGGTTTTATTTAGTAAGAAATAAGAGTCCGGATCTTCTGCCATACAATCCTGCAATACATTCTTGCCATGCCCCAAAACGACGTCGTTTTGGGGCAAAAATTCAAAAAATAAAAAATAAAAAAAAACAGAGATCTGGTTCCTTCTTGACATAATCTCTCTCCTCTTCGTCCTCCTCTGCATATCCATATACATACACATATATACATATATATTTGTTATATATATATAATCAATTAGGGAATAAAAGAGGAAAAACATTGTTGAGAGATCTGGTTCCTTCTTGACATAATCTCTCTCCTCTTCGTCCTCCTCTGCATATCCATATACATACACATATATACATATATATTTGTTATATATATATAATCAATTAGGGAATAAAAGAGGAAAAACATTGTTGAAGGAGTTGGATCGGAGGACTTACTTTTGTTGACAGGGTCGTAATTTTCGGGAAAAGCAGGGTCGATTTGGGGATCATGAAAGCGTTCCGGAAGCTAGTAGTCGCGAAACCAAGGGGAGGAGTGGACGAGGAACCACCACTCGTCGGAGAAGTCCTCCACCGCCCGGTACGCCGACGGTACGAAAATCGGAGCTTCTGGGTTCAAGTTTGAAGAAATTACTTCCATTGCCACTCTCTGTATTAAAAAAAAAATTAAAAAAAATGTCAATATATATATCATAGACCAAAGAAGAAGATGAGAGAGAACCTGAAGCTGAAGAAATAGCTTTGGTCGACGATTTGAACAGAAATGAGATAGAAAAGTTGAGGTCTTTTTGGGTACTCTCTTATCAGATTTGGGTCTCTCTTTTTTTGCTTTTTTTTAATTTTTTTTTTTTTGAATTTTTGCCCCAAAACGACGTCGTTTTGGGGCATGGCAGGAATGTATTGCAGGATTGTATGGCAGAAGATCCGGACTCTTATTTCTTACTCTCTAAGGTATCCGTACAAAGCCGATCAGACATTTTGTCAGCTTTTTGAGTGGTATTACATGTATTAATTAAGAATAATGATTTGTCTCCCGAAATTCTTCCCCCGAATCCCTCTAATGACCAAAACGACGTCATTTTGGCCTTTTTTTTTTTTTTCTTCTTCTTCTTCCATTTCGGCTCTAAAACGCAGGAGGGAGAGGGAGAGAAAGAGAGAAGAAGAGGGGAAGAGAGAAAGAGAGAGAGAGAGAGAAGAGAGCCAGCCCGTCGCCGTCGGTCGTCTGCCCAGCCCCGCCGTCGCAGCCTCTACCCAGCCCCGCGTCCGCCTCCTTCTATTTTGATGGCCCCCTCCAGTTCCTCATCCTCATCCTCCTCCTGCCCCTCCTTCCCCTGCTTCTTCTCCTTCTTCTTCAAATTCGGGGATTCGGGGGGCCCCTTTCGAGCTCTGTAGCATCACCCATTAATTAATGTATTAAATAGTGTATCAATAGTAGTCATGACATTATTATTGACTCCACTTTTAATACAATTTATGAATACTAAAAATATCTTAAATTGTCACATCATTAATTGATATATTTGTTAGTGTACTAATTGGTACACATAGCATTAGTCTCTAAATAAATATATTTTTTAATTTTTATAAAAAGATATATAAAAAATAGATAGGTGATATGACCTAAATACACTTATCTAAATAAGTACACTTATATTCATTAGGGGTGGATGCGGGTTAGTTGCGGCCACAGAACCTCCAATCCGTCATCCGTCCGCTAGATTGGCGGATTGGAGAAAATCAATTCGCATCCGTCCGCCAATCCGGCGGATGTGGATTGAGCGGATTGGCGGATGGATGCAAATCGGTTTGGCGGTTTAAAATTTTTATAAATTTTCAACATAATTCAACTTGTGCACTTTCACAAAAAAAGAAGAAGAAAGTATTACAGTCAATGACTTAAAAAAATATTACAATCATTACATGTCTCATCCAAAGTAAGAAAGTTTGAAATTTTAAAATATCACAATCATTACATGCCTCATCCACGTAAAGTATTACGGTTGTTAAAATATAAAAACAATTCAAACCACCAAAACCATAAACAGAGCAGAAGTAGAGATTGTATGTCTCTGTATTGTTACATCGATATCTGTTTTTGAAAACAAAAACCAACCAGCATATATCATATTTTCTATTTATTATTTTTTGAGATAAATTTCAAAACAAAAAAATATAGATAAATAATATGTTTATTTTTTTCAATTCAAAAAAGATATTCAAGTTGAAAACTTTTTTTCAACAGAATATTTAACCTCTTTTTTAATTGAAAACACAAACATAATATTTGAACAAACTGAAAACACAAAGTCTTATAAATTATTAGGGGTGCTCGCGGTTTGGCGGTTCGGCAGTTCGGTTGCGGCCAAAGGAATCTCAAATCCGCCATCCGTCCGCCAAATTGGCGGATTGGAGAAAATCAATCCGCAACCGTCCGCTCGTCAGCACGCATCCGTCCAAAATGCGGCGGATCGATTTGGTTTAGTCGATTTTGACGGATCGGTATATCCACTGCTCACCCCTAATATTCATCATGTCAAACAACGCTAAGAGGTTAGATTTCTTCTTGACTTGTATCATATATTGGACCTATATATATGTATAAGCAATTCGATTCATTCTCTGTTTCTCCTGCAAACCCTAGCTAAGTTGAATTTTCTATTTCATCCGTATTTTTTTTAAAGCATTATAGGCTAATTTTGTCTACTTTTATCTTTTGTTGTTTGTTTCCCTGAATTTTCGTTTGTATCACTACCTTAAATCCGAATATCTGCCTAGTATTTTAAAATATGTAAAAAGTGTATTAAAATTAAGGTTGATTGGTGAAAAGTTTATTCGTATGAGGTAACATTTTAATTTTTTTCGGTAGTAAGAACAAGCATTAAAAATTGGCCGGAAAAATAATCAGAAAGTTGACGATGGCGATGGTGGTTGGTGGCGATGTGGTGGACTGTTAAGTGATATTTGATAGATAGGTGAACAGATAAGTGATACATATATAAATACGTGACGTTTGAATAGATAGTTGGATAGATAGTTGACATATATACAAATATGTGATATTTAAATAGTTAGATAGATAAGTAGGTTTTGAACAAATAAGTGTCCTTTTGGACAATTAATATTTTTTTGGCTTAAAAAAAATTAAGTTTGAGCCTATTAGCCTAAAAATCTCCAAAACGGATTATGGCCTCAACGTCTTTAAAATTATAAATTTTTGACATTTTATAATATTTATTGACAATTTTTAACACTGTCATTAACATGAAAAAAAAATACCCATAAATTATTTTTTACACGGATTAATGTTATACATAAATTGGGACAGTAAATTATTTGGCTTCTCCTTGTGTTTGAAAAACATAGGAAAAATAACAAATTAGTGGATGTTTTTTAAAAAAATTAGATTAATGGTAGATTGATTTTAATGATTAAAATTATAATTTTTTTCATGAGTCTATAATTATATTTTGGAAAAATATCACCAATTTATAATTTTCCAAAAAACATTTTGTAATTCTTATAAATTTAATATAATTATATTAGGCTTCTTTTAAAGTTTAATTTATATAACGTTGAATTTTTTATCAGTAATTTGCTATTCATATAGATTAAAAATTATTATTATTATTATTTTCTTTTAAATTGTAATATATGTTTTATCTGATTTATTATTGTATTTTCACACTATTTGTTTTAATTATAATCCATCTATTTTTATTAAAAAAATATCAATTATATTCTACAATTCTAAAATTTATTATATTTTCTCCAAGATAATGCCAGTATAAATTATCAGCCGTGCATAGATGGGGCATAGTTTTTACCGATGTTCTAAAAATCAAACCAGTTTGATCAGGTTGGTCACTCGTTTACAAATTCTAGTGTTGATGCTCATAAATTACTAAATTCAGATTATTTTACTAAACTCGTATTATTTTGGAGAAATTATAAATTAAAGTAAAAGACAAAATATAATTACAAACATATGAAGAGTGTAATTTTTTTCTACGCAAAAAAAATCACAAGAAAAATTGCACTCCACATCTTTCGGTAAATAATTTTTTTACTTTTCACTGTCTTGTAATTTTTTTTATTAATATCTGAAGAGTCTGGCTAATAACAATCCTGAAGAAGTCTGTCAATAATAACCACATAAAATCAAAATATATATATTTTACATATTCCAAAACTCTTTTACATACTTTTATACATACTTTTATTGATAAGTTACATATTTTAATACATTTTATATACATTTTCCAACAATAATAGTAGCATTTTTGTTTGGGGATTAAATATTTTAACAAAAAAGTCAAAAAAATATTATAAGTTATCACATCAATCTTTCTACTTTTTTGTACATTTTTCAATAAAAAAATTAAAAAATTACTAAAATAACCTATTCTCAAACGAGGCCAAGTGTCACTAAAGCCTCTCCAATACTTCACCAATTTTTTCATATAATTTGATTTTAAAATTTAATTGAAAAACTTGATTTGAAATGAATCACTCAAATCTTTTCATCAAATTTTCATAAAAATCTTTTTAAAATTTTATCCTAAATTTTCCTTTTCATGAAACTAGCATATGAACCCGTGCGACACACGGGCTAAATAAATAATTACAAATAATTTTTAAATTGAATAATAACATAAATTTATTTAAAAAGTATAGAAAAATAATTTAGAATGAATTAAATTTTAACCATTTTATTAGAATAAATATTGCAGTTATCATGTCATTAATTGTATATTTTAAGTTTACAATAAGAAATAGATGTCATAATTTAATTGGTAAAGATGAAAAAATAGAAAAAATTAAAATAAATTATATTTATGATAAAATAAAAATAAATTTCGTTTTATAAATTATTTAGTTTTAATTTATTGTATATTAAAGTTTGTCATAAAACTTAAACATACCTTTTAGAAATAAAATAATATACATATATTGATAAAATCATTAAATCGATCAAAAGATTAACCAACTTACACAAAAATTAACTAATTAAAATTTTTAAAATTTAAATTGTCTTCAATTGAAACATGCACAACACTACAATATTAAACGGGAACATAGGTTTATTTTATATGAGTGAAACAACTCACTATTTCCTTTTTTTTCTGATGTGGAATTGTGTAAAATAAAAATTAACAATTGTTTGGGCGGGAAATTTATTTCAAATCGAACAATATTAGTCATTTAATCTTTAATTAGATCAATTTTTAGTTTTTTTTTTAATAAAACAAATTTAACTAATATATTTTGATAAAACCGCTAACATTGCAGTTAAACTAGCGAATCAATTAAACCGAAAACGGTTCAGCCTAATTGACTAGGTCAAAAGACCAACTAACTTATATAAAAATTAATTAATTAAAACTTTTATTAAATGTTATTTTAATTTTAAAATTTAAACTGTCTTATATTAAAGCATGTACAATACTAATATTAAATGAGAGTATAAGGTTCATTTTATATAAGTGAAACAATTCACTTTTTTCTTTTTTTTTCTAATTTAGGATTGTAAAATAAAAATTAACAATTGTTTGAGCGGGAACTTTATTTCTAATCAAACAATCTTAGTTGTTCAATATTTAATCGGATAAATTTTTAATTTATTTCGAGTCAAACAAATTTAATCAATATATTTTGAGAAAACCGTTAAAATCACGGTTAAACCAACAAATCAGTTAAACCAAAAATGATTCAACTTAGTCAGCTAGGTCAAAAGACCAACAAACTTACACAAAAATTAATTAATTAAAACTTTTAAATTTTATTTTAAAATTTAAACTATATTGAATTGAAACATGCACAATACTACAATATTAAATGAAAGTATAAGATTTACTTTATATAAGTGAAACTACTCACTTTTTCTTTTCTTTTTTTTTCTAGATGTGAGATTATAAAATAAATCATAAACTAATTAGAGTTTTATTTTAAAATTTAAACTGTTTTAAACTAAAATATACACAATACTATAATACAAAATGAGAGCATAAGATTATTTATATAAGTGAAACAACTTACATTTTCATTCTTCTCTTGATATGGGATTATAAAATAAATCGTAGATTAATTAGAGTTTTATTTTTATATGGTTAAATGAAAACTATCCAATGGAGATTTTTTTAATTGTTTAAAATTAAGAAAATCAATATGAGAAATCATAGTTAAACTGGCAAATTAATCAAACCAAAAACAGTTTAGCCTAATCGGTTAGGTGAAAAGGCCAACCAACTTAGACAAAAATTAATGAATTAAAACTTTTATTAAATGTTATTTTAATTTTAAAATTTAAATTGTCTTATATTGAAGAATGCACAACACTACAATCTTAAATGTAAGCATAATATTCACTTTATATAAGTGAAATAACTTTTTTTTTTTTTTTTTTTTTTTTTTTTTTTTTTTTTTTTTTTTCGAATGTAGGATTATAAAATAAAAGTTAACAATTGTTGGACGGGAAGTTTGTTTCTAATCAAATAATCTTAGTCGTTCAATATTTAATTAGATCAATCTTTAGTTTATTTCAAATCAAACAAATCTAACCAATATATTTTAATAAAACTGTTAAAATCGCGGTTAAACCAACAAATCAGCCAAACCAAAAATGATTCAACCTAATCGGCTTGGTCAAAAGACCAACCAACTTACACAAAAATTAATTAATTAAACTTTTAAATTTTTATTTTAAAATTTAAACTATGTTGAATTGAACAATATTAAATGGCATTATATATAAGATTCACTTTATATAAGTGGAACAATTCACTTCTTTTTTTTTTCCCGATGTGGGATTATCAAATAAATTATAGACTAATTAGAGTTTTATTTTTATATGGTTAAATGGAAGCTAACTAATGGAGATTTTATTAGTTATTTAAAATTAAGAATATTAGTATGAAATATTAAAACCCTTACAAGACTCCTAATTAAAAACTCCCTTTTACTTATATAATATATAAATAGATAGATTTGATCAAATCTCCAATGGTTCATCTTTTCAAATTTTCATCCAATTCAAATTGATGAAGGATTTGGTGGGCTTTTAATTTGATTAAAAAATAATCTTTCTTAATTTGATAAACATTTGATGAAATGATTGAAAATATTTTTTCATTAAATTTAAATTTAATAATAAAAAAAAAAGATTGGAGATATTCTTATTCATCAACTTATAATGAGAGACGTCTAGCAAAATCTTAAATCAAAATATTAATATATATATATATATAAATTCCAATTAGTTCTCAAAAAATAAAAAATCTTTAAAATCCTTTACCAAAGAACTCCTAAACTAAGGCCCCGTTTGTTTTCAGAGGTAAAATAGAAGGGATTAATAGTGAGGGGATTAAGTAAAATTGTGTTTGTTTTAATGATAGTTGTTAGTGTAGGAATTGTTAAATTATTTTTATATAAAATAATAAAACAAATAAAAAAATATAAAAATTAAACATTAATATTTAAAAAAAATCCCAATATATAAAAAATAAAAAAAATAAATAAATTCTAATCCTCTCACTATTTTTCTAATATCATTTCTACCTCCTCCATCTCAATCCCCCTTCCAACCTCTATCTATATCACCTCTTCCATCCTAATTCCCTCACCAACTCTAAACAAACACAACACTAAATAACCCTACCTCTATCCTAATCCCCTCTCATCTATTTAACCCCAAAACAAACGGGGCCATTAAGAAGTATAACTTCGATCCCCTTAAATTATTAAATTGTACAAATGAATCTCCTAAATTATTGAGAAGTATCATTTTGATCCTAAACTATAAAAGTATACAAATGAATCCTCTAAACTCTTGGCGTGTTTTATTTTGATCCATTCTCTTAGAGGTCCAATTTGTACATTTTCATAGTTTAGGAAGTTCATTTGTACACTTCTAAAATTTAGGAGGCAAAGTGATATTTTAATAGTTTAGAAGGCCTATTTGTATATTTTTATAGTTTAAGAGATCAAAATGATACTTCTCCATAATTTAGAAGTGTTTGTGTAAATAAAAATGTTTAAGAATACTAAAAGTAGAGCTCTAATGAGAGCTCTACTTACGTGACAGTGGGCCCCACTCATGAATGATTTGATGTATGTGGCTTATTTATTTATTTATTTTGCTCCACGTCACATTATTAAAGCCAATGTTAGAGTTTTAAATTTAGACCCATGAATCATTGCTTTTGTGTAAAAGATTGTTTGGGAATTACTACAATAGCACACTTTTTTTAATCCTTTTTTAAATTATATTACCTCTTTATTTTTTTACTCATATTTTTTATAAAAATTCAAAAAATATAGTGCTCCCACACAACCCTTAAAGAACCCAATCCTTTTCTCTTTTTTTGGATCAAATCCAATCCTTTCCTTGAACCCCAATTTTGTATCTATATGTATAGACATGCACCCAAATACATCGATTGTCTCTCTAGCCGACGTTCTTGATCGAAAAAAAACACGAGGCTACTACAAGGGTTTTACTTGAAGAAGAACTAGGGTTTCAGTTTCACCAAGAAAAACAAATCGAAGATGGCATTAGAAGAAAGCTCAAAGCTTGCTTCGAGATGATGGTGCCATCCGTCTGGCTCAAACCTTGAAAGTGGTTAATGAAGCTTTGACTTCGCTCAATTAGGGTTTAATGAAATACGAGATAAAGGGGCCTTTGCCATTGCCCAAGCACCAAAGGCTAATGAGGATTGAGAATCACAAGTCTAAATCTTGGTATTGCAATGATTACCGGGAAGCCGCATCCTTATGCATTTGTAGCCTACAAGAAGATCTTTGCCATTGCAACTTACGTGGTGTTCGATTACGATTTTATGAATTTATCGCGATTTGAGGTCTTTGATTTGGACTCTAATAAGTGGTCTATCCTCCCCGACCCCCCATGAACGTTAACTTCACTAGCCATGCTTTGGTTGATAGAGAGATCTTCATTATAACCTAGGAGGATGAAATCTTATCTTTCAATGTGGACACACGTGTATGGGTTCAGTTCTTTAACGCTGTGTTTGGTTGGAGGATTTGAGAATGAATTTGAAAAAAGAAAGATAAATTTTTTTTTTCCTTTTTCTTTTCCGAATCCCTTCTCAAATCGCTCAACCAAACATAACGTAAGTATATAGTCCTGTCTTCATTTGTTAGCAGGGCTGAGTTTGTAGAGGATACTCTCTATGCCATTTACCATTACACACTCGTTGCATTTGGACCGACTTGTGAGTCCAAGCCTGAGGCTAGAGCTAAAGGATTGTTCGATCTTATAGCACTACTGTCATCGGATGTGGCTGATGTTATTGATGATCATTTTCGAGTAAAAGATCCCTCGTCTTACCTAGTTCAATTGGGAAATAGGATCTTCTCTTCTGTTATGTCTTGACAGGTGGTCTTCTAGACCCTAAAAACCCTTATCACATATAATTAGGAGATCCTGAAAAGCATGCAATTAACATCATTACCTTTGAGGCTCTTAGGGAAACCTATACCGAATCTTCTAGCGAAGGAGACAGGACTTTCTTTAAGGCCAAATTGTTGAGCACTGCACAATTTGTTGCCAGAAGCAAATGTGGTGCCATTGCTGATGGAGGTTTTTTGCTAGGTTGCTTCTCAATTTGACAATTTCCACTGTAAGCTCATTTTGCTTCTTCTAACTCCTTTCTTGTTTACATTTATAAGCACAATTTGCTCCCTTATATGCTTTTCATTGGTAGAGAAAAAAATGGTTTTTGTTTACTTTATTTATTTGTTAAGGTTCAATTATACTTGAGACACATTTCTAATAGATATAAGTATGTGAAGAGGAAAATCACAAAAATAAAAACAGTGGAAAACAAATCTAATGTTGTTTGATTGTATTATCTAATTAAAATGTCTCTTTTTCAGGTCTTGTGCTCTTTATTAATATATTAGATTGCTTTTTGTAGTTTGTTCTAGCTAGTAAATATTGGTTTATATGATTAATAACTGTTAATTTTTCAAATTTGACCTTTTTTTGTTTATAGGATTTTTAGAAGTCAGTTTTCTGATGTTTCATGAATTGTTGATGGTGGCTGGGTTAAAATAGTTTTCTTTTTTATTCG
Source organism: Camellia japonica (assembly GCA_030407325.1). NCBI lineage: Eukaryota > Viridiplantae > Streptophyta > Magnoliopsida > Ericales > Theaceae > Camellia > Camellia japonica. The sequence continues at coordinate 151,220,619 of JAPPVO010000017.1, read as the reverse complement.
ATCCATTTCTCATGTGGTAAACATGATTTTTGATTATGACTAGTAGAGAAATACGTGTGTTGTGTTAGATTCAATGTATAAAGAGAGAAATACAGAGAGAATAAATTGTATGTATTCAATTGATTGATATAATCTGTATTGAATGTTGTATATTACAAATGGTGAGGGGCTCCTTTATATAGAGGAGTTACAAGCTTACAAGCCAAAAGAGAAAACATAATTATTAAAGCATACTAATTATTATATTAACCTAATTATTAAAGCAACACTTTACATATTATATTCTAACAGCCCCCCTCAAACTCAAGGAGGATAGAAACCAACCAACTTGAGTTTGGAGAGAGTAACAAAACAGAAAAATAAAATAAAATAAAATAGGATAGGAGACACTGTATGGTCGTGTCAGACCGTTGGTGAAGACACTGTATGGTCGTGTCGGACCGTTGTAACAGCTAACCGGAATCAATGTCGGGACAATTTATGGAGTCTTGCCGGATCCATGTAGAAGCCCTCTGTAAAATGTCGGGACAGTTTACAGAGTCTTGTCGGACCCATGTAGAAGCTAACCAGAATCAATGTCGGGACAGTTTATAGAGTCTTGCTGGACCCTTGTAGAAGCTAACCGGAATCAATGTCGGGACAGTTTACAGAGTCTTGTCGGACCCATGTAGAAGCTAACCGAAATCAATGTCGGGACAGTTTACAGAGTCTTGTCGGACCCTTGTAAAATACACTGTATGTTTGTATATAGAGGCTGCCCAAAAGATATACATGTATATATATATTGAGCCCTCAAAAGTCGCGCCCTCAAAAGGCGCGCCCAAATCATCAAAAGTCGTGCCCGACAGAAATCATCAAGCGGCGAGCCATCAAAAGTCGCGCCGGACACGCGACAATGCACGTGACCGACAGAGCGTTGTGTCGTCCTCTTCGTCATTGTCTATACAAATCGAGGCGAAGGCTGAGGCGTGTAAGCAAACCATTCTGCAAAACACTCTTTTGTGCTAAAAAACATACTCTGTAACCAACCCTTTCTGACATTACTAGTCTGAATTCGCTGCTTCTCTGAAACACTTAGCAACCCAGAACATGGCCTCTTCTTCCCGTTCAGCTACCCAGAACATGGCCTCTTCTTCTCGTGGTCCGCTCACTCTCTTTCCAGACCTCAACGAGTCCACAAGAGAGATAACCGGTGCGGTTTCCCTTGAACCTCAACCAAACGCCCCTGGTTTTGCGCCGTTGAACTTTTCGATGTTGTCAGTTGAGCAGATAATGGCTGCTCAATCTGATATTGAGGCCAATCATTATACATTGAAGGCATGTGTTGAGACCATAACTGCGGTCACAAACTTGTCGCACCAGCTTCAGAGTAGGACAAATGAGGTGCAGCAGTTAAACGCCCAACTGGCTCTGCTCCAGTGCATGTATAAGGATACGCGAGCAGAGATATGTGTGTTGAAGGCAGAAAACAAAGAGCTGAAGCGGAAAGCCACCGTTATGTTCCGATTCGGAGGTCCGCCATATGTGACATTTGAGGAGCAACGGGAAGTGAACGTGCTCGGCGGCGTGGGAAGTATGGAGGCAACACCGGTAAGGGACACCCAAGAGAAAAGCAAGAAGAAGAGACCGGCAGCAGAGTAGAGAAGAAAAATTTGAAAAATCCCGCTGTGGGTGTGGTTGTTTTGTTTTTGTTTGTTTGTTTGTTTATTTGTTTTTTTTTTTTTTTTTTGGGTGTAAAATGGTGATCGGGGTTGATCCCCGACATGAAGAAATGACAAGTTTGTGAAATGTTTTTGGTGTTGTTTTGTTTAATAATAAAAATAAAATAAAATAAAACAAGGGATAAAGAAAATAGATAAAAAATATTTGTGGATGGGTTATATGAAAAACATCGGTGTGATTGTTTCAAAATAAAGTTGGGGGTAGTGCCCCTGCAAAAGATATATTATTGTAGAGTGGGTATTTAAAAGGGATTAAAAGTGGTTTGGAGAAAATAAATAAAAATAATTGATTTTGAAATCAAACGGAGGAGAGAGAGGGGACAAGCCCATGTGATAAAGTGGAGAGAGAGGGTGTTGGGTTTGGAAAGAAAGAGATAAAAAAAAATGGAGCATCTCTGCTGTGCTACCCCATCATCAGTCTCACACAATAAAGGAGGAGAGAGAAAAAGCCCCTGAGAGAGAGAGCATCAGTGCTAATCTTCAAGTGGTGCAGACCACCCTTTCTTTGGTTCTGGTTGGGACCCACTTGTTTCACTGAGCCAGAGTGAGAATTTGCAAGTTCTTCAGTGATTCCTCACACTTTTGGTGTTCACTATCCATCTGATTCTGGTCTTGTTGATATGGTCCCAAAGCTTCCTCCATGTTTTGGAAGTGGAAGCTTCTCAGAAATGGTTGGTTCCTTTCGCCAACCTGAGTGTGGCCAGATTGCTAGAACTGAGAAGACCTCAACAAATGGTGTACCTTCTCAGGGAGACCAACAAATTTCAGAAGAGGGTTCATTGGGACATTGAGGTGATCAAGCCGAAGAAGAAGGCCGGAGGGACGAAGCTGTGGATGCGGTACTGCTTTTAACTTCAGAGAGAGAGAGGGAGATGCCGAGAGAGAGAGCGAGAAGTGTGTTGCATGTGTCCACAAACTGTGTGTTGCATGTGTCCACAAACTTCACCAACCCAGCCCCCCTCAGAGAGAGAGAGATCAGGTTGAGGGAGAGAGCCGTTGCTGGTATGTGTTTAGCTCGCTGGTTGGTTGTCTAGGTGGTCTCCGGCAGGCGAAGTTCACCTGGTTTCATAGTGCCGGCATCGCTACAGTGAGCGTGGCAAACCCAGTGGCCGTGATAAGCCCACAATATTGCGCATCGTACCCAGTTGATCTAACCATCGTGAGGAAGCGCTCCTGACCATAACAGAGGGCAACTTCGCAGTTACCGATGTCAATGGAAACATCATGTTCAAGATCAAAGGCAAGACTGAGTACCATCCATGGATTGGTGTTAGGAGGAAGAAACATAGATCTACACAAAGGGCAAGTGACCCTACCTTCATCCACCCATCTCTCCAAGCAATCTCTGTGAAACACATGACTACAGTTGCACAGATCTTTGTTGATTTTATCAGCGGAATAGGTTGAGGTCCGGCGGGCGGCCAAGGCAAAGCTGCCGTCCGCCGGTGAAGCGAAATTACTAAGCTCTTAACCTAGCTTTGATACCATGTTAGATTCAATGTATAAAGAGAGAAATACAGAGAGAATAAATTGTATGTATTCAATTAATTGATATAATCTGTATTGAATGTTGTATATTACAAATGGTGAGGGGCTCCTTTATATAGAGGAGTTACAAGCTTACAAGCCAAAAGAGAAAACATAATTATTAAAGCATACTAATTATTATATTAACCTAATTATTAAAGCAATACTTTACATGTTATATTCTAACATGTTGCACGTGGATTTGATTAAGGAAATAATTTAATCAACATTGGAAGATTTTATATTCAAATAGTTTTGTTTGTTTGGATAACCAGTCATCTTAATTGCACTTTTAGAAATTGTCAAAATTTTCTTTTGCATCATTTTTTAACCTTATCGCTGCAAGTAAAGACAACAAGAGGACAGATTGTTAATGACACAAATGGCTTTATGGCACTATGGATAATGGTTGACCATTTTAGAATTCCTTCAGGAATATCTTCTTTTTTTTCTTTTTCTTTTGTTCATTGGCACCAGGTGTCAAAATCAAAACCCGACTAATCTCTAGGGGATGCACAGGCTCTCGACAAAAAATTTCTCACAAGTACATCATGTCATATTCTAATTTGTCAATTCTCACAAATAATATAGAAATGAAATAGTTACTTGCGAGAGGCACGAGTTTCTATCAATGATAATAACTAATAAATGTGGTTATTAACATCTAATACATGCCTAATGTAATGAAATCATCACTTCTTCATTTTTTATTTTATTATTTTTATTTTTATTTTTTTGTGACGTATTAACACTATTGTAAAATTCGGCTATAAGTATACATAATAGAATTAAAATACTAAAAAAAAAAAACAAAAAAACAAAGGCTGGCCAAACAATGTGTTTCATGGCAATAGCCCATTTGAATTTAGTTTGAATCAAATGATTTTTCATTAGAATGTGCATAAATTTAGTTCACTAAAAAAAATGATGAAAAATATAATACAAATGAAACAATTCCATTATATTCCACTTTCATTGCAACAAACCAAACTTAGCGTAGATAAATAGAACTGTATGGCACTCAACTACGTACTGTTTATTTATGTGTGTGTTTTTATTTTGTTTTTTTTTTCTTTTGTTTTGTTTTGTTTTTTTTTTTTTTTATATTTATACTTATAGATGTACATATATATGTGTGAGATATTATTAATATTAAATAATAAAAAAAAAAAGGAAAAAGAAGAGTACTTACAAACAACAAAAGACATTTTTTTTTTCTTTGTTTTTTTAAACAGACAACAAAAGAAGATTACAATCAACATAGTATGAGGGCGAGAAAACATTGCTTAAAATTTATTGAACGTTTGATTTTTGCTTGGCATTAAACTTGGTGAGAGAACTCTCTTTTGCATCATGCTTAGACTCAAAGCAAAAAAGATAAAATAACTTAGAAGACTGAAAAAATGATAATAAGATGGAAGAGAATGATTAAATATGTTTAAATTGAACTTAGGGATAATATGCTGAACCTTAATTATAGAGTAGAGAGAAGCTAATATAGGGTTTAAATTTTCATTTTAGGGATATTTATCAATAAATTTCATCCCACAAACAAGTACTTTAATTAGTCCTAAATTTTTTTTATTGATCTGTTAAGTCATATTAGTAGAGAGTTTGGGTGGTCTTATTTTTTTATTTTGGTAGTGTTTTTGTGAATAGCTATACCCTTTTATTAATGTGACAAGTATGACATACTCCAATGTGATAAATATTAATGTGACACTCTAACTATGTGATGCTCTAAAAAAATTAAAAAATCTTTAATATACTTTTCCTAAATGTGACAACGTGCCAGTATGATGTGATACTCCAAAACTTTTACTCTAAAAAAATAAAAACTCCTTAGTTTACTTTTATCAAATTTGACAATGTGGCGGGTATAATATGGCACTTCAAAAAAATTAAAACTCCTAAGTATACAACTCCGTAGTGTACTTTTCTTAAACGCGACATTTGATACTCTAACTTAATGGGTATGTTGTGACACTCTAAATAAATTAAAAAAATTTAGTGTACTTTTCTCAAATGTGACACTCTAACGTGATGGGTATGATATGATACTAAAAAACTCTTTAGTGTACTTTTTTTAATGTGATACTCCAATATGACAGGCAAATGAGTCATTATACATTCAAAATGACTAAATGGATCACAAGAAAAAATATGAGACTTATTGGTTAATCTTCTTTAATTTTTTAAAAGTTCTAGGCAAAAAATAAAATAAAATTCATATGTAAGGTTTAATATTGCTATTACTAGTAAATAATTTAAAAAAACAAAATAGTTTTTTGAACATTTATTCTTCTTCATAATATCTCAACTAAACATAGGATTCAATAAGATAGTTATTTCTTGACATCTAATCTCATGACTAAACAAATATGTGATACATATCAATTCTAATTAAATAGTTTAAGGATTATAATCTCCTTTATCCAGTCCATCCAAACAAACAAACATGACCAAGATATATTCAAATTTCAAATATTAGATATTTGGTCAGTTGGATTTTAATTATGCAAAATATTTTAAATCTGATATACGAATCAAAACCCTTTATTATTTTTTTTTTGGGCAGAATAACACCCGTGTCCAACCGAATGGGCCATCGAAATCGACAACAAACCACTGTGTCGGGCCGGGTAAGTCGATTCGGCTGGGTTAGGTGAATTTATGAACAACCCTAGTTGGGGGTATGAATTAGTTGAGAATTAATTGTGTGTGATTGTATGTACCTTTCATTTGATAGATTAAATAAATATATATATATATCCATGGCAAGCCTAACTCATGAGTTTTTTTAACCATTGTTCACTAAGTCTTGTTAGTGAGGAGATAGTTAGTGTAAAAATTATTAGTAAAAGGATTAAAAAAAATGTGTTTGTTCAACAACAATCGGACTAGTAAAAATTTATTAATTATACAAAATTACATAAATACTCTTGGTGCTTTTGATATATTTTAATATTAAAAATTATATTTCATAAACATATAATTTTTTTTTGGTACTATATTATTTTAATATATATATATATATTTGATAGTATAATTTTTTTTGGGTATAATTTTGTTATTATATTATTATATTTTAATATTAACAAATATTTGTGTATTAAATTATTTTGATATAAAGAATGGTGGGAGTAAAAAATGGTGGAGAAAAAATAGTGAAGAAAAGATCATACTAACAGAGTAGAGGAAGTAAATTAGATACGACAATAAGATGACAAAATAGTCTTTTCCAAACGAATTTCAAGGGATTAAATCTCAGTACTAACCCAAATCCTGTACATAGCAACACAAGACCCAGAGGGAAAACAAAACAATGCAAAACACATACAACAATGTAAAAGCCCCAAACATACACAATAGTTTAGAGAGGTTATACATATACGAGTTAAATAGAAAGTCTTCTTCAATATTTTCATCTCCTCTTAACCAAACCTGAACTGCTTACAAAGGACCCATCCAGCTGGATCTTTTTAGCCTGCTCAACAAAACCCACTATGTTATCCTTTATCATATTATCTATCCTTTGATGGTCGTCACATAAAACATCGTTTCCGTGTTCATTATCATCTCCTAGCTTAAAAGTCTTGTCAGCAGGGTTCGGTAATTCCTCTTCTCCATCAAAAGTTATCAAATCTTTTAATTGTTCAGCAAATATCTGGGACTTCGTTGTTATCACTTCGCTTCCTAAAATCTCAGAATCTAACAAAGATACAGGTATCTCAGAATCTAACAAAGATACAGGTTTTTTTTCCAACGGAGTTAGCGATTCTACAGTGTTGATCCCAAGCATTAGAGACAGATGAGATAAGCTTAACATAATGATCCTCCTCGAAAGCATGTACAGTGTTGAACTAACAATCACGCTTCCGATGTCGAAGCAGAGCATCAGTACTTGCCTCCTCCGACTGATTAGGTAATGCTTCCATGTCATGTTGAGACGAAATGGGTCGGAACCTTCCTGTCTACAAAGTTTGGTTAGACAACATGTAAGGTGTCGTTTGATAACGTCATTTTCTTTGATTTATGTTCACAAAAACTAGGAAACAAGCCCCCCCCCCCCTGTTGTGTTTTTTTTTTTTTTTTTTTGTAAAAAATAAAAACAGAAACCTTGTTTGGAATACACAAGTTTTGAAAACAAAAATGAATAAACATGTTTGGTTAGTAGGCAGAGCGTCACAGGAGGGCCACTGCCGACAGATGACTGCCCAATAGCTGGAGCCCACCGGAGGGACACTGATGGTGGTTGGTGGTGGCAGGTGGAGGTGATGGGAGCAGGGGAGAGTGAAAACTTGTTTTGAAAACAAGTGAAAATACTTTTCTTTTTCTTTTTTATTCCAAAAATTTTGAAGTTTTGGAATCAATTCAATTTTTTTGAAAACAAAATAGTATACCAAACAATTGTTCGTTTCTAGTTTCTCTCAAAAAAAAAAAAAAAACGCAAGGTTTGAGTCTTATAACAAAATAAATCATGAGTTCTTAATTTTATCAATTTAAACTCTAGACTTTTAATTTGTTTTCAATCTAAACCATTTGTCTATTTCGTTAAGTAAAACCGATCAAAAAAAGAATATTTTAATCATTAAACTTAATGTAGATATACATAAAGTGTCTAAAATATCATTTTCGTTGAGTTTAATGACTAAGATACCTATTTCTTCATTAATTTTACTTAATGAAAATAGGCAAATAGTTTAGATTGAAAACAAATCAAAATTTTAAGATTTAAATTGACAAAATTAAAAACACAGGGTTTAATTTTTTTATAAAGCTCAAACCTTGAGGGGTTTTTTTTTTTTTGAACTAAACTATACACAATACTATAATATAAAATGAGAGTATAAGATTCTTTATATAAGTGAAACAACTCACTTTTTCATTCTTCTCCTGATATGGGATTATAAAATAAATCGTAGATTAATTAGAGTTTTATTTTTATATGGTTAAATGAAAACTGCCCAATGGAAATTTTTTAATTGTTTAAAATTAAGAAAATCAATATGAGAAATCATAGTTAAACTGGCGAATTAATCAAACCAAAAACGGTTTAGCATAATCGGTTAGGTCAAAAGACCAACCAACTTAGACAAAAATTAATTAATTAAAACTTTTATTAAATGTTATTTTAATTTTAAAATTTAAATTGTCTTGTATTGAAGAATGCACAACACTACAATCTTAAATATAAGTATAATATTCACTTTATATAAGTGAAATAACTCATATTTTTCTCTTTTTTTTTTTTTTTTTTCCTAATGTAGGATTATAAAATAAAAGTTAACAATTGTTGGACAGGAAGTTTGTTTCTAATCAAATAATCTTAGTCGTTCAATGTGCCTATTTGGCACAGCTTATAATCAGTTTATTCCAGCTTTCAGCTTAATTTAAGCTATTTTGATGTGTTTGATTTAGCTTATAGCTTACAGCGTATGGTTTTTTGGAAGTCAGAAATCAGCTTATTCTTTGAGTGGGGCAGGAGATGCTTTAAGAATAAGCTGGAAATCAGCTTAAGCTGAAAGTTATAAGCTATAAGCTGTTTAGGCATAAGCTATAAGCAGTTTCCCACAGCTCTACCAAACAGGGCTAATATTTAATTAGATCAATCTTTAGTTTATTTCAAATCAAACAAAACTAACCAATATATTTTAATAAAACTGCTAAAATCGCGGTTAAACCAACAAATCAACCAAACTAAAAATGATTCAACCTAATCGGCTTGGTCAAAAGACCAACCAGCTTACATAAAAATTAATTAATTAAACTTTTAAATTTTTATTTTAAAATTTAAACTATGTTGAATTGAACAATATTAAATGGCATTATATATAAGATTCACTTTATATAAGTGGAACAATTCACTTTTTTTTTTTTTTTTTCCCGATGTGGGATTATCAAATAAATTATAGAGTAATTAGAGTTTTATTTTTATATGGTTAAATGGAAGCTAACTAATAGAAATTTTATTAATTATTTAAAATTAAGAATATTAATATGAGATATTAAAATCCTCACAAGGCTCCTAATTTAAAACTCTCTTTTACTTATATAATATATAAATAGATAGATTTGATCAATCTCCAATGGTTAATCTTTTCAAATTTTCATCCAATTCAAATTGATGAAGGATTTGGTGGGCTTTTAATTTGATTAAAAAATAATCTTTCTAAATTTGATAAACATTTGATGAAATGATTGAAAATATTTTTTCATTAAATTTAAATTTAATAAAAAATAAATAAAAGATTGGAGATATTCTTATTCATCAACTTATAATGAGAGACGTCTAGCAAAATCTTAAATCAAAATATTAATATATATATATATATATATATATAAATTCCAATTAGTTCTCAAAAAATAAAAAATCTTTAAAATCCTTTACCAAAGAACTCCTAAACTAAGGTCCCGTTTGTTTTCAGAGGTAGAATGGAGGGGATTCATAGTGAGGGGATTAAGTAAAATTGTGTTTGTTTTGATGATAGTTGTTAGTGTATGAATTGTTAAATTATTTTTATATAAAATAATAAAACAAATAAAAAAATATAAAAAATTAAACATTAATATTTTAAAAAAAAATCTCAATATATAAAAAATAAAAAATAATTTTTTTTTTTAATCCCCTCACTATTTTTCTAATACCATCTCTATCTCCTCCATTTCAATCCCCCTTCCAACCTTCATCTATATCACCTCCCCCCTCCTAATCCCCTCCCCAGCTCTAAACAAATACAACACTAAATACCCTACCTCCATCCTAATCCCCTCTCATCTATTTAACCCCAAAACAAACGGGGCCATTAAGAAGTATAACTTCGATCCCCTTAAATTATAAAATTGTACAAATGAATCTCTTAAATTATTGAGAAGTATCATTTTGACCCTAAACTATAAAAGTGTACAAATGAATCCTCTAAACTCTTGACGTGTTTTATTTTGATCCATTCTCTTAGAGGTCCAATTTGTACATTTTCATAGTTTAGGAAGTTCATTTGTACACTTCTAAAATTTAGGAGGCAAAGTGATATTTATCAATAGTTTAGAAGGCCTATTTGTATACTTTTATAGTTTAAGAGATCAAAATGATACTTCTCCAGAATTTAGAAGTGTTTGTGTAAATAAAAATGTTTAAGAATACTAAAAGTAGAGCTCTAATGAGAGCTCTACTTATGTGATAGTGGACCCCACTCATGAATGATTTGATGCATGTGTCTTATTTTTTTTTTTTTTTTTGCTCCATGCCACATTATTAGAGCCATTGTTAAAGTTCTAAATTTAGAGTTATGAATCATTGTTCTTGTGTAAAAGGTTGTTTGGGAATTATTACAATAGCACACTTTTTTTTAATCATTTTTAAAATTATATTACCTCTTTATTTTTCTACTCATTTTTTTTTATAAAAATTCAAAAAATATAGTGCTCCCAAACAACCCTTAAAGAACCCAATCCTTTTCTCTTTTTTTTTGGATCAAATCCAATACTATCCTTGAATCCCAATTTTGTATCTATATGTATAGACATGCCCCCCAATATATCGATTACCTCTCTAACCGACGTTCTTGATCGAAAAAAAAAACACGAGGCTACTACAAGGGTTTTACTTGAAGAAGAACTAGGGTTTCAGTTTCACACAAGAAAAAAAATCGAAGATGGCATTAGAAGAAAGTTTTGAGCTTTCTTCGAGATGACGGTGCCATCCGTCTGGATCAAACCTTGAAAGTGGTTAACGAAGCTTTGACTTCGCTCAATTAGGGTTTAATGAAATATGAGATAAAGGGGCCTTTGCCATTGCCCAAGCACTAAAGGCTAATGAGGATTGAGAATCACTCATAAGTCTAAATCTTGGTATTGCAATGATTACCGGGAAGCCGAATCATTACGCATTTGTAGCCTACAAGAAGATCTATGCCATTGCAACTTACATGGTGTTCGATTACGATTTTATGAATTTATCGTGATTTGAGGTCTTTGATTTGGACTCTAATAAGTGGTCTATCCTCCCCGACCCCCCATGAACGTTAACTTCACTAGCCATTCTTTGGTTGATAGAGAGATCTTCATTGTAACCTAGGAGGATGAAATCTTATCTTTCAATGTGGACACACGTGTATGGGTTCAGTTCTTTAACGCTGTGTTTGGTTGGACGATTTGAGAATGGATTTGAAAAAAGAAAGGGAAATTTTTTTTTATTTTTCTTTTCCGAATCACTTCTCAAATCGCTCAACCAAACACAACGTAAGTATATAGTCTTGTCTTCATTTGTTAGGAGGGCTGAGTTTGTAGAGGATACTCTCTATGCCATTTACCATTACACACTCGTTGCATTTGGACCGACTTGTGAGTCCAAGCCCGAGGCTAGGGCTAAAGGATTGTTCAATCTTATGGCACTACTGTCATCGGATGTGGCTGATGTTATTAATGATCGTTTTCGAGTAAAAGATCCCTCGTCTTACCTAGTTCACTTGGTAAATAGGATCTTCTCTTCTGTTATGTCTTGACTGGTGGTCTTTCAGACCCTAAAAACCTTATCATTACCTTTGAGGCTATTGGGGAAACCTATACCGAATCTTCTAGCGAAGGAGACAGGACTTTCTTCAAGGCCAAATTGTCGAGCACTGCACAATTTGTTGCCAGAAGCAAATGTGGTGCCATTGCTGATGGAGGTTTTCTGCTAGGTTGCTTCTCAATTTGACAATTTCCACTGTAAGCTCATTTTGCTTCTTCTAACTCCATTCTTGTTTACATTTATATGCACAATTTGCTCCCTTATATGCTTTTCATTGGTAGAGAAAAAAATGGTTTTTGTTTACTTTATTTATTTGTTAAGGTTCAATTATACTTGAGACACATTTCTAATAGATATAATTATGTGACATGGGTAGGCCCATAAAGGCTACAGCCTACTATGAACAACCCAAGCCCACCACTTAGGGCCCAATACATAATCCAATTAATGAACCCCAGCACTGCTAAAGCCCCACATAGCAATAAGAACCAATGGCATCAAGACACATGGCAAGAGAAGGGCAAGCCACATCAGCAGACAAAGATCTGCAAAGTTATTGCTACGCCACATCGCCATTAATGAGGCCCCTTACAGCATTTATTGCGATAACCCCTTTCCGTCGAGATAGCACGCCCTCACCCCGAACAAGGTAAGCTACAGCATAAACTTTCGGCCAAGGTGACAGGTCGGAAGGGACAACGAAATGATTACCAGAGGATATAAGCAGACGTTGAAGACAAGAAGAAGGTTAAGTTTTCTATCTCTAATCTCGCTCTATACTCTACTCCTCTTTCTAACTTGCTCGTCGGAGGGTTCGCTAGGGGACTCCCCGTTCCCCGTTGAACTCGTGTGCAGGTCTTCCGGTGGTCTTGGTCATTCGGACATAGGCGTGAGGAGCGTGGATCAATCCGACTCATTCCTTGGAACGAACCGTATCATCAACTAGCACCGTCTGTGGGAACACTTTCTTACTCTGTGCGCCAGTTGTGCTCATTGTCGCCGGAGGCCCTTTCCCAATAACCCCCTCCTGTCACCTGCGAAGGTGAATGGTCACGACTAGATCCATGGCTTCCCACCCCAATGTTCCCGACCACCAAGTCGACCCTCCTAATCCAAACAACCCACCACAATACTTTACCGAGCTCACCAACAGCATTAATCGCCTTGTCGAGCAGAACCAAGCTCTAATCAATGCCCTGCTCCAGAGAGACGTTCCCATGCCCCCTCCACCACCTTTAGATATTCCACCCAACCAAGAACGAGCCCCGATCCATACTATCCAGCAGCCTTATCCACCCAACTTGGAAGGCTTGCAACCTCCTCCCCCAAATATAAATCCACCACCCCGACCCCCACATCCATCGGTCCTAGCACCAACCCCTGAAAGAGAGGCCAGTAGCGTCCAGCTCTCGCTGCCCTCCGGTGGTGACAACATTCCTCTCTGGGACGCTGAACTCCGAGCCATGAAGCTCCAACTCCAAGGGGTCATGCAGAACATCCAGCAAAAACCCTCTACCATAGCCAACTCGCCATTCGTTGCCTCCATCCGGGACAAACCTCTACTTCCCAAGTTCAAAATGCCCACCATCGACTCTTTTGACGGTACGACGGACCTAGTCGACCACTTGGAGACCTATAGGACCCTCATGATCCTCCATGCTTTCCCTGACGAAATCATGTGCCGGGCTTTCCCCGTGACACTCAAGGGGTCAGCTCGACTTTGGTTTAGTCAACTGCCAGCAGACTCTGTCTCCACTTTCTAGCACCTCAGTGACTATTTTCTCAGCCATTTCATTGGAGCCCAACGCCAGCGGCGTCCGGCAACCCAACTCCTCAACATCCGTCAGACTGAGGGGGAGTCGCTACGCAGTTTCGTTACTCGCTTTAACACCGAAGCCCTGCAAGTAGCGGAAAATGATGACAAGGTCATCCTTACGGCTTTCATGGCCGGTCTGCGGTCGTCTGACTTCCTTTTCTTCCTCTCTAAAAACCCCCCGACCTCCATGGTAGCCTTACTCTCCAAAGCCCAAAAATACATGAATACTGAAGATTTCCTAGCCGTCCGGCAAGATCCTATAACCAAAAACCCGACCCCTAGAGAAAAGAGAAAAGATTTAGAAACAAGAAATACCCAGTATAATAACCAAACATCTCAGTACACTGACCGACCCCCCAGACCCGACCGGTCGGCCCCAGCCCGACCGCTCGGCCGGTTCGAGCGGTACACCCCCCTAAACTCCCCCATGGAACAAGTCCTCCATCAGATCCAGCGGGACTACCCCCTAAAATGGCCCCAACCATCACGGACTCCTTCCAATCGGAAAGACCAGTCCAAATATTGTCGTTTTCACCAGGATCACGGCTATAATACCGAGGAGTGTGTTAACCTCAAAGATCAGGTCGAGGGCCTGATTCGTTAAGGACGCCTCAGCCGATTCACGAATACTCGCCCTCAGCAGAGGCAGGGGACTGAACCCATCAGAAACAACCACCGGCGCACCCCTCCCCGACAGCCAGCACAACCTAACTAAGGTCATGATCTCCATCCACAGCAACCTCGGGCACAAGGTAACCCCGCCCCACCTGTTGGAGAAATCAGAGTTATCTCTGGCGGGCTTGCTTGTGGAGGACCATCCCGGTCGGCTCAGCGGGCAGAACTCAGAAAAATAAGGTAGGGCTCAGACAAAGAAGTTGCCACGTTGGACCGACCCTCCAAACACCCCAGGCAGTTGACCGAGCCTATCACCTTTACGGACACCGACTGCACAGGCATCCGTTATCCTCATGACAACCCTCTCGTCATTTCCACCCTCCTCTCCAATTACAAGGTCAGACGGGTTCTCGTCGACAACGGTAGTTCTTCAGACATCATCTTCCTCAATTGCTTCCGCCAGCTCAAGATTGGGAAAGAAAGTCTGTCTCTCCTCCAAACCCCTTTGGTCGGTTTCACTGGCGACTGGGTAACCTCCATCGGCTCCATCGATCTTCCTATCACAATTGGCGAGTACCCGCCGCAGACCACAAAGTTGTTCACCTTCCTTGTTGTTGACTGCCCCTCTGCCTACAACATCATCCTTGGCCGCACTGCCCTAAATGCTTTCCAAGCTATCACATCCACTTACCACCTTGCCATCAAGTTCCCCACCGATCTTGGGGTCGAAACAGTGAGGGGAGAGCAGACCGTGGCCAGAGAATGTTATGTCGCCTCACTTAAAGAAGTCAAGCTGAAAGAGGCTATGATCATCGGAGGACTCGATGTCAGAGATGAAGACGAGCTAGTCAGAGGGGAACTAGTGGAGGAGCTTGTAGAGGTCCTCGTCGACTCCACCAACCCGGCCAAAATCGCAAAGATCGGCAGCCAACTATCCCCCCAAGCCAAGGCCGACCTCACCGCCCTCCTGGTTGAACACAACAACGTGTTTGCCTGGACTCACTCCAACATGTCGGGTATTGATCCCTCCTTCATCAGCCACCGTCTCAGTGTTGAGCTCCATTTCCGACCTATCTGCTAGAAACAGCGCATTTTTCACCCGGAACGCAATAACCTTATTGCTTCTGAAGTAGACAAACTCCTTGAGGCACAGTTTATCACGAATGTGGACTACCCCAGATGGCTGTCGAATGTGGTTTTGGTTCGTAAAAACAATGGTAAATGGCGACTCTGTGTCGACTACTCCGACCTCAACCGAGCTTGCCCCAAGGACAGCTTCCCTCTCCCTCGCATAGATCTGCTGGTCGACGCTACGGCCGGTAATCAAATGCTCAGTTTCATGGATGCCTTCTCTGGCTACAACCAAATCTTGATGCACCCATCTGACCAGGAGCACACCTCCTTCATCACCAACTGAGGCACTTACCATTACCGTGTGATGCCATTTGGGTTGAAGAATGCTGGGGCCATTTACTAACGGTTGGTCAATGTCGTCTTCCATCATCAGATAGGCTGGAACATAGAAGTATATATCGATGACATGATGGTCAAGAGCAAGCTCTCCACCGATCATCTGGCCGACCTGCGAGAAACCTTCGCCACCCTACGAAAGTACCAGATGAAGCTCAATCCGGAAAAATGTGCCTTCGGCGTAAGATCTGGGAAGTTTTTGGGATTCATGGTGAGTCAGTGGGGCATCGAGGCTAACCCCGAAAAGATCAAGGCCTTAATTGAAATGCAATCACCCAAAACGGTCATGGAGGTTCAGAGGCTTATTGGCTGAGTGGCTGCCCTCAACCGTTTCATTTCCTGAGCAACGGATAAGTGCCTCCCTTTCTTCAAAGTCCTTTGGCAAACTTTTGAAAGGACGGCAGAATCTGAAGAGGTCTTTCAACAGTTGAAACAGTGCATGGCTAACCCCCCTTACTTTCCCAAGCCATCACGGGTGAACCCCTCTTCCTCTATCTAGCCGTGTCACATACTACAGTCAGTGCAACACTCGTTAGGGAAGACAGCTCTGTCCAGCGACCGGTCTACTACATCAGTCAGGCTCTTCGGGGGGCGGAACAGAACTACCCATTGTTAGAAAAAATGTCTTTGGCCTTGGTCACTGCTTCCAGACGACTCCGCTCTTACTTCCAAGCCCACTTCATAGTGGTCCTCACTGACCAACCGTTGAAGAAGATAATGCAACAACTAGAGCTTTCCGGCAGGCTTATGTAATGGTCGGTCGAACTCAGTCAGTTTGATATCTCCTACCGGCCTCGGACAGCCATTAAGGGACAGACTGTTGCCGACTTCATCCTGGAATTCACTAACCTCATCCAACCACAACTCCTCCACCCCCACCAACCCCTACCGAGCCAGAAGACCCCCATTCTTGGACCCTCAACGTCGACGGATCATCCTGCAAAGAAGGCAATGGGGTTCGTCTCATCTTTACCGCCCCTGACGGTGGTTATTTCAAATGTGCTCTCCGCTTCCTGTTCGATGCAAGCAATAATGAGGCCGAATATGAGGCATTGATAGCAGGTCTCCGCCTAGCCAAAGACATCGGTGTTAGCCACATCCGGGTGTTCAGCGATTCCCAGCTTATCCTCGAGCAAATTACGGGGGAATTCGACGCCAAGGAGGACACCATGCGGTCATATAGGGATATTGCTCTCCCCCCTGCTCGCCTCTTCAATACCTTCCACATCAAGCACATCCCTCAGGCTGAAAACTCCAAGGCAGATGAGATGGCCCAATTGGCTTCTGCAGACCAGTCAGACCTCAACCACGGTGTCCGCCTCGAATACCTGACCCACCCGGCCATCTCCTCCAACCTGCAAGAAGTCCACTTCCTCCAAGATGAACCTATCCCATGGGCGGCAGACATCTTTCTGTATCTGACAACGGGGGAACTTCCAGACAACAAACAGAAGGCCGCCAAAGTCAGGGCCCGGTCGTCTAATTACACCCTTGTCAGCGACCTCTTGTACAAACGTGGCTTTTCACGCCCGTATCTGCGATGCCTCAATCTCGCTCAAGCAACCTATGTGATGAGGGAAGTTCATGAGGGTATCTGTGGTAATCATTCGGGCGCCCGGTCCCTCGCCCATAAAATACTTTGCACTGGTTATTTCTGGCCTACTCTCAATCAAGATGCGATTGACTTCGTACTCAAATGTGATAAGTGTCAACGTTTTGCCAACATCCCCCATGCTCCTCCTACAAAATTGATCACGCTTTGCAGCCCCTACCCATTCGCCAAATGGGGGATCGACTTGGTTGGCCCGTTGCCCACTGGCCGAGGCCAAACCAAATTCGCAATTGTCGCCATCGACTACTTCACTAAATGGGTGGAAGCAAAACCCCTTGCTACTATTACTGAACAGAACACAACCCGATTTATCTGGCAGTCAATCGTATGCAGGTTTGGCATCCCTCAAGCCATCATCTCCGACAACGGCAAACAATTCGACAACGCCAAGTTCAGGAAGTTCTGTACAGAACTCCAAATCCAGCCATGTTTCTCTTCCCCAGGTCATCCCCAAGCCAATGGCCAAGTTGAGGTCACTAACCATTCTCTCCTAAAGATCATCAAAACCAAGCTGGAAGCTGCTAAGCTGAGGAATTACCTAATGTACTCTGGGCTTACCGCACTACCGCTCGGACTCCCCCTTTCGCCTAACATACGGCGCTGAGGCGGTCATTCCAGTGGAAGTCGGTCTACCAACCCCAAGGGTTTTACACCCGAATCCAGAACTAACCGAAGAGCTGCGTCGGGCAGACCTAGATCTGATCGAAGAACTCCGAGAAACCACCGCTATCAGACGGGCCTCATACCAACAGAAAATGAGAACACACTACAACCGCAAAGTCAGACCGAGGGAATTCGCCGTGGGGGACCTTGTTTTACGAGAAGTAACTCTTGCCACCAAAAATCCGACTGAGGGCAAACTGGCAGCCAAGTGGGAGGGACCTTACGTTGTGAAAGCCAGACCACGTCCGGGCACTTACCGACTTCAGGACATGGAAGGTCGAGACCTCCCCCATCCTTGGAACGCTGAGCATTTGAAGCGCTATTTTCAATGAAAGTTGTATTTTTGTATTGTCCAATTGTTGTATGTTCTTTTTGACAATCTGTACACTTGAATGTTCTCATTTTCTCCTCATATGGTGTAAATTTATGATCCAATGGGCTACACTTTGTATGACAGCAAGCTTATATCTCAGTTATCTGTGGTATTCCAATAACGCGTTGATTGCAGCCTCAGCCAGACTGAGCACAAAAAGCCTTAGCCAGACTGAGCATGAAGAGCTCGGCCAGACCGAGTCACTTAAAGCCTCAGCCAAACTGAGCACAAAAAGTCTCAGCCAGACTGAGCACAAAAAGCCTCAGCCAGACTGAGCATGAAGAGCTCGGCCAGACCGAGTCACTTAAAGCCTCAGCCAGATTGAGCACAAAAAGCCTCAGCCAGACTGAACATGAAGAGCTCGTTCAAACCGAGTTACTTCAAGCCTCAGCCAGGCCGAGCCACCATTGCAACTTCATGATCGTAAGCATAGTGGCCATACTTAGTCACATTCCAGTCCAACGTTTTCCAAATCAGACTGGTTCCTTGCTGGGTCGGGATTCACAAACTTCGCATCTTTAACACTCTTACAAGTTAAACTTCACTCTGCATTGAGTTTTTCTCACATTCACTCTGCATTGAATTTTTCTTACAAGTTAAACTTCACTTTACATTGAGTTTTCCTTACAGTCACTCTGCATTGAGGTTGCCTTACGTTTTAAACCTCACTTTATATTGAGTTTTCCTTACATTTTGCATTTCACAATGATTTATACACAAGCCTTATACAAGTCACCATTCTCATTCATTTTAGATGCACAAACAAAAGCAATAGCATGAAAACACGACTCAAAATTTTATTTATTCACAAACTTGTACATAAGTTTATTACAGCCATTCAAAAACAACAAAAAAAAAAAAAAAAAAACAACCAAAACTCTAAGTACATATTTTCTCCACTCCACTCACTCCTCTTCTTCACTTGAGGCGAGATCTTCCTCTTCAATGCCCTCATCTAGGGGGGTCTGGGCCACGTCGTCTTCGTCAATTCTAACACTGCTGAAGTCTATGTCTGGGAACAACTCTTCTGCTTTACGCTTGAACATCTTCCAGCCACTGTCCCAGAATTCAGCCATTTCGTGTTTGTAGAAGTCCGACCGTTGGAAGCTCTGGATCACTTCGTCTTCGCTCCAGCTCCCAATGGTCGTTTCCGACGGACCAGCCCCCCCAGCCCCCTCTTTCGCCAAGTTGCTGGCAATAGCAGCATCGATGGCCATCTGAAAGTCAGCAGACACCTTAAATTGCTCTACTGCTGCAACGTACAGATCGGGGTATGCTGCCATTTCAGAGGCTGCCTTGGTTTTTTCTTCCTCCAACTCCTTCTCCGACCTTGCCTTCTCCTCCATTGCCCTAGCACGCTCATCTTCCAGCTCCTTTTGCAGCCCAGCAATCTTCAGGTCTGCTTCATCCTTTTCTTTGATCTGCTGGGCGCGCAGTTCTTCATTGCTGGTCATAGCCTCTTCAAACCGCTCGGTGGCGACCGTGCAGGCATTTTGAGCATCCCCCAGCTTCTTCTGCTCGCCAGCCAGCTGGAACTCGAGCGACACTACCTTGCGGCGTTCGTCCTCTAGCTCCAACTTGACCGCGAGCAGCTCAGCATGGGCTCGAGCGGCAACATTGCGCTGCACGATCGCCAACACCTCCATCTTCTTCGCCTTCTGAGCCTCCCCCAACCCCCTGGCACACGCACTCCGCGCAGCCCTCCTCCAACCCACGCTCTCCCTCTTGAAATTTTCAAGTTGGGCCTCCACCTACCCCAACCTCTCTTTCTCCCTCCTCAATTCGCCCTTCCCCACCGCCGCCTTATTCAACAGGGCTCCTGCTAAGGCAGCCGCCTCCATCTGGGCTGAGCACAACCCCTTCATCAGCTCAGCCTCAGTATAACCAGCCACTAAGCGAACGGCTGCGTCTTCCACCACCCCCAAGAGGCGGTCTGCAGCCATCCTGGCCTCTCTCCCTTCCCCTTCCACTCGCTCAGACACCGCAGGGACGTGGTAGAAGGCGGTCTTCAACCCAGGCCTTTCTCCCTCTCCTTGGGATGCCAGACCCTCCTGTGGTTGTGGTTTTTCCCTTGGCTCTACCCTTGGCTCAGCGCTGACCCCACCATTTTGCATTTGCTCCTCAAGGCCAATCGCTCCACTCTCTGCCTCTTTAGCCGCCCTCTCCAACTACATTTCAGGGGTCCCCTCTGCCTCTATCGCCAGGGGGGTCTACTCCGTCGTCGCTTCCTTCCTCCTCTTCAAGGCAGGTTCCTCTTCACTCCTCCTCATTCTCTTTTTCTTCTTCACCACACCCTCCATCTCCTTGTAGGCTCTCTCCTTCAAAGGATCAACGGGGGGCGGTTGTGGCTCAAATCCACCTAAGTCCTTTTCCCCCAGGGGTTTGGGGCGCGGCCGGATCCTCTCCCTCACGATCGGTTTCGGCGGTCGGTCTGCCTGGGACTCTTTGAACTTACTGGCTTTGGCGAGATGGTCATATCCTCAGCCTCTTGCGCTTTCCTTCTCGCCTCTAACTCCGACGGTCCCAGGTCCCCACCGATCGGCTGAGGACCCAACCCTGCCGCAAACAAGGCTGACGGCTGAACAAGCTCGTCCCATCTGGCGCCCTCCTTCTCCCTTCATTCCTTCACCTTCTTCACTCTCGCCTCTGCTGCTGCCCCCAGTTTTGGCTCCACAAACTTGGTGGGTACTTTCCAAACTGTGCGCACTCCAACCCCTCCGTTGGCGGACACATAGAACCACCGCGGCCTCCACCCCTTTATCGATGACGGCAACCCCACCACCAGCCCTTCCCTATTGTAGACACCCCATTTTTGACCGACCTTAAGACTCAGACGTCACCGATTGAGCGCTCGGTGATGTGCATACTGTGCTCGTTCAGAAGTCTCAGAGTCGCGGCCGTGCGCCCTGCCTCCGGACTTCCGAACTCTCTTCTGTGCCTTGTCTCGGTGTAGACACCCCATTTTTGACTGACCCTAAGACTTGGGCGCTTTCTTTTGATTACTCAATGATGACAATTAGATTGTGTTTCTCACAGAATTCTCAGTAAAAGAGATGGAATTTAAACTTTAATCCCAACCTTCACCATTTTGGCCAAATTATTTTAAAATATTGAATATTTCATTAATTTAATATTTTTGTAATTTTTCATAATTTTATGTGTTTGTTCATATTTTTGGTGTATTTTATATAAAAGAAAATAATAAAAACAAATTATATTATGTGTTTAAAATTATTATATTATATATTTGGTATTTTATATAAAATTATATTAATATATTATATGTTTAGTTTTAGTATAAATTATATATTTATATATTTATATATAATTTATATATATATTTATATTATATTATATATATAAAAATAAAAATAATAAAAAATTAAAAGTTGAGTCGGCGGTGCCGACCTCAACCAAACGCATTACATATATATAATATTATATTATATTATTATATTATTATTATTATTATATTATTATATTCTATGATTATGCCTATATAAGGCATTGAATGCAGGGATTCTGGGGGGAGAGGGGGACGGAGCAGAGAGGGAGAAATTCTGAGAGGAAGGGATTTTGGGAGAGGAAAGACTCAGTAAGTTTGAGAGGGAATTCTTTAGGGAGAGAGGGAAAATAAAATATTTTCTTTAATATTTTTATTTCTATTTTATCAATACACCATTCAAAAATCAACTACTAAAGTTATAATTCCAAATTTTGGATTGAGAATTGAGAAACACATTCCACAGACTTGAGAGTAGTCAAAAGAAAGTTTGTGACTCAGAAAATTCATCATTTCCCCAAAAGGTGAATTTTCGTAAATTTTCATTTAATTCAAAAATGTGATATAATTTGTGTAAATATTTTATTTCCTTCGTTGTATAACTGTTTTTTTTTTTTATTATCGCTTTAATGGGATGGCTGCACCACTGCACCACCTACATATCTGTGTAATTTAAATATTGTATATAAATTGTTGTCATTTATTACT
Organism: Camellia japonica; assembly: GCA_030407325.1. NCBI lineage: Eukaryota > Viridiplantae > Streptophyta > Magnoliopsida > Ericales > Theaceae > Camellia > Camellia japonica. Next base: position 151,198,319 of record JAPPVO010000017.1, on the reverse strand, counting down.
TTAAATAAATATCCCGGCGGTGAATAGTAACCTCCGGCGGTGAATAGCACCTCCGGCGGTGAATAGTAACCCCAGCGGTGAAAAGTAACCTAATTTGTTTCAATACTTTATTTACCTCGTTTTAATCGCTTAATGGGATGGCTGCACCACTGCACCACCTACATATCTGCTGTAATTTAAATATTGTATATAAATTGTTGTCATTTATTACTTTAAATAAATATCCCGGCGGTGTGAATAGTAACCTCGGCGGTGAATAGCACCTCCGGCGGTGAATAGTAACCCCAGCGGTGAATAGTACCTAATTTGTTTAAATACTTATTTACCTCGTTTTAATCATTTTAATGGGATGGCTGCACCACTGCACCAATTTAAATATTGTATATAAATTGTTGTAATTTCTTACTTTAAATAATTTATCCCGGCGGTGAATAGTAACCTCGGCGGTGAATAGTACCTCGGCGGTGAATAGTAACCCCGACTATTTACTTTTGCTCGCTTTATTATATGCTAGTTAGGGGGCGTTTAATTTATTTCAACGATTTATGTTGTAAATCTCAAGTTTGTTTGTACTAACCAAGTAATCAATTTCGCATAATCATCTCTGCAACCTCCTTCCATTCTTTGCTTATTTCGATTAATTGAATTCGGTCGGACGTTATACCGAATTTATTGTGTCAAGCTTGCCTTACGTCATTATTGTAATAAATTAGACAGCCCCCTTTTATTTATTATTCATTTGGTTTTGTAATAATTATTTATTGGACACTTGGACATTCGAACCCTCCTGCGTGAGGGCACAGTAATTCATTCGGACCCTCCTTCGTGAGGACAAAATGTAATAAGTTGTATGTCTTCCAACCCCCATTCTTTCTCCCTTTTATTTCACTGCTTATGATGGTTAGATTAAGGACATCATGTTTAAATTAGCATTTTCCATGATTTGCATCCATTCGTTTACATGCATAAAAGTTTGGCTCATCATATTATTCAAATGTCAAATTCAAACTCTTTACTTGAATACATGCCTATCACATGCCTTGAATTGACTCGCATGCCATGCTAGTAGCCGAGCTTATTACTTGCATATTGTATGTGTTGCATTAGCCATATCGCATTAATTAGGATCATGCATTTTTTCTAACTATTTACTTTCTTTTGACTCGCCTTCGGACATAAGGTAAGTTTTTATGCTTTAGCATATTGCATAAGTGTGATTGTTGTCATATCAAACATACTACCATGAGGCTAACTGCTTATTTGATATACCTGTTTGAATGCCTGTGGATGAAGGCTAATCACTTGAATTGGGATACTTTGATTCATGTATATATGAGATCACCATTTTCAGTGATACATATTCAAACATTTTTTTTTTCAAAACAAACATGGAATCAAACATTCCCACTTTTTGTGAACTTAGTCTATACTTGTATGTTACATATAGAACAAGAACATATACTGTACATAAAAACCACATCATGATTAGTAGAGGCCGATCTTTGATCGGGTGAGTGGGGTGTTCAATTATTGACCTTCCCCTCTCATACCTAAGTTCCCGAACCAAGACACTTTGGTAACGACGGACTAATGGCCTTTGGCACGAGTCACGGGTTTCCTAAATTTCCCATAAATATTTAGGTGGCGACTCTGAAATCTGGCAAAGCAGTCCATTTTTGGCATTTGATTCAAACATCGATTTTCCAAAACCAATTGCCGGATTTGGACTCTTTTTGTGTTTCCACTGTTTCACATTGCACCTGTGAAATCAGATTCAGAACCAACACACGAGTGGAGTCCGAACTGTAAGGGCTATTTCATTCTTCCGAAAGGGGGCGTGAAAAGCCGAGCTACAGTTTCTGGCGACTCTGCTGGGGATTTAGAGAACTTGACTTGAACTTTATGATATGAAGTTTATGTACATTTATATGTTCTTTGCATTGCATTTACATTGGTGAAAAAAGTCCCTGTGTTGCCCAGATGCTGGTGGGAGCACAAGCACACTTTTGTGACACTACATCTATCTCTACGTTACTTTAGAGGCCTTGTGTTGTAACCTTTGAGATCTGTCAAAAGGGTAGCTTTGCTATGTAGCCCTGCTATCTAGCTTTGCTATCTAAGGTTCTCAGACTTCGAAGAGAGGCTATTTGACTCTTCTGATTTCCTGGGATCTTTATTGGTTATGACTCAAAGGACTCTTTGGTAACGTCACCTGACTTCAACCCTTAGAGTAAAGCCAACCTTGTACATATAGTGAGCTATAGTACTTTTCAAAATTAGGACATGATGCTTTCCCATTGCTAGGATGTATGATACCGCTTGTCTGAATAGTGAAACCTTAGATCATTTCAAGCTAGGACATGATAACCCTACCCTCCATAGGGGTGTTTGTTCTCTTTCCTGCTATGTGTTATGTGCAATGTATTGGATCTATACAGGGTTCTCAAATTCAAATGAGTGGTTCAGGTTGTTCAGTTTAGCACCATTACTTCAAAAAAAAAAAAAAAAAAAAAAAAAAAAATTGATATCCCACAAGTCCACCAGTGTAAATTAAAAAAAAAAAAAAAAAAAACATAAAATCAAAAAAATTAAAAAAAAAAAAAAAAAAAAAAAAAAAATTGATATCCCACAAGTCCACCAGTGTAAATAAATAGAACTTGTGGGATATCCGACCATCTCTGTGATTGGGGAGTGACCACCTGTTGATACTTTATTTTGAATTGTGGCTGGCCCACACGTTGACTGGCAATTTGAGAATGGTTTTATTCTGAGTTCTAAATTGAGTATTGAGTCTAAGTTTGATTCCACCAAGTTTGTAGAGTTGGGATCAGACTCGAGTCATTTTAGTGAGTCAAAGTCTGTTGATTTCAAGAGTGCTAACCGAGACATTTCTGTCCTGTCTAGGTCTTCTTTGTCGTTTTTTTTTCTTTTGAGTCTGTTGTCATTGCTGAGTCATAGTCTCTTTCCAATAAACCAAAAACAAACAAAACAAAAAACAAAACAAAATGCCATAGAGTCTGCCTACTTCTCTGTGCCTTTAAATCATTGCCTTGACCAAAGTTTTTAAAAAATCTTTTTCCAAAACTCTGATAAAACGAAGAGGAAGAATTTCCTCGGGATTTGCAAATTTTGATCAACTGAGAGGAAGAGAGGTGTGCTAAGCCTTTGATGAAGAAAATCATTTTTGTTAATGTGGGTACTGAGAAAGATCCTGGCTTGGTCCAAATTGGTTCTATCTTTTCTTCGTAAGAGTAAGAGTGATTAGTCACTTTGTGAAAAGATTTCAAAAACTGTTTTTGCGTGGTCCTACGAAGACATGCCTGGAATTGATTATACAGCATAGGATCCCTCTTGACTCGTGGTCCGACCTCCTTAGCTCCTTAGCTTTCAAACCTTGACTCGAAGTATTCAATAATCATTCAAAGTGTAAGACTTGCATAGCCAAATGGAAACAGCCCTTGAACTAGGGGCAATGATGTGATTCAATTGGAAACAGCCTTTCAACTAGGGGCAATAAGGTCGAATGTAATCCAGATTGGAAACAGCCCTTGAACTAGGGGCAATGATGTGATTCAAATGGAGGCAGCCCTTCCACTAGAGGCAATAAAGTCGAATGTGATTCAGATTTGAAACAGCCCTCGAACTAGGGGCAAAAGTGTGAGGCTTACATAGCTGAAATGGAGGCAACCCTTGAACTAGGGGCAATAAAGTATCACCCTTGAGAGGCTCGCTGGGCCGAAAACCCGGAAGGGCGACCCAGGCAAAAGTTAGAGCACAAAAACAATAAAAAAAAAGAAAAAAGGAAAAAAAAATGAAAAATGAAAAAAGCTCGCAAGGTTGAAAACCCAAAAGGGCGGCTTTGGCAAAAGTTAGAGCGTAAAAGGAGAGTGTCAATACTCGAGTGAACCTTAGCCAAAACTATGTAGGGCCTGTGATTCAGATTGAAAGCAACCCTTGAACTAGGGGCAAGAAGGTCGGATGTGATTTAAGAATTGAAGTAGTTCTTAAACTAGGGGCAAAAGGTTGGATGTGATCAAAGAGTTAAAACTGAATCGTTTCCCAATGAAGACCGCCTAGAAAGGCAAAACCCAGAATTTGAGAGAATGAATGTTATTGTTGAAGGACAGTCGAGTTTCTATCCACTACACTAGGGGCAACACTAGGGGCAAATTCAGATCCAATTAGCCTAGTCCCTACATCATCATATCTATTGGTCAAGTGTAGCAGTCGTTCTTATAGATGGCCTAAAGATTTCACACCTAATCAACATGGACAAAGTAAAATGAAAGTAACCCTTGAGAGGCTCGCTGGGCCGAAAACCCGGAAGGGCGACCCAGGCAAAAGTTAGAGCAGAAAAAAAAAAAAAAAAAAAAAAAAAAAAAAAAAAAAAAAAAAAAATTAATGAAAAAATATATAGAAAAAAAAGAAAAAAGAAAAAAAATGAAATGATGATGAAACAAAAAGAGAGTGTCAATACCCGAGTGGACCTGCATAACCCGAACTACGATGGCCTGATTCCTATCTTTGGGATACGTAGGTAGCTTCATCTTGAAGTTCGGCCCCAATAAATTTTCAACTTATTCATTTTGTCCATGTTTGATCGGTGTATCTTTAGTCGACTTGGTTGTCCTATCCGTGTTTGATTGGTGTATCTTCGTTCTGCTCAGTTCAATTGGTTTGATTTAACTTGGTTCAGGTCGGTTCGGTTTGGCGGTTCGGTTCGGTCTAGTTCTGCTTGGCTTCATTCGGTTCGGATTGGCTCGGTTCAGATCGGCTCGGTTCGGTTATCCCCATTGATTATCTGGTTTGGGACTATGTACCCCAATGGTTGATTCCAGGTTAGTTGAGTAGGGGCCATTTGCAATTGTTCCATTTTATTTCAAAACTTGGGCCATTCTTTGGATTTGAAAAGGGAAAATTTTCAGTGCTCACAGTTTAGCTTACATGATTTGAAACAGAAAATGGAATAAGTATGCTAATCCAACCCTCATGTTGATCAAAACATTTTTTTACAAAGAAATCAAGAGAAAAGAATCAAGGCAATGAATTAGGGGCATAGTTGAGTTAGTGATTCTATCTTCTCCACCACTCGAGTCAACTCTTCAGTATATATAAGTGTGTATTCATACCAGTCAAGGTATTCATTCCAGTCAGTGTATATAAGGGTGTTCCTTTCATACCAGTCAGTATATTTATACCAGTCGGTGTATTTATACTAGTCAGTATATATAAGTGTGTTTGGGTTCGTTAGGTCATTTGTTGATTCAGATCCGTAAAGAGTCAATATCTAATTCAGACTTCAAAAATTCAATCATTCTCAAATTCAATCAAACAAATTGTTTTCAAACTCAAAGTGATATGCCAGTCATGCCAGTGATGAGCAAAACAAAAGAAACTGATTTTATTGAAGTCAGGGGAGGACATCCCCAATTACAAAGACTCAAAAAAAAAAAAAAAAAAAAAAAAAAAAAATTCATTCAATTACACCATTGTAATTCTCCTTGGTTAAAACTTTCCCTCTCTTCGTATAAAATACGTTGAGATACGTCTGTTGGTCATACCATGGTAATTTCTGCTTGGTTAAAACCTTCCCTCTCTTCGTATAGAGATACGTCTGTTGGTCATACCATGGTAATTTCTGCTTGGTTAAAACCTTCACTCTCTTCGTATAAAATACGTTGAGATACGTCTGTTGGTCATACCATTGTATTCCTCTTTGGTTAAAGCCTTCCCTCTCTTTGTATAAAATACGTTGAGATACGCCTGTTGGTTACGCCATTCAATCGCGCTATCTTGCGCATCGCACTGTCATGTGCATCAAATTAAATAGCCCTACTGAGGTCTAGGAGACCTTAATTCCTCTAAAGGTGCAATTCCTTTGGTGTTTGTCGTGCCCGAACGACTTCAGGTGGTCTGGTATAGCCACCTGCCTGTGATTGCAATGAGTTCCTAGGAGACCAACTGCGACGGTGAAAACTAGAGTTCGAATGGCAAAGCCTAGAATGCAAAAGGTTCGGGATTTCCGAGACTAAAGTCTGGTTTAAATACCCAGAGGTGCATCCAGGGTGCATTCTCGGCTTGAAATCTGTATGGTAGCCCCATAGGTTGAGATAGCTTATATGCGTCTCAATTCTGGATACTGAACCAACCTAGTCTGTCACCCCGTTGGAGAATAGGGAAAGTTGTGAATATGATCAGGAAGAAAAAGGGCATCCCCTTGTCAGCAAGAAATTATTTACCATACCTTTTACTATACCTTCTTCCATTCGCGTAAGACGCGTTTGGACTTCGAATTTACCTTCGCTCCTTTCATGTGAATGATACTAGATTTGATGTTTACCACCTTCTCCCTTTCCTCTCGCGTAAGACGCGTTTGGATTGCAAATCGGTTAAAAACAACAGGTGCACCTGTCTGTTTACACCACGCCACCTCCTCTCGCGTACCGCGCGTTTGGATCTCAAATACTCCTCTCGCGTACCGCGCGTTTGGATTTCAAATACTCCTCTCGCGTACCGCGCGTTTGGATTTCAAATACTCCTCTCGCGTACCGCGCGTTTGGATTTCAAATACTCCTCTCGCGTACCGCGCGTTTGGATTTCAAATACTCCTCTCGCGTACCGCGCGTTTGGATCTCAAATACTCCTCTCGCGTACCTCGCGTTTGGATCTCAAATACTCCTCTCGCGTACCGCGCGTTTGGATTTCAAATACTCCTCTCGCGTACCGAGCGTTTGGATTTCAAATACTCCTTTCGCGTACCGCGCGTTTGGATTTCAAATACTCCTCTCGCGTACTGCGCGTTTGGATTTCAAATACTCCTCTCGCGTACCGCGCGTTTGGATTTCAAATACTCCTCTCGCGTACCGCGCGTTTGGATTTCAAATACTCCTCTCGCGTACCGCGCGTTTGGATCTCAAATACTCCTCTCGCGTACCGCGCGTTTGGATTTCAAATACTCCTCTCGCGTACCGCGCGTTTGGATTTCAAATACTCCTCTCGCGTACCGCGCGTTTGGATCTCAAATACTCCTCTCGCGTACCTCGCGTTTGGATCTCAAATACTCCTCTCGCGTACCGCGCGTTTGGATTTCAAATACTCCTCTCGCGTACCGAGCGTTTGGATTTCAAATACTCCTCTCGCGTACCGCGCGTTTGGATTTCAAATACTCCTCTCGCGTACTGCGCGTTTGGATTTCAAATACTCCTCTCGCGTACCGCGCGTTTGGATTTCAAATACTCCTCTCGCGTACCGCGCGTTTGGATCTCAAATACTCCTCTCGCGTACCGCGCGTTTGGATCTCAAATACTCCTCTCGCGTACCGCGCGTTTGGATCTCAAATACTCCTCTCGCGTACCGCGCGTTTGGATCTCAAATACTCCTCTCGCGTACCGCGCGTTTGGATTTCAAATACTCCTCTCGCGTACCGCGCGTTTGGATTTCAAATACTCCTCTCGCGTACCGCGCGTTTGGATTTCAAATACTCCTCTCGCGTACCGCGCGTTTGGATTTCAAATACTCCTCTCGCGTACCGCGCGTTTGGATCTCAAATACTCCTCTCGCGTACCGCGCGTTTGGATTTCAAATACTCCTCTCGCGTACCGCGCGTTTGGATTTCAAATACTCCTCTCGCGTACCGCGCGTTTGGATCTCAAATACTCCTCTCGCGTACCGCGCGTTTGGATCTCAAATACTCCTCTCGCGTACCGCGCGTTTGGATCTCAAATACTCCCCTCGCGCATAACAGGCGCGTTTGGATCTCAAATACTCCCCTCGCGCATGACAGGCGCGTTTGGATCTCAAATACTCCCCTCGCGCATGACAGGCGCGTTTGGATCTCAAATACTCCCCTCGCGCATCACAGGCGCGTTTGGATCTCAAATACTCCCATCGCGCATGACAGGCGCGTTTGGATCTCAAATACTCCCCTCGCGCATGACAGGCGCGTTTGGATCTCAAATACTCCCCTCGCGCATGACAGGCGCGTTTGGATCTCAAATACTCCTCTCGCGTATGACAGACGCGTTTGGATCTCAAATACTCCCCTCGCGCATGACAGGCGCGTTTGGATCTCAAATACTCCTCTCGCGTACTGCGCGTTTGGATTTCAAATACTCCTCTCGCGTACCGCGCGTTTGGATTTCAAATACTCCTCTCGCGTACCGCGCGTTTCAATCTCAAATACTCCCCTCGCGCATCACAGGCGCGTTTGGATCTCAAATACTCCCCTCGCGCATCACAGGCGCGTTTGGATCTCAAATACTCCCTCGCGCATGACAGGCGCGTTTGGATCTCAAATACTCCCCTCGCGCATGACAGGCGCGTTTGGATCTCAAATACCCCCTCGCGCATGACAGGCGCGTTTGGATCTCAAATACTCCCCTCGCGCATCACAGGCGCGTTTGGATCTCAAATACTCCCTCGCGCATGACAGGCGCGTTTGGATCTCAAATACTCCCATCGCGCATGACAGGCGCGTTTGGATCTCAAATACTCCCCTCGCGCATGACAGGCGCGTTTGGATCTCAAATACTCCCCTCGCGCATGACAGGCGCGTTTGGATCTCAAATACTCCTCTCGCGTATGACAGACGCGTTTGGATCTCAAATACTCCCCTCGCGCATGACAGGCGCGTTTGGATCTCAAACTCCTCTCGTGTACTGCGCGTTTGGATTTCAAATACTCCTCTCGCGTACCGCGCGTTTGGATTTCAAATACTCCTCTCGCGTACCGCGCGTTTCAATCTCAAATACTCCCCTCGCGCATCACAGGCGCGTTTGGATCTCAAATACTCCCCTCGCGCATCACAGGCGCGTTTGGATCTCAAATACTCCCCTCGCGCATGACAGGCGCGTTTGGATCTCAAATACTCCCCTCGCGCATCACAGGCGCGTTTGGATCTCAAATACTCCCCTCGCGCATCACAGGCGCGTTTGGATCTCAAATACTCCCCTCGCGCATCACAGGCGCGTTTGGATCTCAAATACTCCCCTCGCGCATCACAGGCGCGTTTGGATTTCAAATACTCCCCTCGCGCATGACAGGCGCGTTTGGATCTCAAATACTCCCCTCGCGCATGACAGGCGTGTTTGGATCTCAAATACTCCACTCGCATACCGCGCGTTTGGATTTCAAATACTCCTCTCGCGTACTGCGCGTTTGGATTTCAAATACTCCTCTCGCGTACCGCGCGTTTGGATCTCAAATACTCCACTCGCATACCGCGCGTTTGGATTTCAAATACTCCTCTCGCGTACCGCGCGTTTGGATTTCAAATACTCCTCTCGCGTACCGCGCGTTTGGATCTCAAATACTCCTCTCGCGTACCGCGCGTTTGGATCTCAAATACTCCTCTCGCGTATGGCAGATGCGTTTGGATCTCAAATACTCCTCTCGCGTAAAACGCGTTTGGATCTCAATCTCAAATACTCCTCTCGCGTGAGACGTCACGCGTTTGGATCTCAAATACTCCTCTCGCGTAAAACGCGTTTGGATCTCAATCTCAAATACTCCTCTCGCGTATGACAGACGCGTTTGGATCTCAATCTCAAATACTCCTCTCGCGTAAGACGCGTTTGGATCTCAAGTTCACTTTCCTCCTCTCGCGAACGAAGCGTTTGGATCTCACATGCAATACATCCAACATTTATGCATTCATTCAGTGTCATGTCATTGTCTTGTTTTGCATTTCATTGCATGATCATAAGTTATGTTTTGCATTTCATTGCATGATCATAAGTTATGTTTTGCATTTCATTGCATGATCATAAGTTATGTTTTATATATCATTCTACATCTTGCCCCTGAACTACACTGGTTTGATTCCTTACAATGGGATATGTAGGCAACCTTCTGGTTCAACCACATGCATTGCATCTTGTTTGATTGCCCAAGTCTTACGGCCTTGTCAAAAGGGTCGTCTTCGGGTTTTGACATTCACTCACGTCATGAAATGACTTTGAGTTCTGTCAAAGAGGGGCAACTGTAGACACCCCATTTTTGACTGACCCTAAGACTTGGGCGCTTTCTTTTGATTACTCAATGATGACAATTAGATTGTGTTTCTCACAGAATTCTCAGTAAAAGAGATGGAATTTAAACTTTAATCCCAACCTTCACCATTTTGGCCAAATTATTTTAAAATATTGAATATTTCATTAATTTAATATTTTTGTAATTTTTCATAATTTTATGTGTTTGTTCATATTTTGGTGTATTTTATATAAAAGAAAATAATAAACAAATTATATTATGTGTTTAAAATTATTATATTATATATTTGGTATTTTATATAAAATTATATTAATATATTATATGTTTAGTATTTTAGTATAAATTATATATTTTATATATTTTATATATTATATTATATATATATTATATTATATTATATATATAAAATAAAAATAATAAAAAATTAAAAGTTGAGTCGGCGGTGCCGACCTCAACCAAACGCATTACATATATATATATATTATATTTATTATTATATTATTATTATTATTATATTATTATATTATATTATTATTATATTCTATGATTATGCCTATATAAGGCATTGAATGGCAGAGGATTCTGGGGGAGAGGGGACGGAGCAGAGAGGAGAAATTCTGAGAGGAAGGGATTTTGGGAGAGGAAAGACTCAGTAAGTTTGAGAGGGAATTCTTTAGGGAGAGAGGGAAAATAAAATATTTTCTTTAATATTTTTATTTCTATTTTATCAATACACCATTCAAAATCAACTACTAAAGTTATAATTCCAAATTTTGGATTGAGAATTGAGAAACACATTCCACAGACTTGAGAGTAGTCAAAAGAAAGTTTGTGACTCAGAAAATTCATCATTTCCCCAAAAGGTGAATTTTCGTAAATTTTCATTTAATTCAAAAATGTGATATAATTTGTGTAAATATTTTATTTCCTTCGTTGTATAACTGTTTTTTTTTTTATTATCGCTTTAATGGGATGGCTGCACCACTGCACCACCTACATATCTGCTGTAATTTAAATATTGTATATAAATTGTTGTCATTTATTACTTTAAATAAATATCCCGGCGGTGAATAGTAACCTCCGGCGGTGAATAGCACCTCCGGCGGTGAATAGTAACCCCAGCGGTGAAAAGTACCTAATTTGTTTCAATACTTTATTTACCTCGTTTTAATCGCTTTAATGGGATGGCTGCACCACTGCACCACCTACATATCTGCTGTAATTTAAATATTGTATATAAATTGTTGTCATTTATTACTTTAAATAAAATATCCCGGCGGTGAATAGTAACCTCCGGCGGTGAATAGCACCTCCGGCGGTGAATAGTAACCCCAGCGGTGAATAGTACCTAATTTGTTTAAATACTTTATTTACCTCGTTTTAATCATTTTAATGGGATGGCTGCACCACTGCACCAATTTAAATATTGTATATAAATTGTTGTAATTTCTTACTTTAAATAATTTATCCCGGCGGTGAATAGTAACCTCCGGCGGTGAATAGTACCTCCGGCGGTGAATAGTAACCCCGACTATTTACTTTTGCTCGCTTTATTATATGCTAGTTAGGGGGCTGTTTAATTTATTTCAACGATTTATGTTGTAAATCTCAAGTTTGTTTGTACTAACCAAGTAATCAATTTCGCATAATCATTTCTGCAACCTCCTTCCATTCTTTGCTTATTTCGATTAATTGAATTCGGTCGGACGTTATACCGAATTTATTGTGTCAAGGCTTGCCTTACGTCAATTATTGTAATAAATTAGACAGCCCCCCTTTTATTTATTATTCATTTGGTTTTGTAATAATTATTTATTTGGACACTTGGACATTCGAACCCTCCTGCGTGAGGGCACAGTAATTCATTCGGACCCTCCTTCGTGAGGACAAATATGTAATAAGTTGTATGTCTTCCAACCCCCATTCTTTCTCCCTTTTATTTCACTGCTTATGATGGTTAGATTAAGGACATCATGTTTAAATTAGCATTTTCCATGATTTGCATCCATTCGTTTACATGCATAAAAGTTTGGCTCATCATATTATTCAAATGTCAAATTCAAACTCTTTACTTGAATACATGCCTATCACATGCCTTGAATTGACTCGCATGCCATGCTAGTAGCCGAGCTTATTACTTGCATATTGTATGTGTTGCATTAGCCATATCGCATTAATTAGGATCATGCATTTTTTCTAACTATTTACTTTCTTTTGACTCGCCTTCGGACATAAGGTAAGTTTTTATGCTTTAGCATATTGCATAAGTGTGATTGTTGTCATATCAAACATACTACCATGAGGCTAACTGCTTATTTGATATACCTGTTTGAATGCCTGTGGATGAAGGCTAATCACTTGAATTGGGATACTTTGATTCATGTATATATGAGATCACCATTTTCAGTGATACATATTCAAAACATTTTTTTTTCAAAACAAACATGGAATCAAACATTCCCACTTTTTGTGAACTTAGTCTATACTTGTATGTTACATATAGAACAAGAACATATACTGTACATAAAAACCACATCATGATTAGTAGAGGCCGATCTTTGATCGGGTGAGTGGGGTGTTCAATTATTGACCTTCCCCTCTCATACCTAAGTTCCCGAACCAAGACACTTTGGTAACGACGGACTAATGGCCTTTGGCACGAGTCACGGGTTTCCTAAATTTCCCATAAATATTTAGGTGGCGACTCTGAAATCTGGCAAAGCAGTCCATTTTTGGCATTTGATTCAAACATCGATTTTCCAAAACCAATTGCCGGATTTGGACTCTTTTTGTGTTTCCACTGTTTCACATTGCACCTGTGAAATCAGATTCAGAACCAACACACGAGTGGAGTCCGAACTGTAAGGGCTATTTCATTCTTCCGAAAGAGGGCGCGAAAAGCCGAGCTACACTCGGTTTGCGAACCAGACTCGGTTTTCTCTGTTTTCTTTCCTGAGGGAAGAGAGAGGTCCCGTAGACTATCTCTCAGTGGCTGTGGGCTACATTTCGTGCCCGTAGGCCATTTTGCCCATTTCGGAGCCCGGTTCCCGGTTTTCGGAGCCGTCAGGCCGTGTGCCTCGGTTCGGGACCATCTAACCATCTCCGATTCCTCCGGTTTTTGGCATGCATCTTATTTACTCCCTTTTGAGGGACACTGGGGTCTTAGATACCCACTTCGTGGCCAAACACCACTTTCGGTGCTTAACGGCCAGTTTTCGGGACCTCGAACTGCGTGTTTTGGCCCCCGAGCATTCGTTTTGCATCGGTTTTTGTTCATTGTTGGCAGGTACCTCTGTTTTATCATAACAGGGCACACTGGGGCCCCTGATGCCCACTTCGTGGCCGTATGCCACTTTCGGTGCTTATAGCCGGTTTTCGGGCCCCGAACCTCGCGGTTTGGCCCCCGAGCATTCATTTCGCATCGGTTTTCTCTGATTTTTGGCAGGTACCTCTGTTTTATCATTCCGAGGAACACTGGGGTCCCTGATACCCACTTCGCTGCTGAACACCACTTCCGGTGCTCGCAGCCCATTTTCGAGACCCCGAACCTCGCGGTTTGGGCCCCGAGCGTTCATTTCTCATTAGTTTTTGTTCAATTTTGGCAGGTACCTCTGTTTCAACACCAGGAAGATCACTGGGGGGGAGGAGGCCAGCAATTATCCCAGATAACCAGTTTCGCTCCTCCGGCGCCCGTTTTGCTCACTTCCGGGCTAATGTTGAACACCCTAGGCCCATTTTCTTCCAACCAAAGCTACATATCTGTGATCAGGGGACATGGGAGGACCCTAAAAGAGATTGGTCGGCCAGCAATTCAAAATTTCATTTTTGAGCCCCTCCTTCAAGCTCTATGTTGTGGCTCCTGCTTCAGTGTTGCCAATTTCAGACCTTGGAACCTTGTTCTACACATCTGGGAGGACACCATTGCATGGTGGTCGGCCAGAAAATTTGCACTTCATTTTTGGGCCATGGCCGGCCGGCCAGGGTGAGTGGCTGGCCGACCAGGTGGGGTGGCCGGCCGGCCACCTCCCAGAAATTTACCTGGCCGGCCAGCTTTCTGCTTTCCAGCCCTTTCCAGCTGTCCGGATATTTTTCAAAATATCCCGGGCATCCGGGGGATATTTTGGGAGGGAATGCTTGGATGCAATTCCCTCCCCTTTTACACCTTTTCTTCCCTATTTGAAGGCATAGCCTCCTCCTTTGTTGAGGTTAGACATTTTCTCCTCAAGACTTCTTCTCCATTTGAGCTCATCTCCAACTCCAAAACCCTAAAAAAGTTTCAAGTTCCTAGCTCAATCCTTCAACAACCCTAAGCTCCACCTTCACCACTTCCATTCCAGCAGCAAGGGAGTGTTCCTCAGAGGCTTAGAAGCAACTTTCATCAAGGCAAGAGGTAGCAAAAGCATAGTCTTCAAGGGTAAGCCTCTAGTTCCCTTTTTCTAGCATTTTCTTGCTTCAAATCTTTACCCTACTTATGATCTGTTTTGGGCTCTGACCCCTTCTGGTTTTGTGCTTATTTTGAGCCCCTCTACAACTTTGTAGAAGGGCTCAACCCTATTTGGTGTCTCCATGATATACCTCTTTCAATACCACTCTTTAGGCCATTAATTTGCATGCTTTGTTTGGCTTTTGAGTGATCTGATTTCGAGCATACTATATACTGTGAGTGGGCTTATTTTGAGCCCCTCTTCAACATTGAAGAAGGGCTCAGACATGTTTGACTTCTCTGTCATGCACTTCCTTTGAAATGCTTCTATTTTACCGTAAAATTGCATGATTGTTTTGGTCTATTTGTGATCTGAGTTGGAGCATGAAACATACTGTGATTGTGCTTATTTTGAGCCCCTCTTCAACATTTAAGAAGGGCTCAACCTGGTTTTAATGCTCTACATACCACTTGTTTTGAATTCATGTTCTACTTCTGTTTTGCATGCTTTGTTAAGCTCACAATGCTTCGGATTTCAGCCTTCATCAGGCCTATACAGAGCCTTATTTTTGCCTATTATTCATGTTTTGTTAAGGGCCTTAGGCCATTTGATGACTGGTTTTGGTACCTCATGTTGTATCCTCCATATTTTCCGTAAAATTGCATGCTTTGTTAGGCTTGCTTAGCTACTGATTTGAGCCTTCATCAGGCTTAGAAAGTGTCTTAGAATAACTCATTCTTCATGATTTGTTAAGGGTCCAAAGTTGTTTGATGCTTGCTTATGGTACCCCATGTTATAGCCCTTTGTAGACTCATTTTGCATACCTTTTTTTAAGCATGTCTACACACTGAATTGGAGGATCTCATCTACTGTAAATATGCATGTTTTTGGCCCCTCTTCAATTTTTTAGAACTGTGTTTTTCAGTTTGAGCATTGTATATACTACTTGCTTTGTAATTCTCCTCTTTTCCCCCATTTTTGCAAGCTATTTTTGCCATGCTTGTGGTTGTTATTTAGCTTTGTTTGTTACTGAAAAAATGCCATATTTGGGGATGCCTTGCTACTGGTTTGCATGTCATGATCATGTTGTGCATGTTTAGTATGGCTATAGGCCATTTCGGATACTTAAAATCACATTTCGGGATGATTTCGTGCATTGGTTGTAATTTAGTACCATTTCGGGGCTGCTTTCCCCTTTATTTAGGTGCTGAAGTTTGGTTTGCATGCTTGCATATCATTTCCCGTGCTATTTCATGCCTTCGGGCCATGCCTCGGTTTGCGTGCCCGTGTGCACGCACTTCGAGGCACCTCTGTTTTCTCCGACGGCATCTGATGTGAGTGTGGCTGAGGTCCATTCATGCTAGTATAAGCCCAATTTGCATTTCCATCTCATTTTATCATTGCCTCGGTATGCGCGCCTGTGGGCATGCATTTCGAGGCACTTCGGTTTTATCCGATTTCTCATTTTATCATTGCCTCGGTATGCGCGCCTGTGGGCATGCATTTCGAGGCACTTCGGTTTTATCCGATTTCTCATTTTATCGTTGCCTCGGTATGCGCGCCTGTGGGCACGCATTTCGAGGCACTTCGATTTCATCCGATTTCCATTTGATCATTGCCTCGGTATGCGCGCCTGTGTGCACGCATTTCGAGGCACTTCGGTTTTTATCCGATTTGCATTTCATATCATCGCCTCGGTTTGCGTGCCCGCGTGCACGCTTTTCGAGGCGTCTCATTTTCATCTCATGTTCACAGCATAGTGCATACTAGGTTGTATCTTAGATTGCATTCATGTATTTTCTCGGTTTGCGTGCCCGTGTGCACGCATTTCGAGACATCTCATTTTCATCAGCATTGTGCATACTAGGCTGTATCTTAGTTGCATTTCATGCATATCATGCATATTGCATTGTGTTCGGAACAGGAGTTAGCCCGGACACGGGAAACGAGGCACGTTTCGCACTCCGAGTGACGAAACGGGTCTCAATTCCCAGTCACCGACACTCCGGATTACCCATGATGGAGTTAGGTTTTCATTGTAGCATTCATGTGCATTCATTCTATAGTGAGTTGTGCAATCCGATTCCTCGGCCATCATGCATCGGTATGCGTGATTGGTGGCACGAGGATCGAGGCATGCATATATCTGTGAAATACATTGCTATGCCCTTTTCCTGCTCTCTGTTGCAGCAAGATAAGGAATCAGCAACTTTTCGAAGTCCAGCACGCTTTTCGAGAAACATTGCAAACAGAGGCTAAATTGGGCATCCCAGTGGATTTCCGCGCAAAGGCATTCCAGCATACATCATTTATCAGGAGCGGGGCAGCCCCTGGCTTGCATGCCAGTTTACAGCTTTCTTATTTAATTTGTTAATTAGGAATCTGTATTATTTCGGACTGTAATATTCTTTTATTCGGACTGTATTATTTATTTTGACCCTCCGCGCGAGGGCATAATTGTAATAAGTGTGCGTGAGTGTGATGTATGTCTTCCAACCCCACGTCTTTCTTCCCTTTTATTTACCCGCTTACGATGGTCAGATATAGGGCATATTTCAATTAGCATACAGTATGACAGCATGTTTGCATCATTCATCTGTTTTGCACGCACCGGGCTCGGCGCATCATACAAACTGCATTTGTATTTCAATTCCAAATTGGATACGTGTTAGTCGTAGCATTTCATATGCCATGTTTAGAATAGCCGAGCCTGCGCTAGTTGCATTATTGCATGTGTTGCATTAGGCAATTCTGTATATTTAGGATCATACATGATTTCTAATCGGTTTTCTATTTTTGGCTTGGAGTACTCGGTAAGTTTTTATGTTTTAGCATCCTTGCATGCGTGTGAGTGTTGCCATGAATAGCATGCTTACCATGAGGCTAAATGCTTATGTGATATAACTGCCTTGAATGCCTGTGGGTGGAGGTTGGGTTACTTGGACTGGACAATTCATCAACTGTTTGTTTTAAGCCCACTAGATAGTGGCAAAACCATGTCTTTCTAAGCCCACCTGAGGGTGGCAAATCCGCGTCTTAGCCTACCTGCGGGTAGCACCATCAAACCATTTTCAAACAAACAAACATGAGATGTTTTGTTCCAATTCAGGCGACTCAGTCTATACTTGTTTGCTGCGAGCATCACATAGTAACCTAGGCTAATAATCGGAATAAGAACATACAAAGTTTTCAAAAACAGATATCATGGTTAGTAGAGGCCGGTCTTTGACCGGGCGAGCGGGGGTGCTCACGAAGTGACCTTCCCCAATCGTACCCAAGTTCCCGAGCCGAGGCAACTTTGGTGATGACGGACACGTGGCCTTTGGCACCGAGTCAGGGTTTCCTAAATTTCCCATTTAAAAAATATTTAGGTGGCGACTCTGTTATCTGGCAAAGCAGTCCATGTTTGGCACTTCTTTCAAAAAATCTGTTTTCAAAACGATTTGCCGGATTTGGACTCTTTGGTTCAAGATTAAGAACCGTGACATTTGAGTCCTTGAACTGTAGTGACCCCAATATGAACAGAACGGGACCTAACACCTCCCGGGGCGTTCGGGGACGTCTACACCTATCGCCGCCTGCAAAGTGACCCAAGTTTCTTGCTGCCCCGACGCCTTGTAGCATGCGAAAAACTCATCCACCGTCATTTCAGCCCCCCCGTTCGCCTTCGGCCATGCGCTCGCATAGGCCAGCAAGATTTTCCATGCATTGGGCATCAGTTGGCCTGGAGCTACCTCCAACCGGTTCAACACGTCCACCACTATCCGGGGTAGTGGCAACCTCAAACTCCCCTTTAGCGCCTCCTCGTATAGGGAGAATTCCCCCGGTCGAACATCGGATGCCCTCTCCTTTGATTCCGGCAGTTTCAACTCTATCTCTGCGGGAATCTGGTACTTCTCCCGCATACCCTCCAGCTCCTTCGCGGTAATGATCGACTTATCAGCCTTTGTATGCCAGTGATCTGGCTCCACCTGGCTTATTGGCGTCGGCGCCACCATCATTGTGAACGAACGAGGTCGCCGCGACGGCTCCTCCCCACTCCCCACTCGCCTCTCCGTCCTGTATTGCTCCGCCAAATCCACCGCATCGTCGTCCCCCAATGGATCAACCCTGGCATTTGCAGCTTCTTCTTGGGCCATTTCTGTGGTGTGTCTGCGAATAGCTTCGGATGCGGGCGCAAGGAAATTCAAAAAATGTCACAAGGGTGTATCACTTGCAACGAAGGAGTCTACACTTGGAATGTTTTGATTTTTCGAAAAAAGGTAGGTAAAACGTATAATACCAAAAGCCCAAGGCTTGCCTGTATTCCAGGGGTCACAATTAATTTTCGCCAGTTTGAAAAATTTTCAACCATCCGCCAAAACTGTCTTTTCAACACCCGTAATGACCTATCGTTTCACTTCTGGCCCAATGCCTAACCTCCCCTACCACGTGATTCTGCCACGTGTACAGCCATGATTCATTGCCCCCCTTCCCCTACCCTGTCTTTTCCACTTCAAGTCACCACGTGACCCGCCGCCTCTCAAGCCCCGCACCCCGCCACCTCCCCCTTCGCGATCGGCCCTCCTCATGGTCGGTCCCTCCACTCGGCCACCCTTCGCGGTCGGCCCTCATCGTGGTCAGTCCCTCCACTCGGCCACCCTCCGCGGTCAGCCCTCCTCATGGTCGGTCACTCCACTCGGCCACCCTCCGCGGTCGGCCCTTCTCATGGTCGGTCCTTCCACTCGGCCACCCTTCGCGGCCGACCCTCCTCATGGTCGGTCCATCCACTTGATCACTCCTATCGATCGGCCTCCATTCTGCCGGTCTCTAACAACCCTCATTTTCTTCATTATTCCCTTCGTTGGACTAAAGTTGCACTTGGGAATGAGGGACTACTGACATGGGTAGGCCCATAAAGGCTACAGCCCACTATGAACAACCCAAGCCCACCACTTAGGGCCCAATACATAATCCAATTAATGAAGCCCAGCACTGCTGAAGCCCCACATAGCAATAAGAACCAATGGCATCAAGACACATGGCAAGAGAAGGGCAAGCCACATCAGTAGACAAAGATCTGCAAAGTTATTGCTACGCCATATCGCCATTAATGAGGCCCCTTACAGCATTTATTGCGATAACCCCTCTCCGTCGGGACAGCACGCCCTCACCCCGAGCAAGGTAAGCTACAACATAGACTTTCGGCCAAGGTGACAGGTCGGAAGGGACAACGAAATGATTACCAGAGGATATAAGCAGACGTTGAAGACAAGAAGAAGGTTAAGTTTTCTATCTCTAATCTCGCTCTATACTCTACTCCTATTTCTAACTTGCTCGTCAGAGGGTTCGCTGGGGAACTCCCTGTTCCCCGCTGAACTCGTGTGCAGGTCTTCCGGTGGTCTTGGTCATTCGGACATAGGCGTGAGGAGCGTGGATCAGTTTAACCCATTCCTTGGAACGAACCGTATCATCAATATGTGAAGAGGAAAATCACAAAAAAAAAAAACAGTGGAAAACAAATCTAATGTTGTTTGATTGTATTATCTAATTAAAATGTCTCTTTTTCAGGTCTTGTGCTCTTTATTAATAAATTAGATTGCTTTTTTTAGTTTGTTCTAGCTAGTAAATATTGGTTTATATGATTGATAACTGTTAAT